>OY728163.1:1368094837-1369294837 GCA_963277665.1 Viscum album | reverse complement strand
TTCCTAACCTTGGGAAATGAAATATAAGAAAGGGTGAGATTAGATGCTCAGTAAGGGTAGAAAAGAGAGATAAAAATGATCACTTAGTCATAACATGAACATAAGGGTATGAGAACATGAGATTAAAATTTGAAAACCACACCCAACATATCATAGATCATAAAATAAATCATGGAATAAATATTGATAGTTTATAATACATGGATCATAAAGGAATCAAATAACATTAGGCATGAGAGAACAATATTGACGTAAGACATGAGTTTTTGGAATAAAAATATGCATAGAAAATCATTTCATTATTTTCCAAGGATTACTACGAAGTCTATCATAGTGGATTGTGTTCACTACCCAAACCAACATATACTTATCTATGGTTAACTCCCAAGACAGTCATAGTGGAAAAATTCTCTTACTTAATTGAGTTCACTTCTTATTATAGTGCTTATTATCTCATGAGATATCCATCATTACCCAATGCATTGGAGGGATGAATAATTTTGGGGCCACACATAACATAATGAAAATAATACACATGTGTGACAGCTAATCTTAAAGAATTTATTATATCATAACTTATGAAAAGTAAATGAGTTTATAAATATTTTATCATTTCATCATAGAATAACCTGTAGAAAAGAAAAGGGTTTGATAAATTAGTTAACTTGTGGAAAAGAAACAGGTTTCATATAATCATCCTTAAATCATCATGGTCATAAGGAATTCAAATAATTAAAGTGAATGGTATCATTGGATGATATCCCTAGTAAAAATTAATTGACATCAAAGGTGTCTTTGTAGTTTAAAATGTCAATAAAGGACCACTTTGATCATTTCTTGTGCAAAATACCCTTTTCACTTTATATAAAATCCTAAAATTCACCAAATATTAAAGAAAAAATTTTATTTGAAAAGAACCTTGGAAACTTGTAAAAGAATATTTAAATTATTAAGCAATCTTGATCTTGGGAAATTCTACTCATCCCATGCATGTGAAAACAAAAATTCATTTCACATTTTCATTAAAAAGTCCAAAGTACCTCATTCGTAAAAGGAAAAGAAGATTAATTTTAATACATTTTGTTTAATTAAAAAATGGGTAAAGATGAATTTAAAAAATAATATGAGAGTAATAAAAACATTCTTAAAATTTCTTTTAGATTACATGGGTATGAAAGAAAAATAATTTCTGAATGAAGAGAGAAATAAAGTTGGTTTTCCTTAAAAATATTCTTTCTGTCATTTGAGAAATTAAAGTGAGGAAAATGAAAGGAAAATATGTAATATATATAAATAACTAGTGGAAAATAAAACTAATGATATTCTTGAGAGTTAGTTATTGAAATTTCTACATCAGAAACTTATTCAGAAATAATTCTAACAAATAATGATATTGTAACATAAAACCCTTACCTAGAGTTGAAATTAATTCTAAATAACTATAAAATATTTTATAATAAATTTAAATTTATTATAATTTCATATAATAGTCATGTAAATACTTTTAATATCATATATTATCAACTTATAACATTTAAACATCTATTTATTAATAATTTATTATTAAAATCATCATTTGTAGGTGTTAATTGTTTCATTTTTGATGATAATTTCAGTCCAGTAGTTCCAATAGTTAAATTTTGATCATAGTTCCATAATATCCAAAATTTTAATAATGATATAAAAATAATATATATATATATATATGTTTAGAGTCTTCAATAAAATATAGATATTGGGAAATGAATCACACCATTCACGGAGACAGCAGGTCGTACATACGCATGAACAATGTTTTAAATTTTTGATGGATAGAAAGAAAGAATTGTAAATAATAATTAAAAAATTATAGAATAATTATTATATCCTATTGATTATATATATTAATTTAATATATTCGTATTACAATCCATGTAAATCAAAAAAAAAAACAGATCACATCGCTTCATGGAGGTGGTAGTCTGCACGTACACAGGATCAATGTTATCATTTTTCAATAGATTGGAAGGTATGAAGGTAAATATTATATTATATTTATACAATAATATCATATAACTATATTTATATATAAAAATTAAACCCATAATAATCACCATCCATTAAATATGGTGATGGAAATTTAAATGTATTGCTATGTGGAGGCGATAGTCCCCATGTATGCATGAACGATACTTTCACTTCCAATTTTGTGGAATAGAGGGTGAATATTTTTGGTTCCATAATAATAATAAAATTTAAATATATTTGTGACACCTAATTTACCATTTTAAAATGAATACCATATATTTATAGAATTAAGAAGATGAAATAAATTGAAAGAGGTCGGGTAAGATGATTTCCCCTTCTTTGGTAGGCCTTCTTTAGATACTTTATTAAGAACCCTTAGAATAATATTTTAATAAGATCATAACTTATAATTCATGGATATAGAAATTTATAATATAATTTGGTCGGTTTTGGTCAAGCTAGAGTGCTCAAATTAGTGTAAAGAAGAGAAAAGGAGGGGTGTCCTTTTATAAGTGGGAAAAAGGACACACTTGGAATTTTTTAAAAGATTAAAATATAATAAAGTAAATATCAATAAAAATATATCCAAATTTATATATATATTTTAAGGTGGGATATTATGAGGGTGAAATTTGTCAGTAAAATAGGATTAATAATATTTTAATTAGGAAAATTATGCTTATCTTTTGGGTTAACCCCCAGTAAACCCCTTTTTACCTTAACTATAATGATTTGTTTTTCGTTTTTTATAATTAATTATTAAAAAATATGAATGTGGAATAATTAAAAAATTTATATATTTTTATTCCAAATATTTAATATATTTTATAAAATTTAATCTCTTAAATTTTTAAAAATTAATTTTAAGATAAACTCACAAAACACGATGGAAAAAGGTTTTCAAAAAAATATTTTCTTAATTATTCAAAGTTTTTATACCAAAATACACTTAAAATTAATTCCAATGGCCATAGTTGGATTATAAATAATATAAATTTACTAATTTTAATTTCAAAATCATTTAAAAATAAAACATAACTTTGTAAATCTTTTAAATGAAAAGTTAATTTTCAATTAACATTTGTATTTCTCACTATTCATTGAAAAAATAATCTTTTTAGAAAATTATAAAAAATTAAATCTAAGTTAAATTTTACATACTAATATCAAAAATTAAGTTTATTTTTTTAAATAAATTTTCTAAGTGTGAAAAAATTTATTAAATTATTTGTTCACAAAAATCAATAAAAATCATTTTTGAAGAAAAAAGTATTTTTTGAAGGATATAATAACTTTACTAAAAAATATATTTTATTTGACTAAAATTTTTATAAATATGTTTAAAATTTTGTTATTACTATTCCAGCCACCAATTTAATAACTAGGTTATGATAATATACTATATTACGGTTTATTTTGACTCTGGGTTGCATGTGTCACAAGCTATCAGAGAAATTGAAAAAAAATTATATTTTATAAAATCTTGAGGTGTTACATTATTGGTACCCACCGTGTTTCCATATATACCAAATAAGTGAACATATTATTTTTTGATTACTTTTAAGGTTCAAGGAGTGTGATTATTATTAATTATTTGTGTAACCTAAATTCTCTTGTGATATTTCTCACTTTATTATGAAATAATTTTAACTATAATTAGGGTGTTATGAATCTACTGGGATTATAAGAAGTACAATGGGAAGGTATTTAAGATTATTTTTCACTATTGGTTCAATATGATACCCATAGTAACCACGTTTTTAATATAATTGATTATACGTGACCTAGGATTATAACTGATCACAAAATGGAATATATATCCACATTGGGACCGAACTTTATAAAATTTCATGTATCTTGTGTTATTTAATTTTTATTCATATTCATGTAATGATAAGAGTTACACCTGGGTGGATTTGATTTTTACGAATCATAGAGGTTTTTTTGAAAGAATAAATTGTAAAATAAAGCACCACTAATTTAGACCCCCCTTCTTAGTGGTGAAACCCATTCCTGGGTCACTCTAATTAGTATTAGAGAACTATAAGTTCCCTCTATAAGATACAATAATTTATAGAAAAATATAATCTAAATTATATCAGTAATAGGGATGATACCATTTTCATTGGAAAAAACTATCATAGCTGGAAGAACAAGATATTACCCTATCTTCCATCTTTTAGTCTGAATGTTAAAGATGCAGTAATAATGATATTTCAACCCGTTAAGAAAAATTATCCCATTCATTTTGTTGATAAGAAAAATTTATAAGCTTATGGAAAATACCAACATGATATTCTCATATCTATATCATATATAGTTTACAAAAAACTTAAATGACTTCAAACATCTAAAGAAACCAAGAACAAGATGGGGAGAAGTTATGAAGGAAATATGAAAGTAAAATCAGCTAAGTATAAAATATATAGGATAAGATTTGAAGTTATGATGGTCAATAATGTTGAATACATTTGTAAATAATTTACAAGAGTTAATTGTTTTGTTTGAAAAATTTATGCATATCGAGAAATGATAGATTACTCAAATTTTTAAAAAAAGTTAACTTGAAACTCTCCAAGTAGGCTTAATTATAAAATTTAACCAGGAAGGTGCAGGACTAGGCCGAATGCCCAGCCCCATAGAAAATTATTAATAAGAAAAGATAGTACAAACGCACGGAGAGAAAGAAATAAAACAGAAAACCTCAAATCCCCACAGCCTCATGAACTAGAGCACATCAAACACATCATCACCGCCACCTTCTGAGAACTCATCCGGGTCCGCCGACTCCCATTCAGATTGTGGAGCATATTGACTTAGCATTTGTATATATTGCTCCCTCAGTCGTAGTTTCACATTTTTATATATTGACTTAATTATAAAATTTAATCATTAAAATATTGAGAAGATATTACCCTTGGTTAATTTCATAACATTTTCATTTCTTTTGAAATAATAAATATTATACTATTAAAAAAATTATCATGGAGGAAATCGATTGTAAGGACATGAGAAAAATAAAAATCAAAGATGAATATTCAAGAAAATATGAAGATTAGGAATAAGATGAAGTCTAAAAAATAATTATGACTATTATTTTGTAGAAATTAAAATAATTAAATATAAATTATAAAGGAAAACTCTCACCAAGGTGTTACAAAATTTTGGAATTTGTTATTTTTCTATCAATTTTGCAAAGGAGAAGACTATTGAGTTTGAGGCAGATAAACAAGATGATAAATCTTATAAAAAGGAGTGGAGTAAAATCTCAAAGTATATCAAAAAATAAGATGATAGAAAGAAAAATTTCCAAGGAATAAAAATAAGAAGTTTGATGTGAAAAAAGGAAGAATATGACACCTCATCAAGTAGTTATTCAGAAGATGAATCTATTTAAAAATTTATATAGTTGTGGATCATATTAAAATATATAAAGAATAATAATGTCGTAAAGAAGAATTAGGAAAAATAACATATATTGATCATATGATGAAGTATAAATTTGAATCCTATATTGAGTAGAATAAAAATATTAATAAGAAGAATAAATTTTTGACGAAATAAAATGAATATAAGATTGTATTAAAAGAGGAGTAAATAAAAATTGAAGAAATTTACATCGATGAAATTAAAAAATTGAAGCTAAAAGTTGTTGAGAAAGCAATTATAGTGACCAATCTTTAATAAAACATTTATTTGAGAGAATAATATTTAAGAAATACACAATTAAAGTGTTTTAAAGGAGATAATGGCTAGAAAAAGAAAATATAAGACTTAAAAAAGTAATAAAAGTCATTGACGAATCATCACAAGTTGGTGGAAATATGATTTCAAAGTGGAAATTTGACTCTTATCTTATTAATTTTTAGAATAAACACACTACCTATAATAGGTTAGGCTCCAAAAACAAATTAAAATCTATTTGGGATGAAAACAAAATATGAAACTCTCTTCCACATCAATGGAAGAGAATAATATTCCAAGAAATCACTCCCAAGACATAAATAAGCATAGTTTAAGACTTATTGTCAAAAATAATATTATGAATATTATTATAATCAATGGGGAAGACCAATATTCTGAGGTTATTTTTGATGTCATGGGGTTTTGAGGCATAAATCCTTTTCATACTAATTTAATATGTTACTTCTAGGAAACAATATGAATCGGGAGGGAGAAATTTAGAGAAGATAAGAGAATATTCTAAAGGGATACAAGTTGTGATTAAAAATACATAACTTATACTAACAAAAAACATGTTTCATTTCTTGGAAAAAATATATGGAAGGTGTGAATAGTAGGGTCACTTTCCCCAAGTTTTCATGAATAACCTTCATAGAAAATTTCCCTATGGTGAGAAAGAAAAAGTAATTAAGAAAATGAATTAAAAAAATTTATTTATTTTTACCAAAGTTACTTTTAAATCTTGTGACAAAACCATGTAATAGATTTTTAACAAGGTATATTCCTAATATGTGGATAATATAACAAACATATTTAAGTATATTAAATTAAATATAGGAGGGAAAATGATTTTTGGTAACAATAGTTCAGTAAAAATCAAAGGAGATGTTTCTCTTGAAATAGAAGATGAAAGCTAAATTTAAAAGATATACTATTTAGTAAATGGTTCAGAAAAAATATATTAATTATAATCCAACCATGTGATAATGGAAATGAGGTTATTTTATATAAAATATCATTTATCATCAATATAAAAATACATGGAAGGATCAACCCTCAAGAAAAAAATAGAATAAAATATATTTCTAATTGGTGATTTTTCTAATTCTTACTATTTTAGTGCCAGAGATGAGAAAAAGAAATTATACATGAGACGTGGATATCGTGGTAAAAAATATGAGTATAATTTCAAAGTTTAAAATTGTGATATACATAAGAAAATTGAAAAGAGATAAATAGTGAATGTGAAATATGTTTAGAGGAAAAAGAGGTTCAATTAATGAAAAAAGAGTTGAGATATAGTCCACTAGGAAACTTGATATAATTTATACCAACTTATTTAGAAAAAAGAGATAAAGGACCACTAGGGGTGATTTTTATCTTATTATATTCATTTATTATTTTATGTGAATGATCAATTTATTGTTTATGAGGTGTAATTATTAAGTAGTAACAAGTTGATAAATAGTCGAGAGTTCACATCAAAAAGTTGTGATCAGATAATAGAAAAGCGCACACTTGTAATTATTTTTAAATATATCTTGGAAAGTATAAAGTAAATCACCAATATAGTGTAACCTATACTCCCAAAAAAATGAAATATCATAAATAAAGAACATAAGTTTTTTTGGCATAGTAAGGACTATGATTTATTAAAAAAACTTAATTTTTTTGGGTGGAAGTAATGTGTATTGCTGTACATGTTTAAAATATATTCTCATTAAGATCAGATTTAGATATGAAATCTTATGAAATATGTTATAAGAGAAATCCAATATTGAATTACTTAAAAGTCTTTTGGAGTCGTTTTTACATGAATATTAAAAACAATAATCTATGAAAATTGGAGGAGAAATTAGAAGAATGGATTTTCATGGGATAACTGTCAAATGTTAGAGGATACATATGATGGAATAACAATATTAAAAAACTAGTTGATTAATTTGATATAAAGATTATAGAGAATTAATGAAAATAAAATATGATAAATAAAGAAGTTTTTGAAAATTCTGAAGAATTAAACATGTAGATTTTTGAAAATAGAATGATTAAGAAGCCTATAATGAATAAATTTATATTGATATTGATTATGAACAAAACAAATATAAAGATGAAGTTATTAGAATTAATAAATCAGAACATTATATACTAAAGAAATATATTGAAACACAAAAAAATATTGGCAGAAAAAATTCTATAGTGTCGACAATATAGAAGTTAAGACTTGAAAAATAAAATCGCTTTCATTTCATAAATCCACCCTTAAACTATAATAGATGTTTTAGAGCATGATTAATGAATTAATGAAACAAATGAAAAATTGGACCATATTGAAAGGAAAGTCACCTAGAAACTTGTACTAGGACTTGAAAATTAAAATAATATTTGTACCAAGTGGGTATTTGTAAACAGACTAAATGAGAAAGGTTAGGTTTTTTAGAAACAAATATAAATTGTAATCTAATGGTTTTTGATAAAAGAAAGGCATATATTTTGAATAGAATTTTAAACTATTAGTCATACTAGAGACTATCAAAATATTTCTTATAGTGTTAGCTCACATAAACTAATAATTATATCAAATGGATGTAAAGTCTACCTTTTTAAATAAATATATTTAAGAATATCTTTTTATTAGGAAACCATCAGTCTTTATCTTGAAAAAATATGGTTTCATGGAATGTAGGTTAATGAAGGCACTATATGGGTTAAAATAGGCTCTTAAATCCTATAATTCTTAATTGTATAGATACCTAAAACAAATGAAATTTAATTAGGGAAAGGGTGATAATAAATTTTATGTGAAAGGTATTTATACAGTTACTCTCATTGTCATAGTTAATTGTTGAAATAATATTTTCAAGTGACAAGGAGACAAGATGTGAGGAATTTTCCAGGAATATGAATATTATTTTTGAGATGTCCATTATAGGTCTAGAATTTAGAATTACAAAAAATATGATTATTTATTCTTATCCCAAGTGAAAATGTTTGGGAATTATTGAATGAGTTTTGAAAGGAAGGCTATAAAGAAGTTCCAACACCCATTACTGTTGAAATCAAATAGGGAAAGGTAAAGTTGGAAATAATTCTACTAATAAATATTTAATGAGAATAATTAGAAATTTTCCTTATCTAACAACATAATGATGAACTGTTGTGTCTGCAATAAATCTTTATATAAGATTGCAGAGTGATCCAAAAGTTCTTTATATATTGTAAGAAAAAATAATTCTTTGATTTGTCAAAGAAACCATGAATTGTGATTATTTATATAAAATAAACAAAAAATTATATATTATTAGTTTCATAGATACATATTTGGAATAATATCACAATGATATCAAATATACTTCAATAGGAACCTTCTTTAAAGGTGAATGTTGTGTTAATTGGGAAAAAAGAATCATTTTTCAGTTAATATGAGCATAAATGAGGCATAATATTTTATATTTTTTCATGGTCTAGTCCTTACAAACCTTTTACATGGTGATATTTTAATGTTTAAGTTTTAGGAGGAGGCTTAAGAAAACAGATATGGAATTGGAGTTAAACTTTTAGTTGGATACATAGGTTACATCATATATGTAAGTGCTGCATTGTAAGAGGCTCGTTTGAATTTAGGTTATGGAATAATATTGGTGGTTATGGTTTATAGACTTGAGAGGTCATATTGGTTGGCCCAATTATTTTAGGGGTGGTTTAGGCATGGCCTTAGTTTGTATCATAGTGTGGTATGGGGATGAATATCTTGCATTATTTTAAAGGACCCTTATTGTGTGGATTTTCCGGCACTTAATTTTGATTTCATTTTTGAATTGAGGGTGTTTATAGTGTGATATATGGGTTGTTTCACAACCACACCAAGGTTTTATAGGATTTAATAGGGATCTATAATATGATTTATGGGGGTAGTTAAACCAAGTCCTATTGGGGCATACCATAGTGGGTTATTCTATGGGTTTTGTGAAAAAAATTTCTATTAGAGTGTAACTTATGACACTATTCAGTGGCCTTCAAATTTTCTTTATTTTTTTAAATGTATATACTTAACTAAATTTTATTCATTCACCTATCTTTCTCTCGATTCTTAGGAAACATGGGTGCGATTTTAGGAGAATTTTCCAACCCTACTTTCTTGTATTTCATCCTCATCTTGGGAGATTGAATTTTAGTGACATAAGTTTTGTCATCCGGATTTACTTATGGGTTTCTCATTATCTGAAGATGGTTGTGGATATGAAATTTTTTTAGACTGTGATATTTTGGGCGAGTGTTTAATGATGGGTTTTGTGCTTTATGTTTCTGATGGATTCCCTAGTGTGATCTAAACCTTGAGATTATCTCCTTTATGAAATTTCTTATAAATGGGATTGCGAAGCTCTGATTGACATAGAGGATTCAATAAATTTCTCTTATTTATTTTAAATTTTTGGATTATCATGATTGTGTCTTTCTTTTTTAAGAAGTATTAATCGACCTAATGGAGGCGATGAACTAACCTAAATGAAAATTATGGGAATGGGGGGGTAAATTGTATTTTTTTACTTCCTGTTGTAATATTTCTCATGATATTGATACTTTCAAACTTTTATTGATGAAGATAATTATTATTTATTGAGACTTATGTGTTGATGTTGTGTTTTCCTCACATTTCATAAAATACTAATCGCTTAAATTTGTAAATTGAACCAATTTTTTGGAACTTAATATTAGGATGATGTTTCTTATAAAATAAAATTTTTATTAGCCATTGTTGTTTATTTTTTTGATTGATGTGATTTCATGTCCTTTATTGTTCATATGTTAGGACCACTTTTGTGGTTAAGTGGGGGATATTATGGGATGTTTTTTATGGTTCGAAAGTAGGGATCTATTGGTTAGATTGATTTAGATAGAAGAGCTACATTGTTTAGTTTGTGTTGTATAGAAAGGTTGGATTGGTTGACTTGTATTCGGAAGAAATGATATATGGGTTTTCATGGGATTCATTGTGTGTTTTTTAATAGTTGTTTGAGGGTAGTGAAATATATTATAATTTGTAATAATGAAGTGGTAATGGGTAATGGTTTGAATTAAATGGGTAGTGGATGATTGGGGTTTTGTCCTTAAATAAGGAATTAAATGGACTAGTAAACATAAACATTGATATTATTGTGAATTTGTGAATGGTTTAATGATATGATTAATTAGGATTCTATAAATCTTCTAATCTCTATGTAGTGTGGGAAATAGTTTAGTTGGTGGTGATGTATGTAACACCCTAGGTAAATAGAGAATATGAAATTTTCAAATTTATCCATATTTGTGAATAAAATATTAATATTACTTTAAAGGTGACTCTATTCTAGATGGCGTACCCAATACGCAACAAAGAGTTTTTGGGAATCTTACGTAGCAATATAATAATAAAATAATATTATTTTAAATGGTAGTTAACGCCTAGCTGTTGTAATGGAGGGAATGAACAACACTAACTACAAAATGATCATATATGTTTGTCAAATATTTTTACTTTTCACAATAAATGTTAGAGGATTAAAAATGCGAAAGAATCCAATTATAAGTGTAAACATTCTAATATTCTTTAAAAGGTCGATTAATCGCCTTTTGATGAAGAACCTCTTTCAAATACACTTTTTTGAAAATTTTATGTGTTATATTTGACAAAATAAAATTCTTCTTTAGAATCGAGACATCAAAATTTACTTTGTGTAAATTTATGGTATTTTTCCGATAAAGTTCATTTTTTGATGAATAGTGAAAAATGCTGTATTTTAATTCAAAACCTCTTTTTAATATAATTTATTTATATGATTAGATTATCTTTTTAATTGGTTTGAAAGTGAAATTAGAATATATTTTTACCATTTAATCCAATAGTTTTTGTTGGAATTAATTTAATCTTGAAATTGGACTTAAACTAGTGTCAATCTTTTGATACTTATTATTTCATAAAAACACGCTATTTGCTCTGACAGCGGGAATTAATTATTAAATTAATTAATGTAAATTATATGTTTTTAATTTTTTAAAATAGACATCATTTTTGAATTCAGAATATCAAATATAGCTTAGGGTGAATTTTTGGTATTTTTCTGGAAAACTTCAATTTTTGATGAATAGTGAAACCACTAAGTGGTACTTAAAAAACTGGTTTTTTGTTTAAATGGAATTTTACCACCTCGGTGTTTTGAATTTCAAAAATCCGAATTACATGGTTATCATTAAGAAGTAAAATGTGGTTCAATGGGATTAAAATAATTTTTTTTGAATAGTAACTTTTAAGTTTTAATCGCGATTAGAGGAAATTAGTGTAGTTTTAGGTAAAAATAATGTTTTAATAATATCAAATGACCTAGAAACATGTACTACCCTCATTGGATGAGTCATGGACGACCAAGAAAACCCATGGGTCAACTTGGGGACCCCATGGAGCCACTTTTCTTGGAAAATGACATTAATACCTTTTTATTTAAAGTTAAAATTAAAGTGCCACAAACATGTGTTGTTTTACTAAAACAGTTTTTAGATGGGGTTATACAAGTCATATTTTTAACTATAAATATTCATTGGAAAGATAAAACTATTTCCTACATCATTATAGTTTTTTTATAATTTTTAGGCATTAAATAAATACATTTATTTACGACACCGTGATGATGCAATGATTACCTCATAAATGAATGATTTAAATAAAATGAGGAGATAAGGTGAAATATAAGTCTTAAACTTGTCACAAACCTATTGGATGGGTGGATTTAGAAACATTATCACCTTATACTCTAAATATATCCTTTTTGGAGCTTTTAAATCCGAAAATCATTTTATAATAAAGTAATATTTTATAACTTTCCAAGAGTGCCCCTCCTCTCCTCTTATAAAAAGCCCCCACCTCTACCACCTTACACACACCTCTCAAGCCTTTGGCTCAGCGAAACCCTGCCCATTTCATCTCTCCAAATCCCTCTCTTCATCATTGATGCCTCAATTTGGGCAGAATCCTTTCCAAAGAAGCCTTTGAGCTCAAATCAAAGAGAGATACCCGATTTAAAGGTAGTGTCTTCTTTTGTGTTCTTATGTTTTATTTTTCTTCTCTACCCCTATAAACTCTTTTATTAATTTATTTTGTAACAAAACCAGTATAATAAATATACTAGGATGTTTTTATAAGAAGGATTTGAGCTACACTTACACACACCTACATCTAATGGTTAAAGAACATACTATTTCTGTGGATGGTGAATTTCTGCCTCACGAAACGATGATTGTTCAACACTCATATAACACCTTCAAAGGTGGAAATAAAGATGTAAATATATTTATATATGATATATAATATGTTTATGTTTTACTTAAGCTTCTTTATTTTTCATTTATGTCATACCTTAATGGCTTCCATTATGGGTATACGCGATATCTTCATTTTAGGAAGTGCGGACTACCGCCCCCTCAAAGTGATTTGATTTGTTAATACCATATGTGGTACGTATAAAGGATAGATTTAATGATATTATATATGATAACATACTGGAATTAAAATACTATTATGTATCATTATGTTTTAATTCCATTAAATATGAAATAGAAATGGAAGTAGCGTTCATGCGTATGTACGGCTTACCGTCTCCATGAACGGTGCATTTCATTTCTTACCTCTAAATGTTATGTAATATTATAAATGCATGAATATAATGGATATATATGATATATATGATATCTAAATCATGAATATAATTTTTTATATAATGGATATTTTACCACATGAACAACTTGTAATTATAAAGAGTTTATTTTTGACTCAATTACCAATGATCATTAAAACGACCGTTATTAACTTATATAATAACATAGTGTTCATAACATGGTAATAAGTGATATTAAAGGAATAATGAAATTGAAAAATATTCTTAAGCAAGTATAAATTAACTCAAGTTTATTATTCAGGAGATTAAAGAACGATCGAGTCAAGTCGGACATGAGGTAAAGGATCCGACCTCTCGCTTTCTTTTCAAGCACCCTCTTTTATGTAATTTTATTTATGCTCCATGTTATTATTTTGGAGGATGTTATTTTATATTAACCATACTGTAATTTGTATTTTTATATGATGAGATAACCCTCTTACTGTCATCAATTCTTTTTTTTTAGAATTTTTAAGTGGTGCCGTTAGGCTGCCTAATTTTCGCAAGGGATCCTACTCCTCTCTTTCTTTTTAAGTACACTCTTTTATGTCATTCCTTTTAAGATCATATTTATTATGATTGGGATGTTATTTTATATTACTCATACTGTAATTTTTATGTTCATATTATTAGAGACCCTATTTTCTCTCATCAATCCATTTTGGACGTTTTGAGTGGCGCTGTTAGGCTGCCGAATTTTCATAAGAGATCTAACCTCTCTATTTCTTTTTAAGTACTATCCTTTATGTCACTTCTTTTAAGCTCCTCTTTGTTATGATGTGGGATGTTATTTTATATTCCTCTTTATGTACATTTTATTGTAATATGATGAGAGACCCTATTTGATCTCATCAATCCATTTTTGGACGTTTTAAGTGGCGCCGTTAGGCTGCCGAGTTTTCATAAGGGATTTTTCATCTCACTTTTAGTCCCGTGAGATTTATGCTACATTTGACACAATTTCCTTTGAGTGGTGTATTTACTTCCCATTGTTATACTCTTTGTGTAATATAATTTCATTTATGGGTATTTACATATTCATTGTATGACCCTTCTTCAATGGGGTGTACGTTTCGAAAGTTACCCAAGTCGGTAAGGGAACCTTTCACCCTCCTCTTTTTAAAAGACTTCTTTTGTTATGTATTTTAATTCAAATACTATTATGTTGGGATATGTTCTTATATATCCTTATTGATTTAAATTTTATTTACAAGTAATGATATACCCTTTTTATCTCCCATCAACTCTTTTTCTGAATTTTGAAGTGACGCCGTTAGGCTGTTGAATTTTTGCAAGGGAACTTCTTAACCCAATTTTGATTCTTTGGGGTAAACTTGTACTCCTTGAATATGTTGTTCTATGAATATGTGTGAATTTACTATGATTGTTTTACACTTAATATCCACTTATATTTGGTTTATTCGTTTTTCACGCATAATTATGTAATTGATTTATCCTTAATCCAAGGATACCGTCTTTGTGTGGGACTTCGTCTCAATCTCCTTACATTGAGGCATATTTTGTTTTATACACAACCTACTTTTATACAGTGTATAAACCCCTTTGACTTTTATGTTTTTCGAAAAGGAATATTTTTATACGAAGAGTTTTACTAAATGACAAAAGGGAATGTTTTTGTCGTACGTATGCGGTGACAACAACTTCTCCACCGCCGTGACCATTATTTGAGTTTCGGATTCCTCTACAAGCCATACTTTTTTTTAAATGAAAAATAAATACCATGTTTTACTTTTATTTTATTTTGTTATTGAAAATGGTTTTCATAATGTTTTTATATAAATGTTTTATATTGATATCTTGTGATTGAAAAGTGGAAATGTTATGTCTCCTTTATGCATGTTTTATGTGATACGATTATGTTATGGTTCTTGGAAATTATTATGAAGACGGGTGGTTCTATGATAAACTAAGGGCGGGTGAGCCTGATATAGCTCTCCAATGCATTGGGTAACATGAAGGGGTTAAACTTTGAGGTTTTTCTGAAGAGATTTAGGGAATATACTGTGATGGGTATTCCAAACGTAACCAAGAGGGTTACTCCATACGTAAGAATGCTATAAATTCATCAAGTTACCTTTATGTCTTATGATTTCTATGATTTATTCATGATTTGATGAGTTATGTTAAAATGCTTATGTTTTTTGAGTAAAGTATGTCTTCATACATGGACTAATGTTTTCTTTTCATACTTTTATATCCCTTACTGAGATTTTTATGCTCATCCCAAGTTTTTGAAATGTTTTTCACAGGTCAAGGGAAAGGTGCATGATATGATGATAGTGTCAAGGAAGTATCAAGAAGGAATACATGTTTTATTTTAAAGATGTTTCTGTTGATGGGAAAAAAACGAATACTATCTTTTACGTAACCACTTTGTTTATAAGTGGAATGTAATTCATGATTTATGATCTAATTCTCTAAAACTCTAAACCTGAAAAGACCCTCAATGTGAATTATTCATTTAATTCAATATTAAGTAAGGTTTAAGGTCGAGGCCTTATAGTTGGTATCAGAGGTCTGTTTAGATAACTTTAGAGGTTAGGGTATTATCTAAGCATTAGTGACATTACCATAATGGATAGGATTTCAGAAAGAGTCATAGTTTTTAGATAAAGTGAATGAGTAAGTATATCTTAGTGTTTGTCTTCCTCATTAGTACATTATGGTTTTGTTGATATACTCACACTGAAATTTCTGTTTTTAGTGAATGGATGGATCTAGCAGGCACCAAAGTGACAATAGGTTTGAAGGAAACTATGGTGGTTCTCTGATTAAGAGACTGGATGAAATGGGGGATTCAACGAGGAAACTCATGGTTATTATAAACCAACTATCAAGGAGTCATGATCAACCAATTGTACCTTGGTATGTTCGGTAATGCATCATGTACGAGATGACCAATCTATGTGGAAGTTCAGGTAATAATTATAAAGGTAACCATTAGGGTTTATATGATCCTTACTTTTGAGGTAATTATGGGTTATTATATATTATGATGGAAAATGAAAGGCATGAGGTAAAATTGATGTTAAAATATGTTATTATTATTTTTGAATATTTTATCTCGTTTTGGGGAATTTTTCAAGAATTATATAGTTTTGGAAAAAGGACAACACGGAGACCGTGTGACAACCCGTCGCGTCGGACAATGCTGCAGGAATTAAACCCACAACCAAAGTGCGACTGGTATTTATTGCCTACCACTGGACTACGTGAAGTCCCCAGTTAGTTTGACTAATTATTTTTAGTTAGATGATTTTAGGAATCAAGAGTAAGTTTATTTTGGGTTATCTATGGAAATTATTAACCTATCATTGAGGATATGTGATTAGGTTAATTACTTTTCAATATGAGAATTTAAGAGCAACTGATGTTATTTGGAGATAAAAGTTAATTTGTACCTTGGAAGACTATGTGATTAAATCCTTCAAATATTTGGGTTTCAATCTTAGTTTGGTTTACTTTGATGAATTTTATGGACAATAGTTTATCGAATGGTCTTCGTTGAACTTTGGGTTTTTTTGACAAATTTTGGAGATTAAGAATAGATTTTCTTTTTATAAAGGATTATACTTTTGTGGATTATCTGATCTCATACTAACAATTTTGGTTTTGGATTTTGTCTAAAGACATGGGAAATATATAGTTCCCTTTTGTGGATTATGTTATTCTCAAGAAGTTGATTATAGTACTCTTAATGCGAAAAAGTATTCCTAAATACTCATCTTTTGGAGAAAATATGAGTTAGATTAAGGAATCTAGTAAATGTTGAAAGTCTACGTGACAAGTAAGTATGTTTCATTATGATTTAGTTAAGCTCAAAAATAAATTCCTCAATAAAGGGTAACTTAAAACAAAAATGTTTTCTGTTAACTTTTCCTACTGGGGAATCAAATACCTTTTAACCCATCACAAGTTTGTGATTTTCTTATGGTTAACTATCTCCTAGACATGTTTACTATCACTCTCCATCAGAACATGACCCTTTGTTTTTTCCTCCATGTCCATATTTTCGTACTTGGAATCCTAGTATGTGTTAACTCGGGTGACCTTTGTACTTCCCTTTCTTTATTTTAAAGTGATTGTTTTTAGGACTCTTGTTCCGATGTGGGATTTTCAATAAAGTTTCCAAGCCCAATTTTAAAATTGCAAGGACGCAATTCCCAAAAGGGAGGAAGGATGTAACACCCCAGGTAAATAGAGAATATGAAATTTTCACATTTATCCATATTTGTGAATAAAATATTAATATTACTTTAAAGGGGACGCTATGCTCGATGGCATACCCAATACGCAATAACGAGTTTCTTGGGAATCTTACGTTGCGATCTAATAATAAAATGATATTATTTTAAATGGTAGTTAATGCCTAGCTATTGTAATAACATGAATGAACAGAAATAGCTACAAAATGATTATATATGTTTGTCAAATATTTTTACTTTTTATAATAAATGTTAGAGGATTAAAAATGCGAATGAATCCAATTTTAAGTGTAAACATTCTAATATTCTTTAAAAGGTCGATTAATCGCCTTTTGATGACGAACCTCTTTTAAATCCACTTTTTGAAAATTTTATGTGTTATATTTGACAAAATAAAATTCTTCTTTAGAATTGGGACATCAAAATTTACTTTGTGTAAATTTATGGTATTTTTCCGATAAAGTTCATTTTTTGATGAATAGATAAAATTGTTGTATTTTAATTCAAAACCTCCTTTTAATATAATTTATTTATATGATTAGATTATCTTTTGAATTGGTTTCAAAGTGAAATTAGAATATATTTTTACCATTTAATCTAATAGTGGTCGTTGTAATTAATTTCATCTTGAAATTGGACTTAAACTAGTGTCAATCTTTTGATACTTATTGTTTCATAAAAACACGCTATTTGCTCTGACATCGGGAATTAATTATTAAATTAATTAATGTAACTTATATGTTTTGAATTTTTTAAAATAGAAATCATTTTTGAATTCGGAATATCAAATATATCTTAGGGTGAATTTTTGGTATTTTTCTGGAAAACTTCAATTTTTGATGAATAGTGAAACCACTAAGTGGTACTTAAAAAACTGGTTTTTTGTTTAAATGAAATTTTACCACCTCTGTGTTTTGAATTTCAAAAATCCGACATACATGGTTGTCATTAAGAAGTAAAATGTGGTTCAATGGGATTAAAATAAGTTTTTTTGTGAATAGTAACTTTTAAGTTTTAATCGCGATTAGAGGTAATTAGTGTAGTTTAAGGTAAAAAGAATGTTTTAATAATATGAAATGACCTAGACACATGTCCTACCCTCATTAGATGAGTCATGTCCAACCAAGTAAACCCATGGGTAAACTTGGGGACCCCATGGAGCCACTTTTCTTGGAAAATGACATTAATACCTTTTTATTTAAAGTTAAAATTAAAGTGCCACAAACTTGTGTTGTTTTACTAAAACAGTTTTTAGATGGGGTTATACAAGTCATATTTTTGACTATAAATATTAATTATAAAGATAAAATGATTTCATACATCATTATTTTTTTTAATAATTTTTAGGCATTAAATAACTTAATTTATTTATGACACCATGATGATGCAGTGATTACCTCATAAATGAACGATTTAAATAAAATGAGACTATAGGGTGAAATCTAAGTCTTACACTTGCAAAAAACCTATTGGATGGGTGGATTTAGAAACCTAATCACCTTATCCTAGAAATATATCCTTTTGGGAGCTTTTAAATCTGAAAATCATTTTATAATAAAGTAATATTTTATAACTTTCCAAGAGTGCCCCTCCTCTCCTCTTATAAAAGGCCCCCACCTCTACCACCTTACACACACCTCTCAAGCCTTTGGCTCGGCCAAACCCTGACCATTTTATCTCTCCACATCCCTCTATTCATCATTGATGCCTCACTTTGGGCATAATCCTTTCCAAAGAAGCCTTTGAGCTCAAATCAAAGACAGATACCCGATTTAAAGGTAGTGTCTTCTCTTGTGTTCTTATATTTTATTTTGCTTCTCCACCCCACTAAACTCTTTTATTCATTTCTATTGTAACAACACCAGTATAATACATATACTAGGATGCTTTTATAATAAGTATTTGAGGTACACTTACACACACCTATATCTAATGGTTAAAGAACATACTGTTTCTGTGGATGGCGAATTTCTGCCTCACGAAATGATGATTGTTCAACACTCATATAACACCTTCAAAAGTGGCCATTAAGATGTCACTATATTTATATATGATATATAATATGTTTATGTTTTACTTAAGCTTCTGTATTTTTCATTTATGTCATACCTTTATGGCTTCCATTATGGGTATACGCGATATCTTCATTTTAGGAAGTGCGGACTACCGCCCCCCCAAAGTGATTTGATTCATTAATACCATATGTGGTACGTATAAAGGATAGATTTAATGATATTATATATTATTCCATACTTTAATTAAAATACTATTATGTATCATTACGTTTTAATTCCATTAAATATGAAATAGAAATGGAAGTAGCGTTAATGCGTATGTACGACTTACCGTCTCCATGAACGGTTCATTTCATTTCTTACCTCTAAATGTTATGTAATATTATAAATGCATGCATATACTGGATATATATGATATATATGATATCTACATCATGAATATAATGGATATCTTACCACATGAACAACTTGTAATTATAAAGAGTTTATTTTTGACTCAATTACCAATGATCGTTAAAATGATAGTTATTTACTTATATAATAATATAGTGTTCATGACATGGTAGTAAGTGATATAAAAGGAATAATGAACTTGAAAAAGGTTATTAAGCAAGTATAAATTAACTCAAGTTTATTATTCAGGAAATTAAATAACGATCGAGTCAAGTCGGACATGAGGTAAGGGATCCGACCTCTCTCTTTCTTTTCAAGTACCCTCTTTTATGTAATTTTATTTATGCTCCATGTTCTTATGTTGGAGGATGTTCTTTTATATTCACCATACTATAATTTTTATTTTTATATGATGATATACCCCTATTACTGTCATCAATTCTATTTTTATAATTTTTAAGTGGTGCCGTTAGGCTGCCAAATTTTCGTAAGGGATCCTACTCCTCTCTTTCTTTTTAAGTACAGTCTTTTATGTAATTACTTTTAAGCTCATCTTTCTTATTATTGGGATGTTATTTTATATTACTCCTACTATAATTTTTATGTTCATATTATGAGATACCCTATTTTCTCTCATCAATCCATTTTGGAAGTTTTGAGTGGCGTCGTTAGGCTGCTGAATTTTCGTAAGAGATCTAACCTCTATATTTATTTTTAAGTACTCTCCTTTATGTCACTTCTTTTTAATCTCCTCTTTGTTATGATGGGGGATGTGATTTTATATTCCTATTTCTTTAAATTTTATTGTAATATTATGAGATACCCTGTATGATCTCATCAATCCATTTTTGGAAGTTTTAAGTTGCGCCGTTAGGCTGCCGAGTTTTCGTAAGGGATTTTTCATCTCACTTTTAGTCCCGTGAGATTTATGCTACATTTACCACCATTTCCTTTGAGTGGTGTATTTACTTCCTATTATTATACTCTTTGTGTAATATAATTTCATTTATGGGTATTTACATATTCATTGTATGACCCTTCTTTAATGGGGTGTACGTTTCAAAAGTTACCCAAGTCGGTAAGGGAACCTTTCACCCTCCTCTTTTTAAAAGACTTCTTTTGTTATGTATTTTAATTCACATAATATTATGTTGGGATATGTTCTTATATATCCTTATTGATGTAAATTTTATGTCCAAGTGATGATATACCCTTTTTATCTCTCATAAACTCTTTTTCTGAATTTTGAAGTGACGCCGTTAGGCTGTCGAATTTTTGCAAGGGAACTTCTTAACCCAATTTTGATTCTTTGGGATAAACTGGTACTCCTTGAATATGTTGTTCTGTGAATATGTGTGAATATACTATGATTGTTTTACACTTAATATCCACTTATATTTGGTTTATTCGTTTGTCACACATAATTATGTAATTGATTTATCCTTAATCCAAGGATACCGTCTTTATATGGGACTTCGTCTCAATCTCCTTACATTGAGGAATATTTTGTTTTATACACAACCTACTTTTATATGGTGTATAAACCCCTTTGAATTTTAAATTTTTTCAAAATGAATCTTTTTATACGAAGAGTTTTACTAAATGACAAAAGGGAATGTTTTTGTTCGTACGTATGCGGTGACAACGACTTCTCCACCGCCGTGACCATTATTTGAGTTTCGGCTTCCTCTAAAATCCATACTTTTTTTAAATGAAAAATAAATACCATGGTTTACTTTTATTTTATTTTGGTATTGAAAATGGTTTTCATAATGTTTTTATATAAATGTGTTGTATTGATATCTTGTGATTGAAAAGTGGAAATGTTATGTCTCCTTTATACATGTTTTATGTGATACGATTATGTTATGGTTCTTGGGCATTATTATGAAGACGGGTGGTTCCGTGATAAAATAAGAGCGGGTGAGCTCGATATAGCTCTCTAATGCATTGGGTAACGCGAATGGGTTAAACGTTGAGGTTTCTCTGAAGAGATTTAGGGAATATACTGTGATGGGTATTCCAAACGTAACCAAGAGTGTTACTCCCTATGTAAGAATTCTATGAATTCATCAAGCTACCTTTATGTCTTAGGATTTATATGATTTATTCATGATTTGATGAGGTATGTTAAAATGCTTATGTTTTATAAGTAAAGTATGTTTTCATACATGGGCTAAGGTTTTCCTTTCATAATTTTATATCCCTTACTGAGATTTTTATACTCATCCCAAGTTTTTGAAATGTTTTTCACAGGTCATGGGAAAGGTGAATGATATGATGATAGTGTCAAGGAAGTGTCAATAAAGAATCCATGTTTTATTTTAAAGATGTTTCTGTTGATGGGAAAAAAACAAATACTATCTTTTACGTAACCACTTTGTTTATAAGTGGAATGTAATTCATGATTTATGATCTAATTCTCTAAAACTCTAAACCTGAAGAGATCCTCAATGTGAATTATTCATTTAATTAAATATTAAGTAAGGTTTAAGGCTGGGGCCTTATAATGTAAGTGTAAGTAATGGAAATTTTTAGTGAAGGTAGTATGGCATGAATAGTGAATGATGATAATATTATATTTATGTGACCCCTTTAGTCTAGGTTAGTGTGTGGATACACACATATAATTTTATTTTCTACATTCTTTCTATATACACCCCTAGAGTTGGATATACTTACCCACACCCAAATGTTTTGGGTTCTAGGTGTTTTCCCCAATATCAAGGTTGGTAAGGGTATATGGATGACTACCCCCACTTCCCCACTCTCTCTTCAGGTATATTATATGATGGTGTTGGTTATTGGTGTTGGTCATACATAGTAGTAGGAGGGAATTTCCTTTATTTTATTTATGTTCATGATACCCTACCAAGATAGATTTATATGAGATGATGATTGGATGAATAAGTGGTATGTATAGTGGGGTATGTGCATGGAAGGAAGAGGGAATGAGGTTGATGTACATTTTGTCCATGATACCATAAAACTATGATCGAGGATGTGAGGATGGTATATAGATATGAGGTTGTGGGTTTGGATATGGTGATGTGACCGTTTGACTGATGCTGGCAAGGGATACTGAAGCCTATAGAAGGCTAGGGTATGTTGAATTATGAGATGACTCATATCAGTATAGGGAGTACTGAGCACATGATGTTTGAAGTTGGAGTGAGTGCAGAAAATCAGTAGGGAATTGGTAGGGGGTCCTATTTTTATATTACTTGATACAATTTTATCACATTAGATTTAATATTTAGTGTGTGTACCTTAGTGAGGCTAGCTGGTAGTATAACTTCTAGGTGCTTGTTGGTTCTTCTGTTTATTTAAATATGAATTATTATAATACTCACACATTTTCAAAAGAGGAATTGGGTATGATCCTACTAATTATACTTGTTATACTCACCCCTATCTATATAAAATTTCTTTTTATGTTTCTAGAGTGATTTTGGTGATCGGGTTGGGCAATAATAGCTTGGGGATTGGGATTGCCATCAAATTCACAACCTAGGAATTTTATTTGGAGACTTATATGTTTATGAAAACTTCATGCATTAGGGTTTTTGCAGACCATTTTTTATTTATATTATGATATTTATTGGTGATTTAATTCATTTATTTCTATGCTATATAAGGGTAATTCCCCCCATTTATATTTTTTATACCATTGATGTTAGTCCCCAACCTAAGGACTATAAGAGGCAGGCCTCAATGGTAATTCACATATTTAATTTAATCCCATGGGAGGTTATAAGTGGGGGTGGGTCAAGAAACAACAATAAATTCGAACACACAAATTCTATGGATGAACTTGCACATGGAATATCTAAAGGTATAATTATAGAATTCATTAAGGATTTCTTGTGATAATCATAGTGTTATTGATCTATCAAAGAACCCAGTGAAACACTAAAGATAAAATACCATTGAAATAAAATATAATTTCATAAAATAAATAGTGTAAAATGTTGATATGCGACTAGAACTCATTTTCAAAATGGGCCAAATTGTGAATATGTTTACAAAGGCAATTGTAGGAGATAGGTTTTCTGAGTTAAGGGTGAAAATTCATGTTCGAACTGTCATTCTCACTTAAGTATATGTGGGAAGAACCCCCATGCTTTGGATTCTATTTTTAAAGGGGGATAGTGACACACCTTTTTCTTTATAAATTGTGAAAGCTATAGTTATTATAAACAAGGGAGAGAAAAATCATCCAAGGCCATGAATAGTTTATTAGAATATCAAAGTCACATAGAAAAACATTTCTTATCATTGATATATGTAATTATCTATTTTTTTCCATTTATGGTAGTGTGGTATCAAGAAAAATATATTTGAGAAAGGATATTACTTGATGATTTTTTTATAATCTTTTAATACTTTAATATTTTCTAATATTAAAATTAAATTATAAGGGTTAAATTGAATATCCCAATGAAAACTTTTAAGGATTTTATTTGTTTTCAACTATGATTTTGAATCATTTGAACCTATTTATATTTCCTTTGAAATGCTAAGAATTATTTTGTGGTGTTTTGAAGTGTTTGGAGGAGCCCTAAGAAGGTTGGAAGTGGTTCTGAGCCATTTTAGATAAATTTTGTGTGATTTGAAGAAATTATTGAAATTTTTATTTGAGGATGGAAATAAATAAGGAATGATAATTTCATAAATTTTTTAAGCATTCATAAGAATTATGCATATGAGGAAAAGAGTCATTTGAGAGTTTATTTTTTTATAAAGGAATTATAATGTGAGAATATTTTGGAATTTTAAAAAACTCTTAGAAATTTTATATAAATTATTATTCATTTCATAAGTGATCTGAAAAATTGTAAGACACTTTTTGATCCGTGTATGAATTTTTATAATAAAATAAAATTTTCAATGAACTTTTAAGACTTTTCTTTGATTCAAAATTTGGAAATTGCAAGATACCATGAGGCCCTTTACCATATTTTGTAAGACTTATCTCGAGTTTTAAAATTGGATAAGTATCATTTTGTGTGACTTATTTATTAGTTTTTTTTAGAGTCATTAAAACTTATAAAATATTTTTTACTATCTAAAAATTTGGAAAAGGAAAAGTGTCTCATTTGGTTAGGTAAGATTTCCGTTAAAAACATACAAGTCCAATAGTTTGATATTTTTTTATGTTTAAGATATTATAAAATAAACTTAAAAAAAATAAGCAGGATGATGCTATTTGGTTTTATAATTCATAAATAACGAGTTGATGATATTGACGCTATTTAATCTAGGTTGTGGATGATTAAAATAAGATATCACTTTTGAATATTATGAAATTTTTAAATAAAAATATTTTGAAAATAAAAAGTTATCACTTTTGGATTATTTTAGCTTATTTTATTTAATCATTTAATATGGATACATGGGTATTTTTAGTATTTATGAAAAGGAAAATTGGTTAAAACTTATATGATTAGTCAATTAAGAAGTGTGAGGAGGATTGAAACTTTATAATCAGTTGATATAAGAGTTTAAAATGTTATCTGACTTTTATTTTCTCATTTAATTTATTATATATAATTCTAAGATGGATGATTAAGGGGAGAAAATTGTCGTGATTGAAAATTGGAGAGACTAAAAAATATTTAGAGATTAAGAGAAAATAGAAACTAACACCTGAATTTTAGTAGCGATAAAAAAACTTATAGATATCGAGTATTCATTTATTTAATATTAGAAAGATTGTCATTAATTTTTTATATAAAATGATAAAGGATGATTGATTTAATTTCAATTATGATTATTTTAGGTTAAAGATCCAGAAGAGGTGGGTATATTTTGTTTTGATTATTT
Organism: Viscum album; assembly: GCA_963277665.1. Classification (NCBI taxonomy): domain Eukaryota; kingdom Viridiplantae; phylum Streptophyta; class Magnoliopsida; order Santalales; family Viscaceae; genus Viscum; species Viscum album. The sequence goes on along the minus strand of OY728163.1, from coordinate 1,369,269,001 downwards.
TTAAGGATTTAGGAGGACGATTATCGTCTGTTGCTAAAGCAACCCAAATTCTCTTCTGATCCTTCTCACTATGTTCTGAAATACTTGGAACTAGAAGTGGGATTCTAGGAAGAATATAGGGATTTTGTGTATGTGTGTGATACAATATGGGTTCAAGATGATACCCATTATAACCAATCATGATATATAGTAAAACTTTTATGGCTCTGGATAATAAATGATTAAAAAATGAAGTAGGTACCCACACCAGGATTGAACGAAGTAAAAATTTTGAGTGACTTTTGTTATTTTAATACCAATCATATTCAAGAAAACATAAGAGTTATGTTTTAGTGGATCATATTATTTAAAATAATAGAGGTTTTTTTCTAAAAGAATAAATTCTGATATAATTAACCACTAATTAAAGCCCTTTGTCAGTGGTGCAACCCATTACCAGGTCACTTCAATATATATTGGATCACTCCAGGTTCCCTTTAAAATATCTAAAAGTTTATATAAATGGATAACCTGAATTATTTTAATGATATGAATATTCCAAGTTTTTATGAAAAAACTAATATATAAGGATGAATATGATGTCACCATATCTTCTATCTCTTGAATTGAAATTGAATATGCTTCAATAATGGTATTTACAATGATTAAGAAAAACACTCCTTTTATTTTGCTGATAAGATAAATTTAGAAGTAGATGGAAGAGCACAAAATACTATTCTCATTTCTCTATCAAACATGGTTTATAGAAAATTTACGGGACTTTAGAAAACAAAATTAATATAAGAGAAATTGTAGATAAATTTTAAGGGAAATTTGAAAAATACAAAATTTATGTTTTAAACACAGATAATCATATTTTTATATATGAATATGGATGATGAATAAAATAATAATTATTACTTTAAAATAGTCAATGTGATTATTGGTAATATCCTATGCTATGGTGAAAATATGGATGAATCCAAAATTGTTAAAAAGTTGATGACAAATTTTCTAGATAGGTTTGATCACAAAATTTTAGAATTATAAGAAAGAGAAGATATTTCCCTTTATGAATTTCACAATATTCTCATTACTTATAAAATGATAATGAACCAAACATTCAAAAAAATATCAAGAAAGAAATAAATTTTGAGTCCATGATAAAACTAAAAAACCAAGATAAATAGGTTTATTATTTAAGTGAATCTGAAGATGAGGAGGATGATTAAGACTATAAGAGATTTATGGATCTTATTTTGAATAAATTTAGAAAATTTAAAAGAAATTATAAATTAATACTCCCAATAGGGTGTTATGAATGTGCTTAAACTGGATATTTTTCTATAAATTTTCCAAAAAATAAGACTCTTGAGTTTTAGGAAGAAGAAAAAGATGAGAAACATAAAAAAATAAATCGACTAAAATATCAAATGATGTGAACAAATTAGTTGAGAGAAACATAAAGTTCACTATAAGAAAAAAAAAAAGTTTGAGGCATAAAATGAAATAATATGAATCCTCATAAAGCAAACAATTATATGGTGAATCATTTGAAAAATTTAAAAAAATTCATAACTGATGTAGAAATACCAAAATAATCTATAAGTAGTCAAGAAGAAGAATGTAAAATTACATATATGATCATATATTGGAGTCTAAAATTGAATAATATATTTAGAATAATATAAAAATAAAGGAGGTGAATTAACTATTGAAAAATAATAATTAAATTAATATTGAAGTAAATAAGGATTAATTTAAAGTGTAATCATTTTATTTTGATGGAATACAAAAAATCAAGTTAGAAGTTCATGTGCATGATTAGGTGGTGAAAGATCTTGAAGAAGAAGATGATTTTTGAGAATATGATTTAATTGTGTAACAATAAGGGTGTCTTGAATGTGATAACGGTCTAAAAAATCTAATATAAATCTTCAACAAATAAATATAAGTCAAAGATGAAGCATCACAAGTTGGTGAAAATATGAGTCTAAAGAGGCAGGCTAAATCTTCTCATACTAATTCTCATAATATACATGTTTCCACTAATAGTGATGTTTTTAAAACCAAGTCTAGATCAATTTTGGAAAATAATAATAATTTGAAACTCCATTACTCATAAAAATAAGATAAAAATACTTCAATAATAACTTACCCACTAAGAAAAAAGATTCAAAGATTAAGACTTGTTAACAATACTAATAATCAAAATAGTATTATTATTAATGTTTAAGAGCATGATTAAGATTTTTTTATCCTTTATGTAGAGTGATTGGGAAAAAATAATATTCATTCTAGTTCATTATATCACTTCCAGGATAAATTTATCAATCAAGGTGGAGAAATTATAAGAAGATAAGAAGATATTCTCAAGGGAGGAATGCATGAAAAAAATTCATTACTTATTACAATATAAAACAAGTTTGATTGCATGGAAGAAAATTATATTAGGTGTGGATAGTAAGGTAACTATACTTAAGAGTTCATGACTAACCTTTCGAGAAAAGTTTTCAATGTTGAGAAAGGAAAAAGGATTAAAAAATGAAGCAAGAGGAGTCATGTTTTTACTAAAGTTTATTTGAAATCATATAAGAAAACTATGTCATGTATTCTTGATAATGGTTGTTCCTCACATATGATTTGTAACATAGAAATATTGAATGAAATTTAAAATAATATGGGATTATTAGTGATTTTTGGTAATTAATATTCTCTAAAAATAAAAGGATTTGGTATTGCTGAAAAAGAATCCAAAAAATTAAAGTCAATAAATATGCTATTTTTTGAAGGTTTGAAGAACAACCTATTAAGTATAATTAAAATTTATAATGATATAAATAATCTCTTTTCAAGATAGACTCATGTATCATAAAAAATGATGGAAGGATCCTAACTCAAGGAAAAATAACAAGTAACAATATATTTTAAATAAGTGATTTAATTTTTTTTTCTATTTAATTACCAACGATAAGAATAAATCATAACATAAAATACTTGGCCATCTAGGGTAGAAACATATGTATAAAATTTCAAAGTATTAAATTGTGATAGTTACAACATAATTTAAAAGAGACAAATATATTGTATATAAAACATTTTAAAAGGCGAAAATGGTTCAAATAATTCCCAAAAATCATGGTCATACAATCCACTAGGACACTTGAGCTAATTCATACCGTCTAGTGTGGACTAGTGAGACAAAGTTACACCAATGGTGATATATATTTTGTTACATTCATTTAATATTTCACTATAACGACTGATTTCATGTTTATGAGGAATAATTTTTAAGCTTTATATGTGTTTAGGATTTTCAGAAAATAGGTTGAGAAAGGGATGGTTAGCTATATTAAAAGGATAAGATCATAAAATGGTAAATAATACACCTAAAATTCCTTTGAAATTCATCTTTAAAATAATAGAATAAATTAAAAATATAGTGTACCATATAGTCCCCCTTATAATGGTATATTAAAAATAAAGAAGAAGAGTTTGGTTGGGTAGAACTATTCTTTTTAATAAAAAACATAAAAAAATTTCTAGAGGGAAATAATGTGTGATGTTATACACATTTAAAACAGATTCCTTTTAAGAATATATCCAAATATAAAATTTTATAATATATGGTACACGATAAATATGATATTTAATTACATAAAATATTTAGGTAGTCCTTGTTACATGAATTTTAAAAACCCTAATTTTGGAAAATTTGAGGAGAAACTAGAAGAAGGGATCTTCATGGATTACCTATCAAATGGTAGAGGCTACAAATTCTTGAATAAGTGTATGAAAAAAATAGTTGATTAATTTTATGTGAATATTATAGAGTATCAATGTAAATCATATTTGAAAAAAATTAGTAGTTTTTGAAAATTTTGAAGTAGAAAATATGTAGATTTCTGGAAAATAGAATGAAGAATAAGATGTTAAAGAACAAATTTCTACTGATGTTGATTATGAACAATCCAGTGATAAAAATGGATTAGCTAGAACTGAGAATTCAAAATTTCTAGGGTTTAATAAAGTTATTGAAACAAAAAACATTATTCGTAGTCAAGATGTTCCAGTGAATACTAGAAAGAATTTGATACTTGTAAATCAAACATCTCTCATTTCATTGATTGAACCAAAAAATGCAGCATAAGTATTTGAGATTAAGGAATGGATTAAGGAAATGAATGAAGAAATAGAATATATTGAGTATAATTTGACTTGGTAATTTATACCATGACATGAATTTTTTTTTATAGTTACTAAGTTGGAATTTTGAAACAAACAAAATGAGAAGAGTGAGGTGTCTGGAAAAAAATTCATAACGGTATGAAAAGGTTATTCAGAGGTGGAAGGTATATATTTTGAAGTATATTTTTCACCAGTTAAAATATTAGAGTTTATCATATTTTCTTACAGTGTTATCTCACAGACACTAAAATATATATCAAATAGACAGAAATCTGTATTTTTAAATGGTGATCTTGAATAATAAGTTTTAATTGAGAAAACGAAAGGACTCACTCTAGATAGAGATGTAATAACGGTATGTTGTATAAAGAAGGAACTATAGAGGTTTAAATAGTATCATAAAGCCTTATATTCTAAGTTGTATGATTGCTTGAAACAATTGAAATTTACTAAAGGAAAGGTTGAAAAGAGCCTTTAGGTGAAAGATATGTCCACAAGTACTCTTATTATCATAGTTTATGTTAATGATATAATATTTTTAGTGGAAAATATATTTCCTAAGAAAAAATTTCTAAGAAGATGAGGATGGATTTTGAGATGTCCATACTGGGTGAAATAAATTATTTTCTTAGATTATAAATGACACAAAAATGATGATTTTCTATTTTTATCCTAAGAGAAATATACTAGATAATTGTTGAAGAATTTTTTTAGGGAATATTCAAAAGAAGTTTTAACAACCACTGTAGTTGGAATTACATTAAGAAAGCATAATGTTTGAAATAATGGAAATCAAATAGTTTAGAAGAGTTATTGTGAATCTAATTTATCCAAAGACATCAATCCCTTATATAGTGTATATTTTTTAATGATATTAGAGTAATTCTAAGGAGTCTCACTTTATAGAAGAAAATATAATTATTAGATATTTAAATGGCACACTAAATTGTATTTTTATATATAATTGAAACAAAAAATTAATTATATCAGTTTTCAAAAATGTATATTTTTAAGGAGACTATAATGATAGAAAATATACCTCAAGTGTAACATTATTTTAATTAAATGTTTTTTAGATGGAATAACAATAAGAAGAGTTTAGTTACTTTGAGCTCAGTTGAGGAAAAAATATATAATGACAATACATTCCTATAAATAAATTATATGGATGAAAGTGCACCTATGATATATAAATGAAGAAGCTGATAAGCCACTAAGGATTTCTTGTGAAAATCATAGTGATATTGATATATCAAAGAACCTAGTGAAAAACAAAATATCAAATAAAATTGATATCAAATCTCATTTCATCAATTAAAAATTAAAAAATAGAGATATGATATTGGGATACATTTCCAAAAAGGACCATATTATAAATATTTTTACAAAGGAAATTATAAGAGAGAGGTTCACTGAATTAATTCTGTAACATCCCTTTTAACATTCCCCTCTCAGTCAAGGATGTATAGGAAGAACCTTCCCCCCATTTTTTTGATTCTATTCTGTAAGAGGGGGAGTAGCAAAACTATTCATTTATTTTTTTCAAACCTAAATCTATGGATATTATAAATGAAGAGAATAAAATTCATCTGAGATGATTAATTTAGAGTGAGAAAATCCTTTTCACTTAAACAATATATCTTCTCCCTGAGATATAATATTATATAGAAAATATTTACTTATATGATAGTGTGGTGTCATCACACTCCAATCTAACAATATATATGATTTAATGATTTTGTGATTATAATTGTTAAAGTTTTTAATATTTTATGAAGATGAAAAAAAATTTAAATGGGGATATTGATGTGTTGAATGAAATTTTTGAAGTATTTTTTCAACTATTATTTGGAATCATTATAATTTGTTGATATCATATTTAAAATGTTAATAATGTTTCTAATATGTTTTTAAGTGTTTAGAAAATCCCTAAGATAGTTGAAATAGCTTTTGAGACAATTTATAGAAGTCATGGAGTGATTTAAATGAATTATTGAATTTTTTGTTTGAGCTTGGAAATTAAGAAGGAATAATTATTTCATAAGACTTATAAAGTGTTTATAAGACCTATCTATTTGAGTGAAAGAGTCATTATATAACTAATTTTTTTTCAAAGTCATGATTATTAAAAATTATCAACTGTTTCATAAGTCTTTTGGAAACTTATTAATACTTTTTATGATTTTTATAAAAGATATGTAAAATCATAAGTCTCAATGATATTTTTAAGGTTTTATTTTAAAGAAAAATAATTTTTTATGAGTCAAAATTTTTCAATGGCGTGAGACTATAGAATCTTTCTTGGATTTTGTAAGAATTGTCATGAGTTAAAAAATTGGTCAATTCTCATTTCTTAAGAATTATTCATAGATTTATTAAAATTCATTATGTCCTTTGAATTATGAGTTACTATGAAAAAATTTGTAAAATGAAAAGATACTCATAGGGTTTTGGAAGGTTTTTATTGAAAATGTAAGAGTCCAATAATTTAAGGAAATTTTCAAATTGAAGATATTATTGAAGAAACTTCTAGAATATTTCAAGGATGATGTTTTTCTATTTTTGAATTCATAAATCATGAGTTGGATATTATTACAAGATTCTAGCTGGGTAATTGAGGATTAAATGAAGATATCACTATTTAAATATTCTATAATTTTCAAATGAAAATATTTTAAAATTTAACGGTGATCAAAGATTGAGTATTTTCAATAATTTTATTTAATCATCTAAAATGAGAACATAAGTATTTGTGGAATTTTAGTTGAAGATCATGGGGGACTTACCATTGTGAATAGTAATTGGGAAAGTGCATGGAGTACTGAATCCATAAAATTAGTTAAAAAAATATTATGGAATGTGAGATGAATATGATTTTTTCATTTAATTAATTCATGATTATTTTGAGATGAATGATTAAGGGAAGAAGATTGGTATAAAAAAAACTAGATAGAATTAGAAATATTTAGATGTCTAGTGAAAAACTAATACCATAGCAAAGAGTTAAATAGTCTGAAAAAAGATTAAAGTTCCCAAGTATTCAGTGATTTGAGATTGAGAAGTAGATCATTGAAGATCATCATGAAGTAAGGAAGGCCATCTGATTTGATTTCAACTATGATCATTAGTGATATAAGATCTTGAATATGTGAGCATATTTTGTTCTGTTTTTTAATGGGTTAAAGATGAATATTATCATCCATTGATGAAGCAACCTGAATTCTATTGTGATCTTTATCACCATATTCTAAAATAATTATAACTAGGAATGGGATTTCATGAATTCTATAGGATATTGGAAAGTACAATGGGGAGTTTTGTTAGTGTGTGATGTACTATGGGTTTAATATGGTACCCATTATAACCACTTGAGTTATATAGTGAAAAATATATGACTTGAGATAATAAAAGATCACATTAGGGAGGTACCCACTCTAAGATTGAAACTTATAAAAATTGTTTGCAACTTGTGTAATTTAATTTCTTTTCATATTTTGGTGTGAATATGAGTCAGATATGAGTGGATTATGTAAGAACCCGAATCTTCATTTCATGTATGTTTTTCCTTTTCCTGGAGTTTTTGAGAAAAGAGGAGTTTCTGGAAATTTTTTAAGTACATTCCATGTACTTTAGGAGTACATGCCGTGTACTCGCCGCGTCAGGACATGTGCTGGCCCTGTCCAGGACAAACATACAGTGTGTAGGGGTGATGTAGAGTCCTCTTAAAACAGAGTATGGAAAAGTAGAGTACATGACTTGTACTCAATAAGTACACGCCGTGTATTTTCTTTTTTTTATTAAACGGACTGGGGTCGTGCCTAATCGACAGAACTATCTTCTTCTCCAGCGCCTTCAACCAAGAGTGACCTGTACGGCCGCAAATCTTCTCTGAGCCCCCAAGACTCCGTCCATTCTCCGAATCGACCGCTATCGATTGTGTTGGAACTGCAACGGTGAGTTCTTCCTTCTCCAAGATCCTTGTTTTCCAATTCCTCACCTTTCTTAATTTATCATGGGTTGAACTTTTTGTGCGTTTTCTTAGATCTACACTGTTTTAAGGAGAATCAAGCCTCGTGGTTCAAGTATATCTATCTTCTAGGATCGAGGTAGGTGGTTTGTGCCTTACCTTTTGATGTCTTTGAGTTTTATGTGAAAATTCCACCAATACCCGTGAACAGGGTATTGCGTGTTACCGTTTTTCCCTTGTTGTTTTCTTGCCTTGCTTGTATGCTTGTGTAGAGGTAAATTGATCATGTTTGGGGATGATTGTCATGCTTGGATGCTTTTCCCATGCCTTTATCTGTTTATGACCTTTGGGTCTTGTTAGCCTTTGGCCGTTATACTTTTTCCCTTACCTTGTGATCTTAGGATGGAATGATGTTGTTAACATGCTTATTTCTCTATAGACTGTTTATCTAAGTATCTCTATAGGTGTACTTTGGTTAGACAAGTAGCTCTATAGGTGTACTTTGGACTTATAGCATTAATATGCACTGACTGACACGACACCGTGAGAACCCAATGCTACAGACTATAAGGGATAGACCAAGTGAGCTTCCTATAGGGTATTAGATATTATATACTATATGGGGATAGACCGAGTGAGCTTCCTCAGAGAGTCTTGGACATTATAGGCTACAGGAGATAGACTGAGTGAGATTCCCAGATAGCTTTTAGATATTATAGACTATAGGAGGGTAGAACGAGTGAGCTTCCTCAGAGAGTCTTTACTTGTTTGAATGTCTTTAAAACCTTCCCAGGCTAGGGGAGGAATTGACCGAGTGAGCTTCCTCAAAGAGTCTGTGGTATACCTGAGGCTATAGTTGGATTGACCGAGTGATATTCCTCAGAGAGTCTCTAGAACTTGGGGCCAAGAGGGTTAGACCACATGATCTCGCTCTGAGAGTCCCTGACTATCCTAGACTATAAGGGGAATTGACTGAGTGAGATTCCCTAGAGAGTCCTATAAATTCGTATGACCTAACCAGAGGGGTTAGGTTGAGTGCACTGCCCAGAGGGTTGTGGTACTTCTTGGATAGGACTAGAGGGGATTGGTGTGAGTACTTCCCAGAGGGTTTCTTATTGTGGTTAGCTGTTTGTTTCAATGCTGCTTGTTGTTCTGTGGATTGATTACTGTTGTATATCATCCTGCTTTACTGCTTACTAGTTACTACCTGCTATTTACTGTTACTGTTTACTGCTTACTGTACTATTACCTGCCATATACTCACTGACTATAAGGCACAAATCTTCAGGTTGTTGCCTACTGGGATTAGTCTCACACCCTAATTGGGTCATGATTTTGGTCCCAAATAGACTATGTTGTTGCAGGTATAGACAAGGGCAAGCGCCCTTCGACTTCTGGTACTTTATTTCGTGGAGCAGGAGAGCATGGGACCAAGCTTTGGCTTGTGATGCTGAGGAGTTGTTTACTTTATTTTGTACTTATTTTGGTACTATTGTATTTCTTAGCATTGTGACTTGTTTGGATGCTTTCCTAGATATGTATCATGCATCATTTCATATATATACTTATATGCTCCAGTTGTTTGCTGATTTAGTCTTCCGTTGTTTATTATTGGTGGTTATTTTCTGCTTTCGCTATTTCATGTTTTTTTACTTCCACTGTGTACTCTGCCAATGAGGGCATAGTTTTCCCACTATCACACCCAAGACCCTCACTGCTAGTCGGCAGCCTCTAGCGTTTGGGGAAATTCACTTGAGGCCATGTGACCAACTGGGTACAGGGCGCCTCTGGGTGGCTTCTGGAACCGGGACGTTCCAAAGTGGTATAAGAGGAATTATTTTCTCTTGATTTATGGTTTGAAGCCTTTAGCTAGGTATAGGACGGATTCAGTACTTGGTAATAAGGTGTTCCCAGGAGTAGCTAACCCATGTATAGGGAAAATCCATACTACCTCATTTATTGTAGTTTTCTGGTTTTGAGATTTTACGGTTGATATGATTTCACCTGGAGTGGTTCACATGACTTGTGTTGTGATTGTTGTTACTATGATTCTATTTCTGTTGCAACCCGATGAGATGAGGGTATTCCATCTCATGCATCATATAGGCACTTGTTAGAAATCACATGCCTTGCATTCTTGCCATGCCATGTAGGGTTCATTAGCGATTGCATGTTGTTGTGATAGAATTTGTGTAGATTATGCATGCTGTTGTGATAAATGCTTTGATAGAATCCCTATTGTTTTATAGAGGACTGTTTGTATTGTAATTTTCTTAATGAATGCCAAATTTTGGTTCTTGAGGTTTTATGGGCCCTCTTGAATTGGAAATTGGTGAATCATTGACATGTTTTTCCTTATATATGACTGTATTGGATGCCAAGCTTTGATTCGTGGGGAGTATGGGCTCTCACAGATCAGAATTTGGCACCTTCATGCCTTGTTTCTGTGTTTTATGGGCTTCGGTGCAGTTTCTGAGCTAATGCCTGGAAAAACCCAGAATACACGGCGTGTACTTTATGACTACACGCCTTGTAGTTTCAGACCGTGTCACTGACTGTGTGACCAAGAACACAGTGTTGGGGAAATGTATTTAGGAACACGCTGTGTATGGTAGGTGCATGGCATGTAGTATAGAGCCGTGTACCCGACTGTGTCACTAACAACACGGGCCAGGGAATCTCGAGTAGAACACACCGTGTTGGTAAAGAACACTTGTGTTTTCTTGTTCTAGGTACCCGACCATGTCACGAACAACACAGGTTGGTGTTATATTCTCCTATACAGGCCGTGTTTGTTCGGAACACGTCGTGTAAGGGTCGTCCGTGTAGCTGACCGTGTAACTAACAACACGGGTCGCCAAAACCTTGTCTAGTACACGTCGTGTCCTTAGTGAACACGCCGTGTAGTCTAGGGTTAAGAGGAACGTGTGGGTTATCCATGTAAAGAGACTTGGGCAGGGGAATAGAGATCAAGTACACGCTGTGTGTTGGGACAACATGCCTTGTAGTCTGTGGTGTTACACGACCAGAGGTGGAAGGAGTACATGCCCATTTGTATGGTTTAAATGAACACGCCATGTAGTTTTTACACACACCATGTAGTCGTCTTTTGTAAACTTGAATGTTTCTTCCTCCTGTTCCCGTTTTGTACTCTTGTGTTCTTAGTCTTTGATAATCCCGATCTAAGGTGTGATTTTGATCTTTTCAGAGCTATGCCTCCGATACGTCCTCCAGTTGTACGTTAGTTTCTAGATGGTGATTAGACACCAGATATGGCCGATCAGGGACCTTCTATAGATCCACCTACTTTGCCAGCCTTGGAACCAGTAGTCATACCCATTGTAGGCGCCAATGCGTAGTTCTTGGAGGATTTCGTGGGGACAATACAGACTTTTTAGGGAGCGCAGCCTCCTGCCCCGTCGATGGCCGAATTGATGCGAGTCTTTAAGCAGCTGCATTCTCCTACTTTCTCAGGGGATGGAGTACCCCAGGCTACAGATTCGTGGTTAGAGGCCATGCTGACGATCTTTGAGCATCTAGAGATACCCCCAGAGAAAATTGTAAAGCTGGCTACTTATATGCTCCAAGACACCTCCAAGAGGTGGTGGAAGGTTTTTTCACAGTCGAGGAACCTGAAGAGAATGTCTTGGGATGAGTTTCACCACACCTTCTATGAAAAAATTTACCCAGACACCTTGAGGGCCAACCGAGCCTAAGATTTTATGAGTCTACAGCAGGGTACTCTTTTTGTTATGGAGTACTCGTCTGGATTTACGGAGCTGCAGCGCTTCACACCGATCCCAACAGGTGATGAGTTTTTCTTTGCTAGGAAGTTCGAGGATGGTCTCAGCAGGAGATCCGTTCCCATGTGAATATATTCAGGTTGACTTTGATATCCTTTATTGTCAACCAGGAACTGATCACTGATCACAACCTGAGGGATTATGGAGCAGTGAGCCAGGGCGGTTCAATATCCAGAGCTGGTGTTCCTCCTACAGATAGTAGGAAGCACCACATAGAGTCTTCTCGAGGAGATCATAGTAGGCGAGATGTATCTTCTGGCAGCCAGGTTGTATGATACCAGTGCGGTAGGAGTGTGTGTACTCGGCCTCAGTGCCAAAGAGATCCGATGGAGTGTCGATCTTGCAGCAATATGGGACACCTTCAGCACTTTTTTCAGATCTTCTCACCTTCAACTAGTGGTAGTGGTTCTTCTATGACCCCATGTACAATAGATGCTTTGCCAGTTTCTCACCAGTCTGGGAACTGGAGTTCTTCCGGACGTTCGGGCCGAGGTGGAGGTCGCAGCCGTGGTGGTCAGTCACCAGGTTACTAGCGACAGTAGAGTGGATCAACTCGGAGTGGTTAGCCAGGGGCGTAGGGCCACGATACAGGACATACCTTCACCGTGGAGCAGAACCATCAGGAGAAGGATGCCGACCCTTCTACAGTTCGAGGTAAAATCCTAGTAGCCTCAGTTTTATCTTCATCCCTTTTAGATACTGGTGCTTCGCATAGATTTATCTTTGTTTCTGTTGTGGAGAGCCTTGGGCTCTGTATCTTTTCATCTACCGACATGTTGACCCTTGACAAGCCATTGGGAACAGGGACATCTAGCATACGTCAGTGCAGAGAGTTCCCTCTTGAGGTTGCAGGGTGTCACTTCTTATGGGACCTCTATGTCCTAGAGATGACATGCTATGATGTCATTCTTAGAATGGACTGGTTAGTTCCTTTCCAGGCATGCGTCGAGTGCTATCACCGCAGGGTGAGTTTCATATCACCAGAGGGCAGATCTTTTCTTCATAGAGGCGAGTGGGATGTCCAGGTGGGTAGAGCTGGACCCGAGCATCATGGGCTAGGAGGAGTTACAACCCAGATTTTTAGTCTTTATCAGGATGACTAGGGGACGTCACAGTTAGAATTTCCTCTAGTGGTGGATCGTTTCAAGGATTTTTTTTCCAAAGGACTTTTTAGTTTTGCCTCCGGAGCGTGAGGTAGACTTCTCGATTTAGATCATGCCCAGAGAGGCACCGATGTCCATTTCTCCTTATAGGATGACTACACCTGAGTCGCAGGAGCTCAAGAAGCAGTTGGAGGAGTTACATGCAAAGGGTTTCATCTGACCCAATACTTCTCCTTGGGGTTCACCTATCCTGTTTTCAAAGAAGGTAGATGGAACCCTTCGGCTTTGTGTGGATTATCGGAAGCTGAACTAGTTGACGGTCAAGAACCGATATCCCTTTCTGAGGATCGATGACCACTTTGATCATCTTCGAGGAGCCCGGGTGTTCTCAAAGATCGATTTTAGGTACGGTTATCATCAGTTTCACTTTAGACCATCATATATACCTCTTACATCCTTTAGGAGTAGGTATGGTCTATACGAGTTACAGTCTTTCCGTTCGGTCTCACGAACGTGCCAACAGTTTTTATGGCACTGATTAACCGAGTGTTCCATCCGTACTTGGATTCCATCATCGTGGTCTTCATGGATGACATCTTGGTTTACTCTCACACTCGACACAACCATGCCACACATCTTGAGATCATTCTAAGTACACTGAGAGAGAATCAGTTATATACTAAGATCTCGAAATGCCACTTTTGGATAGATCAAATTCACTTCATGGGTCGTGTCATCTCAGAGACAGGAGTATCAGTTGACCCAGATAAAGTGAGAGCTGTAGTTTCCTGGGAGCATCTGAAGAATGTCTTTGAGGTGTGGAGTTTTGTAGGGCTAGATGGATACTACAGTCATTTCATACAGGACTTTTTACGCCTAGTAGCACCGCTGATAGGTCTGACCAAGAAGGGGGTGAAGTTTTTATGGTCAGATTCTTGTGAGTCAACCTTTCAGGTGCTGAAGGGGAGGTTGACGTCAGCACCGATACTAGTCTTACCAGAGCCAAGAAAGGGCTATACTATTTACTGTGATGCTTCAGGTATCGGGGTTGGAGTTGTGCTTATACAGGGAGATGGGGTCGTTGCTTAGAGGTCTCGGTAGTTGATGCCACATGAGAGGAAGTAACCGACGCATGATGTGGAGTTGGCAGTTGTTGTTCATGCCTTATGCTGTTGGAGACACTACCTTCTGGGAGAGAACTTTGGGGTTTTCACTAACCGCAAAAGTCACAAGTATATCTTCATTCAGCATGATCTAAATTTGAGATAGCACAGGTTGGTCGAGAATCTTCAGTCTTTCGACTTTGAGCTCGCCTATACGCCTGGAAAGTGCAACACAGTGGTAGATGCATTGAGAAGGAGAACTCAGATTCAGGCAGTTTAGGAGGGCAGCAGTGAGTGACAACTTATGGCTCTGTTCTCTGAGATACATCTAGAGGTGCGTGACAGACATGGATAGACTTACCTATCTTTTGTAGCTGTTACATCTACTCTTCTTGATCGGGTATGGATGAGGCATCTATTAGACTCAGAAGGATTAGTCCTGCGGGAGAGTGTGTTAGGATATGACCCTCTTCCTGGATGGACAGTGGGAGAGGATGAGATCTTGTGTTTCCAAGGATGCGTATGGGTGCCAGCAGACATACACGAGGAGCTAATGCGGGTCTTTCATTCTTCAGTTTGGGTAGTTAATCCTGGCGTCACCAAGAAGTATTGTGATCTACACCTCTAGTACTAGTGGCCAGGTATGAAGAGAGATGTTACTGGTTTTGTCATGAGATGTTCTACTTGCCAGCAGGTGACAGAAGAGCATCAGCGACCAACAGGGCTTTTACAACAGTTACCCATTCCCGAGTGGAAGTGGAATGATGTCACAATGGACTTCGTGACCATGTTGATGAGGTCACCTCAAGGGAGTGATGCTGTTTAGGTTGTTGTCGATAGGCTTACGAAGGTTGCTCACTTCTTTCCGATCAAAGAGAACTTCAGCATTGATGAGCTGGGATGGTTGTACATCTAATATATTGTATGTCTACATGTAGTTCCACACTCCATTGTTTCATTCAGGGATGCGCGCTTTACTTCTCGGTTCTGGCAGGGACTTCAGAAGGCTTTGGGTACACAGATACTTTTGAGTACAACATACCATTCCCAGACTGATGTCCAGTCTGAGCGTATGATCCAGGTGCTTGAGGATATGATCCGAGCTTGCATTTTGGACTTTGGAGGTTCTTGGGAAAATCATATACCTCTTGTGGAGTTTGCCAATAACAACAGTTTCCAGGAGACTATTCAGATGGCACCTTATGAGGATTTGTACGGTAGGCCATGCCATTCACCTTTATGCTAGCTGGAGGTAGGATATGCAGCTTGTTTGGGACCTCGTCTTGTTTAGGAGACCTCAGAACAGATATAATTGATTCGGAAAAGGATGTCTAGAACAAAATCTTAGCAGAAGTCTTATGATAATCAGTAGAGACGACCTCTAGAGTTCGAAGTCGGGGATCAGGTTTTCCTACGTGTCGCACCGAGGTTGGGACACAAGAGGATTCAGAGACAGGGTAAGCTTTTACCGTGGTACGTCGGGCCGTTTGAGGTTTGGGAGAGAGTTGGGCCAGTTTCCTATTAGTTGCAGTTATCTCAGAGGTATCGGTATATGCACAACATCTTCCACGTTTCCCAGCTCCGATGTTACTTTTCAGACCCGTCTCATGTCTTTCAACCTGAGGAGGTTGAGCTTGAAGTGGATGCATCATTTGAGGAGCATCCTATCTCGATTGTTGATCGCAGTAAGAAGGTTCTCTATGGCCGATCTGTTCCTCTAGTATGGGTGCTATGGCAGCACGAGTGAGTGCAGGACAAGAATTGGGAGAGGGATGCTGATGTATGATCGCAGTGGCCAGAGCTGTTCATGGTTTCTTCTTTTATGCCTCGCTAGGGAAATTCGGGGATGAATTTATTTAAGGGAGGAAGTTTGTAAGAACCTGGATCTTCGTTTCAAGTATGTTTTTCCTTTTCCTGGAGTTTTTTAGAAAAGATGATTTTCTGGAAATTTTTGATGTACACGCCGTGTACTTTATGAGTACATGCCCTGTACTCCCTTGATGTGCCAGACCATGTGCTGGCTATGTCCGGGCCATACACACGGTGTGTAGGAGTGATGTGGAGTCCGCTTAAAGCAGAGTACAAAAAAGTAGAGTACACTCCGTGTATTTTTTTCATTAAACGGGACAAGGTCGTACCTAATCGACAGAACTGTCTTCTTCTCCAACGCCTTCGACCGAGAGCAACCCGTACGACCGCAAATCTTCTCCAAGCCCCTGAGCCTCCGTCCGTTCTCTGAATCGACTGCCGTCGATTGCATTGGAACTGCAACAGTGAGTTCTTCCTTCTCCTAGATCCTTTTTTCCCAATTCCTCCTCTTTCTTAAGTTATCGTGGGTTGAATGATTTGTGCGTTTTCATAGATCTATGCCATTTTAAGGAGAATCAATCCTCGTGGTTCAAGTATATCGATCTCATAGGATTGAGGTAGGTGGTTTGTGCCTTACCTTTCGATGACTTTGAGTTTTATGTGCGAATTCCACCAATACCTGTGAACGGGGTATTGCGTGTTACCATTTTTCCCTTGTTGTTTTCTTGCCTTGATTGCATGCTTGTGTAGAGGTAAATTGACCATGTTTGTGGATGATTGTCATGTTTGGATGTTTTTCCTATTCCTTGCTCGGCTTACGACCTTTGGGTCTTGTTAGCCTTTGGATGTTATACTTGTTTCCTTGCCTTGTGATCCTAGGATGGAATGATGTTGTTAACATGATTGTTGCTCTGTAGACTGTTTAGCCAAGTAGCTCTATAGGTGTAATTTGGTTATACAGGTAGTTCTATAGGTGTAATTTGGCCTTATAGCATTAATATACACTGACTGGCACGGGACCGTGAGAACCCGGTGCTATGGACTATAAGGGATAGACCGATTAAGCTTCCCAGAGGGTCTTAGATATAATATACTATACGGGGATAGACCGACTGAGGTTCCGGAGAGACTCTTGGACATTATAGGATACTGGGGATAGACCGAGTGATCTTCCCAGAGAGATTTTGGATATTATAGACTACAGGAGGGTAGACCGAGTGAGCTTCCTCAGAGAGTCTTTACTTGTTTGAATGTCTTTAAAACCTTCCCAGACTAGAGGAGTAATTGACCGAGTGAGATTCCTCAGAGAGTCTGTGGAATACCTGAGGCTATAGGAGGATTGACCGAGTGAGCTTCCTCAGAGAGTCTCTAGACCTTGGGGCCAAGAGGGTTAGGCCACATGATATCCCTCTAAGAGTCCCGGACTACCCTAGACTATAATAAGAATTGACGGAGTCGGCTTCCCCAGAGAGTCTTATAAATTCGTATGACCAAACAAGAGGGGTTAGGCTGAGTGCATTTCCCATAGGGTTGTGGTACTTCTTGGATAGGACCAAAGGGGATGGCTATGAGTACTTCCCATAGGGTTTCCTAATGTGGTTAGATGTTTTTTTCATTGCTGTTTGTTGTTATGTGGATTGATTATTGTTGTATATCATCTAGATTTATTGCTTACTGGTTACTAACTTCTATTTACTGTTACTATTTGCTGCTTATTGTACTATTACCTGCCATATACTCACTGACTGTAAGGCACATATCTTCGGGTGGTTGCCTACTGGGATTAGTCTCACATCCTGTTTGGGTCATGATTTTGGGCCCAAACAGACTATGTTGTTGCAGGTATAGACTTGGGCAAGTGCCCTTCGACTTCTGGTACTTGATTGCTTGGTGCAGGAGAGCATGAGACCAATATTTTTCTTGCGATGCTGAGGAGCTGTTTACTTTCTTTTGTACTTGTTTTGAAACTATTGTATTTTTCTGCATTGTGACTTTTTTGGCTGCTTTCCTAGATATGTATCATGCATCATTTCATATATAAACATATGTGCTCCAGTTGTTTGCTGATTTAGTCTTCTACTGTTTATTATTGCTGGTTATTTACTACTTCTGCTATTGCATGTTTATTTACTTCCGCTGTGTACTCTGCCAATGAGGGCATAATTTCCCCACTATCACACCTAAGGCCCTCGCTGCTAGTCGGCAGCCTCTGGCGTTTGGGGAAATGTGCTTGAGGCCATGTGACCAACTGGGAACGGGGTGCCTCTGGGTGGCTTCTGGAACTGGGACGTTACAGATTAGATTCTAATAGATCACATACTTTTAAAAAAAATAATAAATTATAAAACAAGAACCACTAATTCACCCCCTTCTCAGTGGTGCAACCCATTGCTAGAGAACTTTAATGTATTATCTTGTAAAAATTCTCATGATATTGGGAGGATTTTCAATTTCACACAATATTTTACAAAAAAACTAAAGGGAACCAAGATCAGGATATTAGAGATGAATATCAAGGCATAAATATGGGTGAACTAGTAATTTTTAATTAGATATTTCATGGATTTATGAGTTTAGTAAATGGAATGAGTGCTCTTGAGGAATCCTTAGAAAACACTATCCTAGTTGAGAGAGTTTTGATATCTTTACCCAAGAATTATCACTCCAAGAATGTTTCTATTGATGAAATAAAAAATTTCAAAGAGTAAACTCTTTATGAACTCATTGATTCAATGATTAAATATAAACCATAAATTTAAAATATTGATAAAAAAGAAACTACTATAAATAGAGGTGTAAATATTTAATATATTAATATAAATTAGTAAAATTTTGATTCTGAAATCTTGGGAAGAACAAAAGTTAAATCTATGAAAATTGTGAAAGGATTATATAAGGAAATAAAAATTAATAAATGATTCTCAAGACATTTTAGAAATTATTATCAAAGGGGTAATAAAAGAGGATCCAAAATGACTAATACTAATTATTATAATTATGATTTAGATCTAACCTATTATAAATAAAGAACAAAAATAATAAAAATGAAATAATCTCAAAAATAATGAAAAGATAGATTTTAAGGATGATATTGTTTCACCGAGGACTCAGATTCAAGTGAATAATATGGTATTGGGAATCAATTTGCTAACCCATTCTTCAGAAATACTACTAATGAGGTTATTAAGTATGATTTTATTTCTGATTATGATTTTAATATTAATTATGATTTTAAATAAATCTATTATAAATGAGTTGAACAGAAATATTGATAAACTATAAAGAGATATCATAAGAATATATAAGTTTTACAAGGAACTCAAAGAAGTAATGAGAATATTTTTGAAGTAATATGATTCTTACTCAAGAGAATTAGGAAATAAAAAATACTTCTTCTAACATAAAGAAAGTTATGTAAATACTTTGATATTACCCAAATGAAGAATAAAAATATTAAGAAAGAGATTGTATGTTTCAAGGAATACATAACTACTTTTTTTCAAGGTAAGGAAAAATATGCTAAGATTATTTTTATGAAAAAAGTGTTCAAATGTAAGAGTGGTGTTTTATGTGACCAAAAACATTCATATATATACATAAATTTTCTTATAAGAATTTTGGACGGTGTTATTTCTATAGTTTCTTGTTTTAGATATAGAATTCATGGAAGACATGACACTGGATGTTCTCTTAGATTTCCACAATCTTTGGGACATATTAAAGCATTTATTTCAAATTCATTATCTTTTATAATTTCTATAAATGCATGTTTAAAATTTATATGGGTTCTTAAGAATACAGTGACTAATACCATTGGAAATAAAATTTAATGGGTGGAAAAACTACGTGGTATTGGATTTTTCAGGAAAAGTGCCTTGGAAGTCTCAATAACGACATACATTATGTGGACAATGGTTGATCTAGGAACATGATCAGAGATCCATCAAATTTTATCTCATAAAATTGATGATATAGAGGAAAAATAACCTTTGGATACAACTCTAATGGCAATGTTAACTTTTTTCATGAAGTTGGTATTTCTAAATGTGTTTTTGTTAATAATGTTTTATATATTGATAGTTTTTATAATAATAAAATTAGTATTTCTCAGTTATGTGTTAATGGATTTTTTATAAAATTTCAAGAGGATAAATTCCTTATTTTTGAAGTTGATTTTATATTATTTTATGCTAACCTAAAGAAAAATATTTATTTAATTTACCTAGGTGAAGTAATGGTTCAACATGTGAACTATTTAGATACTGTTCACATAGAGGAAATTTTATAGAATATAAGGATTGGTTGTGTGAACTTCATATTAATTCACATGATATCAAAAAAGAAAAATCTATGTAGTTTCCTAATCATAAAGTGGACAAAAACACGTATATGGTTTATGTATGAAAGAAAAAAATGCAAATAAAATTTCAGATTAGTCAAGGATACCAACACTATCAGACCTAAAAAACGGTTTCATTTGAATTTATTTAGACCTATTTAAAAAAAATCCCTATTGGTAAGAAATATGGTCTTGTTATCATTGATAAATTTAGTATATTTATAAGGATTTATTTTCTTATGCATAAAAGTGATAGTTTATCAAAATTTTATTCAAAATAAAAACCTATTATAAATTAGAAAGGATATTTTCTTTTTTCTTTTTGAGGTGATAGATTTTGGGAATTATAAATAGAAATAATCAAATATCATTTCTCATTCAAATATAATTTTTATTTGGAATAAAATATTGATAAAGTATCTCTTTTATACATAATAAAATAAATCCTTGTAAATATACTAAATTCCACAATAATAAAAAATTATATTTCTCACCACCAATCATTTATGTTTAAATAGGTTTAAATAAATCCAAATAAAAAATATTTAGAGGTATGATAGTGTTAATATCCTTCAGAAAAACCTTATGAATTGTGGAAATTAAAGAAATCAAAATTTGTTTGTTTTAGAGTTTTTTTGAAGTATTTTTTTTTTCAGAAACACTATAAATAGTTTTGATAAATTTGATGATAAATTTGATGAAAACATATTTTTGGGATACTCAAGTGTTATTAATATTATCGAATTTATCATAAATATAATTTTTTAGTTTAAGAATCAATTCAGGTGAATTTTGATGATAAATATTTAAATGATAGATGATTTTCACCTATTATGGTGTGTTCCAAAATAATTTTTTTTACCTATTATATTATAGTTGTTAACCTAGGTAGTCTCCCAAAGAGGATTTCACACAAGATATGTTTTTCAATTTTATTTTTTTTGAGGAAAAATCGATTCAAAATTTCTTTTAGAAATTGTGATTTTCTAAAATTAGCTTAAATCGATTGATTTAAAAAAATTGATAAAAGATAATTTTTGGAATGGATTTGGTTAAACCTAGTGCTATGCTATCATTATTTCCAATGTTTACCAAATCTGCTTCTATTTGCTGGTAAGAGAGATATTCCACTATTTATTCCTCTATCTCCCTTATCTAGATGGTGATGATAAGGGAATTATTAATCAAGTCTCAGTCGGTCCGCCCTCCTTCCCATGTGTGTGGTGTTTTAATGGATGTTTTTATTTAATTAAGGAACATCCCAATTAGGAATTTTTATTCCCTAATTTAAAAAATTCACCTCCACAATTCCTCATATGTGTTGGTGATCACTGAACAATCACCACCCAACCATAATCTGTTCTTTAGAAAAAATATTATGTGGAGGGAGATATGGATCATTGACCAAGGAAATTGAAAAAAACAATATAACCCTAGAATTAATGCATTAAGAATTTAAATCTGAATAAACAATTGAAATGAGTTGGGAGAAGAAAGATAAAAGGTTTATTAGATTAAATGTAGATACTCAAACATAGAAGTTTGTAAAGCGTCACCCTTTAGTGACCACTCATAGGAACTACCACTTCGTGAATGTGTAAGTTGAGTTAATTTTAGAGGGGTGAGACATAACAAAGTGAAGAAAAGAAAATGAAAGGAAATCAGGGAAATAAATATATAGCAGACCATCATCTAGTGCTTCCCTCACCTATTTAACCACTTCAATACACCCTGGACTCTTATTTATTAGCATAGATCACACTCAGTGTTTCATAAATGGACCATTATATCTTCATGGGTCATCCCAGCTTCTAAAAGATATTCAAAGACATAAATTCTCATTAAAACTACCATGTTTAGGTCTTTTTGAAAGTTTCACATCCTGTAAGTGATATTCATGATGTTTAATTTGCAACCATAGACCCATGATTTATATAATATTTTACATCGTGAATAATAGATTCATAATGTGTAATGTGTAGGTCCTAAATTTTCATGGTTTGTTTTCTTGCTATGTAATTAATCATTTTAAACATCATGAATGACTTACATGACATGTAAAGTTTTTTTCTAGTAGTTTTTGCTCCGAGTCAGCCCATTTCTTCATTTTCAATCTTTGGAATTAGTCCTTCACTAGTTCTTTCATCATTGACCATCATATATAAAATTTAATCATCATCTCTTAGCTTCAAAAATATGGTTTTGTGCCATGCCTTTTCATGATGCGACACTGAGTTGTTTGTGGCATACAATAATCATCTCTTTATGTTCATTTTTTTTTCAAAATCTATATCATACCAAAAAAACATAATTTTTTTTCACTCTAGTAATTAATCATTTAATGTGTATAAAAATATGTCTTATGTTAAAATAATAAAGAAAACTATTTCTCTATAAATAGGTATTTCAAGGAATATCAGATTAAAGAGGTCCTTAGAGAATTTAAATTTAGAGAAACTCAAGCCATATATGCACTTTTGAGGGGAAGTGTCACACCGAAGCATAAATAATCATGTTTGGAGCCTCCTTTGTCATTTTATTTTCAATTTCAGATGAGTTATATGTGCACAATGTCTTAAATATAATTTTAGGTGCTTCGGGAGAGAAACAGGTAGAACTATAGCCATGGTAGAGTCTATGATGTGCCTTTGGGCCTCCTATGTTAAGCTACTCATGGAACCAAACCCAGTGTAGGGTGTGGTCCCGGACGTGGCATGTTGGTGGCCACCATATGGGCCATGTCCAAAAATTCTATTCACATACATGGTAGTGTCCATGGATATAAAATATTAGCTTGGTTTTTATGTCTAAGGAATAGTTGGTTCCTTTGGCCGGTCTCTTGGGTGAGGCCACCATGCCATGGTGTGGAGCACTAGAACCCAGTGATGATGGTTTAAATTTTATAAACACTTGAAACATCACCTAATTTTACAGCAGTGGTTACTATGGCTTTATAAAACATTAATTAAGGATTTTAATGCATCTTTTGGACCTATTTATCCATACTAATTTCACATTCTCCTTTATTTATGTCAATTTCTTACTGAGTGTGTTCTAGGAAGAAGTTTTGGGTGTCCATATTTAGTTTAAGCATTGAATTTGGGTGATTCATTTCTTATTAATATTTCTCTTTGTTGATCTAGGCTCATTGTGATCAATTATTTTCATTTCCCATCACCTTATTATAAGTAAAATTGGTTTTCATTATTCTCTAGGTAGGTGTATCTATCTTATGATATATCCCTTAACATGCCTTATTTTCTTTTGATTTTCTTTAGTTTTGAATTTGAAATTATAATTTTCCTTGATCTTTTGTGGAAATAGAAATGTTTTTAATTTTTTTTAAATATCATTTTTATACACTAGATGGGTTTCTTAAAATCACACGAAAATAGTTTTTAGATGAAAATGGTTTTGTAATCTGGAAAGCGATGTGGCATCCCTATTAAAAATGTTTTATTAAATGTTGTTTTTGTTTTCTTGAAAATTAATGATGTAATATTAAACATTGGGAGACCTTATGGTATGAGGAAAATCTAAACATATGTGATCCCTAGTAGAGTAAGATATCACTAGGGTATGTTCTAATGATTTCATGATTTCTAGTGGGAAACCCTTCATAGGGACAAAGGTTCCTAGGATATAGGATTCAATTATGTGGGATCGTGTATTACTTGGTTATGTCTTAGTTGTATACACCCTTATGTCCTGGATTTATCATTTGTGCTTTATGGATATATTATGTGCTTATTTATTAATAATATTTATTTCTCACTTGACAAATAATTTGATACTTAGAACTTGATTTACTTATTTCTTTTGGATTATGGATACGTGTTATATCATATTTCTTTATTTATGAGGATATTCCATCTTTTTGAAATAAAAACTAAAGGATTATTTTAAATATAAAATGATTTCTTTTGAAATCATTTTAATTATTTTATACATGAACTATGGAATTCACATGGATACAAGTTTTATATATTCCTTGGTGGTATCCCATTGGGATTTAGTGATCACACCCTATTTTTTTTTCCTTTGGGAGTTTGTGGCCTTGGTTTTTTAAGATGAAGGAAGAGGGTAGAGAATCATGTATAGTATGTATCTCCTTGTTCATATTTTTTTCTAGTGGGTTGGGAAGGTGGTTACACGAGGTCACAAGGAGATAGACCCATGGGTTGCTTTAGGTTCCATTTTTCTTTTCTTTCAGTTTGTTTATCTAGACCTTATGATAAAGTTATTAGATGAAACCTTTATGGTTTTTATGGATATATGATATGTTTTGGATCTCTACTATGATTTTTTTACTTATATCATATCATATTTATGTTTAGGGTGAAACCATTCCCATTTTTATTTATATGATATCATAGTTCTTCTTGCCTACCCATGGAAATCAGGAACTTGATTTAGGCCTTATGGAAGGCTAATTTAGTTGGACCTTTTGGGTTTAACTGGGGTGGTCTATTAAAAATTGGTTTCAAAGGGAAAAGTTGTCATTAAATCCCATAATTATTCTTGTGTATCACCCTCTTGAGTTTGGGAGCTATTGATATAATAGAGGAAGTAATATCAGAACTTGAGAGGTAGTGTAGGAGTGTTCATGAATAGATAAACTTTTTGATGAAACTCATGTTATCGTGAGGATTTAGGTGTTGTCAATAATTTTTTCTTACCATTTTATTATTTTATATACAATTATTTAAATTTATTTTGTGATAAAGGAATCAATTTTTTATAAATTAATTCTATCATATTTTTTTATATAATATTTTTTCTCTAATAATAACATCTCATAATACTAAAGTGAATGCTGTAAAGAAATCTCCATAGGCAAATATTTTGGTTTACTCAATATTGATGGAATATAATGTCTAAAGGATCCTGTACATGGGTGAAGTGGGAAGTTTTGAACTTGAATTAAGGGTAGACAAAGATTTAGAATTCATTAAGTTGCATCCACAAATATTTCATGGTAAAAAATGATCCAAGGAATTAGAATAATGGATCAATAGGATTGATATTATTTTAAACTTCCTAAAAATTATAGAAATATACATGGTTTCTTTCAGCACTTATATACTCTAGGGGTTGGGAACTAAGTGGTGGGAATATATTGTTCAAGCCAAGTTTCATGAAGATCTCATCTAAACTACTTTCAATAAGGACTTTAACAAATAGTTTTATTTTGAATCACTAAGAGTAGTGAACACTCATGAGTTTGTTAATTTGGAGTATGGAGATCGTTTTATCATGGAGTACGCTACTTTTTTTTCTGAGTTGGTGTACATATCTCTAGAGTTTGTTTCCAATGACTATCTCAATTTTAAGAGGTTTGAGATGGGTTTGAGGGAAGATGTTCAATGTATATTGATTCTCATCTTTCTAACCACCTTCATAAAGATTTTGGATAAGGAAACTGTGGCTAGGAAAAACATATCTAGGAAGAAAAGACCCTTTAGAACCTTGGTGTTTGGATTAACATAGATTTTTTCTTTTAACTGTAAGAGGAAGTTAGATGACCAACACTAAGGTTGTGTCAAGAGCACACAACAAACATTTGGGTAGGGATAGATGGTTTATTACATGTGTGGGAATAAGGGTCACCTTAAACCTGATTGTAAGGTGGAACCCAAGGTGTGTCAAAGCATGTGGTAAATTTGTTCATCTCTAAAATTTCTCTAAGATAGCATCCCAAATTAATATACTGGGATCCACCATCACTAAGGGATCTTAGTTTAGATCTAACATAGAAAAAGGGTTGTTATATAAACCTAATGCCAAGGGTGATGATCAGGTTGTGAAGAAAGGATATAAGAAGGATGGGTATATTTAAGCAGTGGAGTATGAATTGGAGGAATAAGATTCATGACTAATAACCATAAGATGTATTGTGTTTAACACATCTTCTATGGTTATGATTTTTTTTGAAACTGGTGAAACTCATTCCTTTATATCATCCAAGATTCTTAATTTGTTGTGAATATTCTTGGATTAAATTCCTTTCAAAATTAATCTTTCCACTCCATTGGGAAAGAACTTGGAGTATGGTTTTAAATTTACCAAGTATCAGGTGGTGATTTTTGACCATAAAACCACATGTGATTTTATAGTTATTGATATTGACTTATTTTATCTCATCAGTAACATTGGTTTTATGATGATATATAGACCCTTAATCAATTACTATCATCATTGGGTCTAGTTTATTTACTTTTATGGAATCACTCATGTCATTTAAGGTGAGTGGGATCTTAGATCTATTAGAATCGGTCATGTTTCCCCTTGTGTTGACATGATCTCATGCCCGATGTTAGAGTTGTTTCTCTATGTCATTGACTACATCACAATGTCCCTTTTCTAAAGGTGGTGGGTGAGTATCCTGGAATTTTATATGGATGAATTATTTGAGTTGCCACCTGTGAGGGAAGTAGAGTTTTCTATAGGCACACTTCTTAGGACAATAACCATTTCCTTACCTTCATACCATATGGAACCCACTAAATTGAAAGTACTAAAGGTACGACTTCTGAATCTTGAAGATAAGGGATTATTTCATCCTAGTGTTTCACCTTGTCTATCACAAATACTCTTTTCAAAGAAGCAAAATATGATTATTATGATTTTTTTTGTGTTATCAGAAACTAAATTAATTCAATGTTAAGAAAAAACATCCCCTTCCTAGGATTGATGATCTTTTTGTTCAGCTCAAGTGAGCCTGATTGTTTTTGAAAATTGATATGAGATTAGGGTATCATCATCTGAGGATCCAAGAGAAAGATATTCCTAATACGACATTCAGGACATGGTATAGGCATTATGAGTATCTCGTTCTGCTGTTTGGCCTCAGTAATTCTCCTAAAATTTTTATGTATTTATTGAATAAAATTT
Source organism: Viscum album (assembly GCA_963277665.1). Classification (NCBI taxonomy): domain Eukaryota; kingdom Viridiplantae; phylum Streptophyta; class Magnoliopsida; order Santalales; family Viscaceae; genus Viscum; species Viscum album. Next base: position 1,369,241,816 of record OY728163.1, on the reverse strand, counting down.
TCCATCAATTTATGTATTCATTCATTGTCATTGTTTTGGATGATATCCTTGTTTATTATAGATGAAAACATGATCATGTTGGGTGTATAAATATTATCCTAGGAATATTAAAATAAAATCATCTACATGGGATCTATATAAATTCTAGTTCTATATTCAATAAGTGAAACTTTTGGGTCAAGTGATTTCTAAGAATTATGTCTTTATGGAGCCCAAAAACATTTGAGTAGTCATGTCTTAAGAGTGACCCAATTTTTTTAGATCCTATTTTTCTTGCGATTAGATGGTTATTTTAGGTTATTTGTTAGGTACTTCTATAAGATTTCATCTCCCCTGAAAGCGTTAACTCATAAAGGTGTTAAGTTTTTTATAGTGATTACTATGAGAGATCTATTTAGTAGTTGAAAGTGAGATTGACTTCAAGTCCAATTTTAACCTTTCTTAAGCCGAGTTTAGGATATAGCGTTCACTAAGATGTATTAGGTTTATGTTTAGGTTACATTATGATTCAAGTAAGACATGTGGCATATTATGTCTCTTTTAAAATATTTCCTCATGATAAGGACAATCCCATTCATGATTTAGAGTTGGTGGCAATGATGCATGTTCTTAAGACTTGGTTCCACTACTTCTTTAGGGAGAAATTTATACTATATTCAAAACATAAGAGTATAAAGTATTACTTTTATCATAGGGATATAAACCTCAAACAAATATTATGGGTGGAATACCTTTATACCTTTGATTTTGATATTATGTATACCCTCAGAAAATGGAATGTGGTCACATACACTTTGATAAGGAAATTACCGACTCAATCAGTGAATGAATAATTATAAGAGTTGTTATTGATGTGCTTGTTTTTTGATATGTACTTAGATTGAGGGCGAGATTATATTTATGTATTCCTAGCTTATATTCTGGTTATATCATCAATGGATGATTATATTCTACTTGATCAAGACTATAATGTGTATTTTCAGTACTTTAGTAAAGATTGTTATGTTGTAGAGACTTGAAGTGAGTGATATCTATCCCCTTATAGGGTTTTATTATTTTGTGGTAGGATGGTTTCTATAAATGACTTGATATATGAATTTATGGATGATGGACAATGATCGAAAAGGTTCTTACAAATTAGAGATATGAAGTTGTATCATGACTTGAGACTTCATTATTGGTCGCTGGGAATAAGATGATTAATGGGGCTTTATGTCTCAATGCCTTAGATGTTTTATAATTAAGGTATAAAATTAGAGGACTATTAGATTATTGTTCCTCTTAAACATTATAGTTTTAAAATGTGTATTGATTCCCATGATGATCATGATTGGGATAATTTAAACTCCTAGTGATAAGGATGTGATATGGGTGATTATTAATCAGCTCACAAAATCAGTGAGTTTATTATCTATAGAGGAGTTAGTGAAGGTAGAATATGTTGGGAACTTGTTTGTAAGAGATATTTTCAGGCATCATGGTGTTCTATCAGCAATCATTTTGGATAGGGACCCTTGCGTCACATCTTATTTTTGGAGTGAATTGTTGGAACTGATAGGTTATCAGTTGAAGTTAAGCTTGACTAATCATCCATAGATGGATGACCAGGCAGAGTGATCCAATGAAATTCTTGATGAAAAGCTTTAGGAATATTTTATTGACTTTAGTGGATATTGGGAGAATCATCTTACCTTAGTGGAGTTTTCCTAAAACAATAGTTATTAGGATTCGATATGAATGATTCCATTTGAGGAATTTTATGGGAGGCATTATAGATCTCCTATCTTTTGGGAAAAGGTTTGGGAATGGTCCTTAGTTGGACTGAGTATTGTTAATGAGATGATGGATATCATGAAATTAATCATGAGTAGGATAGAAAAAACTTAGATCCATTAGAAATAATACATCATTCGACGCCATCATCCATTAGAACTCAATATAGGTGGTAAGATTTTCATCAGAGTCTCACTTTAGTTGGGACATAAACCCTTAGGGAAGGAGGGAATGTTAGCACGTTGTTTTGTCGAACTATTTTATATTGTGGAGTGAATCAGGAAGGTGGATTATTTATTATACTTTCCTACTCATTTAAACTCTATCCATGATGTGTTTCATGTTACCAATTGAAGAAGTATTCACTTGATATATCCCATGAAATCAAGTGAGAGTATTTTGAGATTAAACCAGGAACCTCTACAATTTAATGGACTATTTAGATAATTTAATGACATGATAATGTCTTGTATTGAAATATGACCCCATTGGTTCATGTGTGATGGAAACGTGGTAGGGAAAACCATTTTATCTTTCAGTGAAAGTACTTGAAGATGTAGTAAATAAATTATATTTATTTTTGGGTTAATGATGCTAATATTTTATATAGATAAAAAGATTTTTTTGGAGAGAAATATTACACCCCGATATGTGGAATATGTTTAGGAACCACCTTTGTATTTTTATTTTTGGTTTCAGAAGAGTTTTAGGTGCATGGTGGATTAGAAATTATTGTAGGATTTTTGGGAACAAAATAGATAGGACCATGATTATGGTGGATTTTATCGGGTGCCTTGGGCCTTCTATGTGAATTGGCTTGAGCCACCAGGCCCAATGTAGGGGTTGGTTTGGCGGTGTGTGAATCCCCATACTTTATCTATTGAGAGGGGGTGGGGGTATCATCAGATACGTTTTGGAATTATATTTTTTAATTCAACCATTTTGTCTGGTTACAGCTATAATATCTCATTCTATTAAATACCACTTCTCCAGTGTGGAAAAAATTGAAAGTAATAAAAATCACAGAAGGATTTTTAAATGGTTTTGAAAATTCCTACTCCCTTTTGTGATCAACATGTGATTATTTCTTGGATTCTCTTATCACGATTAATTTTTGAGTGGTTATAAGTTATAAACAATTTTCACACAAAATTAGATAGTTAAAACCCACGCCCTATAAAATATATATGACTTTGTTTATACTAAATACCTTAGTTCTTTAATAGTATCCTTTCTATTTATAATGAAGAATATCACAAATACTTAAAGGATATTAATTTAGTATCAACATTATTGGTTTCTTCCTCAAATTATTATGTACGTATGCCTGGTCTTTAAAATATCAGGCATGAATGCATCATTATTTTACTTCACTTCTTTCTTTACTACCTTCACACAAACCTTTCACCCAAAAAGATTTGTGAAAGTATTTTTAGGCTCCTTCAAGAAAACTAGAATGAGGGTATACAAGCTTCAACTTCCTTACACACAACACTATATTTCCCTGTTCTTTTTATTCATGTCAAAAAGTGAAAGTTATTTATTGTCTCATGATGAAAAAGTAGTTAACACAATCTAGGAGGATAATGTGTATGATTTATCAAGCTATAAACATTTCTTCATGGAACTATATTATTCATGGATCACCTTGATTGTTCTATACACAAGCTGAGTGCTCATGGAAAAATATTGTTCTTCATGCAAGAAGGGGTTGTGTAGATACACCTCCTCACAAACATGTATCTGGAATGCTTTGTTTTTAAGAAAACATGAGTTAATCTCAATTATATCAACCAAAACTCTTAGGTTTATTCCTCATTATTTATAGGCAATGCTTCATTAACTCACACCACCTTTCACCAACTTTTTAAGATGATTCGAGGAATCCTTCATTGATCCAAGAATAATTCCATATCATTGATTTAATATCACCAACTCATTCAGTGCTTCTCAAGATAGTTATGATGAAAATTATGGCTCCTTCATGTTTCTCCTCACCATGACTTCTTTAGGTGAATGCAATGAGACTCACATGTATTTTCAAAGGTCAAACACATCCATATGTTCTTGAATGATCAGAAAACCTAACTTCAAAATTGTTTTCATGTGGAAGTAGCTCATTCCTTGAATTCTTAACATGCATTCAAGATGTTAGATTCCATTCATGATTCTTGTTTGATTCAAACACTTCATCCCTTTAGAATGATCTTAAAGGATTATTGGAATTTAGGATGACAGTGATTTCTAATTGGCTCAAGCATGTTCATGTTTGTCAATGGTTGGGAGGTTGAAGAAAACATCCTTCATGCGATTAGACGATGCAGATAAAAGTAATATGATTTTGAGGTTAATGTCGATATGTTTTTAAATGGAGGAATAATACCCCATGATTAAGCTATCCCACATAAGTTATTACTATGTGCTTTTCTTCGGTTTATTAATAAATTCATGTTTCTACCTCATCGACCTGGCTATAGGGGATCAACACCTGTTCACACCGGACACACCATGCCACCATGGGCTTCAGTCTACTGGTACATGCCTGTGCACACTATGTTGCCACCCCACTTTGGGCGTACACATAGCCCAAGCATTCCTTATACATTGGCATGCACTCCTCTTCCCACATGTGGGCAATCTATGGAAGATCCACCCACACGGTCTACCCCTTGGGTCCCCTAAGAGTGGTTGAGGGCTATCCTTGGTGGTTCACACTAGTTGGACTATTTTTTTAAGGAAACCTTATTAATTATAAAAAAATTAGTAGAAAATTAAATACCACATTCCTAAATTAAAATTCTATTCCAAACTTTCTTCATGAAAAATAATATTTTACATGGTATTTATAAACTTTTCTTGATATTATTCACATAATCATGCAAATAAGTCTTCAATTATTGTAATAAAAGTGAAAAATCCTTATCACATTTCTTTAATCATTAGAGTTTAGTTCAAAAATCATTAGCATTAAAACATAGATAATTTCCAATCGAACACCATCAAAAAAGACCATAATAATTATCCAAGAATAACCACTTTATCCACCAAAATATTTTAACTTTTTGACAATAATTGCATCCAAGGATAAAAAATCTCCCCCTTTGTATTTTTTTTCAATATCAACACATATAATTTGAGTTAATATTTTATGAAAATCTTCTCCAACTTATTTTAAATATAATTAAATGGGTAAGTGGGGTCTTCCTATCTCATTTTTTAAAATATCCTCCCCTTAAAGATTATTTCTCAAGAAACTCTAAGAGATGGTCGATATTACATGTTTCTTTAATAAAACATCCTTTTTGTTAATCAACTCTAAGTCTATATGAGATAACCTAGTCTATAAAATAGGATAGACCCAAACAATGTTATCTTTTATATTCATAAATGACCAAGAATGTGAAAGAATGCTTTGAAAGTGTCAAATATTATTCATAGATATTTCCAAAAGAAATCCCCCTTTTAATCACATTGCATCCCCTTTTTTTAATCACATTGCATCCTACTTTTTAACAATAGAAAACAAAGTATTGTGGGGGGTTTTTGACAAAGGGTTTTTAATGAATCAAAAGTTGATAAACACCCATTTTTAGCCTCAGGGTCTCAAATGTGTCCTTAGGAATAGCCTTGTGGAATATATCTATCAATTGATATTGGGTTGGGATAAATTCCAAACTAATGTCTCCATTATCAACCTTCTCCTTGATGAAAAGAAATCATATATCAATATTGTTGGATATTGAATGTTGTATAAGAATTTTTAGAAAGATATATTTAACTTTAATAATCATAATGAAATTTGAGATGTTTTTCAATATTAACCCATTAATAATCTAATTATTCTATCATACAAATCATTTGCGTGCAATTAATAGTTTCAAAAACTTATTCAGCTGCTATAGTACTTAGTTTTATTGAGTTTTGTTTCTTACAGTTCCAAATATCACAACTATCTTCTAGTAAGAAAATTCCACCTGTGGTGGATCTTCTATAATCGAAATCACACAGCCAATCAATATATGTATACCAAGAAAGATTTAAACAAATTATTTTCTTATAAAGAAGCCCATAATTTATAGTCCCTTTGATATATTTTAGAATTCTCTTAGTATCCATAAGATGTGAATCCTTTTTATTGCTTTGATATTGATCATTGAGACTTATAACGTATAAAATATTTGGTATGAAAGTTGTGTGATAAAGTATACACACAACTAGTCTTCTATATTCTCTTTAATAAAAACTATCTCCATTTGTATATTAAGATAGCTTTAGATCCACTTGAATGGTTGTAGACATTATTTTTGATTCTTGCATTTAAAATTTATTTAATAATTATCTAGATTAATTTTCATGGGATAATAAAGTAAAACATTCTTTTCAAAATATTTATAATCCAAAGAAGTATCTTATCACACCAAGCATGTACATCTTAAATTGGTGAATAATATTGACAATAATTTTCACGATCAGCTGAAAAAAATATCATCAATATATACAATTATAATATGTGTACTTGTCTTTGTTTATTTGATATATAAGAATCTATCCACATTTACTTTGACAAATTATAGCACTTTTAGGATATTTTCTAGCTTTAAATTGTAGGAAATTAGAGCCAGTTTTAAGCAATAAAGACCCTTCTTTAATTTTATACTCTCATGTCATCAATTTCTAGAACAAACCCATTAGGTTTCTCAATATACAATTATTTTTATTTAATTTTACCATTTTAGAAGGCTGGTTTGACATACATTTGATAAATTTTATATTTCTTTTAGGCTATAATTACAACAAACATTCAAGTAGCTTCCATACTTGAAACTGGAGGAAATGTTTTTTCAAAATCAACGCCTTCTACTTATGAGTATCCCTTACATACAAGTCTAGATTTATTCATGAAAACCTTGCCCTAGTCATTTATCTTGTTTCTATAGAACCCCTTGGTTCAAATGGTTTTTTTTATCATTTGATCTTGGAACAAGATCCCATGTGTGATTTTTTTTCAATATGAATCAGCACTTCATTCATATCCTCATTACATTATTCATATTAAAAGGATTACCTTGATAATTTAAGATCAAATTGAGAGATAAGATATGTTTTACTTTCAAACCTTAAACTTCTTCTAGTTGGATATGATGTGTTCTCACTGTATCTTAGATTTCTTTTGGTCTGCACAGGTGCATGCTATTCTGAAATGATATTTACTCTTTCAAAATGTTTCTTCAATCATTAGAACTTTTGGTTTTTAGTTTTATAAAACTTTTATTCATTATTTGTCTGATCTGAATCAACACTTCCTATATAGGGTTTAACTTGATGTTGCTTTGCAATAACCTATTCAGGAACCTTCTTGTTGCTAACATTATCTTATTTCATAATGACTTTATCTAAATCATGATTTAATAATTGGTTCTTAATTATTTTGATATCACAAAATTCAACCCTTTTGTGAGTTTCCTTATTCCAACATCTACATTCCTTCCTATTAGATAAATATCCAAGAAATACACCTTCAAAATATTTCTCATCAAATTTCCCCAGATTTGTGTCTTTGATTTTGATGATTAAAGTACTTATAAAGACATAAAAATATCTTATAGTTTCTTTTTATTATACCACATTTCATATGAATATTGATTTTAATTTATTATAAAGGTATATCATTTTTTAATATGTATAGAAGTAAAGAGTTCCTCCCTAATTTTTTTTGATCAACCAAACTATGCTAGTATAGTTCTTCCCATTTCCATTATACTTTGGTTCATTCTATCATCAAAACCATTTTTTATGTGTAGGGGGTGATATATTGATTTCATATTCTATATTTTTCAATATAATATTCAAAAAAACTTCTAGTTTATTTACTCCCATCATCAGATCTCAATTTCTTGATGTGAATACCAGTATCTCATTCAACTTCTCTCCTTTACACCTTGAATATACAAACTTCATGGGACTGTTGATTTAAAAATCACAATCTTTTCATTATTATGAAATATTCAATGAATGTGATAACATAAAATTCACATCACATTTATTGATGTCATAGAGATATATATAATATGAATAGATTAACTCTAGAGGCCTTGTTGATTGGGTGACTACTCTCATGTGTTTACGTTGAACCATTTTCCCTTTATGATAGGTTGTACAAACCTAATCCTTATCTCATCTTAATTGAGGAAAATTTCTAACTATATTTTATCTCATCAGTGATATTGATTTTATGATTAGATATAGACCCTTAATCAATTACTATCATTATTGGGTCTAGTTTCTTTACTTTTATGGAATCACTCATGTTATTCAAGGTGAGTGGGATCTTAGATCTATTAGAGTCAGTCATGTTTCCCCTTGTGTTGACATGATCTCATTCACAGCGTTAGAGTTGTTTCTCTATGTCGTTGAACACATCACAATGTCCCTCTTCTAAAGGTGATGGGTGAGTATCCTAAAAATTTTTATGGATGAATTATTTGAGTTACCACCTATGAGGGCAGTTGAGTTTTCTATAGGCGTACTTCTCAGGACAATAACCTTTTCCTTACCTTCATACCATATGGAATCCACTAAATTGAAAGTACTAAAGGTCCACATCTGAATCTTGAGGATAAGGGATTATTTCATCCTAGTGTTTCACCTTGTCCATCCTGAATACTCTTTTCAAAGAAGAAAAATAGGATTATTAGGATTTTTTTTGTGTTATCAGAAACTAAATTAGGTATATGTTAAGAACAAACATCCACTTTCTAGGATTGATGATCTTTTTGTTCAGCTCAAGTGAGCCTGATTGTTTTCGAAAATTGATATGAGATTAGGGTATCATCATCTGAGGATCCAAGAGAAAGATATTCCTAATACAACATTCAGGATATGGTATAGGAATTATGAGTATTAGGTTATGCTATTTGGACTCAGTAATTCTCCTAAAGTGTTTATGTATTTAGTGAATACAATTTTCCATCAATTTATATATTCATTCATTTTCATGGTTTTTGATGATATCCTTGTTTATTATAGATCAAAACATGATCATGTTGGATGTATAAATATTATCCTAGTAATATTAAAAGAAAATAATCTACATGGGATCTATACAAATTCAAGTTCTATATTCAATAAGTGAAACTTTTGGGAAAAGTGATTTCTAAGAAGTATGTCTTTGTGGAGCCCAAAAACATTTGAGTAGTCATGTCTTAGGAGTGACCCAATTTTTTTACATCCAATTTTTCTTGGGATTAGATGGTTATTATAGGTTATTTTTTAGGTACTTCTCTAAGATTTCATCTCACCTGAAATAGTTAACTCATAAAGGTGTTAAGTTTTTTATAGTGATTACTACGAGAGATCTATTTAGTAGTTGAAAGCGAGATTGACTTCAAGTCCAATTTTAACCTTTCTTAAGCTGAGTTTAGGATATAGCGTTCACTAAGATGCATTAGGTTTATGTTTAGGTTACATTATGATTCAAGTAAGACATGTGGCATATTATGTCTCTTTTAAAATATTTCCTCATGATAAGGAAAATCCCATTCATGATTTGGATTCGGTGGCAATGATGCATGTTATTAAGATTTGGTGCCACTACTTATTTAGGGAGAAATTTATACTGTATTCAAAACATAAGAGTATAAAGTATAACTTTTTGATATGTACTTAGATGGAGGTAGAGATGATATTTATGTATTCTTAGCTTATATTATGGTTATATCATCAATAGATGATTATATTCTACTTGATCAGGATTTTAATGTTTATTTTCAGTTCCTTAGTAAAGATTTTTATGCTGTAGGGACTTGAAGTGAGTGATCTCTGTCTCCTTATAGGGTTTTATGATTTTGTGGTAGGATGGTTTCTCTAATTGACTTGATATAGTAATTGATGGATGATGGACACCGATCAAAAATGTACTTACACATTAGAGATATGAAGTTGTATCATGACTTGAGACTTCATTATTGGTCGCTGGGAATAAGATGATTAATGGGGCTTTATGTCTCAATGCATTAGATATTATAGAATTAAGGTATAAAATTAGAGGACTATTGGATTGTTGTTCCTCTTAAACATTATAGTTTATAAATGGGTAGTGATTTCCATGCTGATCATGATTGGGATAATTCAAACTCCTAGTGATAAGGATGTGATATGGGTGATTATTAATCAGCTCACAAAATCATAGAGTTTATTATATATAAAGGAGTGAGTGAAGGTAGAATATGTTGGGAACTTGTTTGTACGAGATATTTCCAGGCATCATGGTTAGGCCGCTTGGTTAGACAATTTTATTAACATCAAATTACCTCAAGAACCAGATTTATTTTCATGCCTCTTTATCTTTGGCCAAACAAATATCAATTAGTCTCGGTTTACGTTCTTTACTAATTTCCATCAAAGACAACGACTAAGCAAAGCGAGCATAAATATCACACCATCTAGAAAAACAAGAGGCAATAATATATGATCGATAAAATTTCTTTATCCGGTTCAAAGTATTTATTATGTCAATTCCATTGTCGTATAGTGGGATTAAACATGTTAACAATATAGTTTCACGTAAAGGAAATAGAAGCAACAAATCCCCTACCTCAAAGGTTTTTGATGAGAACTACAACAGTCGAGGAACGCTCGAGAAACCCGGTTAGATTCTCCAAAACCCCACCTTAGATCTCTCCTCCTAGAAAAATCAAGACAAAAGCTCATCACATTTGACATCCATACACTTATATCTACCCATAACGGGCGTATATCTACGAAACTGAGATAAGAGTAGGAGTATATCAAAGTAGATCTAAGAAACCAAATTAGAACGATCACATACCTCAAGAAACCAGCTTCGATTCGCCAAGAGAATCTTTCGGATCACCTCCAAAATTCTTGGGAGAGCTTCTCCTATATTCGACGAAGGGCAATCCCGAGTTATGGCCGCTTAGGGGCTTAAAAGAGAAAGTTAGAGGCGAAACAGTTGAGATCCACAATTTTAGGATCTAAATTTAAGTGCCCGCACGGTTTTCTCGCACAGTTAGACAAACCGTGCGCTAACCATTCGGTCACTACTGCCTCGTCAAACACTCCTCGCATGGTTAGGCCGCATGGTTAGACAAACCATGCCGTAACCGTGCGTTAGCCACTGCCACCAACACCAACCTCGTACAGTTTAGACAAACTATGCGCCTCCCGTGCGAAAGAGATAACCCTTTAGTTTCCCTTAAAAGTCCACCCAAATGCCCCCAAGTCACTTTAACCTCCCAGAACACCTCTAATACCGCATTTTCACAAAGTAATGGACTGGAGGGGTCCGAGCCATTATATACGTTGTATTTTATAATATAATTTTATGCACACAAAAAATGTATAGAAACCAGTGAAATTTTATCTCACTAATGATGATCATTAAATTAGTCAACTATGAAACCTATGAAAATTCCAAACATTAGAATTGGATAAAAGATAAAAAATAGATAATCTAAAATGGGAAAAAATGGATCTCCCCAATCTACTAGAATCATCTCCCCCATAACCAACACTATAGAAATAAAACAAAATATTAGGAAACCTATCAGCATATTATAAAATTAAAATATATAACCTTGAGATGAATTGTAGTAAATATTGAGTGAAATAATGAAGATGTATTTATAGGAGGCAATGTGACTATTGGAATAGTAATGTGACAATTGGGAATAGTAATATGACCATTGAGAATTGTAACATGACCATTAGAATAATAATTTAACCTCAAAAAAATAAAGTGTGACTTAAATAATATTTATCACGGGTAATATAATTAAATATAAATATTAAATTTCAAAAAATAAATATCATGATAAAAAAAATCAAATAATATATAGGCATATTTTTAATAGATTGTATTTTAAAGAATTTTGTAAAAATAATAATTTTTATATTAATTTTTTTACCTGTGATATAAATTTATTTTGAGAAAACTATTATCATTTTTGAAATCAACATGTCAAAATTTTACAAGGGTTATTTTTTTGGTAATTTTCTAAAATAATTCAACTTTTAGGTGAATAGTAAAAAAAAGTTTTTCCCATAATCGATGTATCTTAAATTACACAATTCAAGATATTATAATGAACTAATCAATTCTAGGACTTGAATTTTGGAAAAAATATACTTAATTTCATAAATTATTCATTAAAAATAAAATAAACCTAATTTATAAACATAAAAATCATTTTTGAAAACCTATAGTCATAAGTAATCCCTTAAAATAACAGTATTTATTTTTCACCACTTTCATTTTTAATAAACTAAGTTAATTTAGATTATAAATGGGTTTAAAGTCCTAAAACCATTATATTATAATTTACATACCATAAAATATACATTTTATTTGGGAAATAAAGCACATGAGAAAAAATAGTTAAAGGGTCTAAAAAAATAGAGACCAAGTGCCTCTTAGAACAATGTCATCACTAACTAGTGGGAAAGAGAAAGTATTGGAGAAATCTATGAGGGGAACATTCTAAGAGGCCTTGTATGTTAATAAGTATTCCACTCAGTTTCCTCCACACCAAGTGTGGAGAAGCTCAATGTCATTAGGCATGAGGGCCTTGCAATTTCAGATCAGATAAATGATATTCCATGGTGTAGGAGTGAGACCTTTGAGGGAGTTCCAAATGATCTTTAAATTATTTCCACTAAGGCTTGGAGGATGTTTTTTCTGTGGCATAGTTCAAGGCCTTGGAGCATGGCCCTACCTTCTTCAACGAGGGAGTCACTAGGACCATAAAAAGCATCAAAAGAAAAAAGAACAGAGGCTGAGGATTCCTCAAAACCCCCCATCGCATGAATAAATGGATAAAAGATCCATCAATATTGAGTTTGATACCCCTTGATGGGGAGACCATTTAAACTAGTGTCCCCTTGACCGAGGAGTAGGAGTGTTCAAGTGATGGACAATAACTATATAGCTCTTGGTAGTGGGTGTCTCATCTCCACGTTTTTGAAGGTGAATAAGTTCCATGATGAGCCATTTAGACATCATGTCTAAATCACAACCTGACCTGAATGAATAATTATGGGGAGACTGGTTCCTAGCCTCCCAGATGCATCAACAACCTACTTCCTGATGGAGTGCCTGAGCCCTTTCCTACTATTTATTATTGTAAATGCCATTGAACCAATTTTTGATGAAGTCCACCATTGAGTCCATCTCCACCACTAAAAAGCCATAAAATTCTCCCAGAACACCCTACATCATTCTTTCCCACTCATTTTGATATAATAGGGGCAAGGTTTCTTCCTCCTTATACGCCAGACATCAAGATCATCTAGATGTAATGTAGACCCCCTTGCCCTTAACTACTACGTCAACTGGAATCACATTATTCAGAATATTATAGAAATAATATTTTGTTTATATATTATTTTTATTGTAAAAAATTCACTATTACATGTTTTAACTTTGAGATAATATTTTATATTTGATTTTATTCTGAAAATACTCCACTCTTAAAGTATAAATTACCCCTCTCCCACCCCTTGGAATACCACTCATCTCATAGTTTCCAAAAACATTTTTCATAAAAAATATTCTCTCTTAGGCCCTAAAATAACTTTTAGACATTTTAGAGTAAACTTACTCCATTCATAAAGGGAGTTTTATTTTTGTACAAGAGAACCTACATTGAGGAAAGAGTATGTTACTATCAACACTTCTATCTTTTTCTTTTTCTATTTATTTTCTTTCCAATTCATTTGAAAAAAATTCTTATTAAATTAATTATGTAGTATATTAAAATTATATTATTAATGTTAAACTATTTTATGTGTCATATTTATGAAATATATGAATTTCAAACATCTATTTCCAACTCTTTCGACAATGTACCATCAACGGTCGGTTAACCGCCAATGAGGAAATTTCCAATCCTTTTATTATCACCAAACCTATGGATGGTAAAAATAATATATTTATTAAATAAAATTATAGAAATTTATTTGTTATAAGATTCTGAAATTTATTCTATTTATGTATAAATTTTATTGAATGAAATTGCGAAATCAAAGAAAAATGGGATTTTCTTTGGAAAACATTATATCAAAATGCTTCAATTTCATCAATATGAATTAATAAACATAATTCAATCATTATAATTGATAAATAGATACGTAAAGTGAATTTTGTTTCAATTTTTTAATAAATATAAATTTATTATCCAGGAGGTGTAAAAGAAAATTCATAAATAGGGAATTAAGGTAAGGGGATTAACGAACCCAAATCCTTTTCCTTTGGTTATCCATATTTCATGATATCATTAGTATGGATATTCATCTAATATTACATAAATAAAATTTCACTATTATTCAATTTTTCTTTTGGGGGTATAAAATTTTTGACTTTTATTTTTAATCTAAATAAAAATATTTTCCAAAAATATTTTTCTTTCCAAAACACATCTTTTACTCCTCTTGAGTTGTTTCTCCTTCACTCAAGAATGATGACGTTTAGGGAAAATATATTTTCACTTTTTCCTTCAAGAACCCCAAATTCTTTCATTAAATAATTATTTATAGAATACTTATGAAACCATTCCTTTCCATTTGTTATTTCATGATTATGATTGTTATACATTCTAAGTGGCATGCATGATTATGTAAATATTATAATGTGATAGGTGGGCCCATAATTATATATCCCTCCAATGAATTGGGTAATGTGGTGTATCTCATGGGATAATGTGTATTATGCATGAACATGTTTCTATATTTATTCACAATGATGATGGTATGATTTATATACAGATGTTACGCATGAACATGATTCTAGCTTTGTTCAAAGCTATGTGTGGTATTCGACCACTATGACACAATGTTTTATTTTTACACATTTCCACATTCTATGCCTTTATCAAATGCTTTCTTCAAGATTATGGGGATGTTCGAAAGATTATGATGTGATGATGATGATGATTGTTCTCACCCATTTTATATTGATTCATGTGCATTATTCCTCATATTATGGGAATTTTAGCTCACTCTTTTGTTTGTTGGGTATCCTCAGGTGACTACATGTTCTCGGGAGAGTGCAATATTTTAGAAGGATAAATAAGAGGGGTTTTAATATTTTTTTGGATTTTTAATAAATAAGTGATGTATGATCCTAATTTTCCAAAGATACTAAACCTTTTGATCCTTGAATTTGTTTATATGATGTTTATTTTCTTTAAAATAATATAGTACTCATGTTAGAAAAATGAGGGTCTCTATATAAACACATGCTATAAACAATTTAGATGTTAACTATTCTTATATTTTTACTTTTATCTTTTTTTTGAACCCGGATAATTAATTTTTACTCTTGTAACTTATGTTTTACTAAACATAAAATTTAAAATCTCTTATAATATTTGGGTATGAATAAATTAAATTTAATAATCATTTAATCAATCCATTTTATAATCATGATTAAATTAAATTTTAAATTAAAATATTTTATATATAGAAAACCTATTTTGTTGAAAATATTATTTCCATCATTCAATATTACTAATGTTATTTATTATGGATTAATAATTGAATGAGTTATTATTTATTTAAATATGGTTTTAAAAATTATATTAACGACACTTTTAAGAAGATGTTAATTTATTTGATTTGACTAAAATTAAACAATATTAATAAAAAAATTCTTTGTAAATAAAAATATTACCATTAACATGGCCATTATATTTAATCTTAGTAATCTTAATTTTATACCCAAAAATGAAATTAACCTTATGTATTGCATGTGGTGTATTGTGTACTTAAAATTGATATATATTATCATTATTATCTTTTTATTTATAGAATTATGAGATTCATTAGGTGGTTATTAACTTTTGTTCACATGACTCAATTGATTACAACGATGTAAGGGTTTTTCATCTCACTTTTATTCCTATGAGATTCATGCTATATTGGACACTATCTACTTTTGTGTGGAGTATGTACTACCCATGATTGTATTAATTTTTTAATATACATTAATTTATGGGTATTTACATATTCATTGTATGATACTTTTTTCATGGGGTGTATGTTTCATATGTTACCATATCGGTAAGTGAATTTCAAACTTCAATTTCCACTCATTCTGTTTTACGCAAACTTCATTGATTACTTTACTCCCAGATTATTTGGGAAATCACTAGTTATTTACTTATGTAGTAATTTACACTCCCCTTTATGTGGATATACTTTTGAGACACATAATCACTTCATATATAAATCCTCAAGTCATCAATATGAACTTGATAAGAGTAATTTTAACTCAATCTCCATTCATTGAGTTAAACATCCAATTCAATGGTGTTGTTTTTACAAGAATATTTGTGAATGTACTATGGTTTATTTACACTTAATATCCAATCATATTGAGTGTATTAATATTTTTAACACATAATTATTTCATTGATTTATCCTTAACCTAAGGATACAGTCTTTATAAAGGAATTCATCCCATCTTACATTCCATTGAGACTTCTTTGTTGTTATGCACCAATCCACTTTTATTTGGTGTATATACTATACTTTTACATCGTATATCATTAATCCCTTTATTCTCATTATATTGTAAAGTTTTTATTACCTCAATTATCTGTATTCAGGCATCTCTCATTTGGTTAGGAACTCTAACTGAAACATCATTTTAAATGTTTTAAAAATTTATTCTTCTAAATCATTCTCATTAATGTCCATATTTTAAAAGTGGTTTTAAGGTTTTATTTATATGGAAATTAATGTTCCTTTTAAAATTTTCAAAGTGGTATGGGTAAATTTTATTCAAAAATCTATTTTAAATAGCTTCTTGATAAATAGTGAGACTTTTAAATGTTTTAAGGAAAAAGGGGGATATTTCTCTCAAATAGTTTTAATGATTGACTTCATCTATGTCAATATCCTTCATTATTCTCAATTGATGTTGATTTATTATAATACAATGTTCCATATTTTATTTAATGAGTTATGTTTTACTGTGGATGTGTTATTTTTATACCATTCATGGTTTATGGATAAAGTATTGACATTTCGTATGCTAGTTTTAATACGAATGTTTATGTTATGGTTAAACCTTTTCATATGAGCAATGCATTGGACTTAGTAAGTGATGGGTGGATCCTGATATAGCTCCTTGATGCATCAGTAGGTCTCATGAGACAAACTATTGTCTTGGAATAAGGCCTTGAAAAAATCTTATTTGTAGTCTTGGAACAAGGCCTTGACTATGTGGTTATGAATGTCTGGAATTATGCATTCCATCATTCTGAAAGTGGCTATTGATATTTCATGTGATTATTTGACTAGTAGAATATCTATGTGAATAAGTAAATGAAATTATTTGATTTTATCTTTTCCATATTATGATGAAGTTCAAGTTTAAAAGGCTTTTGTTTTAGTCTTATACATTGCCTTAAATTTTTATGCTTATTTATGAAAGTTTCCGCTATATCGTTATCCTTACTGAGCATCTAAGATCACCCCTTTCTATTTTTTATTTTTCCCAGGATGTGAAGAAGTATATTATGACTGTCCTGTGGGGATATTCTATGGGATCTCAGTGTTGTCTATGGAAACAATGTTGTTTTAGTTTTCCATTTTATTTTTTTTAAATGGTTGGGGCCGAAGCCTCATTTTTATTAATAAAGCAAAGAAAATACCTCTTTTAACTGGGTAGAGGGAGACCCATTACATAGCCTGAAGGCCCAGTGGGCTTGAAGCCCATTACATAACCCGTAGGCCCAGATTTTTGGCCAAATTTCTATTCTATGAATAGTAACCCAGCTGCAATAGTACCCGCACAGTACCCCCGCCGCTACAGTGCCCTGCCGCTGCTAGAGTACCCGCCGATCAACAGTACCACCACTGCTACAGTACCCGCTATAGTACTACTACAGTACTACTACAGTACTGCTACAGTACCCTGCGCCCAATGGGTTTTGAACCCCCATTTTCAATTTTATGATGTAATGTAAAACTTATGAATGTATCTAGTACTTCCAAGGCTACTGAACTACTCGGTCTTTTGGGAATTAATCTTTTGTGATCATGCCAATGATACGTAATAATGCACCGACTCTAGGATTCTGGGGTCAGGGCATTACACAAAACCAATTCAAGATTTTGGTAGATCCCCAAGTGGATGTGAAGCCCATTGGTTGAAAATGGGTATTCAAGAAGAAACTAGACATGGGAGGACAAATAATACCTATAAGGGACAACTGGTTGCAAAAGGGTTTAAATATAATCAGTACATTCGTTACAATGAAACCCTTTTTTCCATTTGAAATGTTTAAATACGTTTGAATTATACTTTACATTATAGATTAACATGAATATGAGATTTGGAAAATGGATTTCATAAGAAGTGAAATACCATTCTTAAAATTTATTAATATGTGGTTGAATAAATACTTATCTATAAAGGAAATGGGTGTGACAACATAAATACTTGGGATCAAGATACATATTTATAGATCCAGGAGGTTTCCTAGCCTAAGTCAAAGTACATATATTTATGAGATACTAAATAGATTCAGTATGGAACAATCCAAGAGGGTATTTTTTCCAAAATCACATGGAATTCGTCTTTCTCAGAAAATTTGTACTCAGATACATGAGTAAAGAAATATGATGACAAGGATTCCATATGGCTCATGGATTGGGTTAGTAATGTATGTTATTTTGTGTACTAGGAAGAATGTCACCTATGCATTAAGTGTGGTGGGAAGATATCAAGACGACAAGGATGACACCCATTGTATGGAAGTAAATACTATAATTAAGTATCTGAGGTGCACTAAGGATATATTCATCATTTATGGAGGATATGGTGAACTATTAATTAGATTATATGAAGATTCCAGTTTCCAAACTGATCAAGATGACATGAATTCACAAACAAGACACATCTTCACATTGAATGGAGGTGTTGTGAGCTAGAGGATCTCAATGCAGGATATGGTCACATATTTTATAGAAGATTCTAAGTATATTTCGAATTATATGGTAGATAAAGAAATAACATGTATTAAAAGAGTTTTCTAAGGTATTTAAATTTTACCTAGCACTAAAGATGCTACTGCACTCTACTGTGATAATATTGTTGCTATGGATCTCACAAAATATCTAAGGTCACATCAGTAGATAAAGCATATTCTTCAGATTTACCCTCTCTTAAAGGTTTTTTTCAGAGAGGTGAGGTTTATGTGGGCTGTATTTCCATGGAGGATAATATAGAGAAACCCTTGACCAAATAATTGACTCATGAAAACCGTTATTGTCTTTTGAGGTCTTGCAAATTGAAATTCATAGGGAGTTAGATCTAGTCCAAGTGGTTATTTTTTGGAGTAGGTGTCCTATGAAATTTTTTTGTACTTTGATTACATGTATATTAGATGTATTTAATATTAATAAATCTTATTATTACATTTTTTTTCATTTTTATTTATGAATCTAATGTAATAATTTCATTTTCTAAACATTACATTGACAATGTCATAGCTTTTCTTTGCTCTGATGAGAACCTTAAAGTTCTATGATGATATTCTTAAATAATGTTTTGTAGCTGGATAATGTACTAATATGGGAAAAATATTATATATACTTTTATGTGTGAGTACTTGTAAGTAGAAGAAACTTCTTGTCATGAAGTTCACACTTAGTAATCTCCAATATTAGAGATTCTGATAACAGACCTGCTAGTTGTAATTCCACATGTTTTGGACTCATCAGATATTCCTCTCTGCGAGCATGTGTAATGGTTCTTATACTTTAAGATTATTATTAATGCATGTTATGAATTGAATATTTATATTTTTTTCATAAACAATGGAAATAATAGTTCTTAGAGGAGTGGGATATGTTTGGTACGTTCTGAGTGGCATGCCGTTGATGGATAATTTGTGGAAGGATTTATATCCTCCATCTTTATGGATACTGATATCTCAACCCTTTGATTGGAATAGACTTGTCACCCTAAATTATATTTATATGGTGTAATTATATGTTTATTTCATATATTAAAAGAAATTCATATCAATATTATTGGTTGGTGAAATGGATACACAACCTTCTTTTTGAGACATTATGATTAATATATTATATTACATAATGATAATTCTTATGTGGTTTTCATCATTGTGACATTAATTTATTTCTGTTGGGTTACTTAACCAATTTTTATAAAGTTTTAAGATACCTAGTTTTACTATATGGTATGGATATTTTCTTTCCATTTTAAAACTTTCATTTTGACATAATGTGAGTGATTAATGAGATCTTGGGACTTTCGGGGGGTGCTCAACACTTTTCTAGATTCTAAAGCCTAACTTTTGGTTAAAAACAGTTAGGCCTCATGTTTATGAGAAACTATTCAAGCCAATATGAAAGTTTAGGAGTAACTATGTGAGGGTAAGATATAGGGATTCAGGAGACCACAAGGTTTGAGGAAACCATGCAGCCAGTGGGGCACGCCTATGCAGGTAGCTCTACAAATTTTAACAGAGGTGTGCAACACTATTTTCATAGAGTTAGGAAAACTATGTGACCCAAGATTAAGAGGGGATACTTTTATTTCACCATTAAAAATACGTAAAAACCATTTATTTATCACCTATTCATTCTAGTGGGAAACATTGGCACGAGGAGTTCCGTTTTGAAGCTAATTTATTGTCTTTTCTCCCGTTTCTCCATCCAGACTCAGATTGTAACACCATTTCTCTCACTAGATCCACACTATAAATTAATCCATTCATATTGTTATGTTATTTATTTATATTATTATCAAGGGAGTCATTTAGGTGCAATATCATATGGCTTATTTCTAGTGTTTTCATTTATTATTTATTTTTCAACTGATCTGTACTGAATTAGAGATCGATACATGATGTGTGCTCTACTATGGACCTATGTTAGATGGTTTATACCTTTCCTTCAAGTTTTATTATTTTATAATACTAGTTTATATTGTTTCGTGTAATGGATTTTCTGGAATCACCCCTAAAATTAATGTGATCCTTTTTTTGAATGCATTAGAACCTGTGTGGGTTGCCTAGTAGTGATATTGAGATTGTTTGTGGTTGTTATCCCCAACCTTGGATACCCATGGGGTGTTACTTTTTATATTCTTATTGTTATACCACCCATGTGGTGTGTGTGAGCTTTCCTAGTTAAAGAGATACCTTTTTAAATTGAATGAGACTAGAATAATTGATTTATAGAATGTTATGTATCATTTCCATGTGATTACATGATATGAATTTATTCAATTGTTTAAATGGAAATTGTTAAATGAGTTGGATGAAATCATGGAATGTTAATGATCATGGAATTTATAATGAAATGATATGATGAATTGATTATGGTAATGGATTCCATGGATGATTTTATTGGATCATGATTCCTTAGGATGCCATGGAAATTTTCACTCTTGGGGTCTTGATTATAGAAGTGGATTCCTTGGAACTGTTTACTCATTGAATTTTGATTTTATAGGATGTAGAGGGACTTGAGACTCCTTTTATATAGATTTTTTAGACTAAAATCAGACATGGTATATTAAAATGATCCTTGGACTCTAACCAAGTAGCTTCTGTGTTTCCATCAAGATGCTCTAGGACTCAACCTGGATGCTATGGTCTTCTATACCATCGATCTGGCCCTTCGTGGTATGACACTTTTGAATATATAATATGTACATTTTGACTACGATACACTCTTAATTATACAGAATTCCCATGATGGGTATTATACACTAGATAATATGGTGTGGTTGTGGTAGTTATTTGTAACAGCCCGAGATTTTATGAAAAATATTCTTTTGAATTTTATTAATGTTTTTTGTTGTACGCTACACCAAAAGGAGCTTGCTCAACACACATCCCTGACTTGCCTTGCATTACACGCAATCACAACCTTCCTCGATAGCGTGTGTAGTATGAAATACTGAGTTTCACTAAACAACGATATGCTATTAAAATATTATTAAAACTAGCCGTTATGAATAGTAATAACCACTTTTTGAAATTTTATAAATCTTATTTTTCAAAATGGACTTCATTTTTGGGTTCGGAATATCAAAATTAGCTTAGGGTGAAATTTTGGTAATTTTCGGATAACTTTCATATTTTGATGAATAGTGAACATTACTAAATTTTAGTTAAAAACAACTTTTTCAATCGAAATAATTAATAGTGATAAATTATTAATTTGAGTGGTTTTAAAGTATATTTAGAATATATTTTTACAATTTAATACAATGTTTGTCATTGGATGTAGTTTCACATTTAAACCAGACATAAACAAGTGTCAATATTTTGATAGATATTGTTTCTTAAAAACACGCTATTTGTTTTAACAGCGGGATTTAATTATAAAATTAATTAATGAAACTTCTATGTTATGAATTTGGTAAAATATACTTCATTTTTGAATTCGAAATATGAAATATAGCTTAGGATGAAATTTTGGCATTGTTCTGAAAAACATCAATTTTTGATGAATAGTGAAACTACTAAGTGGTAGTTAAAAAACTGAATTTTTCATAAAACTTAATTTTACCGCTTCTCTGAATGGAATTTCAAAAATCCGAGACACACGGTTGATGTCAGTAAGTAAAATGTGGTTCAATGAGATGAAAATAATTTTTGGTGAATAGTAACTTTTTACTTTTATTTACCACGGTTAAAAGTAAATAGGGTAATTAAGGGTAAAAATGATATTATTATTACCTTAACACATGACCTAATTATATTGGACAAGTGTAATTCAACCAAAAACAATATTAGGAATAACATATGACCACTTAGGCCCACTTGGATTAGATTAGGACATTTATTATTAATTTATTTAAAGAAGGGTTAAAATAGTTAAAATCAAAGTTTAATAAGTAAAACATTTTTAATATGGGGTTATTCATAAGATAAATTCGCCTATAAATATTCATTAGAAAGATAAAAATATTTCCTACATAATGGTATTTTATTTGTAATTTTTAGACTTTAAATAATTCAATTTATTTATGACACAATGATGATGCAATAATTACCATAATAGTGAAACATTAGAATAATTGATATTATAAATTCCTAAATAAGTTTAAGTTGAGACTTTTTATGAATTAAACTAATTTTATAGGTTAATATGACATGTTATTATTGATTTAATTAACTTTTTTTCGAACTTATCATTCTGTTATGATTTCTAAAAAATCAATTACTAAGTAGTGTCAAAATTGACATAAAATAGTTTTTAAAACAAATATTATATTATTAATTGTTATTTTATTCCCAAAAATCTAAGGTTCGGCAAAATAACTTAGATAAGGTTATATATATGGATAATAAACAAATTGGGGTTCGTTTGGCTTGATATAGTAATTTTATTAACCATATAGTGTAAGAAAACAAAAAGACACGGTAAAAGTTAAATTTTTTAACTTAGAGTTAAATCTAATTGATAAGGTTAAAATAATAACCTAAACTTGTCTAAATCCTATTGGATGAGAGGATTCAGACCCATACCCACCTTAGCTTTGAAATAAGTCAATTTGGAGCTATTTAAAACCGAATTTGACTTTATAATAAAATAATATTTTTTGTTATTCCAAAGGTGCCCCTCTCCTCCCTTATAAAAGGGCACCTCCTCCCTCTCTTCCTCACACGACTTTGAGCCTTCAATCTCGGCCAACCCCTGCCAAAATATCTTTTACACTTCCCTAGTATCATCCTAGAGGTCCTGGTCTTCTTCAAAGACCATCCTTAGTTCTTTAAGTGGAGGTTAAGAAAAGGCGCGTCAAAAAGAGGTAATATCCATTACCAATCTTTTTCAATTTCTTTCTTCTTCAACTTATTCTTCTTTAGTTGTTTCATGATAAAGAAATAACATCAGTATTTCTTATATACTGATATGTTATTATAAATATGAAACAACTCTAATTAACCTTCTATCCATCCTACGGAAAAAGGAAATCACCGCGCGTGCGTACGTACGCAATACCGTCTCCACGCCGTGGTGTAATCTATTTTCCGCCACCACCTTAATTGGATGGGTATAATGGTGTAATGAGTAACTATATATTATTATTATAAAGTGATATTGATACTGAAATAGTATACATACACTTAAACACAATTCCACGACCATGGGAACGATATCATCGCTCGTGCGTACGTACGGACTACCGTCTCCACGACGCGATGAGATTCATTATCCATGTTAACCATTTAAGAATGATTATAAAGTATATATAATGAATAATAATGAAATATATGACATGTTAAATCTACTGGATTTATGTATATATATATATTTATGTCATCTACTTACTTCCATTCAAGACAATAAGGAAAGGAAAACAGCGTTCATGCGTACATACGGACTACCGTCTCCATGAACGGTGTGTTTCATTTCATTTATCTATCTATTATATATATATATATATACTGAATATATATGATATATAAATCATGTTTTATATTCTGGATGTAAGTAAATCATGATATAAGTAATAATAATGTCAAGAACAACAAGTCCAAACACCTACGATAAATGAAACGATTTTACCCAAAACGCTTCTTTAACATGGAATTTACAAAAGAACGGGTAATATAAAGTCATAAGTGAACCATATATGATATCATAACAATGAATATGATTCTGTAATAAGTTAATGACATTATTTAAATCATTATACAGGAGGTTCGGATACGTACAAAGCATATCGGACATAAGGTAAGGGAAATATCACAATCTCATTTTTATCCGAGATTGTTTATACTTTGGTATTTACTAGGGTGTATTTTATCATCCACATACATGTTTCCTCAATATGTAATGTTATTTCCATCCATCTAAAACTTTTTAAATCCAATTTTACCTTTCGGTGAGTTGTTAGTAAAAGATATGAAAGGAATCTTTTGTCGTTTTTCGTACGAGGTACTTTTTGACTTTTCCGACAAAAGTATGAAGAATGTTTTTTTTAACTTATTCGGCATGAATGGATTTTTTTTAAAACATTATTTCCAAAAATATTCCTTTACAAGTTTTCAAGTTTATTTTTAATCAACTTCTTTTAGTTTAAAATTGTATGACATGTTAAGAAAGAAAAAGTGTTTTTGAAGAAGAAATGATATTTTCCTCAAGAATTAAGTTCAAGTGTTTTATCAAAATTATTTTCCATCTAAGATAATAAAGGGTTCTATTTTTATCCCTATTATTACATTGATTTGATTATGTTGTGATGGAATTATTTTTATGAATTCATTTATCATATATGAATTGTTTTATGATGTCATTTTTATTACAAGGGTTATGCAATGATGTATGGTTTATGATTTTGTGGCACACATAAGAATGGTATCATTAAGAGATGGGTGTGACCTATATATCCCTCCAATGCATTGGGTAAAGATTTTATATCACATGAGATATACATGGCTGGAACGGTAGGTTATACCGGTTCAGTGAAGCAGGACTGAAACGAGGGTAACTCGGTTCAGAAATGGACTTCGTCCACTAAGATAGTCTTGGAAATGAGTTTTGACTAATATGAAATGATTCTATATGATTATGTGTGTATGCCACAAAGTTTCATGATTTAAGTTATGATTATTGGGATTCCATTTCACTACTATGATTTATCCCATGTTATGAAATTATGCTCTCTTTTGTAGGTTATGATTTCCAAAAGTTATGTTCTTATGAATATGATGTGATTGATATTTCTTTTGTTTACCCTTACTGATAATTTGAGATCACCCTTTTATGTTTTCTTTTCCCCAGGATATAAAGAAAGGTTTTAGTGGGTATTCTGATCCACTTGTTGCTGAATAATGGATCAGTACTACTGAAAAGATATTTTCAGTTCTTCAATGTTCTGAACATGATAAAGTCATCTTAGACGTATATCGTTTGGAAGGTGAAGCTGATCAATGGTGGAATCTTATCAAGAATATGAGGCAAAGAGATGAAATTGAGTCAATGGAATGGGACGAGTTCAAGAACTTATTTTTCAATAAGTACTTCCCTCGTATTCTTCGAACAAAGATGGAGAAGGAGTTTCTTGAACTAAAGCAAAAGGATGATGAATCTGTTGGTATATACGAGGAGAATTTTACAAGACTTGCAAGGTATGCATCTGGCATTATCATCCAACCTGAAAGTAAAGTTGATCTATTTTTCAGTGGCTTAAAACCAAGTCTTCGAAGGGCATTAGCTATAAGAGACTTCAGTAGCTATGAAGAAATTGTGCGTTGTGCTATCAAGGTAGAAATGGAAGTTGGTGTTACATATCCATCTCATGGTTTTGACAAGAAACGAAACATGGAGTTCAAGGAGAAATCTCAGAATAATGGTGAAAAGAAGATGAATGTTTCATTATGCACAAAGTGTGGAAAGAAGCATGGTGGAGATTGTCTTAAAGGGACTAGAAAATGTTTTAAGTGTGGAAAAGAAGGTCATCGAGCAGCTGAGTGTCGAAGTAATGAAAAAAGGGTTTCTAATGATGTGAATAAAGCAAACACTACAGAGAACGCACCACCAACACTTCAATGCTTCAAGTGCAAGGAAAATGGGCATTATGCTAATAAATGCCCTAATCCAAGGGTTAGTGATGATCAACATGAGCAACCACTGAAGGCAAATGACAAAGGGAAGTCACATGCGATCACTATTGGCGATGTTGAATATGACAACGATGTGGTGGAATGATTAAGTGTTTATGTAATGGGATTCCCAAATAATGTGGTATCATAAAGTATTGGAATATTTATGTGTTGGTATAATGTGGTATTCATATTGATTGAGATATTTTTTGGGAATAAGATGATATGTGCATAATGAAGGGAAAACTAGAAAATGAAATGTTTAACAGTATTCATGAGCTCATGATTGATATAAGGACTAAGTGATATCATGGTTTGAGTATATAGAATTTTGAGGATTTTGGTATGTGGAAAGTGTTAACTTTTAACTGCATTCATGTTTTCACTAAGGTTCAATGGGTATTCAAGAGAATACATGATTAAGGCCTTTGAATGTTTGGAATGTGACCAACAAGACATATCTTATGATATATGGGGATCAAAGATGGTATTAAATCTCTGGTAATCGTTTTCACTATATTATGACAATGGACTGCAGTATGATGGATAAGCCTAAAGATTAGAATGGATTATGTTGGGCATAAATTAGTATTGTTTAAGGATAGAAGTTCTTTTTTCGATATTATTGATGGGATTTTATAGTAATGTAGTTTTAGAAAAAGGACAACCTGCAGAACGGGCGACAACCCATCCCGTCGGACAAGGCTGTGGGAATCGAAATCACAACCGAAGTGCGACTGGCCTTTTTCTCCTACCACTGGCCTACAGGAAGTCCCTGTTTAGTAGAAACTAGTTTTATTATATTTAGCAGTACGATATATGAATTATAAGTCTATTTTGGGAACTATATATGATTAATCTCACTATAGATGGACTTATGTATTTTTGGATAACTTTTTTTTGAGATAGATGGAATGACCCATCATTCTATCACATGATCTGCTAACACATCATGAATAAAAAATTCAACTTCATTTCTTTAAGAGATGAAGTTGAAATTTTCCAAAGAACAACAAACAGTGAGACTATACCAAAATCACGAAAGTATTTCTTCTAATTCCAATTTCATCAACTTTAGGGAAACGATATTGAAAAACAAAAATGTTGTCCTAGTGCTCTAATATCTGATGAATCAGATGGTACCTTAGATTGTCACAAATTTATGGCTTTGTGATTGCTGGCTTTTCCATAGCCATGTTCTCTACCACCCTCCATCAGAACATGATGGTTAGATTTCTCTTCCATATCCATATTTTCACCTATGTGGAAACCTAGTGATTAGTTTATTTGGGTAATCATTACATTTCGTACTTTAGTTTTTAAATCCAAGTTTTGGTATTCCTTTTTACGATGTGGGTTTCTATTAAAGAAACTTTCGAGTAGTAAACCATTTATAACCCCGACGAATTTAGAGGGAGAAATTCATTTTAAGGGGGGTAGAATGTAACAGCCCGAGATTTTATGAAAAATATTCTTTTTAATTTTATTAATGTTTTGTGTTGTACGCTACACCAAAAGGAGTTTTCTCAACACACATCCTTGACTTGCCTTGCATTACACGCAATCGCAACCTTCCTCGATAGCGTGTGTAGTACGCAATACTGAGTTTCACTAAACAACGATATGCTATTAAAATATTATTAAAACTAGCTGTTATGAATAGTAATAACCACTTTTTGAAATTTTTTAAATCTTATTTTTCAAAATGGACTTCATTTTTGGATTCAGAATATCAAAATTAGCTTAGGGTGAAATTTTGGTAATTTTCGGATAAATTTCATATTTTGATGAATAGTGAACATTACTAAATTTTAGTTAAAAACAACTTTTTCAATCGAAATAACTAATAGTGATAAATTATTAATTTGAGTGGTTTTAAAGTATATTTATAATATATTTTTACAATTTAATACAATGTTGGTCATTGTATGTAATTTCATATTTAAACCAGACATAAACAAGTGTCAATCTTTTGATAGATATTGTTTCTTAAAAACACGCTATTTGTTTTAACAGTGGGATTTAATTATAAAATTAATTAATGAAACTTATATGTTATGAATTTGGTAAAATATACTTCATTTTTGAATTCGGAATATGAAATATAGATTAGGATGAAATTTTGGCATTGTTCTGAAAAACATCAATTTTTGATGAATAGTGAAACTACTAAGTGGTAGTTAAAAAACTGAATTTTTCATAAAACTTAATTTTACCGCTTCTGTGAATGGAATTTCAAAAATCCGAGAGACACGGTTGATGTCAGTAAGTAAAATGTGGTTCAATGAGATGAAAATAATTTTTGGTGAATAATAACTTTTTACTTTTATTTACCACGGTTAAAAGTAAATAGGGTAATTAAGGGTAAAAATGATATTATTATTACCCTAACACATGTCCTAATTCTATTGGACAAGTGTAATTCGACAAAAAACAATCTTAGGAATACAATATGACCACTTAGGCCCACTTGGATTAGATTAGGACATTTATTATTAATTTATTTAAAGAAGGGTTAAAATAGTTAAAATCAAAGTTTAATAAGTAAAAAATTTTTAATATGGGGTTATACATAAGATAAATTCTACTATAAATATTCATTAGAAATATAAAAAGATTTCATACATAATGGTATTTAATTTTTAATTTTTAGACTTTAAATAATTCAATTTATTTATGACACAATGATGATGCAGTAATTACCATAATAGTGAAAAATTAGAATAATTGATATTATAAATGTCTAAATAAGTATAAGTTGAGACTTTTTATGAATTCCACTAATTTTTTAGGTTAATATGACATGTTATTATAGATTTAATTAACTTTTTTTGAACTTATCATTCTGTTATGATTTTCTCAAAAATCAATTACTAAATAGTGTGAAAATTGACATAAAATAGTTTTTAAAAAAAATATTATATTATTAATTGTTATTTTATTCCTAAAAATCTAAGGTTCGGAAAAATGACTTATATAAGGTTATATATATGGATAATAAAAAAATTGGGGTTCGTTTGGCTTTATATAGTAAGTTTATTAACCATATAGTGTAAGAAAACAAAAAGACACGGTAAAAGTTAAATTATTTAACTTAGAGTTAAATCTAATTGATAAGGTTAAAATAATAACCTAAACTTGTCTAAATACTATTGGATGAGAGTATTTAGACCCATCCCCACCTTATATTCTAAATAAATCAATTTGGAGCTATTTAAAACCGAATTTGACTTTATAATAAAATAATATTTTTTGTTATTCCAAAGGTGCCCCTCTCCTCCCTTATAAAAGGGAACCTCCTCCCTCTCTTCCTCAGACAACTTTGAGCCTTCAAGCTCGGCCAACCCCTGCCAAAATATCTTCTCCACTTCCCTAGTATCATCCTAGAGGTCCTGGTCTTCTTCAAAGACCATCCTTAGTTCTTTAAGTGGAGGTTAAGAAAAGGCGCGTCAAAAAGAGGTAATATCCATTACCGATCTTTTTCAATTTCTTTCTTCTTCAACTTCTTCTTCTTTAGTTGTTTCATGATAAAGTAATAACCTCAGTATTTCTTATATACTGATATGTTATTATAAATATGAAACAACTCTAATTAACCTTCTATCCATCCTACGGAAAAAGGAAATCACCGCACATGTGTACGTACGGAATACCGTCTCCACGCCGTGGTGTAATCTACTTTCCGCCACCACATTAATTGGATGGGTATAATGGTGTAATGAGTAACTATATATTATTATAATAAAGTGATATTGATACTGAAATAGTATACATACACTTAAACACAATTCCACGACCATGGGAATGATATCATCGCTCGTGCGTACGTACGGACTACCGTCTCCACGACGCGATGAGATTCATTATCCATGTTAACCATTTAAGAATGATTATAAAGTATATATAATGAATAATAATAAAATATATGACATGTTAAATCTACTGGATTTATGTATATATATATATTTATCTCATCTACTTACTTCCATTCAAGACAATAAGGAAAGGAAAACAGCGTTCATGCGTACGTACGGACTACCGTCTCAATGAACGGTGTGTTTCATTTCATTTATCTATCTATTATATATATATATATACTGAATATATATGATATATAAATCATGTTTTATATTCTTGAAGTAAGTAAATCATGATATAAGTAATAATAATGTCAAGAACAACAAGTCCAAACACCTACGATAAATGAAACGATTTTACCCAAAACGCTTCTTTAACATGGAATTTACAAAAGAAAGGGTAATATAAAGTTATAAGTGAACCATATATGATATCATAACAATGAATATGATTCTGTAATAAGTTAATGACATTATTTAAATCATTATACAGGAGGTTCGGATACGTACAAAGCATATCAGACATAAGGTAAGGGAAATATCACAATCTCATTTTTATTCGAGATTGTTTATACTTTGTTATTTACTGGGGTGTATTTTATCATCCACATCCATGTTTCCTCAATATGTAATGTTATTTCCATCCATCTAAAATTTTTTAAATCCAATTTTACCTTTCGGTGAGTTATTAGTAAAAGATATTAAAGGAATCTTTTGTCGTTTTTCGTACGAGGTACTTTTTGACTTTTCCGACAAAAGTACGAAGAATGTTTTTTTAACTTATACGGCATGAATGGATTTTTTTAAAACATTATTTCCAAAAAGATTCCTTTACAGGTTTTCAAGTTTATTTTTAATCAACTTCTTTTAGTTTAAAATTGTATGACATGTTAAGAAAGGAAAAGTGTTTTTGAAGAAGAAAGGATATTTTCCTCAAGAATGAAGTTCAAGTGTTTTATCAAAATTATTTTCCATCTAAGATAATAAAGGGTTCTGTTTTTATCCCTATTATTACATGGATTTGATTATGTTGTGATGGAATTATTTTTATGAATTCATTTATCGTATATGAATTGTTTTATGATGTCATTTTTATTACATGGGTTATGAAATGATGTATGGTTTATGATTTTGTGGCACACATAAGAATGGTATCATTAAGAGATGGGTGGGACCTATATCTCCCTCCAATGCATTGGTTAAAGATTTTATATCTCATGAGATAGACATGGCTGGAATGGTAGGTTATACCGGTTCAGTGAAGCAGGACTGAAACGAGGGTAACTCGGTTCAGAAATGGACTTCGTCCACTAAGATAGTCTTGGCAATGAGTCTTGACTAATAAAAAATGATTCTATATGATTATGTGTGTATGCCACAAAGTTTCATGTTTTATGTTATGATTATTGGGATTCCATTTCACTACTATGATTTATCCCATGTTATGAAATTATGCTCTCTTTTGCAGGTTAAGATTTCCAAAAGTTATGTTCTTATGAATATGATTTGATTGATATTTCTTTTGTTTACCCTTACTGAGCATTTTAGCTCACCCTTTTATGTTTTCTTTTCCCCAGGATATAAAGAAAGGTTTTAGGTATAAAAAAAAAGGAAGATCTTTATGGGAGATGTTGAAGATCTTTCACCACGATTAGAAGATTATATTCCGAGTTTCCAAAGACACTAAACTATTACGGTCCTTGTGTGTGTGTTTTGTTATGTACTAAGTATTCCGCAAAAGTAATGTAATGTTCATGTACGTTAAGCTTCGGGTCTCTACATTATTTACACTGGATTACATGAAGTGGCCATTGTGGGTATTTATGCTATTATTTTTAGATATCCCTGGTATGGGAATCTAATTATAGTTGTTAGACTAATTGTATTACAACTTATTTATTTAAGATTTATAGCTTCCATTTCTATGGAAGTTTGAATATTGTTTCACAGGGATCCATGTTAGGTTATAAAATATCAATTTTACTTTATCACCTTATATTCAGTGCTGATATACCTATGATTCACTACAAACTAAATTTGTTTATATTAAATAGAATGGATTTATTATAAACACCGTTGATGGTGTCCTACTGAGTGTTATCTCACACCATGTTTGGGCCACCTTTGGGTTCCCAGACATACTTCATGGATGTAGGTTGGGATCAAGGAAAGTGCCCGCTATAAAATATTGTTCCATGCTTAGGAGTAGGGGAGCACATGACTGACCTAGGCTTGTGATTCTATATAGAGATTGTCATTCTTGGTATTTTAATACATTTATTATACTAGTTATATGTATACCTAGTTTTCTACATTTTTGAGACATGACATGATCATCATATTGTACATGAATTTTTTTGGTTATTTATTATTACAGTCTTCTGTATGATTTATCTTCTTTGAGCTATTAATCTTCTTCTGCTATTGATCTACATGTTTGATACTATTGTGTTACACTTTGAAATGTGGGAATAGTATCCCCATCAACACACCCTAATACCTTGATACTTGTCATTATCCTCTAGAGTAAGGGGTGTCGTGCTTGAGGCCATGTGACCCAGTAGTTTGGGGCACCATTTAGCGGCATCTGGTTCGGGATGTTATAAGGTAGTATCAGAGTGTTTTTATTTTTTAGTTTCTTTAATATTTTGAGATAATAAAGAGGTGATTAGGACTGACCTGTCATTTCGTAATGAGCGTTGACTGGGGGTAGCTAACCCACAAAGAGGAAAAGGAAAATTTCCTAAAACGAAACATGTTTTTATGGATTTTCCCATTGTAGTTGATTGTATTTCACCATTTGGTGACATAATTATTGTTTTATATTAATATTATTGCATATTTTTATACTTTTACTAATGAGATGAGGTTATTCCTTATCATGCATAATTTTAGGAACCTTTCTAGATTCACATGCCACGCTATATAGGATGCATTGCTCAATTGAATGATGTTGTTATGTGTTCCTTAAGTGATATAATTTTTTATTGATAACTAATTTTTTCAATGGATTGAGAAACATGATTGGTTATTAGAGTGCCTACCATAAACTAAATAGTATTTTCATTCATAGGCTAAAATCAACACCCTATATAGCCAATTTT
The DNA here is from genome assembly GCA_963277665.1 of Viscum album. Classification (NCBI taxonomy): domain Eukaryota; kingdom Viridiplantae; phylum Streptophyta; class Magnoliopsida; order Santalales; family Viscaceae; genus Viscum; species Viscum album. The sequence goes on along the minus strand of OY728163.1, from coordinate 1,369,208,465 downwards.
ATCATGTTCAGGTATAGACTATTGGTCAGATGAACTGGAATGTGATGTTGTATAGATTATGTGGATGCCAAAATTCAATTAATGAGGTATATGGGACATTATGGATAGGAAGTGGTGACCCATTTGGTTCAAAAATTATAAGGTAATTTCAAAATGAATTTGAATTAAAGTAAAATTTATTATGAAATAGAAAACTTAACCTAGACCTAGATTTAGAGAGGGACATGTGTATTATATTTGGTACTTTTATGACCATTCATTTTTTATTAGTCCCAAATTTATGAGAAGGAATATGGTATGCCCTGTTTATAGTAAGAATAAAACCTATATTATTATTTAAACATTGATATTTTGGTTATTTAGCATTTCAAAGGTGTTTATTTTTCCAGCCAATCATTTTTTAATTTTATAAAAGCCGGTTTAAGGGTGTCCGGTGCCCAACCAACAAAACCAAACAAGTTCAAAAGAACCAAAACAACAAACAACTAAAAACAACACAGATTTAAACATCATAATAACCGCATTCATCCCCATATCCCATACAGGATTCGTCTTCTCCCGTAGCCGATTCCCACTTCGAATTGCTAAATAACCAAAATATCAATGTTTAAATAATAATATAGGTTTTATTCTTACTATAAACAAGGCATACCATCTCCCTTCTCATAAATTTGGTACTAGGAAAAAATGAATGGTCATAAAAGTAATAGCTAGCATTGTACGCAACTTCAAGATTCTAACACACTGCGACCAATCAAACTAGCCATTATGAATAGTAATACCCACTTTTTAAAAATTTATAAATTTTATCTTTCAAAATAGACATCATTTTTGGATTCAGAATATCAAAATTAGCTTAGGGTGAATTTTTGGTATTTTTCTGAACACTTTCAATTTCTGATGAATAGTGAAAAACACCGAGTTATAGTTTAAAACCAAATTTTTATTTAAATAATTATTTATTTTATTTAAATTTATTTTTGGCCAAAATAAATACATAATACCTACATAAGTTCAATGTAATTCATTGGAGTTAGTTAATAATAATTTTAGATACATAAAATTTTATCGAACTTTTTAACAGTCTTTTACCCACCTTATAAGAGCATTCAAAAATTTGAATAAAACTTAATTTTACAACTTTTGTGAGTTTAATTTAAAAAATATGAGAGAAATGGTTCATATCAGTAAGTAAAATGTGGTTCAATAAGAGGAAAATAATTTTTGGTGAATAATAACTTTTGACTTTTATTTACCACGGTTAAAAGTAAATAGGGTAATTAAGGGTAAATATGATATTATTATTACCCTAAAACATGTACTAATTCTATTGGATAAGTGTAATTAGACTAAAAAAACCTTAGGAATAAAATATGATCCTTTAGGTCCACTTGGATTAGATTATGACATTTATTATTATTTAAATCAAAGAAAAGTTAAAAGTGTTAAATTCAATGCTTAATAACTAAACCATTTTTAATATAGGGTTATACATAAGATAAATTCTATTATAAATATTCATTATAAATATAAAATTATTTACTACATAATGGTATTTTATTTATATTTTTTAGAGATTAAATAATTTAATTTATTTATGACACAATAATGATTCATTAATTACCTAATTAATGAAATATTAAAATATATTATATTATAAATATCCAAATAAACGTAATTTGAAACTTTTTATGAATTCCACTAATTTTCTAGGTTAATATTACATGTTAGGGTTGGTTATATGATTTTTTTTCTAATTAATAATTCTTTCATGAATTTAGAAAAAACAAAATATCAAATAGTGTCAAAATTAACATAAAAGAGTTTTTAAAACAAATATTAGATTATTAATTGATATTGTATTCCTAAAAATATAATGTTCAGCCAAACAACTTATATAATTATAGGTCAATAATTAATGAACCACTTATGGTTCTCTTGGAAGTATATAGTAAGTTTATTAATCATATAATATAAAAATACAAAAAGTCATGGTAAATGTCAAACTATTTAAATAAGAGTTAAATCTAAAAGATAAGGTTAATATAGTGACCCAAACCTATATAAAACCTATTGGTTGAGTGGTTTTTGACCCATCCCCACCGTAGCCTTTAAATTATCCATTTTTGAGCCATTAGAAACTAAAAATGATTCTATTATAAAATAATATTTCTAGCTTTTCCTAAGATGCCCCTCACCCCTCTTATAAAAGGGCACTCCCCCTTATCTCTAATTAAAACCTTCAAAGCCATTTGACTCAGCCAAACCATGCCCAAATACCCTCTCAACTGTCATACCTTCGTCCTAGATTCCTTCCTTTAGTAATAAAATGAACCTAAGGATCCCTTTTGATCCAATCAAAATGAAGAACCCGAAGAAGAGGTAAATATTTCATCACCTCTTTCAAGTTCTTTTCTTATTCCACTTCCGCTTTCTTTGTTATTTACATTCTAAAATAATAAATATACTATCTTATATATACTGTGATGTTATTATAAATATGGTATAGGAATATTTATTTTTCTATCCATCCTTTGAATGACATGTCACCATACATGCGTACGTACGACTTACCGTCTCCAAGGCGTGGTGTAATTGTTATTCAATACATTATTATTTGGATGGGTATAATAATGATGTGTAATTGATTTAAATAATAAATATAACATGATAATTATTATTTATATATGATATAACATGAAATTATATATTATTATTATATCAAAAGAATTATTTTTTCGCTCGTGCGTACGTATGGATTACCGTCTCCACGAACGCGATGAGACTCATTCTCCATCGTATTCATTCAAGAATAATTTTCATTTGATGATTAAAAATAATGTTTAGAGACTTGATATCATTATGGATATGAATAATATACCTCCCATCCATAACAAATATGACTCACATAACAAATAATATAAAGGAAAATGAATCTATTAACACCCGAAATGACGATAATACAAAGATATTATTAACAAAGCAATGTTAAAAGATCATATATGATATCATATTAATGTATATGATTCTTATATAATTTAATAACAATTATTTAACCATTATACAGGAGGTTAATCTACCCTCTACCAAGGGAAAGTACAAAGTAAGTGGTTTCTTATCTCACTTTTAATTCCGTGAGATTTTCATTGTTCGCCACTTATGTATTGCATGTGGTGTATTGTGTACTTAAAATTGATATATATTATCATTATTACCTTTTTATTTATGTAATTATGAGATTAATTTGGTGGTTATTAACTTTTGTTCACATGACTCAATTGATTACAACGAAGTAAGGGTTTTTCATCTCACTTTTATTCCCATGAGATTCATGCTATATTGGCCACTATCTCCTTTTGTGTGGAGTATGTACTACCCATGATTGTATTAATTTTGTAATATAAATTAATTTATGGATATTTAAATATTCATTGTATTATACTTCTTTCATGGGGTGTATGTTTCATATTTTACCATATCAGTAAGTGAATTTCAAACTTCAATTTCCACTCATTCTGTTTTACACAAACTTCATTGATTACTTTACTCCCAGATTATTTTGGAAATCACTAGTTATTTACTTTTGTTGTAATTTCCACTCCCCTTTATGTGGATATACTTTTGAGACACATAATCACTTTATTTATAAATCCTCAAGTCATCAATATGAACTTGATAAGAGTAATTTTAACTGAATCTCCATTCATTGAGTTAAACATCCAATTCAATGGTGTTGTTTTTACAAGAATATTTGTGAATGTACTATGGTTTATTTACACTTAATATCTAATCATATTGAGTGTATTAATATTTTTAACACATAATTATTTCATTTATTTATCCTAAACCTAAGGATAAAGTCTTTATAAAGGAATTCATCCCATCTTACATTCCATTGATACTTCTTTGTTGTTATGCACCAATCCACTTTTATTTGGTGTATATACTATACTTTTACATAGTATATCATGAATCCATTATTCTCATGATATTATAAAGTTTTTATTACCTCAATTATTTGTATTCAGTTATCTCTCATTTGGTTAGGAACTCTAACTGAAACATCATTTTAAATGTTTTAAAAATTTATTCTTCTAAATCATTCTCATTAATGTCCATATTTTAAAAATGGTTTTAAGGTTTTATTTATATGGACATTAATGTTACTTTTAAAAATTTAAAAGTGGTATGGGTAACTTTTATTCAAAAATCTATTTTAAATATCTTCTTGATAAATAGTGAGACTTTTAAATGTTTTAAGGAAAAAGGGGGATATTTCTCTCAAATAGTTTTAATGATTGACTTCATCTATGTCAATATCCTTCATTATTCTCGATTGATGTTGATTTATTATAATAAAATGTTCCATATTGTATTTAATGAGTTATTTTTTACTGTGGATGTGTTATTTTTATACCATTCATGGTTTATGGATAAAGTATTGAAATTTCGTATGGTAGTTTTAATACGAATGTTTATGTTATGGTTAAACCTTTTCATATGAGCAATGCATTGGACTTAGTAAGTGATGGGTGGATCCCGCCATAGCTCCTTGATGCATCAGTAGGTCTCATGAGACAAACTATTGTCTTGGCATAAGGCCTTGAAAAAATCTTATTTGTAGTCTTGGAACAAGGCCTTAACTATGTGGTTATGAATGTCTGGAATTATGCATTCCATCATTCTGAAAGTGGCTATTGATATTTCATGTGATTATTTGACTAGTAGAATATCTATGTGAATAAGTAAATAAAATTATTTGATTTTATCTTTTCCATATTATGATGAAGTTCAAGTTTAAAAGGCTTTTGTTTTAGTCTTATACATTGCCTTAAATGTTTATGCTTATTTATGAAAGTTTCCACTATATCGTTATCCTTACTGAGCATCTAAGAGCACCCCTTTCTATGTTTTATTTTTCCCAGGATGTGAAGAAGTATATTATGACTATCCTATGGGGATATTCTATGGGATCTCAGTGTTTTCTATGGAAACAATGTTGTTTTAGTTTTCCATTTTATTTTTTTTAAATGGTTGGGGCCGAAGCCTCATTTTTATTAATAAAGAAAAGCAAATACCTCTTTTAACTAGGTAGAGGGAGACCCATTACATAGCCCGACGGCCCAGTGGGCTTGAAGCCCATTACATAACCCGTAGGCCCAAATTTTTTGCCAAATTTCTATTCTACGAATAGTAACCCAGCTGCAACAGTACCCGCATAGTACCGCCGCCGCTACAGTGCCCTGCCGCTGCTACAGTACCTGCCGATGAACAGTACCGCCACTGCTATAGTACCAGCTATAGTACTGCTACAGTACCCTGCGCCCAATGGGTTTTGAACCCCCATTTTCCATTTTATGATGTAATGTAAAACTTATGAATGTATCTAGTACTTCCAAGGCTACTAAACTACATGGTCTTTTGAGAATTGTTCTTTTGTGATCATGCCAATGATACGTAATAATGCACCGACTCTAGGATTCTGGGGTCGGGGCATTACACAAAACCAATTCAAGATTTTGGTAGATCCCCAAGTGGATGTGAAGCCCATTGGTTGAAAATGGGTATTCAAGAAGAAACTAGACATGGGAGGACAAATAATACCTATAAGGAACAACTGGTTGCAAAAGGGTTTAAATATAATCAGTACATTCATTACAATGAAACCCTTTTTTCCATTTGAAATGTTGAAATACCATTGAATTATACTTTCCATTATAGATTAACATGATTATGAGATTTGGAAAATGGATTTCATAAGAAGTGAAATACCATTCTTACAATTTATTAATATGTGGTTGAATAAATACTTATCTATAAAGGACATGGGTGTGACAACATAAATACTTGGGATCAAGATACATATTTATAGATACAGTAGGTTTCCTAGCCTAAGTCAAAGTACATATATTTATGAGATACTAAATAGATTCAGTATGGAACAATCCAAGAGGGTATTTTTTCCAAAATCACATGGAATTCGTCTTTCTCGGAAAATTTGCACTCAGATACATGAGTAAAGAAATATGATGACAAGGATTCCATATGGCTCATCGATTAGGTTAGTCATGTATGTTATTTTGTGTACTAGGAAGAATGTCACCTATGCATTAAGTGTGGTGGGAAGATATCAGGACGACAAGGATGACGCCCATTATATGGAAGTAAATACTATAATTAAGTATCTAAGGTGCACTAAGGATATATTCATCATTTATGGAGGATATGGGGAACTATTTATTAGAGTATATGAAGATTCTAGTTTCCAAACTGATCAAGATGACATGAATTCTAAAACAAGACACATCTTCAATTTGAATGGAGGTGTTGTGAGCTAGAGGATCTCAATGCAGGATATGGTCACATATTTTATAGAAGATTCTAAGTATATTTCGAATTATATGGTAGATAAAGAAATAACATGTATTAAAAGAGTTTTCTAAGGTCTTTAAATTTTACCTAGTACTAAAGATGCTACTGCACTCTACTGTGATAATATTGTTGCTATGGCTCTCACAAAATATCCAAGGTCATATCAGTAGATAAAGCATATTCTTCAGATTTACCCTCTCTTAATGGTTTTTTTCAGAGAGGTGAGGTTTATGTGGGCTGTATTTCAATGGAGGATAATATAGAGAAACCCTTGACCATATAATTGACTCATGAAAACCGTTATTTTCTTTTGAGGTCTTGCAGATTGAAATTCATAGGGAGTTAGATCTAGTCCAAGTGGTTATTTTTTGGAGTAGGTGTCCTATGAAAAAATGTTTGTACTTTGATTACATGTATATTCGTTGTATTTAATATTAATAAATCTTATTATTACATTTTTTTTAATTTTTATTTATGAATCTAATGTAATAATTTCATTTTCTAAACATTACATTGACAATGTCATAGCTTTTCTTTGCTCTGATGAGAACCTTGAAGTTCTATGATGATATTCTTAAATAATGTTTTGTAGCTGGATAATGTACTAATATGGGAAAAATATTATGTAGACTTTTATGTGTGAGTACTTGTAAGTATAAGAAACTTCTTGTCATGAAGTTCACACTTAGTAATCTCCAATATTAGAGATTCTGATAACAGACCTGCTAGTTGTAATTCCACATGTTTTGGACTCATCAGATATTCCTCTCTGCGATCATGTGTAATGGTTCTTATACTTTAAGATTATTATTAATGCATGTTATGACTTGAATATTTATATTTTTTTCATAAACTATGGAAATAATAGTTCTTAGAGGAGTGGGATATGTTTGGTGCGTTCTGAGTGGCATGCCGTTGATGGATAATTTGAGGGAGGATTTATATCCTCCATCTTTATGGATACTGATATCTCAACCCTTTGATTAGAATAGACTTGTCACCCTAAATTATATTTATATGGTGTAATTACATGTTTATTTCATATATTCAAAGAAATTCATATCAATATTATTGGTTGGTGAAATGGATACACAACCTTCTTTTTGAGATATTATGATTAATATATTATATTACATAATGATAATTCTTATGTGGTTTTCATCATCGCGACATTAATTTATTTCTGTTGGGTTACTTAACCAATTTTTAGAAAGTTGTAAGATACCTAGTTTTACTATAAGGTATGGATCTTTTCTTTCCATTTTAAAACTTTCGTTTTGACATAATGTGAGTGATTAATGAGATCTTGGGACTTTCGGGGGGTGCTCAACACTTTTCTAGATGCTAAAGCCTAAATTTTGGTTAAAAACAGTTAGGCCTCATGTTTATGAGAAACTATTCAAGCCAATTTGAAAGTTTATGAGTAACAATGTGAGGGTAAGATATAGGGATTTAGGAGACCACAAGGTTTGAGGAAACCATGCAGCCAGTGGGGCATGCCTATGCTGGTAGCTCTAAAAATTTTAACAGAGGTGTGCAAGACTATTTTCATAGAGTTAGGAAAACTGTGTGACCCAAGAATAAGAGGGGATACTTTTATTTCACCATTAAAAATCCGAAAAACCATTTATTTATCACCTATTCATTCTAGTGGGAAACATTGGCACGAGGAGTTCCGTTTGGAAGCTAATTTATTGTATTTTATCCCGTTTCTCCATCCAGACTCAGATTATAACACCATTTCTCTCACTAGATCCACACTATAAATTAATACATTCATATTGTTATGTTATTTATTTATATTATTATCAAGGGAGTCATTTAGGTGCAATATCATATGCCTTATTTCTAGTGTTTTCATTTATTATTTATTTTTCAACCAATCTGGACTGAATTAGAGATCGATACATGATGTGTGCTCTACTATGGACCTATGTTAGATGGTCTATACCTTTCCTTCAAGTTTTATTATTTTATAATACTAGTTTATATTGTTTCGTGTAATGGATTTTCTGGAATCACCCCTAAAATTAATGTGATGCTTTTTTTGAATGCATTAGATCCTGTGTGGGTTGCCTAGTAGTAATATTGAGATTGTTTGTGGTTGTTATCCCCAACCTTGGATACCCATGGGGTGTTACTTTTTATATTCTTATTGTTATACCACCCATGTGGTGTGTGTGAGCTTGCCTAGTTAAAGAGATACATTTTTAAATTGAATGAGACTAGAATAATTGATTTAGAGAAGGTTATGTATCATTTCCATGTGATTACATGATGTGAATTTATTCAATTGTTTAAATGGAAATTGTTAAATGAGTTGGATGAAATCATGGAATGTGAATGATCATGGAATTTTTAATGAAATGTTATGATGAATTGATTATGGTAAGGGATTCCATGGATGATTTTATTGGATCATGATTAATTAGGATGCCATGGAAATATTCACTCCTGGGGTCTTGATTATAGAAGTGGATTCCTTGGAACTGTTTACTCATTGAATTTTGATTTTATAGGATGTAGAGAGACTTGAGACTCCTTTTATATAGATTTGTTAGACTAAAATTAGACATGTTATATTAAAATTATCCTTGGACTCTAACCAAGTAGCTTCTATGTTTCCATCAAGATGCTCTAGGACTCAACATGGATGCTATGGTCTTCTATACCATCGATCTGGCCCTTCGTGGTATGACACTTTTGAATATATAATCTATACATTTTAACTACGATACACTCTTAATTATACAGAAATCCCATGATGGGTATTATACACTAGATAATATGGTGTGGTTGTGGTAGTTCTTTACACTGGATTACACGGAGTGGCCATTGTGGGTATTTATGCTATTATTTATAGATGTCCCTGGTATGGGAATATAATTATAGTTGTTAGACTAATTGTTTTACAACTTATTTATTTAAGATTTATAGCTTCCATTTCTATGGAAGTTTGAATATTGTTACACAGGGATCCATGTTAGGTTATAAAATATCAATTTTACTTTATCACTTTACATTCAGTGTTGATATACCTATGATTCACTACAAACTAAATTTGTTTATATTACATAGAATGGATTTATTATAAACACCGTTGATGGTGGCCTACTGAGTGTTATATCACACCATGTTTGGGCCACCTTTGGGTTCCCAGACAGACTTCATGGATGTAGGTTGGGATCAAGGAAAGTGCCCGCTATAAAATATTGTTCCATGCTTAGGAGTAGGGGAGCACATGACTGACCTAGGCTTGTGATTATATATAGAGATTGTCATTCTTGGTATTTTAATACATTTATTATAATAGTTATATGTATACCTAGTTTTCTACATTTTTGAGACATGACATGATCATCATATTGTACATGAATTTTTTTGGTTATTTATTACTACAGTCTTCTGGATGATTTATCTTCTTTTAGCTATTAATCTTCTTCTGCTATTGATCAAAATATTTGATACTATTGTGTTACACTTTGAGATGTGGGAATAGTATCCCCATCAACACACCCTAATACCTTGATACTTGTCATTATCCTCTAGAGTAAGGGGTGTCGTGCTTGAGGCCATGTGACCCAGCAGTTCGGGGCACCATTTAGCGGCATCTGGTTCAGGATGTTATAAGGTGGTATCAGAGTGTTTTTATTTTTTAGTTTCTTTAATATTTTGAGATAATAAAGAGGTTATTAGGACTGACCTGTCATTTGGTAATGAGCATTGACTGGGGGTAGCTAACCCACAAAGAGGAAAAGGAAAATTTCCTAAAACGAAACATGTTTTTAGGGATTTTCCCATTGTAGTTGATTGTATTTCACCATTTGGTAACATAATTATTGTTTTATATTATTATTATTGCATATTTTTATACTTTTACTAATTATATGAGGTTATTCCTTATCATGCATCATTTTAGGAACCTTTCTAGATTCACATGCCACGCTATATATGATGCATTGCTCAATTGAATGATGTTGTTATGTGCTCCTTAAGTGATATAATTTTTTATTGATAACTAATTTTTTCAATGGATTGAGAAACATGATTGGTTATTAGAGTGCCTACCATAAACTAAATAGTATTTTCATTCATATGCTAAAATCAACACCCTATATATCCAATTTTATCATGTTCAGGTATAGACTATTGGTCAGATGAACTGGAATGTGATGTTGTATAGATTATGTGGATGCCAAAATTCAGTTAATGAGGTATATGGGCCGTTATGGATCGGAAGTGGTGACCCATTTGGTTAAAAATTATAAGGTAATTTCAAAATGAATTTGAATTAAAGTGAAATTTATTATGAAATAGAAAACTTAACCTAGACCTAGATTTAGAGAGGGACATGTGTATTAAATTTGGCACTTTTATGACCATTCATTTTTTCCTAGTCCCGAATTTATGATAAAGAAGATGGTATGCCTTGTTTATAGTAAGAATAAAACCTATATTATTATTTAAACATTGATATTTTGGTTATTTATCATTTCAAAGGTGTTTGTTTTTCCATCCAATCATTTTTTAATTTTATAAAAGCCGGTTTAAGGGTGTCTGGTGCCCAACCAACAACACCAAACAAGTTCAAAAGAACCAAAACAACAAACAACTCAAAACAACACAGATTTAAACATCATAATAACCACATTCATCACCATAGCCCAGGCCTAAATAAGGACTGTCTCCAACTTGAATCTAATCATAATTTGTTTACTATCCAGTAAACCCACAACCGCATGTTCGTGAAGATCCCATGATCCAAAAACAAAACGATCGAAGTCATCCACCGAAGGTATTATATTCTATAAATGAGCCACCAGTGTGAGATTAAGCAAGGCTGAAGACTTCGTGAACTCAGATAATGAAATAGGAATATTCAGAACTCCACAATAAGGTCAAGAACCTTTGGGTTAATCGAAGCCTTTGTGAAAGGAGGAAGAAACTCTGGGATGGAGAAAAGCCGGAAGGACCTAGCTCTCTCATGAGACAACGATTCTCCCTCCCCCACCAAGGGGAAAGGAGCCGATGCAGTGGCCACCGTCATCACTAGAGGGGAGAAAGCATCGCGAGGTCAAGTAGCGGCCGGCCCTGAAGAGTCAAGGTTTTTGTTTTTCATTATAGAGATATTACTCCATGATGACCTCTAGTCATACGCCGGGAGGGTGGCGATGAACATGGTCTGGAGGTGGTGGTCCATGGGCTACTAGTAGATCCACTCATATTTATAGCTAAGGAACCTGTTTTAGTACCAAAAATAGGTGATGAGGCATAGTTATGTGAGAGTATTATGTACTTTATGAAGACTATTCGGGTAACTCCTTAGCCTGCCTCATCTTTGGGTGAGATAAGGAATGTGTTCTTGTAGTAGTATCCACACACAGTTATGGTTGATGGTGGTCCAAAAGATGTTGTTTTTTGGGTTGAAACTACTTTTTTGATCTTTTGGAATCTGGTGAAACATTGGGAGAGGAGAGTAAAGCCTGTGAAATATGTACTTTGGGGAGAAGCTAAGCACATATTGTATGTTTTGAACCAGGATGATGCGTTGAAAGATATTGTTTGGAGGGATTTCCAAACATGGTTTTATTACTACTTCTTTCCTAAGACTCGAATAGCCGTTAGGGTTAGTGAGTTTATGCATCCAAAGCAGTGTGTGATGATAATCATGGAATATTCAGAACACTTTACATAGATTTAGTGTTTTCACTGATTTATCTTGAAGATGATCCATCAAAGGTGAGGTGCTTCATAGAGGGTCCCCAAAATGTCATTCGATCATTGGTCAATGTGCTCAAGTTGAATACTTTTATAGAGGGAGTGAATCAGGCACTGATTAATGAGAATAACCTTAGAGAAGCTGGGGGTACAAAGAAGGGTAGTTTTTCCTCTTTTCTTAGTGGTTTCGCTTTTAGTGGTCGGAAGCTTTGTTTTGAGGCTTCTCATGAGAGGATCACCATCCATGCAGTTAATGATAGTAGTGATGTCTTTTGTCACCAGTGTGGTAGAAGGGGACACATAAAGGATTAATGAGATCAATACCAAGTTGAGTGCGAAGGTTGTAGTAGGAGGGGTCACATACAACATTTTTATAGGACCTTGCTTCCAACATCCAGTGCAAGGGGAAAAACTTTGACTCCAAGATTAGGATTGGGATTCATATCTCCACGTCAGCATGGAAGGAAGTGCCACACCCGTTTTTTTAGACCAAGGTGGTGATTTTGGTTGAGGCAATCAGGTACTAGTTATACCTAGATAACATAGTTGGATTACTTCTGGTAGTGAGGTTGTTTTATAGGGGTTTCGTTTGGGCTAGATATATTCTATATATCCTTCTCCCCAGGTGTAGAGCACCGAGACCTCTATGGTGGGAGGTATGGTCTTAGTGGCTTCTACTCTAGTATCAACTCTTTTTTATATATTTAAATCTTATATTTTCATATTTGTACCTATGGTGGAGAGCCTTAGGCTCTTTTTTTTCAATTTTTTGTTGGTGTTATGACACTTGAAGATATTTTGGGGATTAGAATGGAAGATGTATTCCAGTACATGGAGTAACCCCTTGAGTTTTATGGGTGTCACTTCATATGAGATCTTTTTTCCCTTAAAATGATATGGTTTGATTCCATACTCTGATTGGATTTGATAGTTTCATATTGTTTCTATTTTGATTTCTATAGTTGAAGTGTGGCCCTAACATCACCAGAGGGTGGAGTTTTTAGTCACAATGGTGAGTGGGATATCTAAGAAATAAAATATAGATCATAGAATCATGTCTTGGATGAGATGATAGTATACATTTCTAGTTTGTTTCTGGATGATGAAGGAATGAGTCAGACATACTTCTATCCAATGTTTGATTGTTTTATGGTCATTTCTTGAACGAATTTTCTAGTTTACCTACTAAGGGAGTGGTAAATTTTTTTATATTTCTATTTCCAGGAGTATCACTAGTATCCATTCCCCCTTATAGGTTGGATACTATGAAGTTTTAGGAGCTCAGGTGTCAGCTATAGGACCTGGAGGAACAAGTGTTTATATGACCTAATACTTCTCTATGGGGATCGCTTGTATTTTGTGTGTGTGGAAACGGTGTATTGTTGCATCAGGGTATATGTGGATTATTAAAAATTGAATTAGTTGATGGTTAAGAGCCGGTATTCCTTGACACGGATAAATGACCTTTTTATCATCTTTGAGGAGCTTAGGTTCTCTTGAAAATTGATTTGAGATCGAGTTATCATTAGGTTCCTGTTTGACCTGTAGAAATACCTCACACATATTTTCCTAGAAGGTAAGGTCTATATGAGTATTTGGTTATTCCATTTTGTCTCATGAACATGAAATATTTTTCGTGTAACTAATGAACTAAGTTTTCCATCCTTATACAGATTCTTCTGTGGTAGGTTTTATGGATTATATCTTAGTGTATTCTCACAAGAAATTAAAACATGCCGAACGTATTGAGATCATTTTGGATACACTGAGAGAGAATCAGTTATATGCTAATCTCACTAAGTGACACTTCTAGATGGACAATATTCATTTACTGATTCATATTATCTTAGAGATAGGAGTATTATTTGAACCATAGAATAAGAGAGTTATTGTTTCTTGGGAGAATCCCAAGAACATATTAAAAATATGGATTTTATTAGGGATATCTAGATATTATAGGCGTTTCATACATGAATTACAATGACTAGAAGAACCATTGATGAGTTTGACTAGGAAGGGTGTGAAGCTTTAATGATTATATACATACGAGATATCCTTTTAGGTGCTAAAATAGAGTTTGACTTTAGCACTGGTCTTGATTCTTCCAGATCTAGGAAAAATTAACACCATGTATTGGGAAGTATTAGGCATCATTCTAGGAGTAGTTATGATATATGGGAAGGGAGTAATGGCATACAGATCTCATCATCTGAGGATACATGAGAGGAACTACCTGAAATATGATCTCTTGTTAGTCGCTGTTTTACATCGCCTACATTGTTGGATGGATTATTTTCTTGTACAAAGTTCTATGGTGTACACATACCACAAAATCTTAAAATACATATTTATATAGCATGAATTGAATTTGAGGTAGTAAATATAGGTGGAGTACCAGCCCAATTTTGACATTGAGATTTCCTATACGTCTGGAAAAGGAAATACATTGGTCGATGCACTGAGCAAGAGGATGTTGATACAAGAGGTTTAGGAGGCCAATAGTGAGTGGCAGATTATGTCCTTACTTTTAGAGATACACTTGGTGGTGATAGATAGTTGTGGTAAGAATTTTCTCTCATCCATAGTTGTGACCTCTACTCTTATAGATAGAGTGAGAATGAGATAGTTATATGATGCTAAGGGCATAGTCCTATGAGAGAGTGTGGCAGGTGGGGACCCACCTCATGGTTAGACTATGGGATTGGATAAAATAGTGTATATCCGTAGTCATGTATGAGTTTTAATAGACATATACTAGGAAATTATACAAGTGTTTCATAACCCAGTTTGGGTAGTACATACCATTGTCACCAAGATTTATTGTTATATGTGTCTTCAGTATTGGTGTCTTTGTATGAAATGTCATCTATCTAGTTTTTTAATGAGGTGATCCACCTGTCAATAGGTAAAGGTAGAACACCAGTGACCAACTAGCATTTTACAACTGTTAACCATTCCTGAATGGAAATGAGAGGATGTAGTGATGGATTTCATGACTGAGTTTTTTAGGTCTCCTTGAGGTAGTGATATAGTTTGGATTATTATTGAAAGGATCATGAAGGTATTACATTTTAGGTTGATTTAGAAGAACTTATCAGCAAATGAGCTTGGGTGATTGTATATTCCTGATATAGTGCATCTTTATAAGGTTCCTTTGACTGTGGTATGAGATAGTGATTCTCTGTTTTCTTCTTTATTATGGAATAATATATATAGGAATTTGGGGATACAATTTCTTTTTATCACAACATACCTCCATCAGATGAATGGGTAATCATAGGACATGATTTAGGTGCTTAAGGACATGCTGTGAGCATGCATTGTCAAATTTATGGGCTCTTGAGAGAGGCATATACCCCTGGTTTATTTCACCAAAAAAATTATATTTTTGGTGACTATAAATATTACACCATAGGAGAATTTTTATGGTAGGTCATTCTAATCAACCCTATGCTATATAGTGGCAGGAGAGGAAGCATTTCTTGGACCTCGTCTTGTGTATGAGAATTCAGAGAATCTTTAACTTATCAGAAAGTAGATGAAAATTTCACAATCTAGATAATAATATTAGGAAAATTGATTTAGATGTATTCTAGAGTTATAGTTCAAGGATTGGGTATTATTTTGTGTCTCATCAAGGTTGAGACAAAGATAAATTATGAGATTGGGTAAGCTTTCACTGTGATATGTCAAGATGTTCGAGATTTTATGGAGAGTCAGGCTTATAGTCTATCAATTGCAGTTACCTTAGAGGTATTGATCCATGAAAGATGTCTTCCATGTATCTCAGCTACACTATTATCATTTAGACCCATCTCACACTCTAAATCCAGATGATTTTGAGCTATTGGTACATTCATCCTTTTAAGAGGATCCTATTCATATCGTTGAACAGAGCCCGAAGGTTCTCCAAGGCTAGTTAGTTCCTCTACTATGGGTACTATGGAAATAAGTCCATTTATAGGATGTAACATGGGAGAAAGTGGTTGAAAAACATGCTTAGTGGTCAGATTTATTCTAAATAGATTGTTGAACACCCTTATAAGGGAAATTCCTAGAAGAATTAATTTAATAGTAGATGATTGTAATATCCATGATTTTATTATGAGGCAAAAATCATTTTTTTTCTGTTTAAATCATTGGTTTTGATCTAATGTGTGTTGATAATGATATCATATGAGTTTAGAGGGTGTACATGTCTTGTTTGAAGACCAAATCTCATCTTTTGGAGAAAACAAATCTAGGCCGCTTGGTTAGGAAAAATCATGCGACCTAAGACACATGGTTAGAAGTAACCGTGTGAGGTATAGACAAAGAGATTTAAGAGTTTTCATGGTTAGAGGGAACCATGAAGCTAGGGAGAATGCCTATGTGGGTATCTCTTCAACCTTTAGAATAGGCATACAACATGGGTTTCACACAAGTAGGAAAATTGTGTGCATGAACCATGAGGGGTCTCACCTGAGATAGTGGAGGGTGCACGGTTGGTGCACAGTTTGGCCAACCATGCAACCAAACCATGTGACCCATGAATGAGAGGATAAATTACCATTTACCCTTAAAAATTATTAAATTCTATTTATTTCACACCCATTTATTCAAATGTAAAACCATTGAATTCAAATCTACCTTTTGAATAAATTTCATAAAATTTTTCTCTAGTTTATCCATCATGACTAGGATTTGAAAGCCTTTTGTCTTGTTGGATATAGGTTTTTAATTACTCAATTCAACTTTTTCCATTCTTCATTTGTCTTTGAATCGAATGATTTATTTAGGTTCAAGTTAATATTCCATATTTCTAGGTTTTTCATATATTCTTCATTTATCTTCGTTTTTGGACTGAATCAGAGCTCGATACAAGATGAGCGCTCTATTATGGGCCTAAAATAGGTGGTCTATATCTTTCCCTCAAGTTTTGTTGTTTTATAGGCATATATTCTATTGTATCGTGCTCCATATTTACCAGTGTTTCCCTTAAAATTTATTGAACACTTTTTTTGAGTGAATCGAAACCTATTTAAGTTTCCCACCAGTACCTTTGAGACTATTTTAGGTTTTTAGCCCTAGCCTAGTGTTGAACAAGTGTTGTTTTCAAGAGAACTATATTTTATTAAGAGGATGTTGTTGAGAACAACACTCTTTCTCTTTATGATGATTTTGATTTAAAAAATACCCTTATTTTTTTATTCTATAGATTTTACTTTGAGTGTATTTCAGGTAATTAATATTCTTTATTTCTCTATTTTGAAACAATATTAAAGAGTTTAATCCTTGTGCAATATTTTAAAAATTGTTCAAAAATCACTTTTTCGTTTTCTGGAAACCTTGTTCATGCTCTACGTGTCTAGAAATCACTTTAGCGTGTTCTGGAAACACTGTTCATACCCTATGTTTAGGAGCGTAGCATAAGGATGGAATCCTTCATTTACTTTACGACATATCATGAAATTATGGTTAAGAAACAATACATTATCACAAAATTATGGAAGAGGAACCCTATGTTTGTAAGGAGCCTTATGTTTGGGATATCAGAAAAGTATAGAAGAAGAACCCTATGTTAGTATGGAACATTATATTTGTTTATCAAAAGTATAGTTCATCAACCTTACATTTGAAAACAACCATACGATTTATCAAAAAACAGGAATCATGTACCTTATTATTAGAAGTTGTCAAAAGTATGGATCATAAAACTTACTTTTATAATGAACCATATGATTCTATCAAAAAGTATGGATCACGTATCTTATGTTTTTCTAAAAAGGAAAGTATGAATAATTTACCGTACATTTTAGAGTTGAACAGGAATGTTTGGATGATCAAACTTAAATTTTAAGAATGTATGATCAAAATTACGTTGTCAAACTTACATTCAGAGAATGTATGTTATGTAGTTCAACCCTACGTTTGGCATCAATGATTTAAATTATGACTTTATTGTGAAATGATCTTTATAAAGATTATTAGGCTGATTTCATGCCATATTAAAAGCCCGATTTTAAATTATTGTAATGACTGTTTCAAATCCCTTTAATTGTGATTCAAAGGATCAATTTAAGAGAATATTTTCATGCCAAATATTCTGGGGAGTTACGACTGCTCTGTTATTCAAACATTTAGATATTCGTGATTCTTAAGGCGGCTTCTGTGGATCTTCATTTGAAAAAAAATGTTTTTTTGTTATATATATTTGTGATATTTTATATTACACAAAGAGAGGAAAATCATCATGAAAATTCATAAACAATTCTTGAGTTTTTCACAGCTACAGTTTAGAGAGACAATCGAGATTTACAAATCTGCTATTACACAGTATGACCAAACTCTGTTTTCTAAAGAAGAAAAAACATGTTGAATATTCAACATTTCTACATCGAAGACATTTTGTGAATCCTTTGTTGTTGGAGTTTTTGAATTTAATTATATATCTATTACAACTGGATCGAATCATAATTTACCTTATCTGAAGAACATCTTTTATAAAGATGATGATATATCTATTATCAGTTGCGTGCTACTGAAACTATGAAGAACAACTGGAAAGTATTTTTAGACAAATACTCTTTTTATTTTGAGTAACCACCTTCTTATACTAAGCTATGTATTCAGTTCTATGTATGAACTAGAAGGTTCTGTTTTAGACTTAACTCTGTAAATGTGTCAACTTCTAGCACTCAGTTGTGGATGGTCTGTTGATAAGAGGACTGGATAGTGAAAATTATCAAACTCGTGGAGTAGAGCATTGGTGGAGTGGACTAGGGGCCTTATGTTCTCCGAACCACTATACATCCTTATTTTCTTTAACTGTTTATTTTCCACTACATAAAAAATTTGATAAAGATAAAAGCGCAGACTCAGTCATCATCATGATTCTTGAAGAATTTGTAAAAGACACAATTCACCCCCTCTTGTGCGTATTTGGTATAACTCGATCCAACAATTGGTATTCGAGGAGGAGATTTTGTAAAATCAATAACAAATTGAAAGTTTTTGGACTATAAAAAGAACAATGGATGATACATTATAGGGTATGTCAATGGTTCAATCTCCTTACTTCAATTGTGAAAATTATGGATGCTAGAAATCAAGGATGATCATTTACTTGAAGAACCTTGGACACAGAGTATACTCGAAAATTCTAACTCCCTATGTGATTCTAGAGAATCCTAAAACATGGAGTGTAGATATAGAAGCAGAGTATGACATAAACTATAAAGCTATGAATGCTATCATCTGTGGTCTTGGACCAGATAAATTCAATAGAGAATCTTAGTGACCGACGTCTTATGAAATATGGAAGATAATTACAATTTCCAATGAAGGAACTGACAATGTTATACAATTGAGGTATGCCACTGCTAAATTAAAATTCGACACATTTAGAATGTTGGAAGGAGATAAAATCACCCAGATGAATGGAAGGCTTATAGAAATTATTAATAATATAACTACCTTGGGTGAGCCTGTCAAACAAAAAGATTAGGCCCTGAAAGTTCTAAGAATATTACAACCTAAGTGGAATGGAATTTTGGATGCTATTTGGAAATCCTAACCAGTAAATGATCCTACAATGAGAGAGATAATTGGAACTCTTATGATGTATAAAGTTGAGATGGAAGATGAATCAAATGAGCATAAAGTTTTAATCAAAAGAGAAAATACTACTTTGAAGGTAACATCTCAAAAGAAAAGCAGAAAAATGAAGAATGAAATCAAAGTAAAATCAGAGAGTTATAATTCATCTAATTCAGATGTGGAACTTAGTGAGCTAGCCATAAAGTTCAATAAATTCTATAGAAAAAAGAAGGGATTCATAAAATCCTTCAAAAAGGATGAAAAAGAACCAAGGGAAGTCAGATACTGTAAATGAAAAAATATGGGTCATATTAGACCTAACTGTCCTCAATTAAAGTGTGAAAAGAAAAAGAAAATTTTCAAAAATAATGATTATGAGAAGAAATAAAAAAGTGTAATGAAAACTACTTGGAGTGTTTATGAAGACTCTAACAACTCATCAATGCCTGACTCAGAAAAATAAGAAACAAATATAAAAGAAAATATGTGCTTTTAGCAGACACAGATGTGGTACAATCCTATTACTCATATGATTCTTGTTCTAGCTGTTTAAGTGATAAAAGTGAAGCCTAATGCGACATGCATGAAGAAAAATATGATTCCTTATCTAAGAAACATAAATCACTAAAACATATTCACACTATTATTTAAGGGAAAGAGACACTCTTCTAAAACAACATCAATAGTTAATTGAATAATATAACTCCTCAAAAAAACTATACAGATAATGAAACTAAAATAAAAACACTGAAAACATAAGTGAAAACATACAAAAGTGCAGGTCTTGTTTTTTAAAAAGGAGAAAATAATCTAAATGAAATTCTTGGAAAAATTTTGATTGAAAAGGAAAGATATGGAATAGGAAATAAAGGTTAGAATCCCAAACTATATAAGATCTATTTTGTTACAAGTAAAAAAGGTAAAATTTGAAACTACTATAAAACAAAAGGTTATATACTTAAAAATTATTTTTTAAGGAAACCAAAAATATGTGTAATTAAGAAATACTTTGTTTCAAGTAGTTTATATGAATCTATTGATTATATAAAAGCAAAAAAAGTCTGGATTCCTTGGTCTTTGCTGGCTAACAATACAGGACCCAACAGAATATGGGTACCAAAACAAACCTTTTTTTAAATGCCTTTAGAGGAAGCATGTCATAGAATCAAAAAAGCTATATGACATATGGACAATGACTGCTCAAGGAATATGAGTGGAAACTTATCAAATTTCAAAACTCTAACACAAAATTATGGAGGATTTGTCACATTTAGTTACAATGCCAAAGGTAACATTATTGGCATTAGAACTATTGGAGATCCTAAAGCTGTATCAATTAATAAAGTACTCTATGTACAAGTATTGAAACACAACATGATAAGTATTTCTCAACTCTATGATGATGGTTATTTTGTTGATTTTTATAACAACTGTTGTTTTGTTTTTTAGGATAAATTTGTTAAATTTAGAGCACCCAGAACATATAATGCTTATACCCTATACTTAAATTTCTTATATTAACAAAAAGTTAACTGCTTAACTTTTAAGATAAATGAATCATGGATCTGGTATAGAAGACTTATACATTTCAATATATATGATTTATATAAGTTATCTAAGAAACAATTAGTTTATTATTTTCCTAGTCTCAAATTTAAAAGTGATAGATTCTGTGATACATCTCAACTAGGAAAGCAACAAAAATCATCCTTGAAATATCATAAAAAATTTCTACATCTAAAACTCTAGAACTTTTCCATATGGATTTGTTTGTACCTTCAAGAATAGAAAGCTTGGATAGTAAATTATAATTATATGTTTTAGTTGATGACTATTCTAGATTTCCTTATTTTTATTTTCTAAAATATAAAAATGAATCTTTTTCTATATTTTAAAGTTTTTGCAATGCTTTCCAAAACGAAAAAGGTTTTAAAATAATTTCATTAAGAAGTGATCACGGTGGATAATTTGAGAATTTTGAATTTAATTACTTTTTCTCAAATATGGGTATTAAATACACCTTCTCTGCACTAAGAACACCTAAACAAAATGGAATTGTTGAAAGAAAAAATATGACTATTCAAGAAATGTCTTGAACTATGCTAAATGAACACAGTCTTCCTACCTATTTCTAGACCGAAGCTCTAAGAACTGCCTACTATATAATGAATAGTCTTTTAATCAATTTTTTTTTCAAAAAGACACCATATGAAACTTGGAATAACAGAAAACCTAAAGTAAATTAATTTAAAGTTTTTGGATGGAAGGTTTACTCCTTAAACAACAAGGAAAATCTTGGTAAGTTTGATCCAAAATCTGATGAAGACATTTTCTTATAATATTCTGCTACTTTAAAAGCTTATTGAGATTTTAATAAAAATTCAATGACTGTTGAAGAATCAGTTCATGTGAAATTTGATGAATCTTATCTCTTTGAGAAAAGGAAAAATGAAATTGATGAATCTGACTCTAATGATAACATGAGACTTAAGAACTTAAAAGATGACTTTGAAAAAGTTTTAAATGAAATTAATTCTAGTTTAGAATAACACAAAATTGAAGAACCTAACAGTGTAATCCCTAGACATTTTATAACCCTAAAGAATCACCCTTTAGAAAATGTTATAGGGGGACAAGATTCTAGAATAAAAACTAGAAGAAATGTAGAGAATCTTGTTGAATTATCTACCTTTCTATCCCAATTAGAACCTAAGACATTAGAAGAATCCTTAGTTAATGAAAGTTGTATGATATCAATGCAAGAATAACTAAAATAGTTCTAGATAAATGATTTTTGGAATTTAGTTGAAAGACCTTAGAACTATCCAGTTATAGGAACTAAATGGTTCTTTAGAAATAAACAAGATGATAAAAGAATAATAACTAGAAATAAAGCAAGACTAGTAGCCAAAGGATATAATCAAGAAGAAGGTATATATTATGATGAGACATTTGCACCCATAACTAGATTAGAATCTATTAAAATACTGTTAGCCTATGAATCTCATATAAAATTTAAAGTTTTTCTGATGGATGTTAAATCTTCCTTTTTAAATTGTTACTTATCTAAGGAAGTTTATGTTAAGTAACCTCCTGATTTTGAAAATTCACAAAAACTAGATTATGTTTTTAAAATTACTGAAGCTCTTTAAGGCCTTAAACATGCACCTCGAGCTCTGAATAGAATATTAAGCTATTTTCTTTTGAAAAATTATTTTACTATTGTGATGGAAGATCCAACATTATTTAAGAAAACTATTAACTCTAATATATTATTGGTTAAAATTTATGTTGAGGATGTATTTTTTGGTTCAACAAACAAAAAACTTTGTCATGAGTTTTCAAATTTAATGCAAAAAGAATTTGAAATGAGTATGATGAAAGAATTAAATTTCTTTTTAGGACTTCCAATTTATCAAAAGGATTTTGGAAATGTTTTAAATCAAAGAAAATAAATTACTGATTTACGAAAGAAATTTGTACTTGAAAACAGAAAGACATATACAACTCCTATGTGTACGAATATAATACTTGATTTGGATGAAACTGGAAAACCAATTGAGAACAAGTTATATAGAGGAAGTATTGGTAGTTTATTATATATTACTTCTAGCAGGACAAGTATAATGTATTCAATATGTCTTTGTGATTGATTTCAATCTGATCCAAATGAATCTCACCTAAGTGGTGTTGATTTTTTTAGATATTTAAAAGGAACTATTTTTCAATCTCTTCTCTATCAAAAAACTTATGATTTTAATTTAATTTCATATTCAGATGCAGATTTTGGAAGCAGTAGATTTGATAGTAAATGAACCTCAGTTCTTGTCACTTTTTAGGAAAATCTTTAGTGTCATGGTCTAGTAAGAAACAACACTCAGTTTCCAAATCAACAACCAAGGTAGAATATGTATCTTCAGGCAGTTTCTGTGCACAAGTTTTGTGGATGAAAAACACTTTTATGGACTTTGGACTAAATTTTAATAACACACCTATTTTATGTAATAATACAAGTGCTATAAATATTTCAAAAAACCCTAATAATCATTCTAGAACTAAGCATATTGATATCAGACATAACTTTCTATGAGATCATGTTCTTAAAAAGGATAAATTCTTAGAATTTCTAAGTACTAAAATTCAATTACCTGATATTTTTACTAAACCACTTTCCACTTCATGGTTTTATTTTATTAAGCGGGACCTAGATTTATTTATTTTTAAATTAATTTTTTATTTTAAATTAATTATAATTTTTACTTTTTTTTAGAATAATTTAAAATTTCATATGTACTCCTTTAAATTTTTTCGGCATACATTCTTACTTTTAAATAATGTAATGATTATTATGTAATTAAATGACATGATAATCAAAGATGATAGAAACCGTTTCAAATTCCAACCCCCTTCATTTTCTAAAAACCTTTCGAAAGACTAAAAATCCTTACCTCATTTTCCTAAATTTGAAAAAAAATTCAAAACCCTAAACCATCGTGCCTTCAGAACTTTGAAATTGAAATGGCCAAGACATAGAGAATTGAGGAAGGAGAAGCTAGCAAAGCCAAGGGTTAATGCATAGTAGAAAGAAAGATTATACAGGGAAAAGTAACTAACCTAGAATGGTTGTATCAAATGAATCTCATGCTGCAGAAAGCCCTCACTTTTTAGTATCTCAATTAAACTTTTAGTGGTGAAAACACAAAGTTTCTATATGAGGTAGAGATTCGTCACTTTTTCAAATCCATCCAATTCAGTCTTGGAGATATAGATGACACCATATTTGTAAAAATTGAAGATTGGGTTTTTTCAATTTCATCTGTAGACATATCTAGAATCTTAAACTTCCCTCATGAGGGAGTTTATCATTCAAACTTAAAGAATATTGGAGATAATGAACATAAGTTAGAGGACATTATGTCATTTTTAATTAGTTCAACAAGTATAAGAAAATTTTTAGTAAAGGATCTGGAACCTAATCCGAATATTCTTATTAAGTTTTTGAAAACAGGGATTGCACCTATGATATCAGAGATGGGGAAGATTTTGTTTCTTGAAATGTACATAATGTTTTTTCTTATGAGTGAAATCAAGTTGAATTATCCAAGATATATGGTAAGATATCTCAACTAATGCGGTCAACCATAGGATAGAATGAACTTCTATCCCTGTGGAAGGTTCATTTAAAAATTACTATTTAAGTCTGATATGGTGAGATTAATAGATGATAGAGTAAGATGCCATCACAAAAATATTTTCAATGCTGGTACTGTAATGAATATTGGATTCTTCTAGAGTAATGTTAAAGGAAAGATCATGCCTATTGGAGATGAGGAAGACCAGGACACAGCTCATGGGGAGAAACCTGCTAAATATAAGGAAGACCTGGAAAAATCTAGAACAAGTGGAACTTCAAGAAGATTAATATTTGAAGCATTCTATCCACCTGCTGATGACTGAAGTCAAGAGGGACTTTAGAGGAAAAGACACAGAGTGGCTTAAGCTAGTGAGGAGATTACTCAAGAAAATGTTGATGCAACTGAACCTCTTATGATCTAAATATTTATTAGATAATCTACAGTAAAAAAACTTGAACAACCAACCATTTATAAAAGTGAGGTGACTCCTCAAGTGGAAAAATAAATTTAGCCTCAAACTGTTGAACATCCAAGAGAAGCTGAAGTGAATAGACTTGAATATAATCAATCTGTACAGACTACTTAGATTTTTCAAGAAGAATTAGTTCAAGAGTAATCTTTATTAGAGGATCCCATATTGGGGGAACTCAATGAATATGACACTCAAGAGGAGAAACATCCTACTCATGTGAATCTAGAATAGAATCATTTTGATATTCATACTGAATTTCTTAATAAAGTTTTTTCTATGGATGAGTATGTTCATGACTCCGAGGAAAAGTCTTTCAAGCAACTAATAGTGAATTCTACAGATCAAAGATCTGATGCTCAATATTTTCCATTAACTTTAATAAATCATGCTAAGAATCATGCACAGGGTGCCTCTAATTCTGAGAAAGATCATGTGGAGGAGTTAATCTGAAAATGTAATTAAATTTAAACCGAAAATGCTTCTTTGAGAAGAGCATTAGAAAAGGAGAGAAAGAAGTTTTAGAACATGAAAGATAGTTTAGTTTCAAAAATGGGAGTGGAAGTTTTTAAAAAGAAAATGTTAGCTAAAGTTGGAAAACTGATATCTGAGATTGTAATGAAGTCAGATTTGGAATATTTTAAGATTTTCATGGAGAAACTGTTTGAAACTGTCAGGGCAGTCAGAAAAGTTCATCAGGTACTTTGCCTAATATGATAATAAAATTTCAGGCCATTACAATAGTTATGAACAATATGAATGAAAGATTATAGGACTTACAGTGTAATAGTGCTCTATTATCTATTCTGCTAGATAATCAAAAGAATATTGTTGATCTACTTAAATTAGATGAACTAGGGGTTATATTTTTGTTGAACAGATTCACAGAGAAGCTAAATCATTTTATTGAGAAGAAATAGAGGTTACATGAGTTTTTTAGATTCAATTTGATTGAATATTTCCATTTGTATAAATAAGGAAGGGATATCATAGTCCAGTTAGGCGCTGAACTGATGAAAAGGTTGAGACTACAGATGTCATAGCTCAAGGAAGTCATTCAACGGCACTGAAACCTGTTTCCCAAACCTTTGTATCCCAACCTTGATTCATGTTCTCATTTCTATACTTGTATATATATTTTCAATAAAAATACTTTCAACTCATTTTCACATGTTTTGATTTATTTTAATATACTATCTATGTTAGAATGCTAGTAATACAATTTCAAATATTGATAAATAGTTTATAATAGCATTTAATTAAGTTTAGTGCTACATTAAAAAGTGTTATATTACTTATTCTATCATTATTTTGGATATCATAAAAAGGGGGAGAAATTTGTATAAACAAAAAATTTTATTTTAAGTTTTTATAATTTTATTTTAAGCTTTTGAATATTTTACTCAAAGGGAGAAAAGAAATTTTTTTTATTTCTTTCTTTAAAAAAGAGAAATACAAATAAACATAAAAGGAGAAATTTTTAGATAAACACATAATTTTATTTTCTTTATTTATAAAGGAGGAGACATTATTTTACTTTATAAAGGGGGAGAAAATTTATAAATTTAATAAATAGATTTGTTAAAATTAAATATTTTTTTATCTTTGCAAAATTCTAAACTATATGTAATTAATTTTGTAAGATAATTTCATTGGTTATTTCATGGGTTTTGTGATCATAAAAAAGGGGGATATTGATTAGAAAGTTTTTTTTCAACAACACTCTATTTTATTAAGGGGATATTGTTGAGAACAAAACTCTATCTCTTTATGATGATTTTAATGTTCACAAATACCCTTATTTGTTATTCTAATGATTTTAATTTGAGTGTATTTAAGTAAATTAATATTATTTATTTCTCTATTTTGAAATAATATTAAAGCATTTAATCCCCATGGAATATTTGACTAAGTGTTCAGAAATCACTTTAGGGTGTTCTGGAAACACTATTCAAGCTCTATGTGTTTGGAAATCACTTTAGCATGTTCCAGAAACACTGTTCATACCCTACATTGAGGAGCGTATTGTGAGGATGGAATCCATCATTTACTTTAATGAATTTTAGAAAAGTATGGTTAAGCAACCATACGTTATTACAAAATTATGAAAGAGGAACCCTACATTTGCAAGGAACCATAGATTTGGGATATTAGAAAAGTATAGAAGAAGAAAACTACATTAGTATGGAACGTTTTGTTTGTTTCTCAAAAGTATGGTTCATCAACCTTACTTTTGAAAACAACCTTACGTTTTATCAAAAATTATGAATCATGTACCTTATGTTTAGAAGTTGATAAAAGAATGGATCATCAATCTTACTTTTATAATGAACCTTACAATTCTATCAAACATTATGAATCATGTATCTTACGTTTCACTGAAAAAGAAAGTATGGAAAATATACCGTACATTTTAGAGTTGAAGGGAATAGTATGGATGATCAACCTTACTTCTGATGAATGGATGATCAACCTTACGTTGTCATCCTTACATTCATAGAATGTATGTTATGCAGTTCAACCCTACGTTTGGCGTCAGAGATTTAAATTAAAACTTTATTGAGCAATGATCTTTATTTAGATTATTAGGCTAATTTCAAGACAGATTAAAAGCCTGATTTTAAACCATGCATTTGAATTATTCAAAGTTGTTTATTTGTGATTCAAAGAATCAATTTAAGAGAATCTTTTCATGTCGAATATTCAGGGGAGTTACAACTTCTTTTTTATTCAAACATTTAAATATTCATGATTCTTAAGGAAACTTCTGTGGATCTTGATTTGAAAAAAATGTTCTTGTTTTATTCTATATATCTGTGATATTTTCTATTACATAGAGAGAGGCGAATCATCAAGAAAATTCATAAAAAATTCTTGAGTTTTTCACTTCTATAGTTGGCAGCGATATTTGGGATTTTTAGATCCGCTGTTACAAGGTACGATCAAATTTGGTTTTCTGAAGAAGAAGAAACCCGTTGAAGATTCACCATTTCTACAAAGAAGATCTTTCATGAATCCATTATTTTTGGAGTTGTTGAATTTATTTCAATATCTATTGAAACTGGATAGACTCAGAACTGACCTTATCTAAAGAACATATTTTCTGAAGATGACGATCTATCTACTGTCAGTTGCATGCTGCTGCAACTGTGAAGAAAAATTGGAAAGTATTTTCAGACAAATACTCTTTTTATTTTGAGTAATCATCTTCTCGTACTAAGATCTGTATTCAGTTTTATGTATGAACCAGAAGGTTCAGTTTTAGACTTAACTTGTAAAGGTGTCAACTGCCTGCACTCAGTTGTGGACAGTCTGTTGATAAGATGACCAAATAGTGAAAATCACCAAACTCATGGAGTAGAGCGTTGGTGGAGTGTTCTAGGGCCTTCTATTCCCCAAACCACTATACATCCTTGTGTTCTTTAACTATTTATTTTATGCTCACTAAAAAATCTGATAATGATAAAAGGATAGACTCGGTCATCATCACGATTCATGAAGAATTTGTAAGACTCAATTCACCCCCCTCTTGTGTGTATTTGGTATAACTCGATCCAAAACCTAGGCCACCCATGGGGCATACCTTTGTATTTTCCTAGTGTTATACCACTCTTGGGGTGCATGTGAGATTGAATAGTTTGATATAAAACTTTTTAAATTGATTGAGATTTGAATAATTGATTAGTATATGATTATTATTTATTTCCTTGTGATCACATGTTGTGAATTGATTTAATTTTTTTAAATGTAAATTGTGATATTATTTGAATGAACTCATGGAATTTTAATATGTATGAAATTATTTATGAAATGTGATGATGAATTGATTATAGTAGTGGATTCCTTGTATGATCTCCTTGGATCATTACTCTATTGGATGCCATGGAAATTTATACTCCTTGGGTCTTGATTATGGTAGTGTATTCCTTGGATCGGTTTTCTCCTTGGATCCTAATTACATAGGATTCCATGGGATTTTCTACCCCTTGGATATAACTTTATTAAACTTGTGTTGGACATGGTCTGTTGACATGGTCCTTAGACTCCAACCAAGTTGAAACAGAGTTTCCATCAATTTGCTTCTAGGACTCAACATGGATGCCTAGGACTTCTATACATTGGATCAATCCCTTTATGGTTTAACACTTTTTATTACCCAGAATGACCATTGTGTATTTGATAGACTAATTATCATATGACATGATCATAATGGGTATTATACATTGAATTATACGGTGTGGTCATGGTAGTTGTTTACACTGGATTACACGACAAGGACATTGTGGATATTTTTTTCTATGCTTTATTAATAACCCCAGTATGGTTATATAATTATAGTCCTGAGATATATTGTTTTAAACCTACTTTATTTATGCTTTATATATTCCCTTACTATGGGATCTTGACTATTATTTCATAGGGATCCATGTTTATCTAGATATGATCACTTTAACTTTGGAACTTTACTTTCAGTATTGATATATCTACGATTTAGTAGATACCACCTTTTTTATATTATATAGAATGGATTTTTTATATACACCATTGGAGGTTGCCTATTGAGTGCTATCTCTCACCCTATTTAGGCCACCATGGGAACTCAGACTGACTTCATTGATGTAGGTAGGGACTGGGGAAAGTTCTTATTGTAAGATGTTTTATTTTTTCCATTCTTAGGAGCAGGGGAGCACAATACTGAGCTAGGGTCATGATTATATCGAAAGATATTCATTTTTTTTGTTTTTTTATACATGTATTTTACTGGTTTTCTGTTTACCCTATTTCCTACTTTGTAGAGACATGAAATGATCATCACATTTAACACAATTTCTTTTGGTTATTAATTATTATAGTCTTCTGGATGATTTATCTATTGTCAACTATTTATCTAATTCCTCTATTTATCTGTATTATTTTTACCATTGTGTGACACTCTGATTTGAGGGAATAGTCGCCCAAAAAACACAATATAGTCCATTGCTTCTAGTCATCAACCTTTGTTATACGGGGATGAATGCCTATGGCCTCATGACCCAGTGATTCTGGGCACCATTTAGTGGAATCTAAGTCAGAATGTTACAACAGTGATCTTTTACTTTAGGAAATCCCTCCTAATTCCAATGATAAATAATTATATAGGGTCACACATTAAGTGTTCCAATGATATTGATTAGATTTTATTTGAATTTACTTAATTGAATAAATATCATTCTATAGAATGGGGAATATTTTTATTGACGTTTTATTGATAAAAAATATTTATGGCTGAAATTAATATTTAAATTAAATATTTATTCAGGTGTTCAATAAATGAAATAGAAGTTTGAACAGAACAAGACGATGTTCAATGATAAATATTAATTAATAAGTCGGTTAAATAAAAATTATCATTTCACAAGTTGACAAACACCACAAAATAATAATAATAATAATAATAATAATAATAATAAAAATAATAATAATTATAATAGTATTATTATGTGTCATAAGATTTATTAACGGTTAAAATTTTTTATGGGTTTTCATGCAATTAAATAATATTTTAACGTAAACCCCAACTCTATAAATATATGGTTATATATTTTTTGTATGGTACGGAATCCAGAATCAAAAATTGAGAATTGTTGAACAGAACGATTTCTATATTGACTTATCCATCTCTCTACCTATCAAGAATAAGAAATTATAGAGATATTTATTCAAGAATAAATAATGAGTTATCAATGATTAATAATTCAGTATGTTTGATTCCCCATGATCTCTCATGAAGATCGTTTGGCCTTGTTCAGAGATCAAAGGAGAATGTGTGGATCACTACTAGAGGGAATATATCCTTGGATCCTCACAAGAATAAAAAGGTAATATGAAAGAGTCTTTTTGGAACTTTTGACATAAAAATAAGTCTATAATGAACCTACTTCCAATGACCAAACCCCATGGTGTTGATGAATCACAAGTCCAATGTCAAATGAAAACTATAAGTCAAACATCAAAGGAAACCCCATGGTGTTGAGGAATCACAAGTATAAAATAAGTCTATAATGCACATACTTCCAATGACCAAACCTCCGCACGAATCCATTAAGGAGAGTATAATCTTTGTTGAATCAACTTCATTTATCTACTATATACATTACCATATGATCTATCAATATCATACTAATGATCAAGTATATTAACTATCAATGCTAGGAGTCCCATGTAACCACACATAAACTGTAGGGGAGGATCCCATGCCCATAGAAGTTACAGGGGGTACTGACTCCAGCAGAGGATCCCTTTCTCTATTAGATCACTTTAGACAGGGTGGACATAGAATCCATAGATAGAGGATCCCATATCCAAAGTGTTTATGGGTAGGGGGTATTAATACTATTTGATCTGCAGTAATAGGTTGATTCCCCTCATGCATATAGGGGGATAAAAACCTTATCTGGGTATAGTGGTGAGTTCATGTCCGGACATACGTTACCATGAGAGTACTATCCATATGAATTCTTCAATCATCATGCTCAAAAAACCATTTTAGTCCACTAGATCTAAATATAAAATTTTCCTATCTCACCCCAAAAACATCCTTAGATGCCTAAAAAATTTTCACCACTACGATTTATATAATAAAACTCTTACAGAGGATATCTATTTTTTTATATTTGACCCTCAAAGAGAAAGTTATGAAGATTTATAATTAGGTTATGGACTTGTCCATATGGTGGCCTATTAGCATGCCTTATAGTGAACAAATAGATGGGTGTTCTTCTATCATGTGAAGTGGTTCATGGGTGCCTGGCTTATACATGTGACATTATGTGTCACTCAGTAGACCTGAGCACGTTTGGGTCAAATTGGGCATATTAGGATCAAATTAGGAAATGAATAATAACAATAGGGTGTGGGATCAATGTTTGTAACTCTTTATCCATTAAAATTTTAATATATTATTTTATCCAATATCCGATTTAATGAATGGATCTCTCTCACTCAATCCAAACTTTAGGTTTTTCATGAATAAAATGTAAGAGAGTAAAGAAAAAAGGACACCATGAGATGTTAATGAAGTTATACATCAATATGGATGACTATATTTCTTGTGTATGGTGGCTGTTATCAAACTGATACAAAACTATTCTTTATTATCAAGAATTGCCTCACACAAGGGAAAATCGTTGGATTGAAATTCCGGCCACTAACCTAGTACAATTTAAAGCACCGATTTACTACTATTTGAATATATGAAAATACTAATAACTCATTTAATTAAGATAAATAGTACATCCTTATTTTCCTCATAGATAAATTAGATATTATCTTTTGTCCCATCTCATAGAAATTACAAGGGCTTCTTATGACTAACTCTATTAGTCATGGGTATGGATCCCATTGAAGCAAGTATAGTTGATGTGTTATATACTAGAGACATATACTATAGCATTTTGGGAAACCTATAAAAAAGTCCCAAAATATGAATTTTATGAGAGTTTAGTGGACTGAGGATGGTTCTGGAATTAATTTAGTGGATGTTTTATTTTGATGAAATACATTTGTTGAGTAGAAAAATGATGTAAAGAGTATGTAAGGTAGTATCTTTTATCTTATATTGAGAAGTGGAATTTATTATTGGGAAAATTAAGATAATACCATCACTAATATTATATTATTATGAATTAGAGGATATGAATTTGAGAAATATATCTAGGTATTGTGTTTTTGAACTCATAGTTTATGAGAATCCTATTACAAGCATATTGGTTATGAAAATAAGGAAAATCCAAAGTAAGTCAGTATTCAATTAAATGGGATATTTTAGAAAAGAAATTATTTTATTTAGATCAAATTCACGACTACTCGAAATGAGAAAATAGAGCCTCTGGGAACTGTTTGGTGTGTGATTAAAATTAAATTTAATGAAATGGAGTTTTTTTATTTAAAATAAATATAAAACAATTATGAGATGGGAAATGGGATACATTATTGCAACTTGTTCCTAAGAGTTTGTGCATGCACTAAAAAATGTTGGATGAATGGAAAACATTTTAGAGGAATGGGTTTCTTAGTATAAGTAAGTAAATTATTCTTGTATTTGGACACACTTTTATTAATTATTAATAGTGACGAGTTATTAGAGACACATTGATGTGACTTTGGTTAGAGATAAATATTATGAAACATCACAAAATAATAGTTTTATTTTGATATAATTAATAGTATGAATGGGGTAGTTACTTATGAATGGTACCCATGAGTCAAAAAATTGGTTGCATAAGCATATTTCCTAGGAAAGTGATTTTTATGACAAAATTATATTGGAAGGATATATATATTCCAAGATAGTAAACTAAATTTGGAAAAATATAACATTTGAGTTAGTAGATTTATATTCACATAATGAATGTTGTATAAGGTCTGAGAAATGTATAAAAATATGTCATATAACTAAATGATGTAGGTTTGTGGTTAATTTACACATAAATGATATAAATATGAGGAAGCTACTTCATAAATGAAATCCATGGTAGCATTAAAAAATAATGTACTACTGAAGGTTGAGCGTCGATTAGAGGGACAAATTTGGGTTTTCGATTAAATGTTTTAAATCTTTTTTCAATTATTGGATAAATATAATGTTTTATAAAGGGGGGAGTAACACAAAAACTATTAATATAATTAAATTATCTTCACTTACTATGTTCATGGTATTTTAGTGTGGAATTATAGGAGAAACAATATTTTCATCATGTTATGAATAATCAAACATAATATAGATGTGGTAACTTCTAGTGAGATAAAAATAAGATTAATTTTTAATACTTGGTTCAAGATTTATAATTTTAATTAAATAGGGAGTTTTGAATATTATTGTGGAATGGTTCATATGGGAAAATCTTGAATATGGAACGTATTTTATACTAAATTATATTTTTGAAAATTAGACATTAGTTTTATTGGTAACACACCAATGAATGAATTATGTTGATTTTCAAGTCATTATAAGATAATCAATAGTTTTCATTTAAGTTATTGATAGAATTTAACAGTGACAATTCAATATAAGAAGTGAATTCACGGTCTCAAAAACTGATGTGTCCTTGGAGATGTTTGATTAAATATTATAGTGTTGCGAATAATTATGGTGGGAGGTTTTTTGTGGTTTACATTTTTTTTTAATATTTTTATTTTATAATTTTTTTAATTTGTATGTAGAAAATATGGTTCAAATATTTTTTTATTTTTACATCAATATGGGGATATTGGTATCACATTTTAAGATTTTAATAGTATATTTTTGGTATGGTTGAATGGGTATAAAATCATATAATGGTGAGTTTATATAAATATAAAATTTAAGGAGGTATCTTTTAGTATTATAATTTTATTAGGTAAGAAGTAAAATGAAATTGGGTTTTTATGGGATAAACAGTTGATAAATCTATTTCCATTTCCACTATGTTTTCAGTGGGGTTCAATAAACACCTTTTGGTAGTCTTGGTTATTTTCTTAATGAAAGGGGAAGAGTTCATTTTAACTTTTGAATTATTTTCAAGGGGAGGGGTCTTAGTATATAAGGAAGTGTCCAAAAAATGGGTTTTCCCTCCCTCCACCCCTTCCCACCTTATTCTCACATCTATAGGGGTTCATTGAGTGTAGAAATCGTAAATATTCTATATAACTAGATTCATATCATAGATAAGGATGTGATCCACTATATATTTTATATTACCTCGCTATTATCACTATATAGTGACCAAAAAAATCTTATTGGGGGGGGGGGTAATATAGCGACTCAAGCCTTTTACATATATTATTACTTTATTTTTGACATAAAAATTCAATAAACATGACCGAGAGATCATGAGGCATGGTGTCCTTAGAATATAAGGTTTACACTACATAAAAAGATACTAAAACACGGAATATTTATTTTATTCTCCATAATGAGATCATAAATTCAATTGTGCTTCTGAAATCTCTTAGGATAATTTAAGGAATACATCAAAGAAAGGGGTCATCTATAAATCCTTATATTGGAAATAAAATGATAATGAATCATAACATGTGAGTCAAATAGAATAACAAAATATCTTAAAATAGAAGTATAGCAACCCTACCTTTATCCTTACATGACTATTACATCATATTTTAAGATAAACTACATAAAAGTGTTTTAATCCACGATCCAAAGGTTTTGTGTCTTGTGAAATTTAGGACCACACAACACTTATACATCACAAAACATAAAAATTTATTTAAAAATTTATTTTTTTAAAGTTTACATTATCCATAATACATGTAATCACATGAGAATATACACCAAATAAAGGGGTGAGCATAAAATCCTAGTAAGTGGATGAATAAGGTAAATTAATCAATATAAAATGAGTGAGAATAATCAACATCATCATAAAATAGTAATAAGAATCTCATCAAATACATACGAGAAACAATGTATAAAGTCATGAAATGTGTAAATGTATAAAAATTAAACACCGTGTCTTTGTGGTCAAATACCACACATAGTTGTGAAAAAATCTAGCTTCATGTTCATGAATAACATGTGTGCATATTCATAAAATCATATTTGTGAACAAAGATAGAATCATGTTCATGAATATGAGATATTATATTATGAGATATATAAAATTACAAAATGAATTGGATGGATATATAATTTAGGACCCACCTATCACATCATAACATTTACATAATCATGTATGCCACATATAACATATAACAATCATAGTCATGAAATAAAACACGGAAAGGATTGAGTTTGATAATTATTTAATTAATTATTATCTCATGAATAGACTTGGAGTTCTAAAATGATAAATTTAAAAAGAAAATTTTATATATAAATCATTACTCTTTAGTGTAGAAGAAACAAATCAAGAGGAATCAAGATGTGTTATGAAAAGAAGAGTTTTTAAAAAAAAAATCATTATAGTTGTCACAAAATCTATCTTGGAAACATTTATATCCCTAAAGATAAAAGGAAAGATTAATGAAATTACATTTAAGGAACATGATAGGAGTATCCATGCAAAAGATTCATTGAAGTATGAATAACCCAAATAAAATGAGTTGGGTTCGAGAATCTTCTTTCCTTTCGTATGAATGCAATCTACACTTGCTCTTAATATACTTGATAATAAAATTAGATAAATTTATTATTAAATTAGGAACCTATTATACATGAATTCTATTTATTATAATTTTATTAAGTTAATTATATACATTTTGATGAGTTAGAGAGTTCAATTTCATCATTCCAGGAGTGTTCGTTTTCAGGGCTTGATGGACTATTAACTTTTGTTTAATTATAGGAGTTCACATCCAATGGTAATAATTATCCAGATGTGAAATTATATGTTATTAATGAAGTCTTTTAAATTTAAATGGTCTGATATATCATTTTGTTTTCTTTTATTAGGATGATTCATTTGATAAATAATTGATGAGAAAAGTTATGTTTGTTTTGGTGATTTTTCCTACCAGCACAAAAATTTTTATTTTTATTTAATATTATGCATATAAATTAGTTCCAGAACGTTATATAAGTTATAATATATATATATATATAATAAAATATAGTTTAACTATAATAATGGTTTTTTGACTATAACTAAAGGTGGTAATGGAAAAGAAAAACTCATTGTACACGAAGGTGGTATACCAAATATCAAGGATGATGTTTTCATTTTTAGAATAAAAGGAGAATAGAAGAGATTTGATGATTGATATTCCATTAAAAATATAAAATCCCAGTATATATATGATACTTAAGCTATCATTCCACTTTGGATAGAGGTGGTGAGGAGAGGATAAAAAAATAAAGGAAATTAAAAGAGAAGGATTAATGATTTTACCTCATGTCTCATTGAAAACATCCTTATGGAACTTGGATTTAGTATTTTTTTAAGACCAAAAGCTCTTGGAATTGGGTAAGAGGATTGAAATGGGAATTGTTAATAATTTAGACAATATACAAGTCTTATAAGGTGTGAGGAGAAGGGGTGGTATTTATAGGGGGAGAAGATTGGTGTTTTAGATTATTATATTCATTTGTTTATTATTTTGGCTGAAGACAATCAATAGTGTTGATTGATATTAATAAATATAGAAAATGGTTCTTAAGAGTCTGAAAAAATGGGTTCTTATATTAGCTATAGATCATACATGAACAAAAAAATCAGGTATTTAGATTATTCTATAAATTACCATATTTCACTTTTCACCAAAAACTCAACTATTTTAGAAAAATGCCAAAAATTCATGCTAACGATTTTTTGATGTTTAAATTTAAAAAATGGAAACAATTTTATGAATGTAATTTTATAAATATGAGAAATTTATTTTTTATTTAAAATCATTATTTATTTAAAAAATACCTATTTTAATATTATAATTGATTTCAGGACACTTTGAAAAATTTATTAATGTCTCATGAAATTTTATTATAATTACAATTTTTTTTATAATTTATTATTCTAGTTTGTGATAATAAATTTTCTGTTAAATCATTATATTAATTATAAAATTTAAAATAAATATTTAAATTAAAAAAATACTAACACTTCATTTATCATTTTTGAAACATTTATTTACTTATTCCATGATAAAAATATATCATATTTTCATTTATAGTATATCTAAATTTTATTTATACTTTAATAGGCGTGGTTTCTATTGTAATGACCATACTACTATTCCTAATGGTTAGATTACTTTTCCAAAGGTCAGGTTACTATTCCAATGGCAGAAGTTCCTTAATTTATATAAATACCACTTATTTCATTCATTCATTATTCAATTCAATTTTATCTCATGGTTATATATATATATATATATATATATATATATATTCTTCAAAATGAAAATTATGACTTATTTCTGTGGATTTTTTGTGAGTGTAGTTATTCTAGTGGATTGAGTAGATCCATATTTTCCCATTCTTATTATCTTATTTTCAATTTATTATCCCATTGTAATATTTGGCATTATTATTAGTTTATTTTCTTACTAATTTATCATTCTTAATTTTTGAGAATAATGTTTTCATTGGGTTCTCTATGGGATATATGCATTTTATTAGATGAGAAGGGAAATTTCATTGACTAAATTCGGGGTCATTATATTATCCCCCCTAAAAATATTTATTCCTTGATATTTCTCTTTCCATACCATGGTGAAAAAAAGTGTGGGTGTTTCTCCTTTATCACTTTCTCTAGTTCCCATGTTTCCTATTTGTACTTATGGTTCCTCAAGAACACTTTGAAAAGGCTAGTTGTACTGTTGTGTAGAACTTTTTATATATGATTCATGAACTTCAACTACTATTCTTTATATGAGAGGTCATTTTCTAGTTTTACCACCTCCCGATTCAATACATGTGAGGATTTTGGTATGTAATTTCTTAGGAGAGATACATAGTGAAAATCATGAACTTAATCCATATTTGTTGGAAGCACAAGGTGATAGGATACTGGTCTTTTGAGGTCAAGGAATTTAAAGGGGCCAATGTACCTTGGGAAAATATTACCTTTCTTTTGAATCACATGACTCTCTTCCATGGTGATATTTGGAGGAAGTTTTTTTTTCAACTTCAGACTTTATGTCCCTTGGATGGTTGTCAACATAGCTATTCTGCCGACTCTAATTAGATTTTATGTATTTATGGATGGATTAAACCTTTTTAGTCATCTCTTTTATAAAATATTGTCCAATTAGCTTTCGTTCGACAACTTCAACCTAACAAGTTGGAGTTATACATCTCTTCCAACATAGAGAATCATATGAAGCCATATAAATACTCGATTGGAACTATTGTTATATGAGGACTCCACTAATTGGAGATTTTTATCCCATCCACCATTGAATTCCATTGAGTAGGCTCTTAACATGACTTCACGCATCAAAAAAGTTATTTAAGACTAGACATCAGTTTGGGGGTCATAGGCCATGCTGAAATTAAATTCAATACATAAATAATGTTGAATACTTCTCCAGAATTTAGATGTAAACCTTAGACTAGGATTGGAGAAGATTCAATGTGGAAACCTATACCTCATTACGACTTAATTTACATATGTCTTGGAATGTTTTTAAAGTGAGAAATATTATCTGATAGCAATGAAGTGGGTAGTCTTGGTGAGTCTATCCACTACTACCCATATCACATTGTTTCCTTAGGATGTTTTTGAGAGACTAGTGATAAAGTCTTTAGTGATATTCACATATTTCCACATTGGTATAGAAAATGGTTTCATCATTACTTTAGACTTCTATCTCTCTTCATTAACTTGATAACATACTAAGCACCTTAAGATATACCCCACAATATTTCTCTTCATATTGTCCTTAATCAAGTGCTCTTAAAGATCACTGTACATTTTAGTACTTTCTAGATGTATAAAATAATGTGAGCTCTATGCATTATACTATAATTACTTTTTTATTTCAGGTGAAAAAGGCATACAAAGACTAATTACAAACTGAATCAAACAATCATTATCGATGTGGAACTCATGCCTCTTCCCTTTATTTATTTCTTTCACCTTATTTTTTGTTCTATATCATCCCTTTATTCCTCATAGATATTTTCTTAGATAGATGTTTGGGAAATCATTTGGGAAATGTAGGATATATTACCCACTATTTTTATTTCCAAATCTATCTTTTTCATATCCATGAAGATGGGGCATTTTTGAATTCACATCATTGATTAGGTAGAAGATTATTTTCTACTAAGAGCATTATCTACCTTGTTCACCTCTCCTGTATGGTAATGAATAGAACAATCATAGTCCATGATTAGCTCTAACCAACTTCTTTGATGCATGTTGAGATCCTATTTTTTTGACATGTACTTTAGACTCCTATGATCAGTATATATGTCAAAATTATCACCATTAAGGTAGTGACATAGTATTTTCATTAAAACAATCATGGTTTCTAGATACATATCATGAATTAGGTAGTTTGGTTCATGGATTTTAAAATTTCATGAGGCTTAGGATATAACTCTATCGTTCTTAATGACTACAGAACCCAGTCCTTTCCTTGAAGCATCACTGTATTTCGCAAAAATCATATCCACTTATTGGTTGTGTGAGTACTGGTTTTGTTATTAGCCCCTTCTTGACATCCTTGAATATTTATTCGTATTATTCTCTCCGAATATAATTTATCCCATTCCATGTTAAATTTGTTAGCGGGATAGATAATCATGATAAATTTCTCACAAATCATTGGTAGTGCCCTACTAAGGTAAGAAAAATATGGATTTCTTAACACTAGTGGTTCTAAGACATTCCTAAATTACATTTTTTTAAGGGTTCACATAAATTCACTCAATTATGAAAACTTTCCCTATGAATTTGACCATCTGCATCCAAAAGTCACACTTGCATAACTTGGCATATAATTTCTATTTCCTTAATATCACTAACACAATCCTTAGATGTTCTTCATATTCCTCCTTTAACATGGAGTACATGAGAATATTTTCTATAAACACTACCACAACTTTTTAATGAAGTCTATAAAGTCTATATTAATTAAATCCATAAAGATTGAAGGGGAATTAGTAAGCCCATAGGGAATCACTGGGAACTCAAATTTCCCATAGATTGTATAGAAATAATTATTCAGAATTTATTCCTTATTCAACTTTATCTCATGATATCCATAATGAATATACACATTTTAAATGTACTGGGATCATTATAGTTGATCAAACAAGTCATCAATCCTTATAATAATGTACTTGTTAATTATAGTTATCTTGTTGAGCTCTTGGTAATCAATGCACAACTTCATTGTTCTGTCCTTTTTCTTTATGAAGATCACCGGTGAAGCCCAAGTTGATGCACTGAAGTGTGTGAACCCATTGTAAAAATTATCCTATAGATTCTTCTTTAACTCCTCTAGTTCAATCGAGGCTATCCTGTTGGGAAATTTTTAGATAAGAGTGGATTCAGGTATATGTTCTGATGATAAATTTTCCTCACTATCTGGGGAAGCCCAAGTAACTTTTCAAGAAAAACATTAGTATATTCCCCTCACAGTGGGAATTTTCTCAAATTCTATGTTTTCCTTTAAAAAAACCATTTTATCCATGTATACATCATCATATGGCATAAACACCCATACTATTGAGGGATTTGAAAAAGGAGATTCACAATATTTCTTTCATTTTTGATGGAGTATGAGATGGATTGGATTATGAAAATATATTTCATTTTCATGAAAGTTTATGTGTGATATATTTAATGAGAGACAATCCATTCCCATTATAGCAATAAATTCCACCAAGGTAAGAATTATAAGATTCATTGGATAAATCTTCCCACACACGACAAC
Source organism: Viscum album (assembly GCA_963277665.1). NCBI lineage: Eukaryota > Viridiplantae > Streptophyta > Magnoliopsida > Santalales > Viscaceae > Viscum > Viscum album. The sequence goes on along the minus strand of OY728163.1, from coordinate 1,369,166,834 downwards.
TGGAGAAGAGTCCAACCCCTAGGGTATAATGATCACACCAATAGGTGTGTTTGATGTTATCTCTATATGAATGCATTAGGTCTTTAATTAAATAGTTCTATAAAACTTTCAGGATATAAAGGAATGTTTAGAACCATAATAAAATAAGACTTTTTCAATTATTTAGTGAATAATAAGTACACCTTGTATGAAATCATTTTTTATCCACTTCAACAGAAGTGATGGCATAATCTTTTCCTTGATCCTTTGGATTCAGTCTCCACTAACATTTATTATCCTGAGCGACTTGAGGTTATTTCACTAGATTTTATAGTTCCCTTACTCCCTATTTTTGAATTATTGAACCATAGGGGGTGATCTCCTTTCCTCCATCCCATTGGATAGCCTATCTATGTCTCTTTGACATTCATGATCTTACTTTCCTTCTCTCCCACACTTATAGAATTTCCCTTTTCCTTTAAAGAAGATCCCATGAATCTTATTCCCACATTTTTGACTTATGGGTGGTTGATCTTTTTTTCTAACTTTTTTGTTTAATACTCTATCTCGAAACTCCATATTTCATTTATTATCTCCATAGTCATGGGAAAACTCTCCAACCTCCATGTCGACTTTGAGAGAATATTAAAACACTTCTTCATAACTCATAATGTCTCAGATAGATAGAGCCTTTGAGGGTGTGGTTTTAAGCCAATAAATAATCTATCAATTTTTCTATCATTTTTGATAAAAAACTGTAGGAATATATTTCAAGCCTAGTGAAGTTTTCTTCATAAAATATGATAGATTCACCATCATTTTGATTCAACACTATAAATTCTCTCTCTAAATTTTTATGAATATTTCAAGGGAAATACTTATTGAGAAATATTTTCTTAAAGTCTTCCCACTCCATAAATTATTTTTCATCCTTCAGATTGTAGTTTGTTATCAATTCCCACCATTGATCAGATTCTCCATCTAAATGATAGATGGATAGAGTCATCATGTTCTTTTAAAAAAAGTGGATCATTGGAAATATATCCTCTATTGAGTTATCCCACTATTCTGAAACACATGGATTAGAATATCCAATAAATGCTGGTTATCATTTTACTTTAAAGGATTCAATGTCTAGTTACTCCTTCTTGGGTGAAGGCATGTTTTCCTCATGATTCATGTTATTATTCATTTCTCAATACAATTGGGTAAGAATTTCCGTGATGTTTTTAACTCCACCTCATAATGCATTGGGGATTTCATTTGGGAAATTGGTGCATTGTCTTTCACATGCTATGTTTCCTTGGTTTCCCCTAGTTACCACCATTTTATAAAATAGAAAAGGTTTGAAAGAAAAGTAAGTCAAAAAATAATGATCAAATAATTTATTATTTTTTAAAATCAACTATAAAGGAACATCTAATGGGATACCTATATTTATCAATTTTCTAAAACAAATATTCTTGTATGTTTACATACACTTAGTATTATGCTAAGGGTTTTCACTAACATTCTCTAATACTAATTTCCAAATTAACTAATCCATGGTTTGATTCCTAATATAACGACCCTAATTTTTTTCTTACATGACTATTACATCATTTTTGAGATAAAAAACATAAAGTGTTTCAATCTAAGATCCCAAGGTTTAGTGTTTTGTGAAAATCACGCTCATACATCACTTATATGTATTAAGAAATAAACATACATTTAAAATATTATTCTTTAACCTTCTAAATATCACATTAATCTTATTAAAAATAATCACCTGAGGATATAATTCAAAGAAAGGGGTGATCTAGAAGCCTAGTAAGAGGATGAATAAGGTTCATGAGTCAATATAACATGAGTGAGCCTGATTATCATAAATATAACATAAGAATATTATCATAATCAACATCATAAGGTAAATAATAGAACAATTCATGGTATGTGTCAGTGCATAAAAATGAAACATTATGTCATAGTGGTTATATACCACATATAGTTGTAAAGAAATCTAGCATCATGTTCACACATAACATATGTGCATAATAATAAAATCATATTTGTGAAACAATATACCATCATATTCAAAAATATAACACAATATCTCATGGGATAAATCACGTTAGCCAATATAATGGAAGGATATATAATTTCGGGTCCACCCATCACATCATAACTTTTACATAATCATTCAGGACACATAGTAACTATAAAAATCATAGTCATGAAATAACCCATGGGAAGGAATCAGTTTCATAATGATTTAATATATTATAATTTAATGAATAAAAATATGGTTATCAAGTGTTAAAAGGAAAAAATTGATGTATAACTCAGTACTCTTGATCAAAGAAGAAACAACTAAAGGAGAATCAAGATGTGGTATCAAAAGAAGAGTTTTTTGGAAAATATTTATATTTTTCATAAAATAAATTTTGAAAAAATTTATATCCTTCAAAATAAAATTAAATAATAATTAAATGATATTTAATGGACATGAGAGGAATATTCAAACCAAACAAGGCATAAAGTAGGAATAACCCAAAGAAAAATAGTTAGGTTTGAGAAGTCCCTTACCTTATATACGAATGTGTTTTGAACATGCAGTTAACATCCTAGATAATAAAAATAGATTCATGAATTAATAATTTTATAATATTTTATACGTTTATTTTATTATTATAATTTTATTAAGTTAATTTATAACTATTTTAAAGAGTTATAGAGTTTAATTTTATCATTTTGGGAGTATTTGTTTTCAGGGTTTCTTAGTTGGTTTACTTGTGCATAATTATGGAAGTTCTTTTCAAATGGTTTTAATTATACAGAATTGAAATTAAAATTTATTAATTAACTTTAATAAGTTTAAATATTCTCATATATCATTTTATTTTTTTGGTATGAGGATGATTTATTTTATAAAACATTAACGATAAATGTTTTGTTTATTTTGATGGTTTTACAACCAACCCAGAGTAGTTTTTTATTTAATATTATTTATATAAATTAGTTACAATAAATTTAACAAGTTATAATATATATATATATATATATTAAAATATTTTTTAACCATAATATTGGTTTAATGAGTATACAGGAAGGCAGTAATGGAAAATAAAAACTCATCATCCATTAAGGCGGTAAACTGATATATCAAAGATGATGTTTTTATTTTTTAAATAAAAGGAGAAGAGAGGATAATTGATCATGGATATACCATTAACATAATAAAATATCAGTATATATATTATACGAGAGTTATCCTTCCACTTTGGATAGTGGATGTGAGGAGTGTATAGGAAATGAAAGGAAATTAGAATAGATGGATTGTGGATTTTACCTCTTGAATGTTGTCTCCTTTAGAGCCTCCTTAAGGAATTTAGGTTTGGTCTTTTGTTGTGACCAGAAGATCTTAGACATGGAGAATAGACTTGGGAAGGTAATTGGATGGAATTTAGAAAATATAAAAGGCTCATAAGGGGTGAGGTGAAGGGGTGGTGTGGGGTGGTATTTATAAGGGGAGGAGAGGGGTATTTTTGATTATTATATTCATTTGTTTATTATGTTAGAAAAAGATTATAAATACTGTTGATTATAATGAATAAATGCAGAAAATGGTTCAAGAGAGTTGAAACCAATGGGTGATTACATCATACATACATCATTCATGACTCAAAAATATATATATATATTTTTCATATAGTGAATTACCATATTTCAATTTTCACGAAAAAGTCAACTAAATTAGGAAAATACCAAAAAAACCTAATAAATTTTCAATGTATAGAATTTTGAAATATACCACATTTTATAAAAACATTTTTCTAAATATGAGATATTTATTTTTAAATTAAAATAATCATTTATTTGAAAAATAAAGACTTAATATTATAATTGATTTTATGACACTTTGAAAAAATAATCAAGGTCTCATAAAATCATCTTATAATTATAATACATAAAAATATTAATTTATGAATTTATTTTATGAAAATAAATTTTCTTTTAAATAATTATATTAATTATAAAGGTTTAAATATACATTTACATTAACAAAATACCGACAGTTAATGTTTCATTTAAAAAAAAATTTATTTACTTATTTCATGATATAAATATTTATTATTTTCATTTAGATGATACCTAAGTTTTATTTACACTTTCATAGTTGTGGTTACTAATATAACGACTAGATTACTTTTTCTATTGGTCAAATTACTATTCCTATGGTTTGGTTACAAATCAAATGTTTTAGGTTTCTTAATTCCTATAAATACCACTTATTTCATTCTTTCTTTATTCAATTATATTTTATATCAATGTTATATATATATATTTTAATCTTCAAAATGAATATTAGGTTTTATTTATATAGTTTTGTTCATGAGTGAAGTCATTTTAGTGTATCAAGCAGATCTAAATTTTCCCATTCTTATTATCATATTATCTATTTGTTATACCACATTAATATTTGGTATTCTTACTGGTTTATTTTATAACTAATGTATCAGTATTGATTTATGAGAATATTTTTTTGGGTTCTCTATGTGATATATGAAATTTATAACATAATAAGGGAGATTCCATTGATAAAATTTTGGGTCATTATAAGAATGATCAAGAATAATTAAATAGGTGAATAACATAAAGAACATGGAATCATAAGGTCATGGAAACATAGGAATATGGTTGAAAAATAAAACATTACATAATCATAAGTTAAGGCTAACCACAAAGACAACATCATATGGTGGAAAAAGTCCCATCATAGATTAGGTTTACTCCCTAATCCCATACATACCATCTCATGAGCCAAAACCATTACCCAATACATTGGACAATTATCTGGGTGTAATTCTCATAATATTTGATGCTTTTGTATACCACAAGTTTAATTCAATCATAATTAATAAATATAAGGATTACCCTTTGAAATAAATGGGTTTCATAATCTGGTCTCATATCATAATAAAAGTAGATTTCATAAAGATTACAAATAGAATAAGAAATTAAATATTTTGGGAATTCATATTTGAGTACATAGGAATTGGCCTAAAAAATGGTGTTCACATGAAAAAACTTCATGATAATGGGTAGATAATTGGGGTTATAAATGAACTTTCAAAATTATGTTTTACGGAATCAATTAAATACTTTTGGTGATTGAGTAAGTATGTAATTTTATTTGAAAAATAGATCTAAACCAGAATGTTTATACCAAAAATATTCATTAATTTAATTAAATAATAATTTATAATAGATAATTTAAATTATCATTACATAAAATTATAAATGGATTGAAAAGTTTCCCATAATTGGGTTTGATTTTATAGAAATCATTAGAGAAATAAACATAAAGAATGTCTTACCCTATAAAATAAAGGAAGAATAATATAGGTGTATATAAAATAGTAATATATATAGAATTTATAAGCATTCTATATTTTGAAATAGGGATGGAAATTGAGTTAGATAGATAGTGGTCATATCCTAAACAAAATGGGTGGTTGAGAGGGATCCCTTAACTTATGTCCCATAATCATTATATTCTTTCACTTAACGTGTTGAATAATCAAATAAAATAAGATTAATTAATTAATTAATTCACAAAGTTTTTAAATTTATATTTTATTTAAAATAATTTTATTATGTTCATTATAACCATTTAAATGAGTCATAATGTTTTATTTCTCTTTTTCACGAGTATTTGTTTCATGGTTCCCTAGTCAGATATCTTGTCTTTAATTATGAAAGTTCTTGTAAAATGGGAATAAAAATATAGAAGTGAAATGAAATGATACTCATATAATTTTAGGTTTTTTAGTGATTCTAAATATCCTTTTTTGTTCCCTTATATGGATGATTCACTTCGAAATAATGTTAACGTTGTACAATTGGTTAATTTAGGTAGTTTTTCCGATCATCATGAAATAGTTTTATTTTAATTATTAATATGTATCTATATATTCATTATGGAAAAATAAATAAATTATTATATAATTATTATCATTTTATTTAACCATAATTATATTTTTATGACTATCCTTGAAGGATATGGGGAAAAACAAAGTACGTTGTTCATTTTGGCTTTGAAAAAACCATATTATAAGCAAAATTTATGTTATTGAAATAAAATAATGGAGGGTATAAGATGTATATTAAACTATAATAATAAGATATATGTTTATTAATGATACTTATGTCTCTATTTTTAAATGGATGGAGATCATATTGGGGTGGTAGATAAAGATTAAAATTAGAAGAGATTAGTTGAGAATCTTATCTATTCCCTTGGTTGGATCCTATTAGGATACCTCTTAAGGCTCCTTGAAATGTTTTTTTGGTGATTTCAAAAGCACTAAGATATTGGTCATATAATTGGGAAGGGAATTGGGTAGAAATTTGGAAAGCCCCAGGGCTTAAAGGTGTGAGAGGAATGAGTAGGGATGAGTGGTATTTATAAGGGGTTGTGTGCGGTGTTCTTGAATATTATAATTATTAGTTTATTATTTTGGATCAATACTACCAATAGTATTGAATCTTGTGACTATACATAAAATATAGAGCTTTTAAAGTTTAATAATTGGGTTTTTATTTCATCCACTACTCAAAAATTTATATGTTTATCTTAAAATGCAAATTACCATAATTACCATATTTTACTATTTGTAAAAAATTCAACTATTTTAGAAAAATATTTTTTTACCATAGTGGGTTTTACAATTTAGATCCAAAAAATGAAACCTATATTTTGAAAATAATTTTCTAAATATAATAAATAATTTTTTTTAACAAAATACTTTATTTTAGAATTAATAGTTTTGATATTAATTTCAATTTCATGACCCCTTGAAAGCTTACTTAAGGTCTTATAAAATTAAATTATAATTATAATACATAAAAATGTTAATTAATAAAGATATTTTATAAAAAATATTTCCTTTCAAATCATTATATTTTTTATAATATTGAAAATAAAACATATATGTTTAAAAAAAACACGAACACTTATTTACTTGTAAGAGGATATAAATATATAATATTTTCATTTTATAAGATATATAAATTTTATTTTAAATTTAAATATGTTAGGTTACTATTATAGGGGTTATGTTACTATTCCTATCAGTGAGATTAATATTACAACATTAATATTTCTAATGGTTATATGAATTACATAATTTCTATAAATACCTCATATTTCATTCAATATTTATTATTTTCTATTTTCTCTCTAAGTTATATATATATATATATTCATTTTAAAAATTCATATTTCATTTAAAATATTGTACTTCATTTTTATAGTGTTTTTCGTGAGTGTGATTATTTTGGGGGATCAAGAAGATAAAATTTTTTCTATTATTATTTTCTTATTTTCTATGCCTTCCATTATAATAATTTCAATTATTATATATATTTTTATTTTTTAAATGTAATCTTTAAATTAAAAAAATAAAATGTTGTTTGTTTACTCACATGGTTCATGTGATTTATACTATATAACTAAATATGAGACATTTATATTCTCAATGGGAAAATTTAATTTATAAAATTTTAGGTCATTATATGTGAAATGGGTTTACCCAAGTTATATTGATGGAGTGGATTCAAATAGATATATTCTGGGGGAAAATAATGATTAATTTTTATGGTAGTTGAATCTTACAATTTTATTTGTTATTTCAGTCATTTTATATGTTGGTGTATGAGTTGTGTTTGAGAACAGACATAATGGGACAAAAATTGGCACTACAAAAGCCTAATTATTATTTTTCATATTCATAAATTCTTGGAGGATTGCTGTAGTCACTCATTCATTTCTAATTAAATTATGTATTTTTCAATGGCGTCGTTACCTAATGTACTTATAGGTAAATTGATGAGTACTTTGGGTGCCCCAAAATTAATGAAATATGTCTTATATATTAAAAAAACTAAAATGAAAATTTCTTTATTGGTGGGATGAGATTTGGGTTTCCTGATAATGTTGTTTCACATTGGGTGTAGTGGAAGTTATTTATTAATTGGTCTAATGTGTTTCCAGTTGTCTATATTATTGATTATATTAACAACTAGGATATTTTTTTACTTAAATAATATATATGGAGTTGGTAGGATACATGTTTATAATTTAATTTAATTACTTATTTTTTATTTGATTCTTGATTTCTATAACAATTTATGTGACATCACCTTGATAATATTATGTGATATTTTATTTAATTATTTCATATTTTAGATTTTAGGAAGTTTGATTTTTTGATTTTTGTAACTGTTCACTTTTTTTCATGGTCAATGGTTTGAACATAATTAATAGTAACCATGTGGCCAAACCATTCATAGTGGTCATGGATCAACTCTAGTAGCAGCTAAATGGTTTACTAAATCATGCATCCAAACTATGTGAGCTATCTTGAATTAGAATATTTAATATTCACATTATACCCTCAATAAAATTTATTCTAATTAAGAATTATTTATCATTCAAATCAAATAAAACCTCTAGATACCACAAAGGGAGATTCCTCTCTCATTCTACCAGGGCTCCGTGCCCTTTCCCTTTGGTTTATAGGGGGAGTTTCATGGTAAAATCATATATTTCGTCATAATTTTTCCTTTTATCTTTCTCCATATTCTATTACCTCTTTCCCCCATCTATTTCCAAGAACCCTATTAGACATGGTGGATAAATTAATATTAGGTATTGATTATTCATCGGGGTTTTATTTTTAGGGCTATTGTAGGTAATTATTTTCTATGATATTAGTTTCTCCATTAAAGGTGGGTTGATTCCATCAAGACGCGGTAAGTGTATTTGTGAAATTCCTTCTATTTTCAATTTCATTAGATTCTTGGGATTTATAAATGTATTTTCTAAAAATATTATTCCTATAAATTATACCTTTGGTGAGACCGTAAAGGTTATTCTTGATTTCATGATTTTTTATGCTTGACATAAATATGTTATATTTTCTTTCTTGTGTCTTGATTTTTAAAACACCAATTCATGCATACTATATTTTTTAAAAATCATAAGATCCTTTTAAAAACGAATTCATTACATAGGAACTATTTGGACTCTATAATTATTTTCTATTGGGGTAATTCATGTTTTTAAGAAATTATTTTCAATATATGGATGTGACTGAACTAATTTTTTATGATCTATATGAGTTTATACCATTTTTAAATAAATTAGATTATATTTATGTGATAGGGGATGTTTCTTTGAAGGATTTTTGGAAGTGAGATGAGTTATTTTTCTATATGTTATAATATTTTTAATTAATAATTATATTAACACTTGTTTTCTTAGTTATATTTGGTTTATTTCAAGAAAAAACTAGTTTACTAATTGGGAAATCTATATTTATACTCTACTAGTTTATATTACACACTCTCTAGTGTCCAATAGACATGGTCTCATACTGTTCATGGGAGAATCCTTGATATGGATGTTTGAGATAAAATTTTATAAGAATGAAAATGGGCTGGAAATTTGTTTAAGGTGAGTTCTTACAGGATCATTCCATTCTATTATGATATATTGAATATGAAACTTCTTATATATTATTATGTTTTACTTGATAAAACTTTTTTGATACCTTTACTAAAATCCTTATCTATATATTGATTCTATTTTATTATTTTGGATTCCTGGATAATGTTTTTTACTCTTACCTCATGTAATAGGATATGTATATGTTTCTTTTAGTTAATTTTCTCTCTTGTTTTGGTTTATATTCAATTGAAATAGTTTTTGAATTAGTTGTGGAAATAATATTTTTAAAGGGGAGAAATAACTATTATTTCATTAATATAAACCGATGAACATCTATTTTTACGAATTCAAGGTTTATTATTTAAATTTCCTTTCAATTATTTCCTTATATAAAAAGTTGGTAATACATTTTTTTGAGGGATATTAAATTTTATTTGTTTTAAGATACTCTTTACTTGGTAAAAATTATTTTTATTCCATACATAGTTCATGATATAATTTATAAGATGTCTTATAAAATGAATTGTATAAAATTTTGTGAAATACTACTGAACACATGTATCTCACACCATATATGCAAGTTTTTTTGTATTTAGATATCTTATATTATAGAGGTATAAAAATTATATTTTTATGTTGAAAGAACACATTATTAATCTGGTTTATGGGAATTCTTAGATGTTGAGGTGACCTTGGGGAACATGGAGATGATATCTTATGACGGTTCATGATTATGGATTGTTTCAGGTTTCTCATGTTTTATACACCTTGAATTACCTTTCTATTTTGGAACATATTATGTAACTCTATTATTATTTTATTTTACAATTATGGTTTTGGATGTTTACACCATTTCTTCTTATTTGGTTGGTATCATTACCAAAACTATTTCTTTTTATGTGACATGATAGTCCAAACTTTATATACCTCATATTATCATTGGGGTAAAATCCAAAAACGTTATTTATAGGGTGAAATAATTCCTTAAGTTTTATTTTTATACTCTTAGTTATTATATCTACCCCATAATTATATAGAACACACCTTGAGTTCTGTGGCTGATCCGTTTTGTCAATGTGGCCAGTTTACTCAATATAGATCATTGAAAAATGGTTCCAAAGTCCTATAATTATTTAGAAAAGACTATTAGATGGGAAATAGGCTCATCTATACTCAAGTAAAAGGTCATTATTAGTTACCTGATTAACCCCTTTCACAATCAAACATGAATTTACATGGGTATTACAGATTTGATTCATTAAGTTTTGTCAAATTTTCACTGATTCTTGGTATATTTCGGTCATAATGGAACGGAATTTGATCCGACTTTAGATAATGTGGTTTGACATGGAATTTACATGAGGTTGAGGTGTAAAGGAAGGATGGCCACAGATGCACCATTTTCACATGGTCTGAAAATCTTGTGTAAACTGTGTATTTGGTTATAGAAACTTTTAAGTGGATTTTTTATCGTTGGTGCTCAGTTTTCCAAATATTACCGCCAAACAAAGGGTATTCATAAAACCAAAATAATTTTAGGATTTGACCCCCTTTGATTTAAAAGTTTCTTTTAGAGTAATTATCACTTATTTTAAGTGAATTAAGTGGTGTTTTGTGTTGAATTTATGTAACGAATAATAATTTTGGAATATTTTTATTTCTTAAAATTAATTTTATCTTCCATTTCTTATTTCAAAAACTACATCAAAATGAGATGATACAAAAGCCATTAAATAAATATTATTAATAAAACTATAAGAATAATAAATTCCTATAGTAAATAAAATATATTAATCATCTAAAAATTCCAACATTTATAGGATAAAGAAAAAATGATATTTAGTATTAAAATTAACTGTTATTTCAAATATAACTTCTGGAAATAATTTTATATTTTATCTAAATAATTAAATCGAACAATATTGAATGATAGTATTATATTTTAGTATAAAAAAATAGATTAACATTCCTAAAATTATAAATTTATAAGAAATAATATTATGAAAACTTAATATTTTGAAGCACCATTTTTCATAAAAGAAATTTTATTTATATTTATGTATTTTAATTACATTATTTTATAAATTTTAGAATTTAATTAATAGTAAACTAATTTTATTTTTGGATTTCAATTTAAAAATTAACTAAGCATTATTTTTTTTGTAATATTTATAAAAAAATTTATTTTTAGGTGAATAGTAAAATATACTATTTTTACTAATATTGTGAATTTTATATCATTTTTTTGTAGATAAATATAAATTAGAAATTTAGAAAACATTTTTCAAGAAAATATATGCATTTTATAATTGAAATTCTGAACTTTATAATATATATTATAGTTTACAGAACAATATTTTATATCTTAGAACTCAAGTAATATTTTTCTCAAAAATTATTTTAATACATTATACATTTATTATATTAAAAATATTTTTTAATACTTTTATAAATTTAATTATATTTTTTTTCAAATTTAGAATCAATGGGTCCAAATTATATAATAATTTCAACTTTATTGTTATACATAAATATTAAGTTACTATAGTTAAAAACTAGTTACCGTTGTAAAAGTTTGAATGAAAAAGTAATAATTCAAGGGATAAAGGGTTTAAAATAGGGTAAAAACATGTTTTTAATTGATTGGTTGAGATATTTTTGACCTTATCAAACCCTAAAATTGATTATTGTGTATTTTTTATGCCAACCGAAATGCTTAACATGTACTCCTTTTATATAAAATTTAAAATCTTAAAAAAAATGTCATTCTCATAATTTATAAGATGGGTCACTCACTACCCTTTCAATACCTCTCTAAATTTTTTTCCACATGAAATTTTTCCAAATTTTCCTCCCTTGTTTTTCTCTTTTACATTAATAATCTTTTATTCACAAGATATTGTCCTAAGATCTTCATTTTCAAAGGATACTCCAATTTAAACAAAACTTTCTCCACTTATGTTCAATAATTTCCTAACATGATTTTATCCTATCAATCATTTTTGAAATTATTTTTTTCCAATAATTTATTATGACTTATGTACTTATAGTGTACTTAGGTTTTTTATATTTTAGGGATAAAAATTAACCACATCTCCCCTTACCCTTAAGAAATTTAAAAAACGTCAATCATGCATATCTTTAGACTAGCACCTCTATAATATAACTTATATTGTATTTATTATCTAATATACAAGGATGGTTTGAATAAGGTATTTAATATACAAGTATGATATTTATAACATATTTTTTTTATGAAAATAATAAACCAAATTACTCACTTATCTGATTCCTTGGGAAAAAAATCATTATCCATGTGTACCACTTTCATGGAATGTTATAAATTATAATTGATTTTTATATATGATATATAGGATTAATAGATATCATGAATATTATTATTGTTTTATATCAGAAATTTTTTGATCGTTAATAGGTTATCTATCAATGTAGATAAATAACATGAAAAGTAATTATTTACCAATTTCGTATTCCCAAAGCATAAAAAATCTCTCATATAATTAGATTATAATATTATAGGTCATTATAACACATAAATTATATTAGAATATATAACCTTGGTATCAAAAAATGGGTGCCAAAATCAACATCCAAAAGCATAAACGATGCAATTACAGTTACTAACACCTGATAGTAAAAATAAGCAATATCCAACAAAGATATTTTTAATAAATGACTAAAAATGAAGTATATTAGGTTAATATATATGAATAAGGTTATAAAATATATTAATAAGATAGTTATATTTTTTATGAGGATAGTGCACATTCCACTAAGAGGGAAGAAAAGTGAGGGGTTTTCTTGACTCAATTTGTTTTCTTGAGTCATAATCACTAAACTTTGATTATAAAATGTCACGATTGAATCATTCTACCCTATGATGATATTATATAGTATTTAAATATTCTTTCATTGGAAAATCATATTTCACACTGAATAATTCTTTTTTGATGCATGCATTGTTTCATAAAAAATGTAGATTTTTAAGAATAATTCCTCTATCTTTTAATAGATTTTTTCTTCCATATCTATGTTTTAACTTATTGCTAATGTTTTCCATTCCATAGAAGGAACTAATTTTTTTATCTCTAATGATCATTACATTTTCATTTATTCATTTTAAAACAATGGTTTTTTATCTTTTTAAAGATGTGTGTTTTCAATAAAGGTTTTTTAAAATATTTAAAATGATTTTTATTTCTGTGAACATATATACTACCCTTATATATAACATTTTGACATATGATTTATTTCTTATAAATTTATATTTATTGGAATTTGTTTTAATTTAATTTTTAATGACATTTTATATTCATCATCAAAAAATGGTTTTTAGAATGTGAATTGACAACCACATCTTTTTAAGGTGATATTAATTGTTTTTTTAAGAAAAGTACTCTTTGTGATTTCTCTTCTATTTTCAAAGTATTCTTCTCTAATTAGGTAATGGTTCATAAATCACTCTTTATATTCTATTTTTCAAATACTCTTTTTTTGTGGTCTTGTTTTTGGTATCAAATTATCATTTTATATGTGATACCATTTATGAAAGTTATTAAACCTATTTTATTCTCTTGGGTTATTTAAGATAAGATGAATGATTTAATTTTAAGTGGAGCATATGTGTATGGATGATGAACAATGGGGTCATATTTCACCCTCAAATGAATTTTTAATGGTTTTATATCTCATTATATAATAATATAATTCAGTAAGTAATTCTTGATCCACGGTGGGAATCAAATATGGAATGATCACTATACTATAAAAATTAGGTAGGGATGTTTTCGATACTCTCTAATATGAATCTAGTGATGATTATTTCTCCTGTATTATATGGTAATTAGGAGGTGATTCCTTGTCCACTATGATATTATTACCTATGCATATGTTTATGTTGCTTATCTTTATAAGATATTCTTTATTTCTAGGGTATTCTAAAATTTTATAATATCTAGTGTTCTAGATATATTCTTATTTCTTATGTTATGATTTCATGTTTTCTTTGATTTTTGTTATATGCTCATAAGCAATTTTTATGACCTTTTCAGGTATTATTTTTTAATCAATGATCTATAATAATAAATCAATTTTTATGACTGAAATAGATGATAATATGATCTTTTTATATGATATTTCTCACTAAATCATGTTTTCCACCATATTTATAATCTAATAGTTATAAATTATAGATAAGTTTCCTTTATTAAAAATTTAATCCCACCCCTTTCTTATGATTCCACTCACATGGTTATGAAGATTAACACATCACATAAGATGTCTAGAAGTGGGCCAAGAGGAGAAAAGTTAAATAGAAATGTCAATAGGTGTTCTAAAATAAGATATTTATCCAGCTAGTCTCTAATATACTAAACCTCATGGTCCTAGGGGTTTTTGACTATTTGAGAGATTTATTAACTTTTTTAAGGAATAAAAGTTATATTTGTGTATAGAATCAAGTTTGATATTTCATGCTGTGACAGTTGATTTCATTTCAAAAATGGTAATTTCTTTTGGAAAAATAGATTTTATGAAATTGATTGTTTTTTATAATATGGTTTCTTGGTTTACATAGAAAACATCACAATTTTAATAAATTATGATAATAAAGTGATTTATAATGGATTGTGTAATGTGTTTTTATGTAGAGGTGAGTTTTATAAAAGTGTCATAGGATGAATTGTATAATTTCTCAAGCTTTAAATGATGATTTAAAAAAATTTATATGAAGATAAAATAATTTTTTTATGGGGGTAGTTTAGAATTAAATTGAATTTATAGATTGTTATTAGTTTTATAATAAAATAATTTGTTGGTTTTAAAATGATTATAAATATTTTTAACCTTACCCTGAGAGTTTGAATAAAATAAATATTCTTGGATTTCTTAAATGTGAGTGAATATTTGCAAAGTTTGTATAATTTTGTAAAATGAGTTTTTATATATTTTCCAATTACTTATGTTGGAAGTATAAATTATTATGGTGTGATATACATGTTCTTAATTTTGGAGAGTTTATGTTTTTGTGATTGAACATTCGATTTATCTTGGGATAATATTATTTTAATTCTAATGGTAGTTTTGATATGTTTTTATATTATATGTTATATTTATTATTTCTCCAAGAATGATAATAATGAATAAAATTAATTTTTGTTTCAAAGCATTCTTTCTATTAGTTATAGTATAGCCCTTTCGGTTTCAGAGTCTACCTAGACTCTAATAGAGATGAAGAGTTATGTTCCACTCCAACCATGGATCATATTAAAGAAATTTTTATTATAATTTACATAATTTTCATGGTAATGAAAATTAACTTGGGTTAATGGAGTGGATATAGATTATTAAGGAAATAAATGAATATTTGGGAACTCTTGAATCCCTTAATGTAAAATATTTTATAAGCCTATTTGAAGTCCATATTGATAATTGTGGGAAAATGTTGTTCTAATTTTATGAAATGATTAAATATTATAAAGCTTCTTCAAATTTATATTTATCTGATGGTATTATCTAGAAATTTTCAAATTATAGATATTGATAGAATTTTGGAGTATCCAATTTTGTTTGAAAATGGAGAAATATCATGGTAACCATTTCTCTAATTTGGCTCCTTTATCTCTAGATCTAGTCACTAATTAGTCTCTAAAACCTTGATTTTTTATCAATGGATATATTCAATGGTAGCTTAGACAAACAATGTTATAATCTTCCCAATCTTTTGATATATTAGTGATTGAAACAGATATAGTAGTGGAATTGAACCTGGTAAGGTATCCTATAATAAGTGATAACCATGTTTCCTCTTAGTACCAAATATTTTTATAATCAGAAGCAAGATGAACAAGAATAGAGAAGTGGGGTTAATATATTCTAGTATTTATTATTCTCCTACCACCCATCATAAGAAGAAATAATCTATCACCTGTTTACAATATTGTATTCTTGGTTACTCTTATCCTTTCAAATCAATATATCAAATAAATTTACATTTATCTAGTTCTTTTGGGAATCCTAAATATATTTTTTAAGTTGAATTATTAGAAAAATAAGAAAAATAAGTCCCTAACATAGACCAAAAATGAGTGACCTTATCAGGTTTAATGAGTAAAAAGTGAATGAGGGCTATCAGGGGGTATTTCTGTTATCATAGATAATGAAATTATTGTATCTTCCAGAGGAGGGGGTGGGGTGAATTGAAGTTGAAAAAATGAACTTACGATTTTCTTATACTCTATGAAGTAAAATTTCAAAAAATTAAAACCTATGAATAATTATAACTAAATTAATGTTAATTATATAGTGAAAAATTAAACCATCAAAATTTAAACAACTTAATTATTAAATGAAATATAATTATAAATTAAAAAATAAGAGTAAAAAGACATTAATTATTCCAGAAAACTAAAGATATCACTTTATAGGATATTATTTCCAAAATAATTACTATCAAGTAATTTTTTTTCCTGTATGTCAATTTATTAGTAAGATTGATAATAAAATCCAATTTATACAAGTAATTGAATTTCTTTGATTTATACCAGATCAAAAGAAAAAAAGTTACACACCATAATTTCTTTGAAAATCAGTTTACAAATGTAAGCTCAATCCATAATCTTCTCCTCTATCGACATTTTCAATATTAATTCCTCACTGGTAAATTTTCAAACTCCATAGTTTAAAAGTAGTTAATTCTATATAAAAAATCTCACTGATCACAAATATTAGAAGAAATAATTATAAAAGAAAAATATAGAACTTTTACCTTCAATCCCCACACATGGATGTTCTAAGTTGACATTGTAAAAACACCATAATCATAATCACTCAATGCTGTGAGATGATGAAAAAATTCAGGAGAGAAGTTTTTTTAATGTCTATATCTTTGTTTTTATTCAAATATCTATCTTATTTTATATATTTTTTGATAAAAAACTCCACTATGATATTCGGGTTGAGTTATAACTACACCAAAATTATCTCAACATATTTCAAAGAAATATTTTAGAAAAACTTCTACATCTCCTAGAAATTTCATGTATCACATTAATTTCATTAGAATATTGAGAATCAGAAGTGAAAAATTGTATAAAAATTGATCATAAAAAATCCTTAAGTTAGGATAAATTCAGTGTGATGGGTATTATTATTTTCAAAATGGGGATACAAAAGAGTTTATTTTAGTCCACAAGTCCCACCTTTTTTAAAATCACAAGACACATAAGAAAATAAAGGAAAAGGGTGAATTTTATTTTAATTTAAAGAGGAAAAACCTTGTGTATAGTGACCTTCACTAAACATACATTAACATTAAATGATCTTTGTGTAATACTTAATACATTACAAAAAAATGACCAAAGACTATATTAGGTTTGTGGCTTTGGAAACATGGAACCATAAACACTAGTATATAAGAGATATATATTATATCACACTAGGTTCTTCATGAGTATATCCCTTCATAGACACATCATAAATAAAATATATCTTTATAAATTGGGAAAGGAAATATAAAAAGGGATGAGTTAATATTATCATTAAGGATAGAAAAGGAAGATATGTTATCATGATCATGAGAATTAGGGTATGAGAATGATTTCATAATAGTATAAGATCATATACTGTACATCAAAGATCATAAACAAGAATCTTGGAATAAATATTTTTAGTTCATAAGACAAAGAATTATAATGTAATCAATAGAATTTATCATGAATTCATACAAATGTGTTCCATAAGATCACAAATAATCATCATATCATGACTAGTAAAAAGACAAGGGTTCATAAAAATCATATCATAACCCATGAAAAACTTTTTATTCATTATTATAAGTTACCAAGATTGGATAAATGGAACTAATAAATTACTATATCATTAATAAACATAGGATAAGAAAATTCATGAGTGTTATTGAGATATATATCATAATATTTCATTAATGAAATCAAAATTATAAATAATCCTGATAAATAATGAGATTATAGTAAGAAACTCTTACCACTTTGGTAACTTTGAATAAAATTCACCATGTAAGAAAAAGAAAATAAATGAGATTAAAATATCATGAAAATAATGAGATTCATGATATTACATATCAAAT
Source organism: Viscum album (assembly GCA_963277665.1). Lineage (NCBI taxonomy): Eukaryota > Viridiplantae > Streptophyta > Magnoliopsida > Santalales > Viscaceae > Viscum > Viscum album. Next base: position 1,369,148,238 of record OY728163.1, on the reverse strand, counting down.
TTTAGTGTATAAAAATCATAAAAGAATATAGTTGTATAAAAAAACATGTGTCTCAAAGAAGGAAAATTGAGGAAAAACTACCTTACTGACTTGGAATCTTTTGAATTATAATACCCCATTAAAGAGAAATCATAAACTTTATATGTAAGTACACAAATTTTTAAGGATAATAATCAGAGAATAAATTCATTGGAAGTCTATACACCACACAAAATAAACTAGTGGTGTGTAAGGAATAAGTATCACCAAAATAAAAGTGAGACTATAAATCCCCTTAACATATGTCTTGAGTCTCATTTTACTTGTTTAAAACTCCAGTATAATAATTGTAATTTTATTATACATCTAACAAAAAACCATATTATTAAATCTAATACCATAATTTATTTTATAATGACTTTATATTACCCATTTATTAACAATTCCATGTTAATGTTAAGTCTTGGGTAATATATGCTATGTTGTTTTGTATATGTTTTGACTTATTTTTCTTGATATTATTACTTAGATCATGATTTAATTATTAAAAAATATAAATAAATGATATAAATATCATATATAATCATAGTATAAATATTTATAATAATCTAAAAAAGGTATAAATAGAAAATGAAATACACTGTTTTTGGAGATGGTATGTCATACATATGCGTGATTTCTGTTTGCATTTTATTATCATTTTAAAAGAATTAAAGTAAATAAAATATGTCTATATATATAATATATCTACAGTATAATTATTATTTCATATATATCATATATTGTCACTAAATCTATATAAGGCCCCATCCTTAAACATTATGTAATCTTGAATTAAGTTAATAATTCACATTGAGGATCTTTTAAGGTTTAGAGTTTTAGAGTATTAGGCCATAACTATTACATTACATTTCAAAAATTACAAAGTAGATAATTATACTCTATCCAAAATTTTCCACACTAATAAAACTCTTTAAATAAAACAAGAGTTATTTTCTTGATGTAAATCTTCTTGAATTATTATTTTCTCTTACCATTCATTATACCCTGTTAAAAACATTTCAAATACATGGGATGAGCATAAAAATACAAGTAAGGGTTATAAATCAAGTAAATAAAACATTATTCCATCAATACATACAAATCAATGAAATCATACTTTTTAATCTTTAACATACCACAAAAAATAATAAGTTTTATGAATAACACATGAAAATCATAATTCATAAAAGGTAACTTGTGGAATCCGTAACATACTTACATTGTAGCTTTCACAGATACATCGGGAGTTACTTTTGGAATACCCATCACTGTATATTCTCTAAATCTATTAGGATAAACATTAATTTTATCCTCCGCCATGTTACCCAATTCATTAGAGAGGCATCTTAGGCTCACGCGCCCTAGGTTTATTATAGAACCACCCGTATACATAAACAATTCCCAAGAACCATAACATAATCATAACACATAACACAATCATAAAGGAAATATAAAATTTACATATTAAAATCAAAATATATCAGTTCTAGATATTAAATTAATCAATCCAATTTAAAATAAACATTTAAAAAATTTAAAAAGAATATTTTTGAATCAAAGTGTCTCATACCACCTTGAAAATTTTAAAGGAATTAACATTTTAAAACTTTAATTTCCATATAAAGAAATCATTAAAACCATTTTAAAAACATGTACATTAATAATAATGATTTAGAAAAATAAATCTTCAAAACTTTTAAGATGATGTTTTAGTGAAAGAGTCTCGTCACACTTAAGAAACAATTGAATAAAAGTACTTATAGAATAACAAAAAAAATCTTATAATATCATGAGAATAAGTATATTACTAATATAATATGTCAAAGGGTAGTATATACACCTTATAGAATAATAAAGGTGAACAATATCTAGATATGCGTCAATGAAAAGAGATTAAGACATAGCCCCTTACAAAGATCATTTAGTTAATAAAATAGATTTATTATGTGTATTCACTATAGGTACACATAATTAATGTAAAAATACAAGATAGGACATCAAAATTTATTTATCATGTAATCATAAAATGACATAATCAAGAAGTAGAAGATCAACTCGAAGAATGTAAATTGGGTTAAGAAGTTCCCTTTAAAAAATTTGGCATCCTAATGACGTCACTTAAAAATTCAAAAAATGAGTTTATGAGAGGAAAAATGGTTCTCCCATCACATATACATAAACTTTATAGTAATAAGGATACATGTGGACATATACTAACATTTGAAAATTTAAATTAAAAGACATCACATAAAAGAAGTCTTTGACAAAAAGAGAACCGTGAAACGTTCCTTTACAATGATCGTATCATTACACTAATGATAAACCAATGAACCAATTATGTGAGAAAAATATAAATACAATCAATATAATTATATATTATTTTTAAAACAATCCGTGGTCATCCACACATATTCATATAATGACATATTCAATAAGTATAAATTTAACCCAAAGAATTGAAATTGGGTTAAGGAGTTTCCTTACCTCGTGTCTAACATCACTCGTTCATTCTGCAATCCTCTGAATGATAAACTAAAGTTAATTTATATTTGATTGATAACTTTTTCAGGTTTAGTATTCATTTTATATCACTTATTACCACTTTATAAACATTACATAATCATTTTAATTAATAAATTTTATTAATTTGATATTTGGAACTTGAGTCAAAAAAGAACTTCTTATAATTACAAGTTGTCCATGTGGTCAAAAGTCCATTATCTACAGAATGATATTCATGATTTATATATCATATATATAATATATATCTAGTATATATATATTAATAATATTATATAACATTTTGAGATAAGAAATTAAATGCACCATTCCTGGAGACGGTAAGCCGTACGTACGCATGAATTCTAATTTAATTTATAATTCATATTTAATGGAGTGAAAAATTAATGATACATAGGTATATTATAATTTCAGTATAATATCATATATAATTTCATTAACTCTATCCTTTATAAATTCCATGTATGGCATGAACGAGTCATATCACTTTGAGGGGGTGGTATTCTACACTTCCTCAAATAAAATTATCATATTTACCCATTATGGAAACCGTAAAGGTATTCTATAAAAAAAAATATAAATAGAGACAATATAAATATAATATATATCACATATAAATATAGTTCCATCACAATGGGCACCATGAGATGTGGTAGGATATATTTGAACAATCATCGTTTCGTGAGGCAGTAGTTCACCATCCACAAAAATAGTACATTCGTATCCATTACATGGAGGTGTGTGGAAGTGTAGTTATAATAATACTCATAAAAATATCCTAGTATAATGAGGATACTATTTTTGTAATAAAATAATGTAATAAATTGAGTTTAGGGGGTTGGATAAGGAAAGTAAAAGAAAATAACATAAGAGAAGTTGTTAATTTTAAATCCGTTAACTCCCTTTGATTTGAACCAAATGGATTTCTTGAAGTGCCTTATGCCTAAGTTAAGGATTATAGGTAGAATAGAAGAATTTTAGTAGATTATTTGTTCCGAGTTTGGATGAGCCAATGGGGCTTCTGAGGTTTGAGTAATGGTTAGGGGTGATGGATTTTTAAACGGGGGAGGAGGGGATCTTTAGTTAATTTTGAAAATATTATTTTATTATAAACTTAATTATGATATCAATAGGTCCCCAAACAATTTAATTCGATGATAAAGTGAGTGTTGTTTGAAATCCTCTCATCCAATGGGTTTTAGACAAGTTTAGGACATAAAAGAAGCTTTATATTTTATCTTTAACCCTTAGTTAACTAATTTAACTTTTACCTTGTCCTATTGTATATACATACTATATGGTTAATATGTTTATTATAAAATTCCAAGAGACCCAAAACGAATCATTAATGAAAAGTTTAACATAAGATATGTCAGTTGATCGAATCTTATATTTTTAGGATTATTTTATCATTTAATAAAATATTAATTTTTTTAAAAACTCATTTATGTCTTTTTATAAAATATTCATATCAAGACTTTAAAAAAATCTACAAAGACTTAATTATTTCTAAAAAACTTCATTAATTCAAAGATAACAAGTCTTTATTATTCCTAAAATTCGTGTATGGTATAAAAAGTTTCAGAATAATTTTATTTTAACATTTATAATCTCATTTACTTAAAAAATTCATTAAAAATGAAATCAGTACATCATCATTGTGTCATAAATAAATTTATTTATTTTACGTCTAAAAATTATAAAAAAACTACAATGATTTAGAAAATCTTTTCAGATTTCCAATGAGTATTTATACTTGAAGATATCTCTTATATACCCCATATATAAATTGTTTTACTAAAATGTATTTGTTTATGTTACATTTTCCTTAACTTTAAATTAATTTTTATAAAGTGTTATTTTTTAAACTTATTTACCATATTTTACCTTTTCACTATAGTGAATAAAATATTTAATGAAGTAAATATTCAAAATGTATAAAAATAAAAGTTACCAGTTTACACAATTTTTACCTCCTGATTCCAAATATGGAATCCATTTTTCCAAATTCCAAACAAAGAAGTTGCAGAAATTAATTTAAAATTAATTCTCATTGTCAAAACAAAAAAGTGTGTATTTAAGAAATAATAACTATCAAAATACTGACATGTATTATTTTTAGATTAAAAAGAAAAATTAGTTCCAATGACCAAAATTGGATTAAATGGTAAAAAAGAAATCTAATTACAATTTAAAACCAATTAAGTTGACAATACAAACATATAAATAAATTAGATTAAAAGGTAGTTTGGAATTAAAATGCAGTATTTTTCACTATTAATACAAAAATGAACTTTATTTGAAAAATACCAAAATTTTACCCAATGTAAATTTTGATGTCCCTCTTATAAATAAGATGTTTATTTTTTCATATGGAACATATAAAAGTGAAAAAACTTTATTTAAAAAGGTTTCACCATCAAAAGGTAGTAAATCGTCCTTTAAAAGAATATTATAGTATTTCACGCTTAAAATCAGATTAATTATTATTTTAATCATATAAAATTTATTCGATAAAAGTAAAAACATTTAACAAAAATGTGTAATCATATTGTAGTTAGTTCTGTTCATTCCTGATAATATAATGGCTAGGCCTTAACTACCATTTAAATAAAAATAATAATATATTATTTTCTGGTATAACTCAAAGTTGTGTGCCACTTAAGATTTCAAAGAAACTCATTATTGCGTGTTGAGTAAGATATCAGTCATAGAATCCCCTTAAAAGTAAAATTATTATTTAATTCACAAATATTAATAAATATGAAAATTTCATATTCTTTATTTACCTAGGATGTTACATCCTACCCCCCTTTTGGGAATTATGTCCTCGCAATTTTAAAATTGGTCATATCATCTTTAATGAAAGTCCCACATAAAAAAATTATCAATAACACTATAACTTTAAAATAAATTAAGATATTTACAAAGTTCAACTAAGTTAAAAAATACTAGGATTATTTAAAACATGGATATAGAGGAGACTCTAAGTGTCATGTTTTTATGGAGAGTGATAGAAAACATGATCAGGAGAAAGTTAACCATAAGAAAACCACAAACTTGCGATAGGTTCAACTATCATTGGTTTCCCAGAAGGAAAAGTAAATAGACAATGTTTTTGTTTTCAGTTTCATTTAATAAATTTGGAGAATATATTTAAGAGATTTACTAACAACATAAGTAAATATACTTACTTTTCAAGTAGAGTTTCATCCTTTAATAAATTTCTACCACAAACTCATCTTTTCTCTAAACAATGAGTATTAAAAATGCCTCTTTCACACCTAAAGAAATAGAATAAACTTCTAGAGAATCGAAAAATCCACAAAAGATGAAAAATATATTTCCCGGGTCTTTAGAAATTAACCAAAATTGAAATTGTTAGTACAAGATCAGATAATCCGCAAAAAGGATAATACTTTATAAAAATAAATACTACTCTTAATCCCCAAAATTTGATAAACAATCCCCAAAGTTCAGTAAAGAGAATTCAATAAACAACTATCCTTAAAATTCTTCAAAGTAGCCCAAACTAAGATTGAAACCCAAAACTGAGAAGGATTTAATAACATAGTCTTCCAAAGTAAATCTTAATATTTATCTCCAAATTACATCGACCCCTCTTAAAGTCTCATACTGAAGAGTAATTAACCTAATCAAATATTCTCTATTAAAGGTTAACCATATCCATAAATAACCCTAATTTCTATATGTTCTCAATAAAAACATATACTCTTACCAAATAAAATTTCAACCATTACTCCACAAATTATATCCCATAGGTACCACAATCATGACATAAAGCATAACTAGTGGGCCTATCATGAAAGTGTCAATGAAAGAAAGTAATTATAACATACATGGATGGTCATAAGGTTAAATAGATACATATAATGTCAATTGATGTCAAATAGAAGTGAAAACATGTAGTAAAGGTATTTGAGAAATTTTAGCTTTAAATTTTTTTGTGCGGTTTAAAGGAAAATACTAAAGAGATTTTAAAATAGAATAGTGGAAATTATATTATTTAAATACAGAATTGAACCAAGAATGTTTTCATAATAAAAAGGCTTATTTTATAAAGACAATTTTGGATTAAAATAGAGGATATAGTACACTTGAAATTGTGTAATAATTTGGGAAGTTCCCTTAAAGCATGTTTGTTTATTGGAAAGTACTAAGGAGGGAATATTTAAAAAAAATATATAGCCCAAAAATGGATTGATAGAAGGGTCTTGATAAATTAATTTTTTACATCTAAAAATAATTTATAATATGAGCATAAATAGATTAGATATATCCATTTTTATTTAAAGAAAGATTTGGAAACCTGGAAGAACAAAGGAGGTTCGGGTTGAATTCGTTACAGTTTATCAACATGGTATCGGATGTAAGTAAGAGGGCCTGATGAGAATGAAATGGGGTTTCTCATCACTTATAAATCCTGTTGGAAGTATGGGTGTGGTGAGAAATCATACCCCATAATTTGGTATTACACATTAAAATGCACAACATTGAGGAAAATATTGATTTTAAGTGTGAAATGGAGAGGATCCCTTACCTTAAGTCTTGTGGTGTTCTCCACTTGTTACTAATGACCTGAATAAATAAATTAGGTCTATTAATTAATAATTATATAACTTATAATATAATTAATTTATATATTATTACATTATTTTATTTTATTCAAGACATTGTTGATTGGTTATAAGGTTCAATTTCATTGTTCGGATCCATTTTCTTGCTTGGGGTTTAATGATCCGTTCATGTTCAGATAAACACATAAGATGAAAGTGGTTTTCCAGAATTGAATCTTAATTTTGTTAGTGAAGATAAAAGTGATTAAATGGTTATAATAATTCATTTTTTTATTGTGTGTTATGATGAATTATTATACAAAATCTTAGTGATAACTGGTTTGGTTAATCGGTTGGTTTTGATTTCAACGAACATGTTTTTATTTATAATTTAATAGAATTTGTAAAAAAGGTTTAAAAAACCTTAACTATGATATATTAAATATGTAATAATATGGTTAAATCATAAAACAAATGGTTTCATGACCATAATTAAAGATGGTCATATAAATTGATAAACCGGTCTCCTGGAATTTTCTAAATTTACACATCTCAAATAGTGTTTTCATTTCTTTGAAATAAAAGATTGGAAAAAGAGAGATGATAATGAAATATCCCATTAGAATAACAAAATTATATTACATGTATGTTACTAGAGTTATCATACCATTTGAGTGAAGGGAGGCGAATAAAGAAACAAAAAAATAAAAATAAAAATAAAAATAAAAGAACTTAAAAGGAATAAAAGAATTGGAAAGAGGAATTTACCTCTTGTCTTTATCTCCTTTGAGAACCTCTTAAGAGGAGTGGTTTTGGTATTTTGAAGAGAATAGGGGATTTGGGATGTTTGGGAGGATATTGGGGAGATATATTGGTATAATATTTGCAAGGAAAAAGGATTTAGAAGAGTGGGGAGAAGAGGGAGTGAGGGGGGGGGGTATAATGGAGGAGAGGAGGGTTTTCATAATTTTTTAATCATTAGTTTATTAATTTCTCTCAAGACCCAAAAGTGTGATGATTCCATAACCAAAAAAAGTAATATTTTTATGTTATTTCAAACCAATAGCCATTTACATCATCCATGACTCAATAATGATGCAGAAATTCATGTTTTTGCATTTATTGTGAATTATCAAATTTTACTATTCATCAAAAATTCATGTATTTTAGAAAAATCCCAAATATTCACCCTAAAAATTTTTAGATGTTTAGATACCCAAAATTAATTCCATTTGTCTAAAATAATTTTCTAAATATGATTAATTTTATATTTAATTAAAATAATAATTTACTTGAAAAATACAGATTTTAAAACATTTATTTTCTTATTACCAGATATAGGTATATCGTACTTCCATGGGAATCTTATTCATATACTATCATAAGTAATGTTACTATTAATTAGGGTATATCACTATTCATAAGGTTAAAATTACTATTCATAAGGGTATGCTACTATTCACCAAAAATTAAGTTTGTCATATTAGTCTCCAAATAACTTACTGATCGTAGCAGTGTATGTCAGATTTTTGAAATTCCAAAAACAGAAGTGAAAAACTTATGTAAAAGATCACATATCACTTATTAGTTCATCATGTTTCGATTTTGTGTGATTATCTAAAATTATTATAATAATGAAATTTACATTGAAAACATTGGGTCATTATATTCTTCATGAAAGAATTAAAAAATCAAACATTCTATCTCACCAAAGAGATGCACCACATATAGGGTGAAAACATAATTACTAAATAAAAAGGTAAATGGAAAAGAAGTACTCAAGTAACTATACCAAAATTTGATCATAGATTATCCACCATAGATAAAAAAGTGCCGGATTACATGAGAATTCATAGGATCTAAGGGGAAAATCTAGAACATACTACAACTTGAAGCATTCTATCATTGATTCTGATACAATAAAACTACTTGAACACTCAGTCATACCCCTACCTAGAACAAATAAGGGGAAACAAACCAAATTCATAATGTGTCCATACTTTGGGGTGCCAGAGTGTAATTTAAAACTAGTATAGCATGCGTTTTCAGATGATCCACTAGCTATTCTAGATTACCATGTTATTTCTAAAATGGGGGTGATCTAAGGAGTATCAAGAAATCAATCATATATAATGAATAGGTACACAACACACATAAGTCATACACCCACAAACACCATCCACGAACACCAATCTAAGAATTCCCCTTTCCTTAAGGACATCAATGAAAATGAGAAATCCTATACTAGGGAAATTATAACCCCTTTGTAAATGATAAGGAAGGAGGCACATCCCAAGGAGATATATCAAAAGAAAACCATTTTTCCGAAAGTACCAATGAGGACACACCAATTCTTTTGAAATAAAAACCTTTTCCAAAGTTTCCAAACACACCATTTATGAATCCATGGAATATTTAAAACAAATTTGAAAAACCAAATCATAATTTTCAAATCATAAACCACTTTTAAGGGCCAACAATGATTTTAATATAACAATTTGTGTCTAATGATTTGTAATTTAATTCCAAAAAATTTAATAGAAAGCAAAAAAACAACATTTCATCTCAAATAACCTTTCAATATAGTATATATTTTTCACTAGCATAAAAAATGGTATAAATATCAAGGAAATAAATGAATCTTAAGTATAAAGTCCAATACATAGAAAACCCTACCTTCAAGGTGTAGATAACCAAGAGGGAACACAATTAAAATCATCTCCTTCATCAGTAACCCCTTGAATCTTCCCTTTTATGCTTCTGCGTATATGTACCTTCACATATGTATAAGTAAACCTATCCACAATATATATATCAGGGTTACCATAAATTAATATGTATAAGTTAATCCTTATACATATGTCTGTACTTGCTTATACGGTATGCCTCCGGAATCCCCCACTACAATTACATGCATATGCCTATAAATATACACTGATATATATATAAGGACACCTGGCCCAAATATATATATATATATATTCGTACCACTATTATTGAACATATAAAAATGGTATCATATATATATATATATATATACATTTTTACGTATAGTAATATGTGGAGGTTTCCTCCAAAGAAATACAAAGTATCTTAGAAAATCGATAGGATGCAAAAATAACCAAAATCCACAAATATAATTAGGCCAAATAAAGAGTACAAAAGAAGATCTCTTTAAACAGTGGTGGGGAAACTAAATCATACCGAGGCGCTACAACTTCATCATTAGATTCTAAAGAATACATGACACTGCCATAGGAGACCCATCAAAATCCCTAACAATGGAAGAGAAAAATGAAAATTTTTTCAACCCCCACCCTAGGGCTCAAACGAATGGATTGGTGTTGTGGGATAATAGAAAAAAGCCTAAAATGTGGAAAAGAGAAGTCGATACCATACCATGGTGTCACATCCAAGAAACCAAAATAAATCTTTTGGGAAGAGTGTGGGGATGGGAGCCCAAATGAGGGGGCGACCTGAAGCTAAGGGGTAAGGGAGGGGAGGGTTTGTCATATTAGGTAGGGGATTGGGGTTACAATGATATGGTGTAAGGGGAATTATAATATGATTTTTTTAATTTTAATTTTAATTAATTTAATAATTTTTGTTGAGAAAAATAATGACCCATGTTTTTAGTCGCACTGTTTAGAAAACTGTGTGCCAACTATGCACCCTCTACTAGGTTTATAGATCAACCCACACAAGATAACCCTAGGGTTTGGAGAAAAATGTTCCAAATGTGCAGTTAGCTATGTCAAAAGTTGAAATTTATTTCACATGGTCACCACACATATTGATAAACATGGCACCTTAACCATGCGATGCAGTCTATAATCCTAAAAACAACCAATTTTAATGGAAAACACCTTGAAGAAGAATGAAACAAATATAAATTCAAAAATAATTAATATAAAAGAATAGTGTGTGGTCACGGTGTGACATGTATGCCTATTTATCTTCTAAATCACTGAGTTCCTTATTATCTAATTCCAAATATTTATATTCATAATGATCATGAAGAGGTACCTGAAGCCTAATGGAGTAGATTAAGTTAAATATTATTGAATCAACTATTTTTGGTAGTTCCATTTTTGCATTAAGTCTCTAAATAATTTATTAAATGTTTGTTAGGACCTTTTTTTAAATAGATATTGAGGACTAGAGTCCTAGAAGATGATTACACCATGATAAAAATTCATTTGATAGTTGTACACTACCTCTATGTTTGAGTATTTTTGGAATTATGTTATTTAGTATGATCTTAAATCTTATATTTCTGATGAGTTTATTATATAAGCCCAAGGTTTTTATCATAATCGTTTTCTTCTGATCCTCTATGGTTGATTATTTCTAGAGATAGGAACTACTGGTTATGAGATTTTATGTTTGAAGAAGTATAGGTGATAAGGACTTAGATAACTCCAATATTTTGATCAAAGAGGATATATGAGGTATGATATTTATAATTCTAAATTCTATTAAAAAAATTCAGATGATAATAATTATTTTTGGTACTATCAAAGAAGAAATTGGGTAAAAGATTGTTTATATTTCATCTGATCGAAGACGTTTCCATTCTGTAACCTATGTACCTTTGGATCCGGGTAATGATCTTCATGCCACTTTGGATAAAAAGTGCATATTTCCCACTATTGGAACTATTATATCATTTAAATAGTGAGATATTTATAAATTTTTTAAAAATAAAACTCTTCCCCATTCATGAAGGTACTGTGCTGAAAACAAATGGATTCCCTATATTGAAAAAAATCATAGGATGTGAATTTTATCGTATTTTGAATTACATATTTAATTATTTTTAAGAGAAAAGTTTTGAGGCCATTTATGATTAAAGTGAGACCAAATCCGTAATAGGATTAATAATTTTAACAATGATATTTGTTATTTATATTATAAATAAAATATTCTATGAATGCCAATAATCGGAAGATATGATTTATAGATTGAAAGATATAAAATATTAAAATCTCCATTCATTTATAAATTCTCTATTACAATTCATTACATTAATACTTTATTCATGAATTTAGAAACATATTTTTTGGATCACAAAATCATTAAAAACATATTGGTTAAAAAATTTCTAATGAAATCATCATTTATATCTGTTTTAGGTCATGTTTTGTAGAATTGGGTGATAAGTATAGATCATGTATCATGATAGGGATGAGATGATAAAATAGGGATCATTTAATATTTGATCAGATGATAAGGGATTGGAAAACATGGAACACCCCATTTTTGATAGAGGGAGTGCACACCATGCACACTATAAGTGAAAAAACTATCTAATCCATGCAATTCGATTTCCTAGGGGACACAAAAGGGTTTTTTTTTGCTCGGATGATTTGTATTGGCATGGTATATTAAATATATGGATTGCATAGATTGAATATTTTTGAATTATATGATATATTGGGTGAGAATAATAAGATATAGGAGGGTGTAGGGTGAATGGGGGTGCAACATGTAAGATCCTTTGCCCATACAAATTAGAAGTATCCTAAGGGATTTGAATTTTCCAATAATGGGTGGGTTGAATTTGTATCAGAGATTCTTAATGGGATTCTAAATGTGGGGGATGTCTTAAAATCATGTCTTCAAACATGGTGTCAAGATAATAAGGTGGTTGGTATGTTTTCAGAGTATCTCGGGGGTTAGGGACCTGGGTTAATGTTTTTGAAAAGTGCATCATAGGGAACATGGTTGGCGCAAAGTTAGAGCTAACTGTACGGCCTAACTATGTGGCACAAATAACATAGGTGAAAAACTTGTTATATTATACAGGGACCTAAAAAAGAATGTGATCCTCTATAATAAATTGGATACATTCCACATGGTTAGTAAACAATCAATTAAACTGTGCGCCATGCTTTTGCAAGGAGGGCGTGCTTCGGAAATTTGGGGTGCCCAGTTTGTTTATGGTTTATAAAATCATGCAGTCAAACCATTCAGTTCATTAATAGGGGAAAAATATATTTTTCCCTTTATAACCTTTAAGAGCGTTTCCACCACATTCTTCCATTCCCCCCTGCTCGAAGGCCCTCCACCCTATCCTCCCCTTCTTTAAACCCCTTATAGGGGGTGTTTTAATGGATTTCCTTGGAGTTTTGAGGTGAAATTTCACCCCTTGTAAGATAATCAATTATTATCCTCCCTTATTTCATAATTTTTGGTTTCTATTATTAGGGTTTTTTGATTTTTGTTTCAACAGATATTTATGGAATCATATAATGGTGATGTAATTTTTTTCATTCATAGGAAGAGAACATCCCATGAGGCTGTATTCACTTTTCAACATGCCGATTCATTGAGAATGTTTCCATAGTGGGTTTTCAAAGCTTTAATGAATAAATCAAATTTTGTGGGTATAAATTTTGATGCCATTTCATGGTGATAATTCCCGATTCAAGGTTTAGGATGTTCCATGAGTTATTTCCGAGCATTGTGACATGGGTTTGGGGTGAATCAATCAGCCAGTGGGGTTTTTAGTGTTATGAATTTGTAATTAGATTTGTTTAATTGTTTATAAATTCTTAAGATTAATTAATTAATTATAATGTGATTATAATTAATTATCTTTTGGGGATTTGGTTGTGAGACTCGACTCCTTATGTCCTGAATGAGATTTGGATATCCTTGACAACTGTAGTAGGACCTTGTAAAATTATGGAACACTTATTATGTGATAGGAAGTCTATTTTTCATTCTCCATGTAATTTATGCATGCTTATAATATTATAAAAATGACCAGGTTTTTCCTTGATGGGGAAATCCCCTATCTAAATAAATAAAATGGTTTTTTAATTATGTGAAAATGGTTAGTTAAGATGGATGGACACCAGAGGTCATGAACAACCCATATGCGGTAGTATCATGAATTTTCCCTTAATAGAAGTGACCGAGACCATTGGGACATTGAGTTTTATAAAGAATTTTTAGAAGGTGATGTATGAACTTGTGTAACATATCTACTCTAGTAAAAACCTAAGAAGATAGTCCATAGGTATACTAGGACGAGGTTGGGTGTGCACACCATCTTAGATAGAGCTTAGCACTAAGATGTGTCCTGACCCATATCTTGATGTTTACCCAAGGGGAATGACTCTCTCTAATTGGCAAATCCATGGTACCCTATTCAAGATGATGTGGGATGTGACATCACAGTGAATCATATGATGACTTGTTACTTTGACTTTCCATAGATGATCCAAAGAGATATTTCTTTGTTTAAGTAGGATTCCTCCACTTATGTGTGGAACTTGAGGATCTCAAAAGGGATACCTATCTCAAGTATTGATATTGGAAACACCAGTGGGTGTCCTAATGGTCAACCGATTGTAAGATTGTTCCTTATGGGCTTGGGTAGATATTGAGTAGTTGTCCCCATAGAACATATATGAAACATGAGATCCTGAGGTGCTATGGAGGTACATTTGGGTTTAGGAATTCATATAATGAAACTATTTTGTTTATGGGTTTTACCAGTTCAACTTTTTCATCTAAAATTAAAAAACATACCTCATAGAACTCAATGAATGGTCATGAGGCGACATATTGACATGGTGGGTATTCCTAGAGGTAATTCTTGGGATCTATATTATGTAAACAATTTGATTTAATTCTAACATTAACAGAATTCCTTATATCACAGGGATTCTTACCCTCACAGGGAATAAAAATGAGTTTTATGGGTGCATCTTGTAACCCCTCTCAGTTACAGTGTCACATGGGAGGCCTAACTTTCTAGGATCTAGGTGGTTACTGGGGTTTACAGGTGGTTTTATTTCCCTAAGCATTGGATTCTTGAATTATATATAAGGATTGATGATGATATCCTTGATTTTTACCAGGGAAACTCATTAGTATTGGATGGAAACACAACTTTTTCATTTCCTAGAGTTTCTTGGGAATGGTTTGTGGAGTCAATTATTGAATAATTTTATGTTATTATCCTCGATCTAAAAATAATTCATTACATATTGACTGAGGTCACCCCATTTGGAATTTATCTTTCTTCCAATGTCTTTATTTCTTAGATAATGATAACTAGGAATCTTACATTTTAATAGACTATAGAGCATCAAGATGTAATATGGGTTCCATTATTTACACATGGATTTAGTACTATGGATTGGACACCTAAGATCCATATGAATTCATTAATTATGGGAATTCCTTTAGATACAGGATATCATACTAAAATTTAGTGAAGAAGAGTATGGGTGGTCCCATATCTTGGACATGTATCCCCCGATCGTGACATAACTTTCTTATAGATATTTCATTCCTGGATGAAGTAAGTATGGTCAGACCAGGGTATCCATTAGACCCTCAATTCTTCATTTTTTTGTTTATTTTTTCATAGTAATATGATATTTTTTTTTCTATTTAGAAGATCAGATATACATGAACTGCATTTAATTTATATATAATAGACCATATTAGTGGGGACTTACTAGGTTTTTTTGCTTGCATCCTAATAGGGCCACAATTACATTGAGGTACTTGAGGAAACATTCACTTTGTTGCAGTAATATGATGGGATGAAGATTGATAATTTTTGAGTAGGATAGATCAGTTATGTATGGGGAGCTGGATAAATGGTATGGATTAGTGTGAAAAATAAGCCCTTATAATTTTTTTAAATCCATTTATTTTCTTATTATTTTATATTTGGTCAGCCTATTAGTAGATACATGTTTTATATATGACATGTAGCTTAAAGACTTTAATAAATTTCATATATTTTCATGACAATGATAATTTCATTGATATTTCACAATGATTATTTATTATTATGGAAAATATTTGGTTACTTATGCTATTTTTATAACTTTGGTACGAGGGCGTAGTGTATCTATAGGCACACCAAAATACCTCACAACTAATATTAAACCTATGAATTATGAGGAGGAACACTTGAGTTGAGGTTGTGAACTAGTATGATTATTGTATATAGATCAAGGTGGGTAGGATGTGGCAAAGTGATATCACAATGTTCATTTTTCTCTTAATTTACTATTTGAGACATCATTGACATGAGTATTTGGAAGGTGTTTGAGATTTTGATGGATATCATACTGGTGGATCTAGAACTATTGTTCTGGTATGAATTTTAGGTTACCAGGGATATGGGACTTCTGTTCTTGATTTGAGTTTTATCATTATATATGATTTTTAATTTGAGAAAAGAAAAAATTGTGTGAATTTTATTTTTTATTTTGGGTTTCTATATCTTTGGCTATTGGAAGGAGGTTAGTTACTGATTGTGATTCTTCGATGGATGAGGAAATAAGAATTTGTTTATGCATCATATTTGGGACATATGGTTTACAAGTTATAGGCCTGTTAGTTTTGATTTTTTTAAATGAGGGAAACTATTTAAAGTGATAACAATAGCCTAAATATTTTTTCCCATATAGGTTCTTGGTGGAATTATACTCATTTAGATTTCCATGTATATATTAATTTGTATTAGGCTATGTGTACTACACTGTGATTTGAATTGGAGAAGATGATGACTATATAGAAACTTCTTCATAGGAGTTGAAAAATCACATAATAGGCCAGAATGGGTACATAGATTCTTTTTGGTACCTTGATAGGTTTTTAGTGGCATGTGATTCCTTAAACATGGAATATTTGGAGAACAATGTCGACCTGAGAAGCCAATTACTTTTTAGGATTCCATTTGTTGGTGTGTTATTTTCATTTGTGGTTAAATAAATATTAATAATAACCTACATCAAATTTACCCATCTATATTTATATAATAGTTTTCTTAACTAATCTTAGATTAATGTTATGCATTCATTTTCTTGAGTGTGATGTTGATAGGAACTTGAAAGTTTATAGTGAACTTGACCCTTGAAGGGGGTATTACCATATATGGATTCTCGATAAGGACCAATTCATTTTCTTCCAATTGTAAGACATCTTGATCTTATGGGGATCACTTATATATGAGTATGCTTGGAGAGGATCAAGATTTGGTGAAATGATTCATGGAAGGTGACTTCTTAAACGTTTCGTAGATGATAATATTTCTTTAGTAATCAAAGGGTATATTTTAAATCAGGTTTCCATTTATAGCTTACATGATGTTTTTCTTTATAACGTTGATTTAGAAACATGTATAATTATACCCCTTTTTGACACATTTTGACCATCATAGGTTGCTGATATCTTTACATACCTTCATGTTTTCCACATTAGAGTGGATTTTTAGGAACATTAGACATTGTGTAATGGTTGAGTTGGGAAAAAGGATGTTTTATGTGTGTTATAAATAAAGTTTAATATGTTTATTGTGTGAAAGAACTTTGGCTAGGATAGATTGAACTACTAGAAATTTTATGATTATCAATCGGTAATTCTAGGTGGAAGATCTAGACGCCCTTATTTTTGACTTGAACCCTTGTGAGCCAGCAGCTGGTTTGATCAAGGGAAACATATAAGAGGGGTTGGAATGTGTTTATATACCCATTTAGAAGTAGTGATCTAAGTCGTAAGAATGTGACATGTTTGGTGCATATGTGGACTTACAGAGTTTTGACCCTGTCCTAAGGATGCCTTTGGTTTCTGAGGTGAACCAAAGGTTCATGGGTATCAATAATGAGTTAAACTGGTAGTAGTATTTAGGTGACTAGCCTTATTGACTAGTGGTTATGTTTTTATAAATGTGTTTAGAGTGAGGGTGGATGATTTTAACTAAAAATGGTGTTGGGTTGCAGGAAAGTGTGTGGATGATGTTGGCATGCTTTATACCAAGGTTGGACAATTGCAGTGCTAAAACAACTCCATGGGGAGAGTATCAATTGACGAACAATCAAACATACATGATTCCTGAATTTGAACATGCTTTACTAGGGATATCCTTGTGTAACTACAAAGGTACATATTGAATAAATTGTTTTCATATTTATCATTATTCTCAAATTAAATTGTTAAATTCATCATAAATATATTAAGTAATTCCTAAAATAAAAAAGTAAATAATTTTATTAAATGAATTTATTAAAAAGTTATATTTAAATGATTAATTTTCATACTATAAAATTTTAATTTGAAAAAATTAATTTCATTTTTTAATTCATCATTTCAAAATAGTCTTAGAGTAATGGTTTGTGAATTTTCTAAGAATATTGGTTTTTAAATGAATAGTGAAAAATACTGGTTTTTATTGAAAAAAGTACTTTATTAACAATAAAAATGTATTATTTGAATTATTTTTAAATTATATTTATTTATATTTATTTCAATTAAACCAATTACATTTTTAAATATATTTTTTACTCGAATTTAGTTTAAAAACCTTTTATATTTAAAAATGGTATTTTTATGAAAAAAATGTTTTTTGTGTGTTTTTTCATTTCAAAATTAAATAACATTTTATAACTTATTGGTTTTTAATTTAAAAAACAGATTTCATATACGGAACTAGTGGGTCAATATATATTAAATTGGTCTCTTTTTTTCCATATGAATAGTAACCTTGTTAATTTTTTTTCACCTTGTTAAATGGAAAACTGGGTAATTAAAGGTAAAAAAACATGATAAGGACTATAAAATGACCATTAAACTTGAAGCAATTTTATTATATGGGTAATGTTAATATATAATAATTCAAGTTTAAAATATATGACGTTTTTTCCTTTTTTCTGTGATTATGATATTTATAATATAATATTGAAAGAGAATTCCAATATGTCACACTCTTGTTTTTAATAAGTGTAATATTTTTAATATGGTGTTATATAGAGGATATGTCTGATTACAACTTTTTTTGAAATACAATTTATTTATATTAATAAAGGTTATTTATTTAATGTTTTTATCTTATAAGTAATTACCTTAAATGCTTTCACAACGGTGATACAGTAATTATACAATTATTTAAAAAAAATGATATTAAAAATATTAAAATAAATATAATTTGAAATAATTAATGAAATCCATGAATTTTAAAATGTACATTTACATGTTTGGTTACAATAAAATACTTTGTTCTAATATTACTTATTCTCTTGATGTTTTTAAAGTCAATGTAATGAATAGTATCAAAATTGACAATAATGATATTTTATGGGATTAATATTTTATTAAATTTCTGAAAAATTATTAAAATGTTAAATTAGAACTTAGGGGATAAAATAAGGTCTAAAATGTAATCCAAATGAATTTTTATGACATTTTTAATAATTATTCTCTTGAATTGTCTTATTTTATTTCAATATTTTGAGTAATTCCAAGGGTGCTCCTCCCCTCTCATCAAAAAGACACATATTCTTCTTAATCCCACATACTTCAAATTTTTTTTCTAGCTATTCACTATAAAAATAATTTATTAGAATCTCTTACCACTTTATATATGTCTCTATATATGAATAATACAAACCGTAGTTGTTTTACGGTGTTATGGAAATTATGATTTCCAAAGAAGAGATATAATGCTTATTGACATATCATAGTTTTGTTTCTTATTTTAGATCCCTAAAAAATTTAAACCATGATGAAATAATAAATATAGTAACCTCCTTATATTTACATGTTATTATGTTAATGGAATCACTTAATAAAATATCCTCTTCCATCAAATGAGTTATGAATTAATTATTTGTGTGTACAATAAACTACCGCGTCACGAACCAATGCCATTCATTTTCCATTATAACATATCTTGGATTGATATACTGATGGATTTAAAGTATATATATATAAATTATATTATTAAGATATATATACAATGTAATTTATTATACCACATATACCTTTTTACTTGGCATTTCATGGGGGATATAATAAAGTCAGTCATGTGTACGGTGGATGACCGTCTCACAAAGTGTTATCATTTGTTTTTCACTAACGCTTTTAATAGAAGGTAATAAAGATAATTTTTATGAATATATTTGATATAAATTAACTTTTTATGATGTTCATAACATTAGTACCATACTTAATGGAAAATATTTCATTTTTTCTTACCTTTCCACTCATTGGAAAATGATAACATCATTTGTGCATACAAGTGGACTACTGTCTCCACAAAGTTATGTGATTATTTTTTCATCACTAAAATACATAGATGATATATATATAATTTTATTTAAAAAAATAACATGAAATATATTACATTATTATTATTCTTGAGAAGATAAAATGATTACCTCTTTGATCATAGAAAACCTACCAAATTCATTTTGATCTTATGTAATGAAAATAATCAAAACTGTTGAGGTGAAAATAAATAATTAAATAAAATTTTATTAAATAAAATAAAATGAATAATAAACTTTGTTTTTTTAATAAATTAAAAAATTAACATAAGTTAATTTTTCTAGAAGATAGATAATATAAGAGTCAATTAAAACTTAAGGTAAGAGGCTTATTTTAAAAATCATCTTTTAAAGTTACAACTTTAGCTCTTTAGAAAAAAGTATAAAAGAATGTTTTTTAAAATTATAAGGCATGCAAGGTTTTTTATATAATCATGATGCCTAAATTATTTTATTTTTCCTTGTTTATTTTCAAATAAAATGATTTCTTTATTATGTGGTAAGTTTTGTGTATTTTAATAGTGATTTTTTTAGAAAAAAGGTATTTTGATATCCAAAAGTGTTTTGTACCTGGATCTAAAATAGTTTTAAAGGTTTTTAGTCATAATATAGTCCTTGGACATTGTTTATGATTTTTTTATAAATTTTTTAGTTAATTTGTGATGGGTTGATCCCCCTTATGGATCAATTTATGATGGGATAAACCCCATTATAGTTCAATATATGATGAGTGAACCCCATTATAGCTCTCTAATCATTGGGTAGTCCAAATATGGAAATAGACTATATAGTAATTACATTTGTAAGTTTGATTCTAAGAGTTTTATATAAATAGTATCCCAAGGAACCTACATGATTTTTATATTCTTATTAATGAGTTTTCAAGGAAATAATTTAATCTTGAAGAAAAAATAAAGATTTTTTTAAGAAAAAATGATTCTATTCTCCGAAGAACTGGTATGTTTCTAAGAAAATGTTTTTAATGGGTTTTCTTATTTTTCATATAACTAACAATTTACTTCTTTTCATAACCCTTACTGAGATTATTTTTCCTCATCCCACATTTTTAAAATGTTTTTCAATGGTTTTATGAAAGAGTAGGTGGAAGGGTGAGTTGGAGATGAAAATTATAAAGATTTATCATGAAAAGAAACTTGTTTTAATTTTAGAAATTTTTCTAGTGGAAAAATGAATAATGAGTATTCGTGTCCAAGTGTAATGTATTGTTTTACTATGTATTATTTTTTTTCAAATTCTCTAATAATCTAAACTAAGGAGATCCTTAGAATCCTAATAATGTGGATTCTAGTTTTAAAACACCAGAATATGAAATGTTTATGGTTGGGTCCTTACTGTTTGTATGAGAGGACTATTTGGATAACTTTTGGGGTTAGGATATTGTTTTTAGAATACCGATAATTTTTTTTACTTTACGGTTAAGTTGAAAAAATATATAATTTAAATATTACCATGTTTCTTTATCAATACTATCTATCTTTAGAATGGTTTTACAAAGAGGAAATAGAAAAGTTTTTGTGGGAATACATCAAGAGGAAAATATCCTTCAAAATCCGCATCTTATATGGTTATAATTGGAACAAAATATTTTGATGCAATGATTATTTAGTTGAAACAAGTTATAAATAGTTGTGGTATCTATATTAGTGTGTATCAAGATATAATATAGAGGATTATTTTACCAGTGGACCATTTCATGAGACAACATCCCCCATCATTCCATGGATCATTTGACATTTTGGTAGCCAAAGGATGGATTAATTCCTAAGATATGATATTCTAAGTCATTGGTTGTTTAGAACATCAAAATGTAACACTATCTGGTTATTGTTTTGAAGATGAAGCAAATTGATTATGGTCAATATTTAAGAATATTAGAGGTAAATATGATCTTTAATTTATGGAGTGGGATGATATGATGAGTATTTTTTAGGAATTAAATTTCCCTATGACTATTTGACTCAAAATGGAGAAACAATTATTAGAACTAAGGTAGAAAGATGATGATTCTATAGATGTGTATGATGCCAATTTTACAAGATTCCCAGGTATGTTCCATATTTTTTCCAGGACATTGATTATAAACTTATTATATTTTACTATGGTTTGAAACCAATTTTATGAAGATAATTAGCTTCATGAGAATTTAAAATATATGAGAAACTGATTCATTGTGTTGTAAAAGTTGACATGGAGCTTGCTGATATGTATATGCCTCATGATGACATGTGTAAGAATTTATCTGGTTGAAAGGAGAAGCATTCATTGAATAAATTTGGTGGTAAGAAAATAAAATTCTCTACTTGTGATAAGTGTTTTAAAAAGTACCTTGGACAATTTCTTGTAAATTATAGAGAGTGTTACTTATGTGAAAAATTTGAACTTGTGTTTTTTCAATACAAGGAATTTTTTTGAGATATCACAAGAATATATAGGTAAGATGCATTAATTATAAGTACTTGTGTGATTTTACTAATGTGTGTCCAAATCTAGTCACTCAGGTTGGAAATAAACTATATTAGAATAATAAGGGTGTGAAAGAACCTTTTCCTACTACTATAGTTGATGTTGTTCCATCAAATGAATTGGTGATAGTTATGTTACATTTGTATTTGAATTATTTTAATACCCTATTTGATTCTAGATTTGGTCATTCTATTATTTTTGAGAAATTTTAAAGAATAATGGTAATACCACATCATGAACATATGATTGATTTTTTTAAAAAATTCCTGGTGAGAATATTAAATAAACTGAGATATATATGACTCTTTATATTTTAATTAGTGAGATGCTATTTTGTATAAATCTTATTGAACTACCTATAGTTTAATTTTATATTATTCTTGGTTTGGATTGGATTTCATATTTTCTTACTAAGATAGATTAAAGAGCCAAGAAAGTTTTGTTAAAATATTTCATACCATTAATAGGATAAAAAGAATTAGTGAAATATTTGAAAAATGGAATTGAAAGTTTGTTAACGCATGTTGTTGAATAGAATTGAACTATCCATATTAAGGAAATTCCAGTTGTGACTAAATACATGGATGTTTTTCCTTATAATTTTCTGAGTGTCATTATAGAGTGGGAGGTTGAGTTCATTATTGAATTATTTCATGATTTTAAGAATATTTCAAATCACAATTATCTAATGGATCATGTATAAATTTTTGAACAAAAAAATTGTAGAATTTTATAGATAATGGTTTTTTACCCATCACTTTACCATAGGGTGCTCTTGTTTTGTTTGTAAAAAATAAATATAGTTCTATGATGACTTAGATTTATTTTAGAGCATTCGATAACATCACCATTATGAATAAGTATCATTTTCATTATATAAATGATTGTATTGATTTTCTATAGGGAACAAAGTATTTTCCAAATATTGATCTCAGTTCGGGTTTCCATCAGTTGAAAGTGATGTAGGAAGATATTTCAAAGACATCATTTAAAAATAGATATAGGCATTATAATATTGTAGTTGTTCCATTTGGGTTGTATAATTCCCATAATGTATTTATGGATCTTATTAATATATTCCTTCATGAATATTTGGATAAATTTTTTGTGGTTTTTATTTTTGATATTCTGATTAATTCCAAAAGTTTTCAGGATAATTAAAAAAATGTAAGGATTTTTTCTAAAAAATCTTAATGAAAATAAGCTATACCAAAAATATATAAAATGTGTCTTTTGGTAAAAATATATTTCCATATTTGGGAAAATATCAAATAAATATGGAATTATATATTATCCCTCCAAATAAAAAGTGGTTTATGAATGGAAAAGACCAAAAAATGTTACTGAGATTTGAATTTTTATTGGATTAGTAGACTATTAGTAGTGATTTGTTGAAACATTTTCTTAGTTGACTAGCCTATTGACTATGTTAACTTGTATGGGAGTTAAATTCATCAATAAAAAATAATGTGATGGTTGTTTTCACGAAATAAGAAGAAAATTAGTGAATGATCCAGTTTTTTCCATGACCTTGAGAAATGGTGATTTTTATCATTAATAGTGATGCTTTATTGATGGGACTTGGTTGCATTTAGATGCATAATGACTGGGTAATTGTTTATGCTTCATGGAAACTATAACCTAAGGAGTTAAATTATCATAATCATTATATAGAATTAGTTATTGTGGGTTTTTAATTGAAAATTTGAAGGCATCATTTATATGGTGTAAAGTGTGAAATATATACAGATCATAAAATTTTGATGTATATATTTGCTCTGAAAGATTCTAACATGAGTAAATAAAATGGATGGAGTGTATAGAAGATTATGAATCTATAAAATAAAACAAGGTGACTGGTGTATTGACTAAAAAAAAATTATTCATCATTAACCATGTTACATTTGGTTAATGAGTTGATGAATTTTGGTTTAGAAGTTATAGATAAAAGAACCTTCTCTATTTTTTATGTATCATTAGAATAATAACTATCAGAAAGAATTAATAATGATCATAATTGGAATTGATTTCTAAAGGAAAAGGTTGAATCCATTTGAAACAAAAATTTGTCTCATTTTAATGTTGATGAAGGGGTGATCAGGTTTAGAAAAAGTATATGTGTGCCTTGTAATTTCTATATTAAAAGAGAATTTTTATGTGAAGTACATAGTTCTATATTTTACATTCATCGTGGAAGCACTAATATTTGTAAAGATCTTTAGGAGTATTACTGGTGGGATGGAATGAAAATATATATTGATTAATTTACCATGAAATGTTTTATTTTTCAACAAGTGATACAATAACAGTAATTAAAAATTGGGGTGATTCATTTTTTCAGTGCCACTTTGGATATAAGAAAATATATCCCTGGATTTAATCATTGGAGTGAAAATCCTTCTCAATATAATAATGAAATTTGGGTTATTATTAATTATCAAACAAAATTGGCTCATTTAATTTCTATTTGAGATACACATCCATTAAATATACTTTATAGACTATGTATTATAGAGATAGACATGTTAAAAGGATTTTCTATCTCCATTGTATCTGTTCAAGATCCTAGTTTCGCTTCTAATTTTTGGAGAGGCTTTTAGATGTTGTAGGAAACTGAATTAAACTCCAACATCCGTACTTTGATGGATAATTAGAATGTGAAATTTGGACCTTATAATACATGATTCATTCTTGTTAAATGTATTACAGAGAAATTTATGATAGACATCATTTTCTAGTTGATATTTTTATAATAATATTTGTCATTACATTAAACATGTGGTACATTTTGAGGAATTATATAAAAATTATTGTATAAATCCATCATTTTAGGATGAATTTGGTGAAAGTGGGTTGATAGGACCATAATTTGTAGAGGAAATGGTTGAGGAGGTTAATATGATTAAACAACATATGATGATAGCACAGATAAGACAAAAAGTTATGAAAATAAATGGAGGAATTCCATTTCAATTGAGTTATGCAATCAAGTTTTTATGAAAACATATCCATGGAAAAGTTTTATGTGTTTTGGTAATAAGGGAAAGTTAAGTCCAAGATTCATTAGACCATGTTAAATCCTATAGAAATTTGGATTCATTGCCTATCAATTTTCCTTGAATCCAATATTATCCTAGGTACATAATGTTTTTCTTGTTTTGATGTCAAGAATGTACGTACCAGACTCATCTCATGTTTTGATCCCTAAAGTAGTTTAGGTGAATGATAAATTTTCTTATGAGGAAAAAATTGTTCATATTATTGAAATTAGAGGTTAACTATCGTTGGAAATGGTAATTCACTGGGTTAACATTTTATAGAGAAACCATATGGTTGAAGAATCAATATATGAATATAAAAATTGAATAAGGGAAAGGTATCCCAACTTGTCTAACAAGTGAAAAAATTTTGAGGTAATAATTTACAAGGGTGGCAGGGCAGATAATGTAACAAACTAATTATAGAAAGAATATATTATTTTCATATTTGTTATTTGTTTTGAATTAATTTGTTAAATTCAATATAAATATTTCAATTAATTCTGAAAATAAAGAAGGAAATAATTTTGTGGAAATATTTTTCATGAGGTTATTTTTAAAAGATAAATATTTAAATTAATTAATTTTTATTTTAAAAAAATAATTTCATTTTTTTAATTCAACATTTTTAAATTATCATAGAATTATTTTTTGATAACTTTTTGAAAATATTGGGTTTTCATTGAATAATAAAAACTTCTTGTTTTTATAGAATAATATATTTTTTAAAGGAATAATTACCCTTTGAAATAGTTTTAAATTTTAATTAGTTCATATGTATTTAAATTATTTAAATAATTGTTTTCAAATGGATTTTATATTTGAATTTATAATAAAAACATTTTATTTTTAAAAATGGCATTTTTTTAGAAAAACTGTTTTTCGTTGTGTTTTTTTCTGATTTCAATTTAAATAAAATTATGGAACTTATATATTTTGGACATTGAAAAGTGAAATTTATATTTTTAATTACATGGTTCCAAATTTATTAAATAGGCCCCATTTTAGTTTTCTTATTTGAATAGTAACCTCGGTAATGTTTTTTGCCACAATAAAGTGTAAATCAGGTAGTTAAGGGTAAAAATAATATGATGAGGACTATAAAATGACCCTTACACTTGCCCAATCTTTATTTAATGAATAATTTTCATCCATAAACCTTAAAGTTTCAAATATATTGTTATTTTTTAAACTAGTAAGTGATTTTTATATTTATAATATAGCATTTAAGGAAAAGTCAAACTTGTCACCATCTTATTTTTAATAGGTGTAATATTTTGAATATCTTGTTAAAATATATATATTCAAATGTAAATATTAATTTTAAATCTAAAAGATTGATATGAATAATATTTTCTGAAATTTTTTGGGAATAAATAATTACCTTAAATGATTGTGCAACATTGATGCAACAATTATTCATTTGTTAGAAAAATAAAACAATTGATACAAAAAATATTAAAATAAATAAAATTTGATTTAATTAACAGGATCCAAAAATTTTCTCACTGGCCTTGAAATTTTTAGTATATAATAAAATAGTTTATTAAAATGTGACTTGTCTTCTTGATGTTATTAAATTCAATGTAATGAGTAGTATCCAAATTGACTATAATGAGATTTTATGGGCATAATATTATATCAAATTGTACTAAAATAATAAAAATATTAAATAAGAAAAGTTGGATAATATATGGTATAAAATTTCATCACCTATGAATATATAGTATATTTGGAAGCATTTTGATATAGAATAATCTTATTATATTTTAATATTTTGAGAAATTCCAAGAGTTCCACTCCCCTCCCTTATAAAAGAGAATTTATTCTTCTCAACCCTACAAAATTCAAAACCATTTTATATCATCCGATACCTTCCCTAATCCCTTAATAGAATCCATACCCACATTATATTAATAGTTTTTTGGTATAATACCTAAATTATTGGTCTTAAGGTATTATGAAAAGGAGGATTTCCATATAAGAGGTGTTGTTTATATCTACACATATCAGTTTTGTTATTTCCTCAAAATCTTTAAATATTTATTTAACCGTGATGAAATAATAAATCTAGTGACCTTAATATATTGAGATGTTTTCATGTTCAATTAATCACCTAAATATATCTCCTCTTCCATCAAATGTGATATGTAATCAACATTCCTATGTTTGGTGGACTCTTCCCTCCAAACTGATGTCATTCATTTTCCATTATCCCCTCTCATGGATTGATATATTGATATATTTAAAAATATATTAATGATATTTTTAACATATTTATTCTTATATTGTTATTATATGTCATATAACTTTTTTACTTTCCATTTTGTGAGGGTTATAATAAAGTCATTTATGTTCATGGCGAACTAGTGCCTCGAGAATATATGTGGTTTTTTTCACCAATTCATTACAAGGATGATAATAAGTAGAATGTTTTTGAATATAATTGATATAAATCAAATTAATATAATATTAATGAAATATTTAACATAATTAAAAGATAATATACCATTTTCTTTCTTATCTTTGGACTGACGTAAAAATGATAACATCATTTGTGGGTTCTTGTGGACTACCATCTCAATGAAGCGATCTGATTATTTTTACATCACCATAACACATAGATTAGTTTATATGTTTATTAAATAATGTAATATGATAAATATTTCATGACTATTAATATTTTTATGATGGAATAATTACCTCTTCTCTCAAAGATAACCTATCAAATTCATTTTTGTCATATGAAATGAAAATCCACAAAACTGTTAAGGTGAAAATGAATGATTAAGTAATAAAATGTTAATAAAATAAACATAATAATATAATTCTAAAAAGTTATTAATAATTTAAATAAATACAATTTTATATATTATTTAGGAATACCTAGAATGTACATGTTGATTCCGACTCAAGGAAAGATACTTTTTAAAAAAATCATATTTTAAAGTTCCTCTTCCAACACTTTTTACAAAATTATAATGAAATGTTTTTGTAACTTATATGGAATGATTATATTTTCCTACCATTATGTGGACCAAATGATATTATGTTTACTTTATAGTTTTCCTTATTTATTTTCAAATAAAATTGTTTCTTTATTATGTACATAATTTTTGGATTTTAAAATCGATTTTTAAGAAAAATCTATTTTGATATCCAGAAGTGTTTTATACATGGGTTTAAAAGAGTTTTCCAAGGGTTTTATTCATGTTATAGTCTTTGTAAAATTTTATGATGGGTTTATCCCATTATATTTTAAGATATTATGGGTTTATCCCCATTAAATCTCAATATATGATGGGTTGATCCCCATTATTTCTTAAGATATAAATGGTGAGCCCAATTATAGATCTCAAACTAATTCTGTCTCAAGATATAGAAGTTGACCATAAGGTTCTTCCATTTGAAAATTTGATTATAATAGTGAGATTTAAATGATTTACCAAGGCTCCTACATGATTTTATTACCCTTTATAATGAGTTTTCATGGAAATCATTTGATCTCTCTAGGATAGATAATGATTATTTTTAAGGAAACATTATTCTCTTCTAAAAAAATTATTTTTTAGGAAAATGTTTTTTTAATTTTTTTTTCAATAGAATATTGATTTTCTTCCCTTTTTATCCCTTATTGAGCTTTTTTTCTTATCATATGTTTTTAAAATAATTTTCACTGAATTTATGGAATAGTAGGGACATAGATGTTGTCGAAATGAAAATTAGGAATATTTATATTAAAAGGAAACCATATTTAATTTCATAATATTTTTCTTGTAGAAAAGATTGATACTGAGTACAAGTATCCACATGTATTGTATGGATTTACTATATAATATTTTTTAATAATTCTCTAAAAAACTAAACCAAGAAGATCCTTTTAATTTTAATAAATTATATTATATTGAAAATAACTCTAGAATATGCAATGTTTAATTATGAGTCATTAAAATTTGTGTGTTGAGACTGATGTTCTATTGATCAAGATCAACTAGGCCTTTTAATGTGCAATTCCTAAGGGAGTGAGTCCGACTGTATAAAATTGGAGACCCAATATGAATTGTTAGTTGAGTTTATGTCAATTTCATGTGGAAAATATATAAAATGGAATTTAAATTTGTGATTGGGTGGAGGCTCAGGATAAATAATTTCAAATTTTTTGCTTAATGGCTTAGTGACCTAGATCTTTGTGTGATCTAAGGGAAGTTCCCAAGGATAAGGACTATCATTGAAATAAACTTGGTTCCATGAAATGGTTGACCTAATAGGGTATTGTGACACACACTATTAGAAGATGTAGTTTAAGGGGTTAGTTAAAGGTAGGTGAATCCTATCTTGATGCGAGTGTGTTTCTTTTGAGCATCACGAGTTTAAAAATGTTGTCTTTTGAGTAAAAGATCAATGGTAATTTTCCCCCTATGAGTTGAAAACTAGAGAATTATTTTGAATCCATTCTAGTGGATTAAATAATGGGAACCTTGTGATAGATACATTGGTTCTCATGAATGAGAGGGTTTTCAGCCATCCTATTTGTGTCTACAATTGTATGGGGTAATTGGATACAGTGACCTGGAACTCATTTCAATGGTGTGATGATAATAATTCTCTTAATTTGGGTTTTATAATATTAGTCTCTAGTGAGAGACACTTAAGTGAAAAAGGGACATGCAAGGATGATATAGATCTGACTGAATATTAATTTTTTATTATTTCATACACTTTTAAGGAAAAAGTGAGAAACCATGCATTCATCCAAAAAGAATTTATTAGAGCCATTGAAGGAAAATTTAAATCTACCAGAGTTAGTATCCCTAAAAAAGTTCTTGGAGATGACTGATACCTGAGGGTTTGGTTCATCGAGTATCAGATCTTCAAATTCAAAAGGCATCTTATCCTAGGATTTAATGTACTCCTCTAGACTGATCTTCCAATTTTTCAATTCCCCAACAAGAATTAGGTCCTCCTTGTCACTCCAGGTGCATTTCTCCTCATTTATGTCCACCCTCAGTGACCTCCCCATCACTGGACATTTTTTTTGGATTTTACATGTGGTTGGATGAATTAACTAGGTACTACTAGATTTCCATAAGAAGACTATGTAAATGTTTGAATAATGAGTATGATGGATACTGAGTGTGGGTGTCAGGACCATGATATATTTTGATGTCCATGGGTATTGGATCATGAATGATCTAGTTTTTATAAAGTGGATTTACAATAGAAATGTATAACATATGGTTCATCTAGGAAATATCACCATAAGTTGGTTTCGATCTTGAGTGATCATGAATGGAATGGTCTCCACATTCCCTGGGATAAAGGAATTCATGTCAGGTTTTAGTGATGCATCAGTGGTACAAGTTTATAATTTTGATAATATTATTATAAAGGAGGTACAAATTTCATTTTCTTGAATATTTTGGATGATATGGGTGTAGTTTAAGGGTTATCTAACGATTTTCAAGAGAAATATGGCACAAGGAAGTTGATCTTGGATTATTGGAACTCAACCATTTACATAATATTTAGGATTGAGAGGAGCTTCTTTATATTTGATTGTTCGTAGGGATTTGAGAATAAAGATGTGATCATTTCTAGGATTCAAGGGGCGTGTTTCATTTGGAAATTATAAAAGTGGAAGTAGTATGGAATCTAATTGGACATTGGAATCAAGAACCTGTGGTGGGGAATAAAATAGGCTTGTTAGAGATTGAGAAGAAGACGTTTTCATGTCTACTGTTATAAGGGATTAAGTAATATCCGTATTGAAGATTCAATAGTAGGATCGAGCATTAGATCAGGGTTTTGGAAGGTTATGTTCCATATGTTTGAAGTGGAATTTGGAAGAACATTGGGTATTAAAAAACAAAAAAAACCTTTTGAACAAGATTTCATGACCCCAAGTATGTCTAGATTCTCTTTATGATTCCCACTAAGACTTCTGAGGGATGAGAAACATTATGTTTGGGAGGTTGTAAGATCCCACATCCCTACAAATTGGAAATATCAAAATAAATATGAATTTACAATTTCTCGATGGGTCATATATTTATCAGAGATTGAAAATGGGATTTTGAATATTGGAAAATTTCAAAATAATGTTTTTAGAAGTTTTCTAAAGCATAGAATATGGTTTAAAGGTTTCAAGATTTTCCAAGAGTTTGGGGACTAATGTCATAGTTTTGG
Organism: Viscum album; assembly: GCA_963277665.1. NCBI lineage: Eukaryota > Viridiplantae > Streptophyta > Magnoliopsida > Santalales > Viscaceae > Viscum > Viscum album. The sequence continues at coordinate 1,369,116,333 of OY728163.1, read as the reverse complement.
GATAGTGTGGAATATGGTTCGTGGTTGTAACATATTTATTTATTACCATGTAGTGTCGCCGTGAAAAAAAGATTACATAGAAAAAAAACATGACAAAATATGAAAGAGGCCCTTTGAAACAATGTGATCCTCCTAAATAAATTATTTATATTCAAAACAGATGGCTCACAGTTTTTTGATCAATACACCTTGCTCGAGGAAGGTGGGTGTTCCTCAAATAGCATAAGTACATAGTTGGAAAACCATTTGGAAAACCATAAGGACAAACTATATGGCTCATTATAGGAAGTAAAATTACTGTATTTCCCCTTGGACCTTTAAGGGATCATCCCAATTTTATCCCCTTTTACTTCCTTGAGAAAGACTACTCTCCCCCTTCCTAATCTTATTCAAACCAGTTCAAGGGGGTGTTCTTAGGGGATTTACATGGGATTTTGAGGTACAATTTATTCATTGATAAAAACATTGAGTCTTATCAACTAGAGTATGATGGAAAAAGCATTCAATGATGGTAACCTTTGTCTACGTATGAAGAGGATGTACCGAGTTGTTGTCTATATTCCACCACATGTTCTTTAATTGTGGTATGTCACAACACTGATTTTGAAAAATTTTAATTATTAAATTAAATTAAATGTGTTTTTTCATTCCATTTATAGGATATCATTCCTGGGTAATTGTTTACGATGTTCTATATATTTTTACCGAGCATTACATGATTTTTCCGATGCAATAGGATCAACCATTGAGGTTTGAGGTATATACCTTTGTAATTAAATTTATTTAATAATATATAACCCATTTATATTAATTAATTATTAATAATATAATTATAATTAATTTACCTATGGTTGTTTTGTTGTGAGACAACACCCCATATGTCTTATATTAGCTTTTATGGGTCTTCAAAGCTACCAGCCCTGGGGAAATGATAAAAATCATCTTATGAGGTAGGTGTTATATCGTACTTTCCTTATGAATATGTTTCATGTTAATGATAGTATGTGAATGATCAGGATCACCATGAATAGAAAAAATCAATGTTTAAATTATTCCAATGACATGTTTAATTAAATTAAAATAGTTTATTAATATTGATGGATACAGGGTCTATGAATTACCCATGTGCGCTAGCCTCAAACCTTGGTCCCTGATGAATGAGACTCAAAGACATAAGACACTGAGTAGTCTCTATACCTCTTAAGAGTTTAGGCTAGACTTGGTACTACATAGAAGAAATTTTGAAGACCATTGGTGAAAAAGTTTAAGAATATTGTGACTGAGTTAGATGTACAGATTGTGCCAGAGAGACCATGGCATTGAGTTGGGTCATTACCCATCTTCTAACATTTTCCATAAAGGAACAACCCTTTTCAGCCTACAAGGATACACTACCCTATTTAAATTTCCCTAGGATGCAACATTATAGTGGTTTGGGTGTTGATTATTGACTGTGAGTTGACCTAGAGTGTCCCATGAGGGATGATACTGCATATGTGTGGACCTCTAGGGTCTTGGAAGGGATACCTCTCTAGTGTTCTGACCTAGGGGGCCCCTTTCAGTGGCCTAGTGGTTGACCAATAATGAAAGAGAATCTTATGGGACTCTGTAGGGATGATTTTAGGAGTCAAATTAACCCATACCAAACAAGTGATCCCGAGAGAGTTTTGAATTAGAGATGGGTTTAGGCTTTTGAGCAACCTCACTATTTTATTTATACTTTTATCGATTTATATTTTTATAGCTATGAATGCTAGATATGCTCCTAGGAACATGGGATATGGGCCTAACATGATGTGATGGAATGTGGGTATGCCCATAGGTTGTTCTTGGGATCCAGATTATGAGCCTTATTTGATCAGATTCTACCTTCATTAGAATTCCTGGTAACATCTAGATTCCTTCCTACACAAGGAACACAAGGAAGATTACTGAGTGCATCTTAGAAATACTCTTAGTTAGTGTGTCATCTAGGATTCCTAGCTTACTAGGATCCATGAGATGCTAGAGTTTTAGGCTGGACGCATTTCCCAAGAGAATTGAATTTTGTTACCTCCCTAAGGACTGATTATAATCTACTTGATTAATGACTAAGATACTCCTTAGGATAGGGTGGAAACACCATTATTTCATTTCCTAGAGCTGAAAAAGAATATTTTTTTGAGCTTATTGTTGAGTGATGCCAAATTAGTATCTCCCATTAGGAGATAATTCCTTAAATATTTCTTATGGGTCATCCACATTAGTAATTTATACAGTTTCCAATATATTTATTATCTATGGATAGGGACCTAATAATCCAAAATTGGACTAGATTAGGAATACATTTTATAGGTTCTACTAGTTACAAATTTCTTAAGTGGAATTCCTATAAACTATCTCAATTACGTATCTTTGTGATGTGTAGTAGATAAAAATAATCATACTTATATTCAGTATAGGAGAGTAAGTATAATTCAAGGAAAAGGACCTGTATACCCCTATGGTGATGTATCATGCTTAAAGATATTTTTTTCTAGCCAAAGAAGGTATGGTTAGATCAAGGAAGTAGTGACACCCTCAATTTAACATTGGATTTCTATTTAATTTTTCACAGTTTTGTGGTATTATTATTTTTTAGTTGATTCTCCCACATATAAATACACTACATTTACAGTCCATGTATGAGAAAAAATTGGTGGTACCCCACTGTGTATTATATGGACACTATACTCAGGCCATCATTACATTGGGGTAATTGAGTAGAATTTAACTTGGTCAGAGGAATATGATGGGTTGAGTCCTGGGACTGGTCAAGAAGAATGGATCAAATATATAATGGGTGATGGGTATGTGGTAAAACTCTATGCGAGTAGTAGAGACTTACTATTTTTTTTGTAAATTCCATTCCTTTTATAATTCTTTGTAAATGTAGTTTTCCAAATGGGTGATCAGTGTATTATGTATGACATGATAGTTTGAGCCTTTTTAAAATTTCATTCAATGTTGCTGCCTTATTTTTTATTTCTTCTTCACTATGATTATTTACTACTTTGGATGATATTTTGTTATTTACACTATTTTTCTTACCCTGATATGATGACATAGTCTCCCCAAAAACACACCCTCAGACCTCAGTACTATTCAGAAGCCTCTTTCATATGGATATGAATGCATGAGGCTAGGCCCAGAACCCATACATTTTCTATTTATAGAGTGATCTAGGAAGGGACCTGACACAACATGGAATCCCATGACTCATTAGTAAGGAGGTTGGAATGTGGGAGATTTTTTATATCTTTTTTATTTATTAAATGTTTTTTATACTCATTTTAACTTCCTAGAACTAATGAAACCCTATTTGGATTATTTTAGTGATATTTTGTGGTATAATTGGAATAATTTTCTTCAAATAATACATGTGATCTCAAGTGTAATTATTTAAAAGTTTAATTAAGATAGAGTACATCAGTTAGTGAGCTATAAATTCTATGGTTTTATGTTTTACTTATCATGATGATGAATTATATCTTTAAGGATATGAATAATTATTAATTTGGAAAAATATTCATTAAAATATTAATTACTTTATCAAATATTTTTTTAAATAAATCAATGATATGAACATTTTCTATGATTTAGGTATATCCTAGTGACATGGACTTGAAGAAGTTATTTAAAATATATTACGACATCAATTTTTCATAAGATATGGCATGGACATTCGATGGATATTTTTAATAAAAAACATTTTACAATATCAATATAAATATAATGAATTTAGTTTAAGTCATGGATGATCTTGGTTTTGATATATAATTATTTTGAGATTATTATAATGTTTAATTATATCAATTTACTTTATTTGTGTTATGTAGTTCAATGGTTGGGGGATATTGGTGGAGATAATATTCTAGAGAATCTGTTCTTATACTCATTCACTAACCTATATTAGACATAGATGATGAAATATGAGTATCAAATTCCTTATCCCCCATAAATATGGGGTAGATATGGTCAATGATATATATTAGTATACATTATTATTCTTACCCACTATAAAAGGTTGAGGTATATTATTATTCACCTGAGTATTTACAATCAATTTATTACATTTCTTTGAGATTCGAGTGGATGATGATTCACAGAGTATATATTATTTTTTGACGGATAACTCAATTTATGAGGAAATATTTCCATTGAGGTATTTATTTGACATGGGATAGAGATTAATTTAATTTGATTCATTGAATATGTGATTTACAATGAGATATGATATATAATTGTTTTCTCCTAAAATCCATGACCATGTTTTACGTTTGGACAGGGACTCATTTTTCAATGGTGGGAAGTGGTTATTGGTAACTAATGAGGCTTTAAAGAATCTACCAATGCCTAAAATTTCATTACCAACAAAGACTCCATAATCCAGGTGCCTGTAGGGAACATGAAAGATATTTTATAACTTCTATATGGGATGAATGTTAAATATGGATAAATTGTTTACTCAATTATATAATAAATGGAACTTTCCCTCTCATTAACACTTTATTTAGAGAGATTTCTATAATAGGAATATCACAGATGAAAATCTCATGAACATTGGGATGGACATATATTCTATGTCTAGTGCTTAAATTGATGGTCTAGAATCCACTGAGGAGATTTTTAATCAATTCCACTTTTATAGATCAATTTTAAACATTTACGATAATATATTTGAAGTGGAACCAATCAATGTAGATGATCTAAGATCACTTTTCCCATTGCAGTTCCCATGAAGTATTTCCTTATATCAAGAATCTTATTTGGAATTTTGTTGTTAAAATTCCTCACCTCGTATGGTGGAATAATAATTCCAACTGGTATGATAATGATTCTTTTTAATTAAGAATAACCATCAGGATGATTATTTATTCTATTAGGGTATAATTAGACAAGAATAATGGATTAGATAGAAATTAAATTTATGAAATATCTATTTTTAATGGGATATTTATTTTCTGGAACTATAAAACTTAAAATAGTTATATATTTATTGTTTAGAAACCTCCCATTATAGGTTGGGTCAAGGTCAAAATGGATGATGCTTCAAAAGGAAATCAAAGTCCTTTTAGTTGTAATTGAATCTTCAGAGACTCAAAAGGAGGTGCACTCATATATTTCTATAATGAATGTGGAATGGAAATTTATTTTGAAGATAAGATATAAGGAATGGTTCTAGTGATCCTCATAGAGATATTCAGTCACTAGAGTAAACAATGTATTGAGATAGACCCCAATTTCATTGGGCTGGACATTAAGATGAGGGATTCTTCTCTCTATTAGAGAATCGTAATATATTTGAAGGATTTTATTGAATATTTTTTTTCAAATTGAATATATTTTTCCTCATATTTATTGAGTTGGTTAAAAATATGATGACTCTTTATCCCAATTGGGTGTTAGTGTTGGGAGTTGTAATTTGAAATTTCCAATTTTGAGATGATTATTTTCCTTTTTTATAGTTATATGTCAAACTATATCATTATATTTAAAGAAAAAAAATTCTATGAAATAGATTTTTTTAATTGGGGAGTCTTATTTATACTATTTTAAATATTTAAGATATATTCATGATATCTTCCTTAGAAACAATACATGTTACCCGTATTATGACAATGTTTTATTAAAACTATGCTTATTTATGAACATATGTATATATCAAAGTATCTTTTTTAATATTTATGATAGGTTATCAATCTTAACCCCCATTTGATTGTTGAACCTTAACTTAAAGTCCTATTAAATTTACCATTTAGGTTCCTTTTAATTCCATGCATCCACGAAAAAAGAAGTTCATTTTATGTTTGTGATTCCAAGACTAATGTGGTGCATTTTAATTTGATGAAATAAGGACCAATGATGTACCATTTAATAGCATGAATCTAGGTCCATTTCATCTTTTATTTTAAGGTAATATGACTTTAACCACACTCCAACCTTTATAAATTTATACAAAATTTACTACTAGGTAAAAGGGACTTTTCAATGGATTATATGGGACTTACACATGAGAAACCCTTTTTGTTTTTACCTAATAGATGATTTAGGTGGAGGATGGTTAAGTATTTCTATAGGTTTCAAGACCATTAACGTTAATGACCAATTGATTATATTATGGAGGGTTATTAAAATAATAGTATGGTTCCTTGTACATAGTGCAAGATAAGAACATACATATTGGGTGATCCAAAAAGCTTATATTAGAGAATATCTCATCGATCCATGAATAGAGAGAGAGATTACTCATTATCATGGGAATACTATATTTAATATATCTTGTGGTTATTATCAATGATGGGGTAAAACCATAGGAGCTCTCTTACAGAATTCTAGATTCACATTATAAAAATAATGAATAATCGAGATGGGGAAGACTAGTGTGCATTACCCCATCATGCAATTTAGAAAACCATGGAGGAGAAAAATGTAGATAAAACATTATTAGAGAGGAACACTTGGAGATCATGTTGGTTGACCATTTGCAGTTGGGCATGACCCATGATTTCCTACATGGTAAATTCATTTCCAATTTGATGAACTGTGTGAATGGGTTCCCAATTAGGTAAGTTGGGTTCATGTGTTGCCAATTAGATGGAATAAGAATAAATATAATTGTCGTAACTTGGGAACATTGTTGAAGAGACCTAAATGTATAATCCTGATCCCAAATAGAATACTAGAGTAAATGGGAACCAAGTTATAGTCCCTATTATCTATTCAAGGGTCCATTGACAAAAATATTGTTCACTAGAAGGCCACACCCTATTTTCTTGGGGAAAACCCTTGAGAACTTTCCATCACCATGGTCTTAATAATTTCATGGTATAAGTGGGATTTTAGATTATTATATTCATTAAATTACACAAATGACCTCTAATCACACAATTCCCCTTTGGGCGTGATATGGAAATCACATGAAGAGATGTTTGGAATGTCTCAGAACGAAAAATAGTTGCTTCATGTTCTAATTTGTTTTCATTATGTCTCATCTTTCACATTATTTTTAAAAAATCCGTATGGGGGTTACTTATATAGGAAATAAGTGCAGGGTTTCTTTATAACTATTGTTAGAAACTTTTCGAATTCAATTCTTTTTGATGTGGTCACTCAGTTCTATAATGAGGATAATAAGAAAAATGTTGTGGGAAAGATGAGAACCTTTAACACAATTTGGCATTCAAATTCATGGAATTGGAAACAAAAATGGCGAGTTGGGCATGAGATACATTGATTGTAAACATGATATGACATAGGGGGACCCCGATATTATTCTTAATTCACTATGTAATTAAATTTTTGGACATTTATTTTCAAATTCCAACATTAATTAAATCTTATAACGAAAACATTCCACCATCAAAATTGTATCAAATAGGTTATGAGGGTCATAGTTTGAGTAAAACATGACTTTAGAATGAAATTTTATGCTCTTTTGAAACCATGCTACAATTTGAGAATGTATAGGTTGAAAGACATTCTCACACATAAGTTTGGACATGGGCACATTCCCATCATTGTGAATTGATCTTTGATGTCGGATACAAGCATATAAGATCTTCTTTCATGATAAATGGGGGGACACCTCACCATCATAAATTGATAACATAGATGAATACTATATACATATTTATCTATTTTATCTCACTTATTGTAATCAGTACTTAGAAGTCAATGAACATCATCAGTTAACAATGTGAATGGGAAACTAGGCATGAGCAACAGGGTGCACATCACTCAGAATATGCACCTGGGTATATGCAACTGGGAACAAACACATGGGAATATAAACTCTAATTGAAAATTATTTCATTATAAAATTTTTAATTATATTTTTTCCAACTTAATTTAATTTTCCCCAAATTCATTTCCATATTATTTCTATTTCATGCCGCTTTAGTTAACACTTTTCTAATTTTCTATCGAGAGATAATGTCTGGACCTTCTATCACTATCCTTGATAAAGTTATTACTAGTTTTTCTGATAAGATAATCAATGTTTTCAGAATTATTTAACAAGATCCTATCAAGACAAACCATAAAGAACATTCAGATCTTCTTTGAACAATTATTCTCAGTTACCCATTAGAAAATATACACTTTTTATAAAAATTTGACATCCTTAATTATACACCAATTCTAGTATAAAAAAATGGGGTTCCCTTGATATATATTTCATCTTCCAATGGTGTCATTTGAACAAATAGTTCCTTTGATGAAAAAATTATTTCCAAAAGTGTTTTTGAGGAATCATACTACTAATGAAATACCTAGTGATAGCTATTAACATTACCCATGAGATAAAAACCATTATGGAATATTGAACCACCAAATAATATTCTATGAATAGAAAATGATAAGGGTGGTGTATTCAATTAGATATCAATCCTATGGTAAATTCCTACGAAGTTAGGTTGTTGATATATTGGAAGAAAAAAATATGCATTGAGATTGAGGTCCATCTAAGGGTCATCAAAATATATGATTCCATTTGGACTTCATAGTTATCAATTTATCATCATCTATAACTCCTTCCAACAGTTGGTTAGATAATGGTGTTCAGAAACCAATACATTTCTCATACTAAAAAGTTAAATTATATAAAACTATGCGACATTTTCAAAATGGGGGGAATCTCATTCCTCAAAGTAATTTATCATAGGTTCCTCCCTATTCATAATGTTTTCTATGATGTTAAATTGACTCCCATTTTAGGGATATATTTATTTGAGTTATTTAAAGAAACATGAAGAATGAAATCCACCCACTTATTAATATCCCCACTTGGGCATAGATCACAATATTTCTAGGGTTTGAAGGGTCAAAAACCAAGAATAATTGAATAAGTACCTATCCAGCACAAAATTTCATGGAGTGATATAATACCTAGTTATCATAGTATCCTTCAAGAGACTCTACCATGTGTTTCGTCATGTTTAATGAAATTAAACTCCTCATTGGACTTATAGTCCCATACAATTATTTTATTGTTGGATAATAAAGTATCTTGGTGGTTATGTTCATAAGAGAACCATTTGAATAATCAATATTCCTTTAGGCCTACATTTTTGGACCTTGATGGTGTAAAAACAATGAAAATGGATTCCCATAACTTGGACTTTTATATAAGTAACCATTCACAGTTAAAATTAAAATATTATATTTCACCCATTGGGTTAGTGTTAATTGATGCTTCTATAATAGTAGATAACAATTCATATGTAATTTCACTTTATGATGGAGTGATTTTAGTTAGGGTTGATCAAGTCTCTATTTACAAGCCCTAGATGGTTTAATTATTTCAATGTTTGCTCTGATGTGTCCCAGAGATGATCCCATCTCTCTATTATGGGGTGCATTATGAGAAACATCCTATAGTCCATTGGTAATACAATTATATGTAGATGTAAATATAAAAAAATGCTCCAATTAATCTTCCACCTGTTGATATCCTGATTGGAATTTTCTTATAATGTGTTTAATCATGGAATGAACTATATCCAGGTTAAATATTGACAGGAACTATCCAAAGGACATGAGGACCACCCTTCAAATCAAAATAGTATTTCCATGAAGAGTTAGAGTGGGGAGGTTATTTCATTATGTTAGATTTCAAAAACTAATGAAGGAGTGATTCCATCTTTTAAGGCTAACCCTCAGTTTGATGATGTCACATAGGGTATCAACATGTACTATTTTGATTTCACATTAAGTTATGGGTTTAAAATTTCTTTATTAAATTTTGGTTGTATCGACTATGAATTTCCTTCCCAAGACACCTTTATAACATCACCATGGGAGTCTAGTATCCAAGATTTTCATGGATCGTACATAAATCATTATCATCAAAGAGATCCCCTTCCAATTGAAATATTACTTATTTAGTTTTGATTGCATATTCATTGAACCTAATAACTTATTCAATAAGAATCCTTATCCGAAAGTTTGTTCTACTTCCTGGGGTTTGTGTAGTATTTAGTGTTCAAAACATTTCTATGAAGTTGGAGATATGTGAAATGGAATGCCAAAATTCACACTACTTAATACACTCAAAATTATATAGATAAACTAGGGAATGAATAAGATAAACTTTTTTAGATTTTTGTAGTTCCAGGTGTAATAGACTTCAACTTTCAAGGATTTTACATTATTATTTAAAAAACCATGGCTAATATAGAATGAATAATGACCTTGTAAAGAGATACTTATTTATCCAAAATTACAAGCCATCATAAATAATTATTGGAATAGGATTATCTAGATATTAATCAATTAATATTGGATGATTCATCACTCCCTACCTAGATGGACATTCAAAAGATAATATAACGAAACATGAGTCCCACAAAGTGGTTAAAAATGAAGAATTATAAGAGAGTAGTTAAAATTAGGATCTTATAGAGATAAATTAATGAACCATGCTAGAAAATTAAATAGTCACATCCATTAGATAAGGTAGGGGTTTTCAAGAAATAAGATATCCAAAAATCATTTAAGGTTACTATAAAATATTAATTGATAAAAATACACAACTATAAAAATCCTAGCATAGATTTATTTTGTATTTCTAAATCATTTCTTATTATGTTTTAGTTGGAAGGATTTTATTTGGGGATTTCATCCTTCTCTTTTTTCACGTAAATAAAATTTATCATCTCACGGATATGATTTGTTTGTTGATATTTTAATTTCATTGACTATCAATTATTGATAATCCATGAAACTCATAAAGAGTAATTTTATAATAACTTAATCCACCTGAACCTTAAATGGATATGGGATTGGTATATTATTTTACCCGAATGATTGGGTAAAATGACGGGGAGATGATAAATCCCCCGTCTATACAAAATGTTTTCTTGGTTTAACATAGGAATGGTATATACCTAAAGTATATTTACTGTCATCATAGGATGAGGTAAAACTGTTAAAAAAATGATATCAGTTTGATTTACTCCTAAACTTGTACACTTTAATGATTATTGGTGGGTTGGATATGTGATAAATTTACTATCACCATAATCAAATTTGAACTCATTAAAATATGCGAGGGTAAATTTTTACAAATTATCAAAGTTATAAATATTATTTTCATTGAATAATCAATGCCTAAGTGTGAAAACATTTCTTGATATTATATATTTGCACGTTCTATGAATATATTCTAAACTAATGTGGGTGTTTAATAAAAGGGTGATCTACATATTTCCTAGAACTGTAGATATAGAGAGAATATATTTATGATTTTTTTATCTTGAATGGTGTTCCCCAGAATCTTTTTTGGTCATTTTCATCAAATCATAAATTTTTTCCAATGTCGAAGTGAGAAAGGATTATTAAGAAGATCCTGGATTTTTTTGAAGTATACTTATATGGGTTTTCAACCTTAAAATATTTTTACCTTTTCTATATTTCTTAAAGTACTGATTTTTCTTTTTATGTATATTGTATTGGCCTAGCGAGCAGTGACTTGTTTTTTGTTCAGGGTACCCTTTGTGGGATTTTGTCTTAATGAGAACCATATGTCTTTATTTTTTAAATTTAATGACTTGTAATATAGACCAATGATGTTGATGTTTAAGGTAAAATAGTTTTGATAAAAATGAGGCTAAGGTTTAACAATATTCAAATTTGAGAAAAAATAATTAAATCTAGAAAAAATGAGGTAAGGGAATAACTGATATGAATAGTGATCTTAATATAAATATAGAAACCCTCAAGAAATCACATACATAGTCCAAGGTAGTAATGCTTGGAATATTGGGGAAATGTTATAACCCATATGGGGGATTTGAGAGTTGGATGTATTTCAACATCTTATGATATGTGGATGGAAGAGATAGAAATAAAAACTTGAAATATTTGAATTAGAAAATTTTGAAATGAAAATAGAAATACATGGGAATCCACTAGCTATATTTGAAATGATAAGCCTCATATGACAAAATTAAATGAGATAAATGAGTATTATAAATAACTAAATCTAAATGATGGGGTTGACTAAATTTTTGTTTAGGGAATAGAGGGTTAGAATATCTTCTCTTTTAGGATGAAAACATTCCTATTATTGGTTTTACATGGGATAAATGTATAGTGGTTTCACTAACACCAAAAAAGGGGAATTTACTGATCTTATACACTGGTTACTAGTAACCATGTATGATTTATAGTGATTTATATAAAAATGTACAAATTATGGTATATTATAATGTATTATTTAGAATTAAATCAAGACAATCTGGTTTAGTACCAACCATGTTTGGGTCATTATAAAATGTAAAGGGGAGTGAAAGTGTATGCATATTTATTTTCTGGTATGGGAAAGATGGTCTTGAAGTCCTAATATATCATATAAGAATAAGAATAAAGCCACAAAAGCTCTCAAAATATAATATGTATTATCCCAATGTGTAATCATATACAGATAGACTTGAAATGAATAATGAAACCATACACTGAGAGGGGGATTTTTTTAGAGTAGAATTATTGCATGGGTTTAAGTTAAATGATTCTAATTTCAGAATATAAACTATGATAATAAGAAAGAATCCTCATATAGTTCTTAGAAATGATGTAATTATTTTCATCAAAATATAGGATTAATGAATGAAAACCTAACTTGAACTGTAGAAGGAACTAGTTGTAGGATGATGGGGGGAAATACAAAGACGATTAAATTTGTGGCAGTGTCCGAGATAGGTGATATATAAGTTACTAAATATCATATTATTATTGGAATAAATCCAAAAATAGTTCATAAAAATGGTCTCCATACATATTTCACAGATTCATAGTGGAGATTGAAATGATTTTATCCTTTTTTCAAAACATATATAGGAAAACTAATACAAATTGAGGAAGGGAACTAAAAACAGTTAGGAATATGGTATAAAAAAGGAATGTTCAGTTAGGTCCATGATTGATCATATAGACACCACTATGAATCCCATGATGATAGGAATCAAGAAACACACTATTCTATGAGTAGGTCTCTAAATCAGTATGATTTTTTATATATGGTATCTTGTTCTTATTCTTTACTTTTTCAACATTGGTTAAATTGATTTTTGTAATATTATGTCAATGAATATGTCACCTCAATAATTATAGGGATATTTTGTGTTATGAATGGATGATTTTGAAATTATAATATAATGACATGAACATGGATTTATAACTTTGTAGTCATCTAATCTCCATTTTCCTTTTCACATTTTGGCATGAGAATTACTTCTAATATCCTTATTCTTCTAGTGGGATAGTAAAAAAATGAGTCTCATAAGGCAGGGGAAGACCTAAATTCACATACCTTGTGTTTATCATCTTATCATGACAGTATTTGAAGACTATTTAAAAGTAGATATTGTTCACTGATATCAGATGATAAGATCAATAACCCTGTTAGTCATTTAGACCATACTCACTTATCATTTTGATTTATATAAATGTAACTATATTATTTTAAAATGTGGAAATAAAATACTATAGGAATTTCCCTTTCCTAAAGGATTAAAAATTCTTTTTCATATCCAAAAAATTCAATCCATTTTCTTCATTATTCATATAATAATTTGTATTTTTTGTTGTTGTTTCCTATGAGAATGTATTGCATGATATCTGATAGGATCAAGAGATAGAGTTGGTATTGAAATTAATTTTAGAGTGAAAACCATCTTTTAATACATTTAAAACATTCTCCATCATATTGAGGATACTGGGTGAGACTTATCTTTTAAATTACAAATGAAATCTTGTAACCATTACACTACTATAATAAATTTTTAGAATCCACCCGGATTCTTCAATCAAATGAGTGATGCTAATAGAACATTTTTATGATTCTATATAAAAATTTATTAAGTATTATATTGTGGGTGTTTTACATTCAAGGAATAGGGAAAGCCTTCTCCCCTAGAGATTCAATCTGATACCCTCTCATTTTCATGATTCTTATTGTTTGAGTGGTCCAGGATGGACACCCTTTTAATTATCATACTAAATAGATATAAGAACTACCATAGGAGAGCTTCCTAACTTATAATGGTTATGGATTCTATGTTACTATACCAAAGAAAAGGTCCTCCCAAACTCAAGAGGAAACACCAAAGATTCACTTTTTCATGCTTCTCTAAAGTACCTAACAAGGATCAATTTTGAGAAACAAAAAATGACAGATTATATTATGGATCTATTATATTGTATAATTTTGATAATATAGGATTCCAAAAGTTTGGTGGAGTAGGTTTTAAATACAATAACTTGGGACACAGTTTCCTTTTTATATAATCACATTCTTCTTGACCCTCAATTGATTCCATTTGAGTAAAAAGATATTCAATGGACCTAAGAAGCTATTTTAGTATTACTGATGAACCTAATGTTTTATCAAGAATGTTATAAAGATATAGAATGGTTCGTGTGTCTATACTGATGGTCAATAACTATTTTGAGTCAATTTGAGGGAACCTTTTAGAAATGGTGATAGTTTTTGTCCTTGTGTAGGAAAATCTAGATAATCACCAGGTGTGGGAGTTAAGTCAATTGTTTACCTTGTATAGAGGTTGTTTAGATGGATCAAATCTATGCCTTATAGATGAAAAACAAACTCTTATTAAATATAGATCTTTTAAGGATGCATGCTGGCCACATATTTAGTGTTTCTTTCAGTGGGTATGTTACCTTTGTGTAATTCAATATTGAGTTACCTCAACTTTTCTTACTCAGATTAATACTGGGAGATATTTTCCTTAATAAAAATAGGTTCATATTTATATAGTTATTGAGAGTTATATTTCTCCACCTCTTTGCCCTTTTCCCTAGTTAATACTCATATTGTTATTTGTAATTGAATATTAAAACTCCATAGTCAAGAATATTCCAAAAATATTGTTTGGGAACACCCTCATCTGTTACTTTAGTTTGAATTAAATTTAAAATAGATTCCTCATTATCATGTTATTCTATATTTATGTAACAATATTATATATCTACGGGGTTAGAAAATATAGATTTTACATATGTGAATTGAGTATTTGGAATGAATCCTTTTTTGTATCAGTGTAATATACTACCTCATTATTATATGAGTTTACTGTAAGGGATAAATCATAATATTACTCCAGGGATGCCTTACTGGAAAATTTAATGGGATTACAACCCCATATGGGTTTCAATTATCTCTTTGGATTTTCATATCAACAAGGTGTGGTAAATCTTTCATGAATGGAGATAAAAATAAAATCTTCCATTATTTTCACTAAATGTGGAGACACTGGAAAAGATAAATCATGAAATTTCAATGGAATAACCGTTAGAATGGTTCTTCTACATTTTATAATTTTAAGTAAATAAATATATAAATCAATGGATAGATAGGTAAAAGAACCCCAAGAACAATGTACTTGGGTGGATCCTATTCCTTCATGGCCTCGACCACACCCTATTTCATTTTTGATGGCTGTTTATGTGATGATATTGGTAAAAATGCCCCCAAACCTATTGGTTAGGCTTGATCATGTGTTTTAATTATAATATTATCCACATATTTATTTTATTTATTAGATTTCAACCTGTATGATTTGGGTGACTTGTGAATTATAGCTTCACTCTAAGATAGATTCGAACCATCAGATGTTATTCAAATTTATAGGGATTATATTTCTTAAAATTAGTCACCCTCTATACCATTATACAATACTAATACAAGATTATCTCAAAAGATCATTCCCATTGGGTATTAGTTTTATAGAATTTTGGTATGAATGGGTTCTATTGGACTAACCATATAACGACCCATACTTTACAAACATGGTTATTACTTCAAAATTGAATCATACTTATTACAACATATAACAAAACCATGAAAGGACCGTATAGGTATAGTGTCTTTAGAAACTGGGAAACATAAAAAACTGGTTCATAAATTATCTACGTTGTCTCCCATTTATTTCATCATATCTAGAGTCCCTTTTGGCATATCTTACTTAATAACCTTCTTCCTGACCTAGGGAAAGAAAACATACAAAAGTGTGAGCTCAAATGCTGAGTAAGGGTAAACAAACTAAATATCAATCACATCATATTCATAAGAACATAACATTTTGGAAATGTTAACCTACAAAAGAGATCATAATTTTATAACGTGGGATAAATAATAGTAGTGAAATGTAATCCCAATAATCATAAATTAAAACATGAAACATTTTGGCATACACACATAATCATAGAGAATCCTTTCTTAGTAGTCAAGACTCATTTCCAAGACTATCTTAGAGGACAAAGTCCATTTTTGAACCGAGTTCACTCTTCGTTTCAGTCCTGTTTCACTGAACCGGATTAACCTGCCGATCCAGACATGTCTATCTCATGAGATATAAATCTTTAACCAATGCATTAGAGGTAGATATAGGTCCCACCCATCTCATAATGATACCATTCTTATGTGTGTCACAAAATCATAAACCATACATCATAGCATAACCCATGTAATAAAAATGGGATTATTAAACATCACATCATCATAACATAATCCATAAAAGGATATCATAAAAATAATAACATCATAACATAATCAAATCAATGTAAAAATAGGGATATAAACAGAACCCTATATTATCTTAGATGGAAAATAATTTTGATAAAACACTTGAACTCCATTCTTGAGGAAAATATCCTTTCTACTTCAAAAACATTTTCTTTTCTTAACATGTCATATAATTTTGAACTAAAAGAAGTTGATTAAAAATAAACTTTAAAACTTTTAAAGTAATATTCATATAAATAATGTTCCAAAAATCCATTCATGCCGTATAAGTTAAAAAAACATTCTTCCCGTACTTTGGCCGGAAAAGTCAAAAAGTAACTCGTACATAAAACGACAAAAGATTCCTTTCAAATATTTTAATAAAAACTCACTTAATGGTAAAATTGGATTTAAAAAGTTGTAGGTGGATGGAAATAATATTACATATTGTGGAAACATGGATGTGGATGATAAATATTCGCCAGTAAATTCTGAAGTTTAAACAATCTCAGATAAAAATGAGATTGAGATTTTCCCTTACCTTAGGTCCGATTTGCTTTGTAAGTGTCCGAACCTCCTGTATAATGATTTAAATAATGTAATTGACTTATTCCAGAATCATACTTATTTTTATGATATCATATATGGTAATATTCTTAGCTTCTTATTAGTAATATTTCATTGCTACTTGTTATTCTGGTGTTTATTGCATTATGTTCATATGTGTGTTTTGTCGAATAAATTCTTATTCCTCTTTTTAGGTTATAGAAACCTCATTTTAAGAATGGTATTAGTGTAATATATATCATATTTATTCATTCAATTCATTTATATAATCATTATGCAATGAAGATCATGTAGAACGAGTCACATCACATCGTGGAGACAGTATTCCGTACGTACGCACGAGCGATGATATCATTCCCATGATTGTGGAATTGTATTGGAGTGTATGTATACTATTTCAGAATCAATATCACATTAAAATAATCATATATAGTCATTATTTACACCATTATACCAATCCAAGTAAGGTGGTGGTGGAAAATAGATTGCACCACGGTGTGGAGACGATATTCCGTACGTACGCACCTGCGGTGATTTCATTTTCCGTAGGATGGATAGATGGTGAAATAGGGTTGTTTCATACTTATAATAACATATCAGTGTATGAGTGATACTAATGTTATTACTTCATAATGAAATAACTAAATAAGAAGAAGTAGAAGAAGAAATAAAGTTGAAAGAATTGGTAACGGACATGACCTCTTCTTTGAAGCGCCTCTTTTAGACCTCCTATTAGGGAACTAAAATTGGTATTTGAAGAAAACCAGGACCTCTAGAATGTTTCTAGGGAAGTGGGGAATTGAAATTGATAGGGTTTGGCCGAGCTTGAAGGCTCAAATTGGTGAGAGGTGGAGAGGGAGGAGGTGCCCTTTTATAAGGGAGGAGAGGAGCACCTTTGGAAATATAAGAAATATTAGTTTATATTAAATCCCAACCCCACATAAAAACTTCCAAAATGACTCATATCCAAATATTAGATGAGCTAGGGTTGTAATATCATCAAAAAATAAAATTTAGACATTTTAGGAATATATTTTAAACATTATCAACTTGATTTATCCTTATTTATCAATTTAATTTTATTTGTGGTAATAATATTATAAATTTTAAATTATTATAAATAATTACATTTGTGTTGTAAATTTTTAATAATTTGACACTTTATCAAATTTTAGACCATATAAATTTTAATTTATAATTTTTAAATATTTTTGTGATTTTAAAACAATTTTCTAATATGTTATTTTTATAAAATAACAATAGCGTCGATTTTGACACTATTCATTTATTTGAATTTAAATAAAATATATACAGAAGATATGTTAGAAATAAAAGATTTAATAGATTCATAAAATGTTCTATGTATCTATAAAATTTGTGGAGCGCATTAAATAGTTCATATAATATTTATTTTAATATTTTTAATACCATTTATTTGATATTTTAATTAATAAAATAATTTCAACATCACTATTGCGTCATAATTAATGATAATTATTTAATACCTAAAAATCCTAAATAAATTTATATGATGTAAATAATAGTGATAGATTTCTGTATATTATTCATTTTTGAAGTTTCATTAAGTTTATTACTAAATTAAAATTATTATACTTATAAGATTTAAGAAAGTGACATGTTGTCACTTTATTTGGTTTTAATAATAATTAAATTATTTTCATGGAAAAAAGTCCATTAAATGAAACTAATCCGACCTTTAGGTGATATGGGTCAACGTTTAGTCATCAAATAGGATTTTGGAAGGTGTTAGGGTAATTTTATAATCTTATATTTACCCTTAATTACCCGATTTATCTTTAACTATGGTAAATAAAATTTACCCTAGTTACTATTAATAATACCCAAAAATAAAAAGTATCCTATTAAAATAATTTGGACCCAATGATTCCAAATATGGAATCCATTTTTCAAAATTCAAAACACATAAGTTGCAGTAATTAATTTAAAATTAATCCCATTGTTTAGAAATTTTTTTTTAGAAGTTAAAACATTAGCAATGATTGAAATGTTTTTACCTATGAATTCAATGTGAAATTAATGATAATGACATATATTATATTAAATGGTAAAAATATATTCTATTTATACTTTAAAACCATTCAATATTATAATTTAACCATACAAATTATCTCAATGAAAAAAGTTGTTTTTAATTAAAAATTAGCGTATTTTTACTATTCATCAAAATATAAAAGTTATCAGAAAAATATCAAAAATTTATCCAAAGTAAATTTTTATATCCTGATTCCAAATAAGAATTTCATTTTGTCAAATTGAACTTATAAACATGTCAAAAACTAGATTTAATGTGGGTGCACCATCAAAAGGCGGCAAAACTGCATTTTTTGAAAAATACTTATTTTACCTGAAAAATTTATTTTGTTCTCTTAACATGTTCTAGAAAACGTGTAAGATAAATAATAATGTTATAAAATTCAAAATGTGTTTAATACTATTCATAACGGCTAGTCCATCAAAATATATCGTTATTTAGTGAAACCCGGTATTACGCACTACACACGCTATCGAGGAAGGTAGCGATTACGTGTAATGCAAGCCAAGTCAGTATTGTGTGTCGTGAAAGATTACTTTGGTGTTGCGTATAACATAAGACGTAAAAAAAATATTTCTCATAAAATATCAGGGTGTTACATTCTACCCCCCTTAAAATAAATTTCGCCCTCTAAATTCGTCACTTCATTACAAACAGATGAGGATACCTCTCCCTCATCATATCCTCAAGTTCCCATATAGCTTCTTCTAATTGGTGGTTTCTCCATAAAACTTTCACCAAGGGAGTGGTCTTGTTCCGTAGGATTTTTTTCACTACAATCCAGAATCTCTATCAGTTGTTCTTCATAAGAAAGATCTTGCTTCAGCGGTACAACTTCTGAGATGAGTACATGTGAAGGATCGGGTATGTACTTTCTCAGGAGAGATACATGGAACACATCGTGAACTTGAGATAGATTCAGTGGATGTGCCAATCGGTAAGCTACCTTCCCAACATGATCCAGAATTTCAAAAGGACCGATATATCTGGGGCTCAACATTCCCTTCTTTCCAAATCTAATGACCCTCTTCTAGGGAGATATTCATAAGAACACTTTATCACCCACTTCAAACTCTAGGTCTTTTCTTCAGTTGTCGGCATAATGTTTCTGTCGACTCCGAGCTTCTCTTATGTATTTTTGAATAGGTCTGACCTTTTCTTCCATCTCATCAACAAGATCATGTCCTAATAGCTTTCTCTCTTCAACTTCATCCCAGCAAGTTGGAGTTCTGAATTTCTTTCCATATAGGGCTTCATAAGGAGCCATCAGAATACTGGAGTGAAAGATATTATTATAAGAAAATTCCACCAAAGATAGGTGTTTATCCCAACCACCTTTGAAATCCATAGAGCAAGCTCTCAACATGTCTTCTAGAGTTTCAATTATCCTCTCAGACTGACCGTCTCTCTGAGGATGGTAAGCAGTGCTAAAACTCAACTCTGTATCCTGAGTATGCTGAAGACTTCGCCAGAATTTCGAGGTAAACCTCAGATCCTGATCAGATATAATGGAAAGTGGTACTCCATGCAATCTTACCACTTCTTTTACATATATCCTGGAAAGCTGATCAAGAGAAAAATCTTCTCTTATAGCAATGAAGTATGCCGACTTTGTAAGACGATCAACTATAACCCAGATAGCATTATTGCCTTTGGATGTTTTAGGAAGTCCAGTGAAAAAGTCCATAGTGATGTTTTCCCATTTCCATTCTGGTATGGGTAATGGTTGTAACATCCCCTTAGACTTTTTTCTCTCAGCCTTAACTTGCTGACAAACCAGGCATCGAGAGACACATTCAGCAACATATCTTTTCATGCCATCCCACCATAAGTACTATTTCAGGTCCCTATACATCTTGGTACTTCCAGGATGAATAGAAAATGAAGAACTATTAGCCTCATCTAGTAGCTCCTTCTTTAATTCTGGGATGGGAGGAACATAAACCCGATTACTGAACCTTATTTTCCCATCAAAATTAAGGTTGAATTCAGGAACATTTCTTACCTTCTTTTGTAACTCTACATATTATTTTTGTGCCTCTATAATCTTCACGTGTATAGATGGTTGAACATTCATTTGAAGAAAATATAATATTTCTACCCTTCCATTATAATTCCAAGATATATCCTTTGTAAATCCATAAATATTGGATCTTTTGTGATCCTCATCATGGATAATCTAGCATGGTCTTGTCGACTTAATGTGTCCGCCACCTTGTTTTCTTTCCCAGGGTGGTAGTGAATTGAGCAGTCGTAATCCTTAATCAGCTCCAACCATCTTCTTTGATGCATATTTAGCTCCTTTTGTGTGAAAATATACTTTAAAATTTTATGATCAGTATAAATATCTCACCTTTCACCATAAAGGTAATGCCTCCAAATCTATAATACAAAGATTACCACAGCTGACTCCAAATCATGAGTTGGGTAATTTTTCTCATGGATTTTCAACTGTCATGAGACATAAGCTATCACCATATCATTTTGCATGATAACACACCCCAGTCCCTTCTTGGATGCATCACTGTAGATCACAAACCTTTATCCCCTACAAGGTAGTGTGAGCAAAGGTGCACTGTCTAAAATTCTTTTTAGCTCTTTGAAATTATCTTCACATTCCTCTGTCCAAACAAACTTAACTCCTTTCCGAGTCAACTTGGTGAGTGAGTTAGATAACCTTGAAAAATCTTTCACAAATTGTCGGTAATATCCATCCAAACCAAGAAAAATTTGGATCTCAGTTACTATTATTGGTCTCAACCATCTTTCGATAACCTCTGTTTTTGCTGGATCCATATATATCTCCTCTTTTGAGATTATGTGACCCAAAAATGCAACTTTTTGAAGCCAAAATGCACACTTGGTAAATTTGGAATAAAGCTTCTCCTTTCTTAGGGTCTTTAATACAATTCTCAAGTGATCTTCATGTTCTTCCTTGCTCTTTGAATAGACAATAATATCATCTATAAAGACTACCACAAACTGATCAAGATAGTCTCTAAAGACTCTTTTCATCAGATCCATGAAGATGGCAGGGGCATTAATAAGACCAAATGGCATCACTATAAATTCATCGTGTCCATACCTTGTACGGAAAGCCGTCTTTGGTATATCCTCCCTTTTGACCCTTAATTGATGATACCCTGAACGAAGATCAGTCTTGGAAAAATATTGAGCTCCGCATAGTTGGTCAAATAGGTCATCAATGCGTGGGAGAGGATATTTGTTCTTGATAGTGATCTTGTTATGTTTTCGATAATCAATGAAAAGTCTCATTGATCCATCTTTCTTCTTAACAAATAGAACAGGTGCTCCCCAAGGTGACGCACTAGGGCATATGAATCCTTTATCAAGATTCTCTTGAAGTTGCTTCTTTAATTCCTACAACTCAATTGGGGCCATTCTATAAGGTGTCTTTGAAGTAGGAAAATCACCTGGTATGAGTTCTATTGAAAACTCAACTTCATGATTTGGTGGAAGACCGAAAAATTCCTCCAAAAAGACATCATCAAACTCACGTACAATGGGAATATTATTAATTGTGAGTTTCTCTCCAACCATTTGAGATAAATAACCTTCATTTAGTGGAATCAAGACCCATAAGAAGGAAGAAATTTCCACAGGAAGGTTATGTTCAACCTTGCATCGATGGACGATCATAGATTGATCTGGAATATGAAATGCGACTTCCCTTATTTGGAAATTGATATGAGCTCTATATAAATAAATCCAATACATGCCAAGAATCACATCAAATTCCACTATAGGAAGGATCACAAGATTTTCAGGAAGCACTTTCCCACAAACTTCAATCAGAGAAGAATTGTAAACTTTTTATGCGACTATTGTGCCATTAAGAGTTGTCATAGCCAACTCAACATCTAATTGTTGAGGTAATACAGCGATACCCTTAGAAAATTCTTTAGAAATAAAAGAGTGGGTGGATACAGAATCAAATAAAATGTTTTCTACTTTAGAGTGGATGGTAAGTGTACCTCTCACCACTTCTTTGTCGTACTCCACATCGTCAATAGTAATTGCATGTGACTTTCCTTTGTCTTTGGACTTAAGAGTTTGTTGACGTCGATCATCATCATCAATCCTTGGATTTGGGCATTGATTGGCATAATGCCCCATCTCCTTTCACTTGAAACATTGATGTGTAGTAGGTTCATTCTGTGTATCCCGTATTTTGTTTGCATCATTAGACATCTTCTTCCCATTATTTCGACATTCAATTGCCTCATGACCTTATTTTCCACACTTATAACATTTACTTGTCCCCTTAAGAAAATTTCCTCAATCTTTCTTCCCACACTTTTAGTATAAGGGAAAACTCATGTTCTTTTCAGTGTGGTCTTTAGATTTCCCTTTGAATTCCATTTTCCTCTTCTTATCAAACCCATGTGACTGATGGGTTACACCAATCTCCATCTCAACCTTGAGAGCACATCCAACAATTTCCTTGTAGCTATTGAAGTCCCTCATGGCTAACGCCCTTCGAAGACTTGGTTTTAATCCACTAAAGAATCGATCGATCTTACTCTCAGGTTGGATAATAATTCCGGAAGCGTACCTTGCAAGTCTTGTAAAATTTGCTTCATAGGTACCAACAAATTCATCATCCTTTTGCTTCAGTTCAAGAAACTCCTTCTCCATCTTTGTTCGAAGAATACGAGGGAAATAATTATTGAAAAATAAGTTCTTGAACTCGTCCCATTCCATTAACTCAATTTCATCCCTTTGCCTCGTATTCTTAATAACATTCCACCATTGATCAGCATCACCTTCCAAACGATACACTACTAAGATTACATTATCATGTTTAGAACATTGAAGAACTGAAAATATCTTTTCAGTTGTACTGATTTGTTGTTCAGCCACTAATGGATCAGAAGACCCACTGAATGAAGGTGGACGCTACCTCATGAAGGATTAAACAGAATGTTTCTCCTTCCTTTGCTCTTTGGAAGTCCTGCATGATTCATAGCTTGAGAAAGTTGTGTGAGCATGGCTACAAGATTCTGCATTCCAGCTCCCATAAATTTTGGTTGCTCAGGGGGACAATCATTGCATTTCCCATCACATTTCGCATTAACACGGTTCCTTCGGGTTCCATCCATTGACTAAAACCAAGAATAATAGTGTGAGAAACACTAACTATAATAGGAAAACCACATAATCAAGAATAAAATTTCACATTTAAGGTCTTATCATAGGTTGTTCATGGCCATTTCTAAAACACTAAGATTGTGTTCTGTGCTTAGATATATCCTTAGGTTTCTTACTAAGGCTTTCATATCCTAGTTTCCAAAGGTTGAATATACCTTTCCTCTGATACCAACTGTAATGACACATACTTTACATACATGGTTATTACTTCAAAATTTAAGAATACTTATTACAACATATAACAAAACCATGAAAGGACCGTATAGGTATAGTGTCTTGAGAAACTGGGAAACATAAACAACTGGTTCATAAATCATCTACGTTGTCTCCAATTTATTTCATCATATCTAGAGTCCCTTTTGGTATATCTTACTTAATAACATTCTTCCTGACCTGGGGAAAGAAAACATACAAAAGGGTGAGCTCAAATGCTCAGTAAGGGTAAACAAAATAAATATCAATAACATCATATTCATAAGAACATAACATTTTTGAAATCTTAACCTGCAAAAGAGATCATAATTTCATAACATGGGATAAATCATAGTAGTGAAATTTAATCCAAATAATAATAACTTAAAACATGAATCTTTTTGGAATACACACATAATCATATAGAATCATTTCTTTTTAGTCAATACTCACTGCCAAGACTATCTTAGTGGACAAAGTCCATTTCTGAACCGAGTTCACTCCTCGTTTCAGTTCTGTTTCAGTGAACCAGATTAACCTTCCATTCCAGCCATGTCTATATCATGAGATATAAATATTTAACCAATTCATTGGAGGTAGATATAGGTCCCACCCATCTCATAATGATACCATTCTTATGTTTGCCACAAAATCATAAACCATACATCATAGAATAACCCATGTAATAAAAATGGGATTCTTAAACATCACGTCATCATAACATAATCCATAAAAGGATATTGTAAAAATAATACCATCACAAAATAATCAAATCAATGTAAAAATAGGGATATAAACAGAACCCTATATTATCTTAGATGTAAAATAATTTTGATAAAACAATTGAACTCCATTCTTGAGGAAAATATCGTTTCTTCTTCAAAAACATTTTCCTTTCTTAACATGTCATATAATTTTGAACTAAAAGAAGTTGATTAAAAATAAACTTTAAAAATTGTAAAAGAAGATTCATGGAAATAATGTTCTAAAAATACATTCATGCCATATAAGTTAAAAAAAACATTCTTTCCGTACTTTGGCCGGAAAAGTCAAAAACTACCTCGTACATAAAACGACAAAATATTCCTTTCATATATTTTACTAAAAACTAACCGAAGGGTAAAATTGGATTTAAAAAATTGTAGGTGGATGGAAATAATATTACACATTTATGAAACATGGATGTGGATGATAAATATTCCCCAGTAAATTCTGAAGTATAAACAATATCGGATAAAAATGAGATTGTGATATTTTCCCTTACCTTAGGTCCGATTTGCTGCGTAAGTGTCCGAAACTCCTGTATAATGATTTAAATAATGTCATTGACTTATTACAGAATCATAATTATTTTTATGATATCATATATGGTCATATTATTAGCTTCTTAATAGTAATATTTCATTGCTACTCGTTATTCGGGTGTTTATTGCTTTATGTTCGTATGTGTGTTTTGTCGAATAAATTCTTATTCCACTTTTTAGGTTATAGAAACCTCACTTCCAGAATGGTATTAGTGTAATATATATCATATTTATTCATTCAATTCATTTATATAATCATTATTCAATGAAGATCATGTAGAATGAGTCGCATCACATCGTGGAGACGGTATTCCGTATATACGCACGAGCGATGATATCATTCCCATGATTGTGGAATTGTATTAGAGTGTATGTATACTATTTCAGAATAAATACCACTTTACAATAATCATATATGGTCATTATTTACACCATTATACCCATCCATGTAAGGTGGTGGTGGAAAATAGATTACACCACGGCGTGGAGACGGTATTCCGTATGTACGTACGCACGATGATTTCGTTTTCCGTAGGATGGATATATGGTGAAATAGCATTGTTTCATACTTATAATAACATATAATTATATTAGTGATACTGATGTTATTAATTCATAATGAAACAACTAAAGAAGAAGATGTATAAGAATAAATAAATTTGAAAGAATCGGTAACAGACATTATATCTTCTTTGAAGCGCCTCTTTGAGACCTCCTCTTAGGGCACTAAAATTGGTCTTTGAAGAAGAAAATGACCTCTAGGATGTTTCTAGGGAAGTGGGAAAGTTAAATAGGTAGGTTTTGGCCGAGCTTGATGGCTCAAATTGGTGTGAGGAGGAGAGGGAGGAGGTTTCCTTTTATAAGGGTGGAGAGGGGCACCTTTGGAAATATAAGAAATATTAGTTTATATTAAATCCCAACCCCACTTAAAAACTTCCAAAATGACTTATATCCAAATATTAGATGATATAGGGTTGTAATATCATCAACCAATAAAATTTAGACATGTTAAGAATTTATTTTAAACATTATAAACTTGATTTGTCCTTATTTATCAATTTAATTTTATTTGGGGTAATAATATTATAAATTTTAAATTATTATAAATAATTACATATGTGTTTTAAATTTTCCATAATTTTAGACTTTATGACATTTTAGACCATATAAATTTTAATTTATAATTTTTAAATATTTTTGTGATTTTTAAACAATTTTATAATATGTTATTTTTATAAAATAACAATACTGTCAATTTTGACACTATTCATTTATTTGAATTTAAATAAACTATATACAGAAGATATGTTCGAACTAAAATCTTTAATAGATTCATAAAATTCCATATGTATCTATCAAATTAGTGGAGCACATTAAATAGTTCATATAATATTTATTTTAATATTTTTAAAACCATTTTTTTGATATTTTAATTAATAAAATAATTTCAACATCACTATTGTGTCATAATTAATGATAATTATTTAATCCCTAAAAATTCTAAATAAATTAATCTGATGTAGATAATTGTATTATCTTATTTGAGACGATTCATGTTCAAAGTTTCATTAAGTTTATCACTAAATTAAAATTATTATACTTATAAGATTTAAGAAAGTGACATGTTGTCACTTTTTTTTGGTTTTAATAATAATTAAATTATTTTCCGGGAAAAAAGTCCATTAAATGAATCTAATCCGACCCTTAGGTGATAAGGGTAAACTTTTAGTCATCCAATTGGATTTTGGAAAGCGTTAGGGTAATTTTATAATCTTATATTTACCCTTAATTAACAGATTTATCTTTAAATATGGTAAATAAAATTTACCGTAGTTACTATTCATAATGCCCAAAAATAAAAAGTAGCCTGTAAACATAATTTGGACCCACTGATTCCAAATATTGAATCCATTTTTCAAAATTTAAAACACATAAGTTGCAGTAATTAATTTAAAATTAATCCCATTGTTAAGAAAATGAGTTTTAGAAGTTGAAAGATTTCCAAAGATTGAAATGTTTTTCCCTTTGAATTCAGTGTGAAATTAATGCTAATGACATATATTATATTAAATGGTAAAATTATATTCTATTTATACTTTAAAACCATTCAACATTATAATTTAACCATATAAATTATCTCAATGAGAAAAGTTGTTTTTAATTAAAAATTAGCGTATTTTTACTATTCCTCAAAATATGAAAGTTATCAGAAAAATATCAAAGATTTATCCAAAGTAAATTTTTATATCTTAATTCCAAATAAAAATTTTATTTTGTAAAATTGAACTTATAAACATGTCAAAAACTAGATTTAATGTGGGTGCGCCATCAAAAGGCGACAAAACTGCATTTTTTGAAAATTACTTATTTTACCCAAAAAATTTATTTTGTTCTCTTACCATGTTCTAGAAAATGTGTAAGATGAGTAATAATGTTATACAATTCAAAATTTAGTTAATACTATTCATCACAACTAGTTCATAATAATATATCATTGTTTAGTGAAACCCGATATTGCGTAATACACACGCTATCGAGGAAGGTTGCGATTGCGTGTAATGCAAACCAAGATAGTATTGTGTGTTGTGAATGATTCCTTTGGTGTTGCATATAACATAAGACATAAAAAAATAGTTCTCATAAAATCTCAGGGTGTTACAAACCAACTTAAATATAATGACCAAATACCCAAGACATTGATTGAGGTAATAATGTTACATGGTACATTTTTTGAATAAATTTTTTATCCTATTAGTGGAGTGAGGTAAAAAACATTATATTCATCCAATAATATGATGTGTATGTTAGATGAAACATCACTAATAATGTTTGAGAGTGTCTTTAAGAAATTATGGTAGGATTTATTTAGGAATCCATGTTATTTTTTCCAAATTTTCGATTCTATGCCCCTGATAGTGTGAAAAGATCAATATGGTGATATTTCATGTCCAGATACATAAGGTGATAAATATATCCCTCATTAGAAAGGTTATTTTATTTGAGATAGTGGATAATTTCACAAATATTTCTATGGTGATAATGCATAGATTATTTTTATCCTGTCCTGGGAACATCCTTATAAGAAGTGTACATATAATGGAACATTACTAGTATACTGTCTTTAGTCACTTCCTTCCACATGATATTTTCATTTTACATATCTTAATTAAATATTTCCTCAAATATATTTTAATATAAAGGTCACTTTTCTTGAACTTTATTAAGTAGAGTGGGGTTACTATAAATATCCTCAATCATATCCAGTGTTATCCACCATTGGGGAGGTAGTGAAGATGATCATTTCATTGGTTTGTACATTGGTTGGAATAAAACACTACTAAATTATAGGGGAATACCTAGTGTGGCTGTGATAAACCTTTTTATTTCCTCTCTGTATGAGTTTTGGTTTAGAATCATTATAATATAGGAAGAAACCTTATGGAAATGAGATGTGTTATTAAGAGTGGGCCTTTGTAAAAATTTAAATGTGGAGGACCTGCATTTTTGTTGTCTTCAAATTTTATGTCATATTAATTACCCACTCATTGGATACATATTTGATCACCATAGGGGGGACCTATGGTTACCTGAATTTTTAATATATAAAAATCTCATTACATAATATAACATTTAATAATACAGAAGATATTCTTAGGTATATTTTCATTAAAATTATGAATATAAAACAAGAAAAAATGAAATTTCTTATAATACACTTTAAATTATTCTTCATAGAATTATACTATATTACTTTTAATATATCTGATAACATGACTACATACATTAAAAGAAATGGGTGGGCATAAAGTCTAGTAACTGAATAATAATGGAAATATTTATCATGTGATCATGATAAGAAACAATAGTGTATGATCAGAAGAATATTAGGAATATCATAATAGAATGATAATTAAGGATAACAAGGAAATTTAGATAGAACATAAAAATGATACATCTATAAGAATATCACCATGTTTTATAACCACAGTGTCGTAAAACAAAATTACCATGTTTCTTCACCAAGGTATCATAAAATACGTCATCAATGGAGATTAATTATTTACCTAATTTATTGGAATCCTAATATGGGAAACAATTCTCTTGTCTAGATTCATATATGAAACATATATCATTAGAAAACCTTTCATTAGTAACTCGTGGGAAATAATGAACGTGTTTCATATAAAATTCATTAAAATCAAAAATAGTTAAAGAAATGAGAATTAAATCATTTCTAATTGATGAAAAATAAATATAATCTTAATATATATATACATAATCAATAAATTAAGATTACATAAAATTCAATACCCATGAATAGAAAAATGGTTCAGTTATTCACAACATAAGTATATTCCATGGAAAGGAAAGAAAATTATAAGAAAAAACTCGACCCCACAAAATGTTTTCAAAAAGGAATATAGAATATGATTTGTGGGATGGAAGGGATATATTTAATTAATAAACCTTATTTTTTAGTAATTTATTAATTTAAATTTATGAAGAATAGTAATATGATAATCTATTTCTAAAGAGTAACTACTTGAAAGTAATGTATGAAAGAAGAAGGGAATTCCCTTACATTGAAGAGTTTTTTCTACATATTGAGGATGGAACATTAAGTCCTTAATAAAACCTTAGACGAAATATTTTGGAGTCAAAATGAACACAAATTACGGAATAAATGATTTTTAGTGGAGGTAATGTGAATAATGTTTGTAGTTTGATTAAAACAGGATGAATTGTTTAATAATTTCTAAATATAGATCCTGGAATTATATGTTATGAATAATGAAAAACCATTATATGTCCCACGATATTTTCTCCGAATTATATATATTTAAGGAATTTTTATAACATTTTAATGAATTATATCCACAATCCATTTTTTAAAATTAAGATGGACATAGAAAATTATGTTTTCCACAAAATATTTTTTTTAGAATCTTAATTTCCATTTTAGAATTTGGAATGTCTTTTATATGTTTGGAAATTGATTTAAATCCTTTAATATAAATAAAATTTATAAAATTAGATATTTTTTACTGATTAGACTCTAAAATATTAATTACATCACCTTAATGTACTTATTATGTCATAATACTTGTTGTACATTATACCGTATTTTATATTTTACTATAAAATTTGACTATCTTAAAAAATAATAAAGAAATAACCATTAGATAATTTCAATGTTCTAGTTTCAATAATGTATTCCATTTTATTTGAAAACATTTCTAAATATGAAAAATTTAATTTCTAAATACATATAATTATTTATTGAAAACTACCATTTTTATTATACAATCTAATTTCTATCCCGATGAATAACTATATATAATTATATAAAAATATTTTATGAATAAGTGTTGTTATTTTTTATCTTTTTAAAAAATATTATTTTATTTTAAATTTGTTTTAATGAAAATTAAATAAATATATTTTCCATTAAAATAAAATCACTTTCTCGTTGACTAAAAAGCTATTTTATCATATTATTTAAAAGTAAAAATTATAAATAAGGTTGTAACACTCATTAAATATTAATTATTAATAAAACTGTTAATTAATTTCTAAAATTATTACACTATAGTACTATTTGGTCTAAGATACGAAACCTCTTATTATAGTGTCATAGGATCTTAGGGTAAAATGTGTGATGAAGAGAATTTCATGAGGTTATTATTCCAACTTGGATCTAGTGGTGATATAAACATCCTAAAATTTATCTCATAGGTCATTTCATTTAAGCTGATCTCATTGAATATATTACCAGGATTTATCAAGAGAAAACCTCAATGATTCTACAACCCTCCCTAGTTTTAAAAAACATGCTTTGTTAGGAATAATTCTAATGGTTGAACCCATCATTTCATCTTCCTGCATTAAATTAACTCTTATTATTACCCTTAATATAAACTTATCCTAACAGTGACTCTATAGTGGCTATGTTTCCAACTTTTATAATTCCCAATGTTCTTATTGACCAGTAGTCATGTTAAAAAATTGTTACATAATACTTATGTAACATTCATACCCTAACATTCACAATTTTTATTACAACTTATATATATATACCACTAAACATCAATATTTATTACTTTATTCCTAATGGTGTTTTAATTCATTTGATAATTTCTATTATATAAAAACATTTGATTTTTTTCTTTTAACTATTTTAGTGGAAGGTGTAATCTTCCTTGCAGAGTTCCATCCTATAGAGTATACCATTGTATGGTTACTATTCATTGATTTCTATAATCATGTACTAGTCTTAGTTGTAGTAATCTATATTATTACCTTATATTTCATATTCATTTTATGATATTATTTCTATTCACTTCCATTTTTAAATATAATAAAATATTCATTATGAAAAAATAGTTATTTTATTAATAATTGAAGGAATTTTCAAGCCATTACATTCTCCACTATTAAGAAATTATATCCTTGAAACATGAATCTTTCCTCAAAACAGATTGGGGTATTTGCCTTCCATCATTTCCTTAGGTTCCCATGTACTGTGTTAAGACCCACGATTTCTCTACTGGACTTCCTCATGTCATATTGTCTTTTCCCCAATAATTATTTCTTTCTGTAAAGAATCCGGACTGGTTTGTCGTTTCAAAAAAATTTAGGTTCCAATTACACACCATTAGTTTATAGTTTATGTATTGGGTCAAACATAAAACTTATCAATAGAGACATATGGAATACATTGTGTACATTTGAAGGATTTAGAGGTAGTGTTAATCGGTAAGAAACCACTGCCACATGCTCTAAAAATTAAAATGTTATAAGGAACCTTCGTGTCAGTTTCCCCTTATTTATAAAATATATAACACATTTCCTAGGTGATATATTGAGAAAAACATAATCCCTAACATTAATTTCTATGATATACCTTCAGTTTTCAGCATACCATTTATGTTGATAGTTTTCATCCTTTATTTGTTACTAAATTAATTGAATATTTTACATAGTATCCTTAAAAATATCTAGACCCAACGGTTTTCATTCCCAAAATTCATTCAAACAAGTTTTACATATATGCCATTTTTTGTAGAGTTTTTTAAAATGTTTCATTTGAATAATTGAGTGGAAACTGTTGTTAATGTGAATTTCATAAAGTGGAATATATTGGTCCCAACTCCCTTGAAAATCAAATTAAATAATAGTTATTATGTATTATAATTTTAGAATTATCCTCTCAGACCACTCAACAGTTTGAAGATGATAGATTGTTCTTTTTTTTCTTTTATATTCTTAGTGTTTTGAAGGATCTTATAAAATACCAAGTTAAATATTGAAACTCAGTAAGAATCAATTGATAACATTAATGAAAGTAGACATACATAATTTAATTCACATATGTGGTGGTCAGATTAAAAATATATAGTCCCCAACTAAACTTACTAAATGGGCATAGTAAAGTGGATATGTTTGGTTGATGCCATGAGGACAATTAGTAGTTCATAAATCAATTAGACAAAACCTATTTAAAAAATTCCTCATGTTCACTCTTCAGGTTTTGTTTTTAATAAAGTTAAGTATTTTTGATCTATTTCAGATTATAAAGGAAGGGATGGTGGTCAATTTCAAGAAACACGATAGAAGAAAATCATATCTTTGTCTCCAGGAAGACATATTGAAGATGTTAAAAACAGGTGAAAAAACACCAATTGTCCCAGGTCTATCCAATTAGATCAACCTAATCTAGAAAATAACACTTGTTATTGAGTAATTGATAACCTGAGAACTAGAAGCATGGATTTTAGGTAGAAAGAATTACTTTCTATTAGTCATATAATGATCTTATCTAACTAGGTTATGG
The DNA here is from genome assembly GCA_963277665.1 of Viscum album. Taxonomy (NCBI): domain Eukaryota; kingdom Viridiplantae; phylum Streptophyta; class Magnoliopsida; order Santalales; family Viscaceae; genus Viscum; species Viscum album. The sequence goes on along the minus strand of OY728163.1, from coordinate 1,369,082,647 downwards.
TCATTCAAATTGCTCATAGGATGCTCAGGGACAATAAAAAATTATGATATTGAAAAACTTTTGTAAACCTTTTTATTAGGCATAGGGAAACCCGATTTTAATCATTAGATATTCACAATTTTCGCACCAGCCCTAATCTCAAACCCTACTCCGTAGTGCATTAGCCGTCAATGTAGGTGATGATAAAAAAGCAACGAAATACAAAATATTATATATATAATCATGAAACAATTTACAATGAAGTGATCCAAGGTTAAAACAATTAATAATCAACATTAAACAATTTAATGAAATGTAAACTCAATAAAAAAAATCACTACTCGTTAAGTAACAATGAATAACTTTAAAGGTGTTGAGGAATAATGGATAACTATCACGACCTGTCTCCTAAGGCATGTGCCGTGACTACCCCAAGAAACGAACACAAGCAAAATGTATAACCAAAAGAGTGATAAAAGTAAAAAGGGGGCTGGAATAAAATCCCAACAGTAAAAGTACAAGTACAACTGAAATACAATACAACTGAAGATGGAGAAAAGATAGATACTGGATCGTCCTCCGATGTTCATACCTGAATGGTAGGTACATATTTCTTCCTCAACACTCAATGTCCACCTGTCTCCTCTTAGTACCGACACACCGTATGGTCCACATCTAGGTACCATCCAGTCCTAGTACTCTCAGCTTTAGTCAGCACTATCCGCCGTCTGCATCCAACACAACAAGGTGCGAGCATAACCCTTGCAGGGGTGAGTATAATGATACTCAGTAGGGACCCCGAGACCCTCAAGGTCTCACAAAATCCACCAAGGATAAAACAAAAATTATGAAATCAACAGACAACCTTATTTAGGTATATTACCATACATATACCTATGTTATCAAGTAATCTGTCACAATCATGTGGAAAACTCAAAGGTTCTGACTCAGCTCACACTAGGATTTATTCTAGGGGTAGTATCAAGTAACATTCCCAGCCACAACGTAAAACACATCGGCTGCTGGAGAAATCCTCCTCTACCGTGTACAGTGGGCCTTCCGTGTCACCCAGAGGCTCTTCCCACCAACCTTTCACTATTGAGGTACTCCTCCTATCGAGTATCATGGATCTGCCATGTCACCAAGGCACTCCCCACCATGCGTCTTCCACGTCACCAAGGTGCTACCCCTCATGGATTTCTGAGGTACTACTCCTATTGAGTATCGTGGGTATTTCACGTCAACAAGGCGCTCCCAATCGTAGGTCTACTGCATCACCAAGGCGCTCCCCACTTGGCCTGTCGTGTCACTCTGAGTCCAAACAGTCAGCAGTTGTCAAGTCTCAGCCTGCCACAAGGTCTCCGCACTATGATCGCTCGTCTCCGGGAGGATCTGATCCACAAGCAAGTGGTCGGTGCTCCAACTATCAAAAAGTCCCACATAAAAGTATCTCAATGGTCCACCATGTCATAGGGGTCTCAACGCAAAAGACAATAAGTCAATCAGACACCTGATTTGTGAGTTATTAGCCTTTTAGTCCCGGGGGGCTGGTTGGATTCGTGCTTGATCAAACATTTACATTCTCTATCTTAATCCAAAAATCCAATGGAATACACTCAAACGGACCGACTCACTCCATGATTTCCAGCTCCACTGGCGGTTCGTCAAAGAGACGTATGGTGCCAAAGTTATGGCTAAAAGAAGGTAACTGGGTTTTAGTGGGTTCGAGTATGTTCTGACCTGGTTGGACCAACCTGGCCCGACCCGGCCTGGGAAAACCCGATTTGGGTCGACCTGACCTGACCAGCTGGGTCCAGCTCGTCCCGCGAGGGTGGCTTTGCTGAGGGGTACCGAGAGGGAAGGGGGCGGCTCGGCTAAGGGTGCGCGAGACCGCAGGGTGGTTCGGCCGTAGGACAGAAGCCTGGATGCGGGGCGATCGTCCGGCCGCAGGGCGGTGGTTCAGTCGTGGGGCGGTGGTCTGGCCATGGGGCAGCGGTTTGCCTGTGGTGCGGCGGGGCGGGGGTCTGGCGCGGGGTGGCGGTCCGGGCCTATGGATGGCGGCGGTGGCCGTCGGGCAGCGCAGTTGCGATGTCGCCTTCATCGCATCCGACGTTGGTGTCAACCTCCATTCTCGTGCCCGAACAATGGATGGTTTCTGTCCTCCTTCTTCGCGATGAACACCATAAGATTTGTGGATGGGTCGGGCTTTGTTGGTTTGGCCCATACCATCCGCATTTCAGTGGTAGCATATGGCTCAACAAGAACATGAAAGAAGAAAGTCAAGCTTTATAACCTCCCGCAATGTTTCATTCCCAAACCGCAAAAGAAATAGAGGAAAGAAATAGGGAAAATACTCACAGGAAAATAAACCCCTACCTCGGGTTGTTCAATTGTTATTGATGAATAGAGAAGTCAATGTCGACGTTCGTCGCACCCGTCACATGCCTCCAATCCCGATCTCGTTCATCAGATTAACTTTCTTCGATGGAGGTGATTATTTGTTGTTGATGATGTCCACCGTTGGAGGATGTCTTGAGGAAGGAGGTTGAAGTGAAGGTCTACGTTCTAGGTTCGGAGAAGAAGTTCTTCGTTGGCAAGCTTTCTCCAAGATCTCTCCCCTTTGCCAATAGTTTCCCTCAATTCCACAAAAAATGAATTAGCCAACATTATAGAATATTTTGGCATAATTCAAATTGAAATAATTAATCACATAGGTTGGAATAATTAATTATTTGATGGGTTGGCACAACTAAAGTGGTGTGTTATCTTAATTATTATGGAGGAGGGTTGGCACAATTATTATTGGAGGTGTTGAAGAGGCTCTCAAACATTTAATTATGGAGTTGGGAGGCTTAGGCCTCGGGTGGTCAGCACCACCATAACCTCTCATGGGTGGTTAGGAATGGGTGGTCCCCACCACTATAACGTCTCATGGGAGGTTAATGTCTGGTGGTCCACACTTCTCAACATCCACATGGAGGTTTTTAACAAATAAAATAAAAATAAAAGCAACACAACTTTATTTTTATTTTATTCATTCATGAAAAACCCAAAGACTAACTTCCACCCTCGACCAACTACTGTCGAGGTGAAAGTCTCTTTAAGAGAAAAATAGCGCTGCGTGTTCAAAGGTGCCCTCAGATTTCAATTCCAAGCACCAGTTCAAAATCTATAAAAACCCACTCACACCTTTACTAATCGTACCCGAACAAAAGTTCAGAAATTTATTCTGGGCACTCTGGGCCTCAGAATCACGTGCCGTCAATTTTCACAGACTAAAAAAATTCCCATTTATTTAAAAAACAATTACATGGAGATTCTGGGTATTTAAATTCTCCCCACCTCGGGGCTCCATGTCCCTATAAGCCACAACTCAAACTAGGTAAACAAGTGGGGGTACTGAGCACTTATCTGAGCCTGCCACTCCCATGTGCTCTCCTAGAGATTCCTGTGCTATCAACGAATGTGCACCAGAGGTATCGACTACCCATAAAGGTCCCACTCCTGTCGATCCTCAATCTCTACTGGAACCTTTGTAAAAGTATCCACATCATCAACATCCAACTCACCTTGGTCAATGATGTGAGATGGGTTATGCACGTATCTCCTCAGCTGAGACATGTGGAAGATGTCATGCACCTGGTGAAACTGAGGCGGAAGAGCTAAGCGGTATGGCACCTCGCCAACTCTACTGAGGACCTTAAAAGGCCCGATGAACCTCAGAGATAACTTTCCGCCTGGAAAAATCTCTGTAGACTTCGTTGGGGTGAGACTCGTAGAAATATTTTGTTGCAATACTCGAACTCCAGAGGTCTCCATCTCCTATGGGAATACAACTTCTTCCTACTCTGTGTAGTCTTCATCTGCTCCTGGATGATCTGCACCTTTTCTATGGTAGCCCATACCATCTCTGGTGCCACTAGTGCTGACTCCTCTTGGTCAGTCCAACACAAACATTATCTTCTAGGTTGCCTGTATAATGCCTCAAAAGGTGGAATCCCAATGGTGGAGTGATAGCTGTTTTAGTACGCAAACTCCACCAAAGTTAAGTGATCATCCCGGCTACAACCGAAGTCGAGGACACAAGAATGCAACATGTCCTCGAGGGTCTGAACGGTCTGCTCAGTCTGACCATCCATCTGAGGTTTGAAGGTGGTGCTCAAACGTAGCTGCATCCTGAAAGCCTCCTGTAACCCCTTCCATAGCTGGGATGTGAAACAGGCATCACGAATGGAGACAATCATCGAGTGTACTCTATGTAGCTATACAATCTCTTGCACATAGAGGCACCCGAAGCTCTCTTCTGAACCCTGCTCTCTGATTAGTATGAAGTGGGACGTCTTGGTGAGTGGTTTAACGATCACCCATATAGAGTCATGTCCCCTGGATGTACGTGGAAGTCTTGTCATGAATTCCATGTATATCCCATCCCACTTCCACTATGGGACCTCTAAAGACTGAACCAAGCCTCCTGGTACCTGATTCTCTTCCTCAACTTGCTGACAAGTGAGGCACCGAGAGACAAAATCTGCTACTTCTTTCTTTATTCCTGGCCACCAGTGTTGTTGTTGGAGATCATGGTACATCTTCACTACTCCTAGATATACCGCTAGAGGGGATGTGTGTAACTCCCTCAACACTTCCTCCTGAAGTGACCCTGGTACCATGGTACGTCCTCTAAAGATGATGACTTACTCCCCACCTTCAGAAAATCCATCAGGTGCCTGTACTGTGGATATCTGAGCACATCGTGCCTCGTAGTCATCATCCCCACATTGCGCCTCCCTGAATTTCTAAAGAAGTGGGGGAGTGACTGTAAAAGAATGTAGAAAAGATGCTCCATCTCTATCCAAAAAGGATATCTGGAAAGTGGCTAGCTTCTCCATCACCTCATCTATAAGCTGTATACCAGACCTCCTATTGAGTGCATCTGCTACAACGTTCCCCTTCCTAGAAGTATAGACTATCTTGAAGTCATAGTCTTGGAGGAACTCAAGACAACATCACTGTCATAGGTTTAGGTCTTTTTGAGAGAAGATATACCCGAGACTCTTGTGATCAGAGTACACTGTAAAACGCTCGCCCATCATATAGTGTCGTCATATCTTCAAGGAAAAGACCACTGCTGCTAACTCCAGGTCTTGGGTAGCACAGTTCTTCTTGTGCTATATTAGTTTTTGAGAACCATATGCGATCACTGGTCGCTCCCACATCCGGACACATCCGAGTCCGGTCCTTGATGCATCGCAGTAAACTACGTACCCTACGCCCTCATCTGGTAGCCTCAAGATGGGGGCACTAGTCAGCCTCTACCTCATCTCCTGAAAACTCCACTGGAATTTCTCCGACCAAATGAAGGGTTTCCTCATATTTGTCAAGGATGATAGTGGTGATGCAACTATGGAGAAATCTAGCACAAACCTCTAGTAATATCCAGTGAAACCCAGGAAACTCCATACCTCCATCACACTCTGGGGTGGATCCCAAGAAAGTACTGTCTCAATCTTCGCTAGATCAACTGCAACTCCAGCCTCCGATATGACATGTCCCTAAAATTTAACCTCTCGAATCTAGAACTAGCACTTCATGAGATTACCATAAAGCTAGTGCTCTCAGAGTGTGTCCTATACCACCTACAAATGATAGTCATGCTCCGCCTCAGTAGTAGAGTAGATCAAAATGTCATTGATGAAGACTACTAAAAAGAGATCATGGTTTGGCTGGAAAATCCAGTTCATGAGTCCCATGAACACTGCTGGAGTGTTGGTCACACCGAATGGCATACCCAAGAACTCATAATGGCTATACCGATACCTGAAGGCTGTCTTCTGCATATCCTCATCTCGCACTCTGAGACAGTGATTTCCCAATCTGAGGTCTATCTTCGAGAACCACCATTCTCCCTTCAACTGATCAAAGAAGTCATCAATTCTCATGAGTGGGTACTTATTCTTCACGGTCACCTGGTTTAGGCATCGATAGTCGAACAAAACTCTCAAGCTCCCATCCGCCTTCTTGGCGAACAAAATTAGGGCTGCCCAAGGTGAAACACTAGGCCGAATGAATCCGTTCCCCTGCAAGTCCTCTAGCTATACCCACAGCTCACAAAGTTCCACTGGAGTTATCCGATACGCTGGTGTAGATATCAGTGCCATCCCATGGTACAAGTCAATGTAAAAGTCCAACTCTCTGTGAGGATGTAGACTCAAAACATCATCACTAAAGACATCTGCGTATTGGTCCACCACTACAGGATAGTTCGAACTCTCCACATCAATATCTCCGAGGGTAAGGCTAGCAAACTGATGAGTGATCATCTATACTCTCCTCTGGGTAAGTCCATCCTGCACTAAAAAGGCTCCCTTCTCACCAGTAAAGGTAAACCTGGCCCCATCCATGAGGACACACCGCACTTTGCGCCTAATAAAGTCAATCAAAGTAGGGACTTTAGAAAACAAGTCCATACCCAATATGACGTTGTAAGGCCTCGACACCACTAGTATGAGATCCCAACCGAATCACTCGCCTCCTAAAGTAAGATCGCATTTCCAGAACCAGTGCATAATCATCGAATATACTCTTGTAGGAGTCTCTTGCTGTAAGGATCGAGGGAACGACTCCGTCGGAATCTCTGAGCACGGAATAAGGGAAGTGGAAATCAAAGAATGAATGGCACATGTGTCTATAAGTACTATAGATAAGGTGGAGTAGACACAGATCGCACCTCAAATCATATCTAGAGTGTTGTGATCATAGGCCTTAGCTACCTCGAGCTGAGCTCGGCCCTATCCACATGCTTCCTACAGTCGGGGTGGACTTCCTGGTAGTGGTGGCAGTATCATCTCAAATCGTCACTCACCACCAACTGCACGACCGAATCCTCTTCCACGTCTTCCTGCTCCCTGCAAACCTCCTCAGTCGAATATATATCTCTACCTAGGTGGTCCTTTAACCATCTGCTGATCATCCGTACGGTGGGTCGGACAGTCAGGATCTATGTGACCCTACCTACCTCTTGAGTAACACTGCTCATGCAAGGAAAGCCTAGCTCCATCTCGGGTGCTCCGTACAACCAATCATGAGTCATGAATTCATCCACATGTAGGTCTGGTCCTCTTAGAACTGAGTGAAATCTTTCTGCTTCTAGGTACAGAATACTCCACTACGTGTCGACTGGTGGAGGGTCTTGCTGCTGGTGACTGCTCAACAAGGAAACCCTCTGCTTAGAGGGCTCTCTCTAACACCCCCGCCTGCGTCAGGATGCTGAGGGAGATAATAAAAGCCCTGATCTTTCGCCTAATCCCCTTCTCGAAGGTCTGGCCCATGAAGAATGGGTCCCTCACCATATACGTGGAGTAACGTGAGAGGTAAGTGAACCTCAGTGAGTACAGAGCCATAGTCATGGTGCCCTGCTGCAGATGAAGTAGCTCCTGAATGCGCACTACGCGAAGAGTCTCTGGAACAAACTCTGCCCGAAACAGGCTCTCGAAGTCTGCCCAGAGAAGCGTTACCTCATTGTGAACCTAGATCATCAAGATCCACAATCTGCCGGCTGCTTCCTGTAGAAGGCTGGCAGTAAGAATTACCATGAGATCAGCTGGTGTCCTTACCAGTTGGAAAACACTCACCACAACATCTATTTAACGCTCAGCCGCATGTGGGTTCATCTCTCCCCTGAACCTGGGTGGCCTCTTGCTCTAGAACTCATGTAACGTGGTCAAGAAACATGCACCATCTACTTCTGAGGCTGGTGGCATCGGTGGCCAAACGGGGAATGGTACTACTGGTGCCTCTACTGTAAAAGGGCCCTGCACTGAGGCCTCGTCGCTCGGTGTGCTATCAGTGCATACAACTCTCGGTACCCTAGATGGATATCTTCATGGATGCATCCTGAAGTGAAACTGGTCTGCCACTATCAATAAGTTATACCTGGTGAGCTGAAAGTTATACCTAGTGAGCTGACTGAAAATATCACAAAGAAAACTTTTGAGAACACACACGCAATTAGTGTTTTCGTACACTGAGTCGGAAATCAGATGTCAGGGTCCTGGTGTATGGATACGTCAGCCACTGGACCAACACTGGATTCCCTCAACAGATAACCACACTCACTACACTTAACACTATTTCCATTAAAAAGAAACATTATAGTCTTGTGTTATGTGGTAGAACCGACCCCTATGATACTAATTTGTCACGACCCATCCCCTAGGGACCATGCCGTGACTACCCCAAGACCGCCTTCCATAGGCCAGGGGCTGGTGACTAGCACCGAAAGGCATTTTCCCAAAAACTGGGAAGGCATTGCCTTTATAACCTGGAAACTCACGTAACCCATCACACAACAAGATATAAACACATGAAAACTGTATAACCAAAAGATTTTTGAAAGTAAAAAGGGGGATGAAATACAAGACCAACAGTAAAAGTACAAGTACATCTGAAATACAATACAACTGAAGGAAGAGAATAGACAGCTACTAGATCATCCTTCGTGGTTCCTACCTAAAGGGTAGGTACATATCGCCTCCTCAGCACTCAACGTCCACCCGTCTCCTCTGCGTACCGACACACCATATGGTCCACCTCTAGGTAACGTCCAGTCCTGGTACTCTAAGATTAATCCAGTGCTGTCAGTCGTCTGCATCCAACACAACAAGGTGCGGGCATAGCCCATGCGGGGGTGAGTATAACAATACTCAGCAGGGACCCCGTGACCCTCAAGGTCTCACAAAATCTACCAAGGATAAACCAAAAAGTATGAAATCAACAGAAAACCTTACTTAGGTTTATTCCCATACATATATACCTAAGTTATAAAATAATCTATCTCAATCATGATGAAAACAAAGAGGTATTGACTCAGCTCACACCGGGATTTATTCTAGTGGTACTATCAAGTATTATTTTCAGTCAAAACGTCGAACACCTCAGCTGCTGGAGAACTCCTCCACTATCAAGTACGGTGGGCCTACCGCGTCACACAGAGGCCCTTCCCAATAACCTTGGACTACTGAGGTACTCTTCCTGTCAAGTACCGTGGGTCTGCCGTGTCACCGAGGCGCTCTCCACTGGGCCTGTTGAGTCACTCCGAGTCGAAATGGTTAGCAGTCATCAAGTCTCAGCAAGCCAGTAGGTCTCTGCACTATGCACTCTTGTCTCTTGGAGGATCCGCTCCACAAGCAACTGGTCAGCACTCCAAATGTCACGAATTCCAATGGATAAGTATCTCAAAGATTCACCATGTCATATGGGTCTCAATGCAATAGAAAACGCGTCAATTGGATGCCCGATCCGTGAGTCATTAGCCTTTTAGTCCTAGGGGCCCAGTTGGATTTGTGCTCGATCCAACTTATCCATTATCCATCTTAATCCAAAACTCCAGTGGAATACACTCAAAGGTACCGAATCGCTCCAAGATTTCCAATGCCCCTGACGGGTTGTCAAACGAACTTCCTGTTCCAATGTTATGGCCAAAAGAATGTAAATGGGTTGTAGTGGGCCTGGGTGCGGTCCGACCCAGTTGGGCCGACTCAGCTGGGGCCAACCCTCTTCTTGTTGACCTAGCCTGACCCGCTGTGTCCATCCCGGACCACAAGGTCTGCGAGGGTTCCGCAAGGGAGGCTCAGCCGAGGGGTACTGGGAGAGTGCAGGGAGGCTCAACCGAGGGCAACCCGAGACTGTGGAGCGGCTTGGCTGCGGAGTGGAAGTCCAGCCGCGGGGTAGGGGTCTGCCCCTGGGGGGGCGGTCTGGCCGCGGGGCGGCGGTCCGGTAGCGGGGCGGTGGTCGGGCCGCAAGGCGGCATTCCGGCCGCGGGGCTCCGGTCCGGCGGTGGGGCGGTGGTCCGGCGGAGGGGCGACGGTTCGGCGACGAGGCGGTGGTCCGGCCGCGGGGCGGCGGTCCGGCCGCAGGGAGATGGTCCTACCGTGGGGAGGCGGTTCGGCCGCGAGGACGCGGTCCAGCCGTGGGGTGGAGGGGAGGCGGTCCGGCCGTGGGGAGGTGGTCCAGCCGCGGGGAGGCGGTCCGGCAGTGGGGCGACTATCCGACTGTGGGGCGGTGATCTGACCATAGGGAGGCAGTCCAGAGCTGCGGAAGGCAGCAATGGCCACAGTCGGCATGGAGGCCGCGGGTCAGCGGCGGTGGCCGCGGGGCGGCACCGATGCGCTGTCGTCTTCATCGCAGCCAGTGGTGGTGCTGGCCGCCATTTTCGTTCCCCAACCATGGATGGTTTCCATCCTCCTCCTTCGCGAAGAACACCACAAGATTTGTGGAAGGGTCGGGCCATGTTGGTTTTTCTAGTACCCTCTGCGTTTGAGTAGCTGTATATGGCTCAACAAGAACATGAAAGAAGAACGTCAAGCTTTACAACCTCCCGCAATGGTTCATTCCCAAACAATAAAAGAAACCCTAGAAATAATTAGGAAAAATATTCACACCCAAATAAACCCCTACCTCGGGTTGTTCGATTGTGGATGACGAAGAGAGAAGTCGAAGTCAGCGTTCGTCGTGCCCGTCACACGCCTCTTATCCTGATCTCGTTCTTCAGATTAAAATTCTTCGATGGAGGTGATTCTTCGTTGTTGAATATGTCCACCATTGGAGGATGTCTCGAGGAAGAAGGTCAAAGTCTAGGTTGATGTTCTTTGATCCGAGAATAAGTTCTTCATTGGCATTCTTCGTTCGAAGAAGAAGTTCTTCACTGGAGAGCTTTCTCCAAGAGATATCCCCTTTGACAATAGTTTCCCCCAATTCCACCAAAAATGAATTAGCCAACATTATAAAATATTTTGTCATAATTCAAATTGAGATAATTAATCACATAGGTCTGCATAATTAATTATTTTATGGGATGACACAATTAATGTGGTGTGTTGGATTAATTATTGTAGTGGAGGTTTGAAACAATTAGTATTGGAGGATTTGAAGAGGCTCTCCCATAGTTAATGAGGGAGTTAAGAGGCTTAGGGCTTGGGTGGTCCCCACCATCAGAACCTCTCATGGGCGGTTAGGGTCGGGTGGTCACCACCACCATAAACTCTCATGGGAGGTTAAGGTCTGGTGGTCCCCACTTCTCAACTTCCACATGGAGGTTTTTGACAAATAAAATAAAAATACATGCTACACAACTTTATTTTTATTTTATTCATCCATGAAAAAGCCAAAAATTAACTTCCACCCTCGACCTACTTCCGTCGAGGTGAAAGTCTCTTTAAGAGAAAACTGGCGATGCAAGTTCAACGAAACCCTCAGATTTCAATTCTGAGCACCGGTTCAAAAGCTAGAAAAACCCACTCGCACGTCTATTGAACGTACCTAAACAAAAGTTCAGAAATTCATTTTGGGCACTCCGAACCTCAAAATCACGTACCGATAATTTTCATGAACTCATAAAATTCCTATTTATTTAAAAAATATTTATATGAAAATTCCTGGTCTTTACAATAACGGTGGTGAAATGGAAGTCGAAAATGAAAGTGGAATTAAAACAAGCATAGAAATGATGTAGAATGGACGTTGATTAAATTATAACTCAAAAGGATTTTCTAAAAGAATTAAATTATTAATTGATTTATTTTGAATGAAAAAATTAGAAATGTGAGAAAAAGATCAGTGAAATGAGAGAAAATAAAATTGTGCCAAATGTTCTATAGTCTTAGGGCACTAAAAATAATTATAGCTATTATAAGTACTTGACATTGAAGCCATTCATGTTGTGTAACAAATTATGTTACTTTTTTCCTAATATCAACATTCCATGTAAGTTGTCTGCATGTTGTGTATTTTAGATCCACATTTCCTATTCAAGAATCAGTTCAAATCTTGGACTGAGGGATCCTTCACAAATTTAATTTTGGGAAATATCTGTATGTTGTGTGTGTGATCCACTTTTAGTGGGTTTTTTATTTTTGAAATTAGCATGTCATGTAATGAACGTACACATAATTTATTTTCCTCACATAAAATAAAGGCTTCACGGGCTAGTCTATGGATCTACATGCATGTTGTCAATTTGGTGTACTCATCTTGTATGACATATACAGTGTGCAATGTCAGTTTTTGGAAATTTTCTACATTTCTTCCTTTGAGTCCAGAATTCCTAATTTGTATGAAAAAAAACCAAAATTCAGTACATTGTCAAATAATACTTCATATATATCTTAATAAATGTGTCCAATATTTATATCTAAATTCAACTTATAAATTACTCCATAGAGGCTTACTATTTCTTTAATGTAGATTCAGTCATGGTGATCCATGGTGAAATCCTTTGATTTGGAAATGAAATGGGTTGACTTTTTCAATCTTTCAAAAATTACCCATAAGGAATTATTTCACTTGGATGTGTTAGATATGCCAATGAACGAGTCCATAGTGATGTTTATCATATTGGTATTGTTTTTTGTTTCAACATCCCTTTGAAAATCTACCACTTAGAATTTACTTATTGACATACCGTGAACCTTGAAATAAAATAAAATATACACTATTTCATATTATACCCCAAATAATTATGTTGAAAGTACCAATAATTTTTTGTAATTTTTGGTGTATAGAGAATGTAGATCTATGATATTCATCCATTACCCCTTTTTTATCTTTAGAATAGATGAGATACATATACCAATACAAAATTCTATTTCACATTCTTAATCAATGTTGAATTTCAGAAACTTACCATTTTTCATAGCCAACATCTTCTTTTGTATCAAAGAATCAAATATTTGAGATTAATTGATATTTTTTAGTAATAATGGTCAAGAAAGAAATTGGGATATGATTGATGTTTTCCCTTTCCTTATGGTTCTGATGTCCAACCATACTTTTTTTTGATCAATGTATCTCCTTTGATAGTCATCATTTTGAGGACACCTAGATCTTTCCCACTCAATGCATTTATGACCCTATTTTCTATTCTGGTATGATAATGAATAGAACAATCATAATCTTTAGGATTATAAAACCATATCCTTTATATCATATTCAATTCAATTTTTTGTAAATATATATACTTAAAATTGTTATGGTGTGTGTATATATCACATTTTCTCTCATAATGATAGTCCCCCCATATCTTCAAAGAAAAAATAGTTTCATCAAACTCTTGGTCATGATTTGGATAATTCTACTCAAGAGGAATTAAACATCAAGAAGCATAGGAAATAAATTTTTTATTTTTTTGGGAACACATCCAAGCCATTTTAGAGTTTCTTTACTAAAGATAATAAATCCTTATCCGATAGATTTTAAATTTAGCATAGGTTCACTAACAAACCACTTTTATAGTTCTTGGCGTATTTATCCAGTCCTTTCTATTTAGATAAACTTAAATCCTTTTCACTTCAACATTTTATTGAATTACAAATCCATGGATAGTTTTTAACAAACTATTTAAAATATCCCACTAGACCAAGAAAACTATGAATCCAAGTTACTATTTTAGGAAGAGGCTACTCTTCTACAAACTTTTTTTGACCCGATCAACCTAGATTCCTTTACATGTTAAAATTTTCCCAAATAATACCTCCTTTTATAACTTAAAATCATATTTACTGAATTTAAAAAATATATTTTCTTTCCTAAAAGTTCTTAATTTGTCCCTTTGTGATTCTCATATTCTTTTACACTTTTCGAGTATATCATAATATCTTTAATAATGTTCACCAAAAATTTATCAAGGTATTTATTACAGACGTCATTCATTAAATACAAAAGTTTTTAAGGTGAATTAGTCAAGACAAAGGCAATAATAACAAACTCATATTTCTCATTTATTATTCAAAAGGCATTATTTAGGATATATTCTTTCTTTACCCTTTTCAAATGATACCCATATCGTAGGTCAATATTTAAATTGAATTGATCCCATCAAAGTTGGTCGAACAAATCATCAATACTAAAGAGGGGGTATTTGTTCCTTACTATTATCCCATTGATATCTCTATAGTCAATTCATATATAATTCAATTCGTATTTCTTTTTCACAAAGAGAACATGTTCTAACCAAGGATATACTATTGTTCGAATATAGACACTTTCAAAGTGTCCTTGTAGTTTTTTTATTAAATTCCTATATCTCCAAATATTCTATTCTATATGGTGTATTTGATATTGGCGTTGTTTAAGGTGTGAGATCAATTGAGAACTAGACCTCTCCTTATATGGGAGGCCTAAATTACACTTTAATAAATAAATTAATATATTCCAGAATAATGGGAACATTTATGATCTTTATACATTCACTTATTGACTAATAATTTCCATATAGAGGCAATAAAAGATGGTTCCTAGTAAAACATTTGAAGTGAAATCTATCTTTGAAGAGAAATGTGGATTTCCCTTCAACAAAACATAAATATCATTTATTCTAAAGTTGATCTTGGTATTATAATTAGATAACCAATCCATCCCAATTATTATATCAAATTACACCACTGGAATGGCGACTAGGTTTACAGAGATATTACACTCAAAAAATATAATATAGAAATCCCTATATATCCTTGATGCTCAAATATATTCTCTTGGAGTTTTTCCAGAAAAATATACCACTATTAGTTTAGGGAATAACTCTATTTTTTTTGTAAACTTTAATGAAATAAAATAATTCATAGAACAATAATAAAAATATAATTGCTAACATTGAGTGTACAATGAGTGTAACTACAACCACATAATTTGGATTGTAGACTTCATCGAATGTGATTGAAAAACAATGACCTTTCTCCATTGGCCTATACTGGGGTTGATAATAGATTCCCTCTATTAACTTCTAACTTGGACATTTATTTGTGAAATGTCTATACTACACACACTTGAAGCTTTGCATATTAGGTTCTTCTTGAACCATTTTCCTTTTTTTATTGGCATCCATATATTGAGGTTTATCATCTCTGATATAGTTTTGAGCTATATGGAAATATCTTCTATAATTTTTTTAATTTTCACTTACATGAAATAAATTAATAAAATGTTTCTTCCCACATTTTTTGTGCATGTGATGTTTTACATTGTTATAATTAGGATTACTTCCAAAAACATTCTCTATACTCATCATCTTTTAGTTTTATCCATGATTCCACTGGGCATATATGAATTGAATTTAAAATTTTAGAGGTCATCATACTATCTCTTAATAACCAAAAAAGTCTCATATTTCCAATGATTTCAATATATGGGGTTACATTATACCAAATAATTTGTTGATCTTGGCATTTGAATCGATGAAAAATATTGATTCCTATCATTCAAGCCGCATAAGATTTATCTCCTGATCCCACACTGATTTATAATATCTTTTTTCAACTCAATAAATTCCCTATCTATCTTGAGTATAATTGTTTGAGGAAAATAAAAGTTGAAAAGAATTTTTTGAAGTATTCCCATACCACAGATTCCACCTAACCCCATATATTTGTGTTCTTAATCTGGACACAACACTAATTATATTTTTCTCTAAGTGATATACTTCCAACATAACTTTCTCTAAGTCTAAAAAATGGAGTATAAAAAATATCTTCTATATGACTTTGATCCATTTTTGTTAATAATTGGATCAGATTTTACACTAAGTACATGTGGTTATTGAAACATGAATGATTTAACTACCAATTATTCTTTTCTCAGCGATGTGAGAAGTTCTATATGGTTTTGGTTATTAATCATTTCCCAAGTGAACTGATTCATCGACATCTTATCTTTTTAGTCAATATTTTATAAAATTATGAATACCATAATTGAACTTTACATTTCATCAATTACTAATGTCATACCTTCTATTTATTTCCATTTCTCTAAATGGGGGAACCATTTTTGAGAGATGTGTTTCTTTTATTAATATTTAATGATAACGGGATTTTAAGTAACCAAAAAACATTCTTCATAGACATTATCATTTAATATACTCTTATAAACATTAAATTTTATATATATCTTTAATAATGGTTCATAAAAATAATGTGATTATCCAAAATTATCCTTCGAGAGTTTCAAAACAGGCATGAAACAAGGACTATTTATCATTCACTGGGGGAAAATCATGCTAATAATAAATGCTCCCTTTTTTGGGTTATTACCCCTAGGTACAAATTTTACAGATCCACGTCAACTTGTAGTGTACAAAAAAGGATTTCATTTCATAGAAACCACTTAAATTATAATTTAAAAGAACTTGAGGATGATTTCATATATTTAGACACTTCTATTTGCTTCTTTGTGATGTTTTGAAGTTATAATTTCCACAAATAAGTATACCTTACAATAATGCTAACTATGGAGACCCACATTTTTAATACATAAAAATATTTCATTACATAGTAAAACATTCCAAAATACATATGATATTTTGAGACTTAATTTCTTGGATTTTAGGAGAATAATACTTGAAAACATAAAATTTCTTGTAATACACTTAACAAGATTCCATGTAGATTAATCCTTGATATTTTTTATATATCTCATTACATGGGGACATTCATTAAAATAAATTGGTGATCATAAATTATAGTATGAGAATAACAAAGAAAATATTTTTCATGCTACCATAATGCATAAAAATCTGACATAATAATAAGATCAATTGGGATATCATTTTAAAATGATCATGAAGTATAATTTGGAAATGTGGATATAAGATAAAAATTATTCATTATTAAGCATATCCCAAAGGTTTATCAATGAGGTGTTATAAAAAATAGTTATCAATGTTATTAACTAAGGTGTTATAAAAATCATAATTTATAGATATTAATTCTTTACAAATTACATTAGAATACTATTAGGGAACTCCCTTCATATGTGTAAATTTACTTATTCCACATAGATGATAAGTGAATATTTCATTACCAACCCATGGGAAATAATGACTGAGTTTCGTGTAAAATTCTCAAAATTTATAAGTACTTAAAGGCATGAGAATGACATCATTTTTATCCAATAGACCAGAAGTATAGGTTTTATACAAGGAAATGCATGAAAAAAATTACTTTTATACCTAGGGTAACACCCATGAATATAGAAATAAGTTGGGAATTCATAGCATAATTATATTATGTGGAAATGAAAGAAAAATAATGGAAATAATTTAGAATCATAACATGTATTTAAAAAGTATTATTGAATAAGATTAATAAGAAGGTAGGGAATTATCTCATTAAATTACCATAATTTGTATAGTGATTAATTCATTTAAATTTATGAGACAAAATAAGATGAAAATAAATCACTAAGAAGGATGTACTTGAAAATTGAGGAGGAATGAGGAAGGGAGTTCCCTTACAATGTAGAGTTTCTTTCTAGAAATTTTAGATGGAACCTTAAGACCTTAGGAACCCCATGGAGGGACTCTTCAAGAGTTGAAATGCAAAAATAACATGTATAAAGTATTTATATTATAGACGAATGCTAGGTTGGGTGAGTATTTATAGTAAAATATGATAAATTTTTAAATAATTTCTAAATATAGACCTTGGAGATATAAGTTGTGGAAAATGAAAAACAATTTTCCATATCATCGGGGTTTCACATGGTTTTAGAAATTTTATTCATTTTTATAATATTTTTATGAATTAGAATCAAAATGAAGTTTTTAATATTATTTTTCCCAATGAAAAGTTAATTTTCTAAAAAAAAATAGTTTTAAAATAGTAATTACTATTTTCTACTTCAGAAATTCATTTATAGGTTTCAAAATGGATTTGAATTCATTAAAATTCTTAATATTTATAAAACAATACTTTTTTAGGAAACAAAGACTCTACCATAATTAATACATCACTTTCATGTATTTATGATGACATCATACTTGCTGTATGTTATATCATATTTTATATTTTATCCAATTTTTTTTTTTGAAAACTATGAAAAATTCACCACTGGCTAATATCAACCTACTAGAGTCAAAATTCTCAACCATTTTTTGGGAAAATTTTATAAATATTTGAAAGTGACATTTAATAATTGTATTCTATTTCTTAAAATTAATGTTAATATTGAATTCATGTGTTATATGTGAACTAGTATGATTTAATATTATTTAAGATAACACAGAATCCCAAACCCGACTATTATTTATTTTAAAGAATGTTTATTTTGAGTTAACAGGTTATGCACAGGGTGGGAAACTTAGTTTTTATTACCTGATGGTCATTTTATTCAATATTACCTCATTAAGAAGGTATGACATGGTTATTTACTTACCAGGTGATTAATTGGTTTGGATGTGTTTTTTTAGTTTTTTATTTTAGGATCATGACCTATGAGGGTTTCCTTTATGAGAATCTTCATGAATGAGCTACTCATAAAGGGGGTTATATAAATTAACTTTTACCTTTATTTAATATTATAATGGGTGTTGTGTTTCATCATAAATTTTATAAATATAATTGAGTAACATGATTATTTTTTATTCATTTTCCCACGTATTTATTAGGTCAGGTTGGTTTTGATATGTTGGGTCTATATTTTTTATTCCCGAGGGTTTATGTGGTTATAGGAGGGAGCTAACCCGTTGGAATCAATTCAAGGATTAAATAATTTTAATCAAGATTCTTATTTTAGTATGATACCTTGAGGGTTTTATGATGGTTTATGTAAATAATAATAATAATAATAATAATAATAATAATAATTTTATGAGAGAAGCTTATTTATATTTTTATACATACATACCCTAAAACTTGACATTCATAAATGGAATGAATTTACTAAATCTTTCATATACACACATTATTTTATCATTAATTGTATGCTATTAATGGATTATGGGGGTATCATTTTTGGAATTATGTTTAACCACTATATTAAACCTCAAGACACATATAATATACATTATATACATTATCCAGTTATAGGTTCAACAATGGTCATTTCTAATTGTTTTTTGTTTGTATTAGGTTTAATATACACAAAATGTGAGGAGAGATTTATTGATGATAATAATCCTCAAATATTTTGTGGAATTTTCACCATATAATACACTTTACTGTATTTTTTAAAGTTTTCATAAAATGTGTTTTATTCAGTGTATTTGTTTACTAGGATTGAAATTATAATTTTTTTATCATGTATATATAATTCACATTAGTTGTAATCATTAATTTATATTATTATTTGATTTCGACTTATTTATTTCTTTTTTCAACATCAAAGGTTTGGTTTGAGTGAAATAATTCCCCTAGAATATATATTTCACCTAACTAGTATTCAGAAGACACCAATGTTCTTGGGGAATGAATTTGTGATTATAGGTGGCATAGTCTGGGATCTACATAATTCTAAGTTATGTGTTTTCATTCACAGCCGTAATGAATTTCTTGAATTCATAAAAAAAATTATTGAATGGATTGGAATCCAATATTAAAAACAAATATTTTTGTTCCTTTCCCCTTAATTACATAGTTTCTCTTCAAGGTGAATGTTGACCTCTATGATTGGATTCCACTATGAATTTGTTTTCTAATAATGGTTTAGATCATATAACCTCTAATCACAGTCACTTTTTTATTTTAGTAATTTAATTTTAAACATAATATTTACCTTTGTGGATGGTCCATTATAAAAATGTATAGATTTATCTATAAATTGTGCCCCTTAAATTTAAAAAAATTATCAATGAATTTTTGAATACATGAAAAAATATTATCTATTTTTTCTCATTTAAAGATATTTCTTCCTCTGTATATTTCATTTTTTTCCCAAAGTCCCATAAACATCATGTTCAAAGGTATATTTTTTTATTTTTATTTTTTCTCTTTAATTATTTTTTTTGTAAATATAAATGAGGTGTATGAACATCCTATTTGTTATTCATTTATTATAGTTTTCTATCATAATACATGACTCTACTTGATTTAATTTATTTTTGAGAATGAATTACTACCATGAAATATTTAAGTTATCCTTCAAACATGTATATTTTTTTACTCTAAAAACTACATTAATTTAATTAAACTCAATAAGACCCTCTTTAAGTTATCTATCACTCTACTTTAAAAAATAGAGCTCATATTTATTACCTCTATTACTTATTGTCAGATTATCATGATAAAATGTTTTATCCAAATCTTTTTTGTTGATATAAATATAGAATACCATTTAATTTGTTAATATAAATGAGATATTTACCCTTAATTTAATGTATTTAATTTACATGATAGAATTAGTTTTGATATTTTAAGAATATTCACGTCATTTATTAGAAATATTTGATGATTATTTCATGGTATTTCAAACCAATCATAAAAAATTAACCCTTTGACCAGGACTTAGTAATTTACTAATTAAACGCTTGTTGTATTGACCATGATATATAGTCCTACTGATCAGGAGTATTATCTTTTATTTTTTCAATGAGTTTTATGACAATTCAAATTGTACATGGTTGAAATTCTGGCTTACTAAAAAGACCTACATGTTATGGAATGATGAATTTTCAAGGTAAATATAGGATTGTAAAAAAATTTCAAAGGCCATGTAAGTGATATATAAAACAAAACACTATCCATGATTGAATAAATGTTTTCCTTGTATGATGGATCTAAAATTTATATGTACATGTAATTTTGAATTACTTTTTAAATTGGACACATATGGGTTACTTGAGTTTGATGTTTTTTGATTTCTTTTAAATTCCTCTTAGATAGTTCAACCGACCATGATATAAGGATAATTTAAAAATAATTAAATTCTTAAGGGTCTTGTGTTAAATATTTTGAGGGGGTACCAAATACTAAATTCAAAGGAATTTAATAGAAATATTTGGATAGAGTATGGATGATACTGACTCAAACCTAAGTAGAATAATCACTAAATATCAATAAATATTTTCTCAAAGGAAAAATTACATATATGATTATTGAAATCATTTTAAATACAACTAAAACATAAATTTTTTTACTCTCCGTAGTTTTTGTGATATTTTATGATCATCAAAATATGTCAGAAAAAATAGGGGGGATTCAACTTTATTGTAAATAAAAAATCAATTTATCTTGTCTACGTAGACTCTTGAGGATAAATCACACTTGATACATCATTATTTTTAGTCAATATTACATATTTTATCCAATATAATCTTGATCATTTTTTGTTAATTTTTATTAAATCCATAGATTATTTCTTGATTTTTTGATTACTTTTTCTAATATATTATTTTTGAAAAAGAGATTTTATAGTATTTATTCATCTTATTATTCACTATTTTCCTACTAGATTGTAGAATAGGTTCCATTGGGAGAATCTTAGAAAAATATATCCAAATTATGGAGTCACCTAGAGAGTATAAAATTATTCTACACATAGAGTCTTCTTGGTTGGGTTTTAAACCAAATAGAGGGGATTAATACTTACCATAGTTACACAAACCCTGTTATATATACTTAGAAATTTACTTTCTATAATTATTTACTTTTTTATATATTTTACAAAATTTTAAAGTGAAAATGCTCTTAAATTAGATATTATTTTTATAAGTTGTTTTTTGTTATCCAATAACTATCGTACTCGGATTATATTTAAATTATTGAGTTTAATTAGTTTTTTCTACTTGTTAAACTATTTTTAAATTTCTATTATTTTTAAAGTTAATTTAAATGATCATTGATTAGTTTTTTCAGATTTTATTTAAAAATTCTAAAATTAGGTATTTCATTATTTTTAAAAACATTTGTATTTAATTTAAGGGTATTTCATAATATTTTTTTTAAAAAATTAGAATGTATTTTGAAATTAATACAACTAAATTAACCCACATCTTGAATATATCTCGGAAAGTTTTTTTCTGTTAGAGCAATTCTAAAACATTTTTTTTTGGTTTTCACTTTTTAGAACATGACAAAGTCTAAAAGTTTATAATCTTTTAATAGTAAACAATGGATGTTATATAAAATCGGTTAAGGATACTAATATGCCTTCTTCCCTCAATGACCATAAATATTTAAAATCTAAAATGAGAATAAAAAACCACTTTGAAAACCTTTACTTTAATACATGAGGTACTATTAAAAATAAGAATGAGAAACTAAAATCTCCTAGAAAATACTGAATTTATTCCAAAAAAGATTATAAATAATCATAATTATAAATTTATTTATAATTTAATTTATCCTTTGGAAGAAGTTGAATCTAATCAAGTATCATGTTTTGAAATAAAATATGAATTTTGGAACACCATAGATATTTCACAATAGGTAAGAAAAAATTAAAAGGACATGGTATTAAGTAAATATTTAACATAATATTATATAATTAAATTGATATATGATGAATCTATATATGAAATTATATATGGGATTAATGGTATCATCAATACCATGATATATCATTGAAATAAATTACTCAAAATTTATCAGCTGTTGAGATATTTTATGAGTTTACTAGACAAATAAATAATTAAAACCATTGAAATAAGTTAATATTTTTAAATTCTGATACTAATGGTTATGGTTTTGGTTATAAAACTAATGATGTATGAAGAGGAAATCAAATATATAAATGATAAAGAAAATGAACCCCATAAGAAAAAAATTTATTTTAATCTTTTATAAAATGGAATAATGTTTTTACAGAGTCAATAAAATATCAAATTTATAATGATGAGAGTGATTAGGAGATAGCTCAACCCGAAAAAAGATTTAAGAAATTTCATAAAAAAATTCTATTCGGAAGGTCCACAAATTTTATAGGAAATAATTATTGAAATGGTGAATGCATGTGTTGAGATTATTTTATTAAATTTATTTATTATGATTCTAGTATGAAGGAAAATATTGAAGATAATTAACTATATTTGAAGTTAAAAAATAAATATAATATGCTAAAATATATTAATAAATCCTTGAACATAACCATATGGAGTGGTTATGATGAAAACTTCTCAAATTCAAAATAATCTAGTTTTGATAAGCTATAGGATAAGGAAAACCATTTTTTATAGAAGCACACTTTGTGGGTCCTTATAGATATACATTTTTCTAAAATAATAAAAATATAATTAAGTGTATATTTATAATAAATAATTACAAGAAAAAAATGCTATAATAGAATATAAATTGAATAAAATGAAATAAAAGTAAAAAATTTTAGAAAGGAAACATAAAGTTACAACCAAAGAAATTAATGATATTCTTGCCAACATTATCAATAATACATCTATAGAATATGATATTTACAATACCAAGGATGAAAATGGATAGGTTGGAAATTATTTTGAAATATTTCATGATTATTTTGAGAACTATGAAAATTATTTTGGATAAAAAACATTCCCAACAAAAAATTAGAAGAGTTTAACAATATTGTAAGTAATGTAAATATTACATAAATTACTTTTTAACTAGTTTTAATTATAATAATATAATATTTTCTTATTTATATTGTATTGGGTACTTATAATAATGGATCAAATAAATGTCTTAAAAAACAACTCATATTATTGAGGAATTGAATATAATTCATCAAAAAGTGACTTAAATATTTTTATGATAAGTAATTGAGATAAATTTGGGTGATAAAAACACATATTAGTAATTTTTATGGAATTAAATTGATTTATGGGAAAAAATTATTAACTTGTATATTATTTATGTTTTGTTAATAAAAAATACTAGTATAAATCTTTGGTACGTGGATAGTAGGTGTTCATGACACATGATTGGTGACTACTATAGATTCAAAAGCATAATTTATGACTACTAAAAAAATTGATTATAGCCATAGACTATGACTATGGATATTTTCTATATGATGGTGGATATAGGACATAACTATGTTGATAACAATCTTACGAAATGTTTTAATTACAATATCCTTTTAGTATATAGTCAATATTGATGATTGGGCCTACGACCCCTGGCTATAGTTTGTTCTATATAGATCCACCTGATTGAAATAGGTTCACAGGTGGACATACCTATTTTACCAGGTGCATTACTATGGCTATAGGATGGGAAATGAGTTATTATTAGATTTGGACCCCAATATCTCCCTTCTTTTGATTATGTATCTTAACACATCAGTAATTAAGTTTCCCAGTCAGGATCTAAGTATCACTGATAGGGGGAGGGGGTCAATCAATGACATCATTTTCTTTTATGTTTCTTTAATTTTGAAAGAAAATTCACCTCATCTTAAAGACCTTCTTCCCTGGTAAACACAATCTAAAGACACAATCACCAGAATACAAGAATTTATAAGGTTCACTACTCAACAATAGTTGATACATCCTTGGTATAGTACATAAACAATCCAGTACCACATAATCCACTAGAAAAAAAACCCTTTGATGTGGAATAAAATAAGTAGGATATACCCTTAGAATCATGTACAAATTGGAAAAAAATCCAAACAAACATGTGCTCCCTATTAGCACAAAAGGTTTAATTCAATGTTTTGGTGATTCTTGAACACTATGGAAAAATTTTATCTTTCTAATCAATTATTCTATCTTATACCCAGAAGCTGGTAGAAAATTATTTTAGTCCTCTGTAAACTTACTAGCCTCCTCTACGAACTGTCTTGACTCTCTGAGGAACTACTTGTATCCTCTGAGTATAGTGTAACTAGAATGCTACACGTGCGACTCTTCTCCAGTGAACTTCCTCTGCTACACATATTGCTTCTAATTCCATGTATCAGCTTCACGTAATACTTTCACTTATGAAGAATTAAGTCTTCTGTGGATTGATTCCCTTTAATCTATGAACTATCTTATCTTCCATGGACCACTACATCCTATTAGGAATCTCTCTTCCAAGAACCACTTCTACTCACAAAATGCATTTCCATGAACTCCTTCCAAGTTGGATTCCTATTCCACCAACTCTTATTATTTCAAAAAAAAATTCCCCAGTGATGGTCTCTTCTTATAAAAATTACTCCTACATAATGATGGGTTTAGGTTTCATTTTATTGGCAAATAATTCCTAAAGATCTACGAATCCATTTTCCCACAAATTTCAATGTGGTGTTGCTTTCACCGCATACCACTTATCCTGCCGCGAATCGAAAGCCTTGTGGCTATCATATTTTTTCCAGTCTATGTACTAAATGTCTTCCACCAATGATGGGACATGCCTAATACCCCTACTCTTTTCAGTACAAACCATTTTCGGTATCATGACCTATTCATTAAACCATCCTACAAAACTTTTTGCTACCTCGTAATATGTCTGAAAACTATTTCCAGACATGGTATGTGATCCATGTTCTTAGGTATGCAGTTCCCATACTTTTTATATTTAATTTTTCCTTCCACATCTAATTCAATACTATGAATAATTCTTTCCATTTTCTGAAAACAAACTCACGATTTTGAGGTTCAAAAATTTATCCCGCACTGGGAAAGGGAACCACCTCAAAATATGCTTCGGTAAGAACATCGTTTCTCCTTCATTATCATTTAGACTATTCAATTAACAACTAATTTCATCACAAACTTCAACATTCGTGATATATTGTCTTTGATCGAACACCTTTAGCATTTCTAGATTTTCAATGGAAAGTACTACAACTTCGCTGTCTTCCAGTAACACCATTCTTTCCAACCAAAACTGAATATGATTAGCACAAAATTTTCATCCCTATTCCTTCATAATACTTGCATCACACATTCTCCAAAAATATGGTATTGGTGAAATAATAATCCATAAATCATCTTCTGATTTTCCAAGACATTTACAAAGTGAATTTATTTATCATCTTTGATAACAAAAGACAACACTCTCCAAAAGAAAACACTTGAAACTTCATTCTCCATACAACTTGGTCCAAAAAAATAATTCATTAACTATGAATATAAATTTAACCCACATATATATATTTTAAAATATTTATGAATATATTTTTTATATTAATAAATTAAAAATAATACTAATTATCTTCAATCTTATATGCACAGTTCACCTAACCATGTCTATAGGCCCCTCTATATCTCCATTATTGGAACCCTATTGGTATAATTTATGAAATTGGTACCCTATATCCATGTTTTATAATGAACATTTCTATTGAACCTTTATAAATTATATTATAGCCATAGTCAGATCTTGACCGTGGCCAGAGGAATTTTTCGATGACCTTCCCATGTAATTCCCATGAAAACATTTCACACAATAACCTATTCCCACTACCAGTTCCCGACCATAGGTTCTGGTTATCTATAAACACTAGAATAAAATGAACAAAGTTATAAGTCTCCTATATCCTTGATCAGGTATGACTATTGATATTGAAAAAATTTCCTCTAGTGAAGGTTAATGAATGACACATCATAGTATAATATAATTTAAAATAAAAAAAATTGACTTTTGAATTTTTTTAATTTTAATTTTACACATATTTACAAAGAAATATTGTTTACCTATTAGTGTATAATTTTTTTAATTTTATCTAATTATGTGATGATAATCATTATGTTAATAATGGAATTAATTCACTAATGATTTATACTTCCAATAATGATATTTCATTTTTTAAAAGAATAAATTTGAATTTTATAATAATAGAATTTAATCTTATTCTTTGACAATATGTTTCCTTCCATATTCATATTGATAGAGAAACGTGGATTTATATTCGAAGTATTAGATATTTTTACACATAATCGCTCAAAATGATTACTAATAAGGGTAGTCATGGATCTTTGAATGAAAAAATTCTCAAAAAATAAAGACTGTAACCCATTTTAATAGGGTAAAAAATATTCTGTTGACCTAAAGAAATAGGTATGTACATCTCAAAAACTATATTTGGTTTATATGTACTTTTTTTGACATTATAGCATTTAATTTTTGGGCAGTATAAATTATCTATTTTTCAATTTTTATGTTTCCTTATGATTTTATTAGTCATATTGTTTTACATAGAATAGTAAAACATTCTCATTATTTATTAAAAATTTAAAATAATTAACCTTTTTTGATTATACGATAAATAATTAGATAGGTGAACATGGTCATATATTTAAAAACTAGAAGTTCACATTCTTATACTCACAACTTGGATATAATAATATATTATTTATCTCTAATGTTCTAATAAAAAGGGTTACTGAAAGAAGAAATTTAACTCTCAAGGAAGTATCCCAGGTCATGATTAGTTAGAATGATTTACCTATTTATTTTTATGTTGTATATGTGAACATAAATTTTCCTGTAATCAATAGGGTTACCCTAAAAGGACTTTTATGGAGGACTCTTTATTAATTATAATATTGTGTAAAACCTAATTAATTTTTCCTTAATGTGTTTATTTAAAAATTCAATATCTTCATCACTAGATATAACCTAAATACCTTTTTATCTAAGTCCAATGAGGGAAATTTTCTTGGATATTTAACCACTAGTTAGACATATAGAGTTTTTAATATAAGAACCGAAATTGAGGAATGATTTTTTTCATGTGAATTTTGATGAGATATACCAACAAGATTTAAAAAAATTTATTGAATACCTTGGGGATTAAATTTTGTGTTTAAACAACAATAATATCGATATGATAAATAAAATATCTTTTTATTTCATAGACAAATTATTTTACATGGACTAACAAGTCTTGACATACAATGAAGAGTATTTGAAAAAACCAAGAAATTCATTACCGACAACTTCTAAGATCCTTAGAAATCATTAGTTTGTTGTTTTATTCAATAATCATTAGAGGGTACTTAAAATGGATTTTTTAGAAAAACAAGACAATCATCAAGATAAAATTTAAAATCCTAAAACTATGAAAAAACATGAATCAATATGTGTTCAAAACATTATGATGTCATAGAAGTAGAGATTTATCAAATTAAAATAAAAAAGTATGGGATCTAGAGCTATTCCTAAAATATTGGGATATAAAGCCTATTTTAGTATACTAGTCATGTTTTATTGAAAAGAGGAACTCTAGATGATGTTTAAACTAGATCAATTCCACAACAAAAGGTTATTTTTAGTGGTGGATGGTTTGGTTGGAATTTGGCATTGTTTGATGAAAATTTACAATAATTTGGCTAGTTTTGTGGTCATTACAAGATAGAGTTAGTAGTTATAATTTTTCTTCCATGTTCAATAGCATCATCAAAAAATATTTGAATACTAAAAAATATCAAATTTCTCTAGTTTTATATAAATTATTATTTTGTAATATAAAATGGTGATAATAGCTTATAACCAAATGTTCCCCATTATACATGTTAGGTGGGACATCATTCACACACACTTAATTTTTATTAGAAATAGTGTAATGAATTATTATATAATTATTATGATGGTGATTGTAAAATTTATATTCATTTGTCTAAATGAATATGAAAGTAGTATTCTATCATAGACAATGAAATTATTTGTTTCAACCGTGTAAAACTAAAATTTTATTTTATTTATTAATTTATTTTTTATAATCTTGAACTATTTTTTGATATTTAGGAAGAATTTATTTATCATTTATGACTTGGTGCAATGAGTAGGGTGCTTCAACTTCCTCTCTTATGGTATGTCATGATCATAGAGTGGAATCCGATCATATGAGTGTCTAGAGATTGAATGTTTTTCAGACATAACATCCTTGGATTAGTGTTTCATTCCATCCCCAAAAAGTGGTATCGAATATTGGTTTATAATCATATAGATCACACCTATAAATAATATCGTTAACTATCTCTTTACATTTTATGGTAATTGAAAAAAGGAATTTGATGATGGAAAATTCTAAGTTGATAAGTTCATTAGTAAATGATTTGAATTTTAAATATTATAGATAGTGGATTATCTCAATAAAATGTCCTAGAACATCAGTGGACTCGAATGAAGACTAATAATATAGAAAAGGTGGAATGGGAGTGGCTAGATTGAAAGACCCTTTAACTCAGATCAGTATCATTGGATGGGATTATATCCTTTAATATTGGATAGGTGAAAAAATATATAATTTTGGTAGAATCTATATAGGACTTGTGCAAGAATCACTCTATAATGAATAAGTTTTTCGTGATGTGGTGATAGATTTACATTAGGTTGTCAAAAGATACGCCTACGACTGATCATTTAAATAACTTTAGAAAGATTAAAATTTAGCTCGAACATATTAATGTGATGTTCATTATTTATTTATAGGAAATAATGATATCTTGACTTCCATAGGTTCTGGATTCAATGGTTTTTTTGAGAGTAATTATATTCAAAAGACCAACCTCGTTTTCAAGAATGGTCGGGGGCTTATCTTTAATGAAGAGACCAGACAAGGATATGTTCAATCCCTACCTGTTAGTTCTCACAATGTAAATGTATGATGATTTTAAGAACCTGGATATTCATTTCAAGTATAAATCTTAATTTTTGGTGTTTTGAGAAAAGGGGAGATTTTGGATTTTTATAAGTACACGCTGTGTACTTAGAAGTACATGATGTGTACATAGAAGTACACACCATATACCAGGTTGCCACAGGTAGCCATGTGATGGCCATGTAACGAATGAGACATGGACGTGTGGGGTAACCTAGAGACCACCTAAAGCATGGACCAATTTAGGCCTGTACACATAATGTACATTAGATGAACACATCGTGTAATTTTTCTTTTATTTCATTAAACAGATTGGGGTCGTGTCTAATCATCATATTCATCTTCTTTTGACCTCATCTTGTCCAAGAGAATATGAGAGTGAAGATTCTTCTCTGAGCCACTGTTCCTTCATCCGTTATCCAGATCAAACTCCAGTGGGTGTGTTGGAGTAACACCGGTGAGTCCTTCCTTCTTCTTGAATCATTCCTCATGATTTCTTCTCTCTCTTTAGTTATTCAATGTTGAATGTTTTTGACGTTTTTGTTGATCTAATAAATTCTAGGTCAATTCAAAGGATAAGGTTCAACTATGTTGATCATGGAATAATAAGGTTGGTGGTTCATTCCTTACCGTAGGTTTTCTTTGAGTTATATATTCCTAAGTGTCAAATACCATTGTTTAGGGTATTGTGTGTCTCAGAATTTAACCTTGTTTAATACATTATATGATTTATTTGTTCGAGAAAGGGTTATTGATTATGAATAAGGTTTATTACATTGATTATGGTGGTGTTACCCATGATTGTTTTGGTTTTGGACATTGGGAATAGAAATCATGTTAGGCTACTTTGTTTCCATGCCAAGTATTTTTAGGATGGAGTTTCTATTTATATGAGATGCATACGTTTCATATTATGAAAGTGTGATCAGGGGAATTGACTGTGAGAGATTCTCAAAGTTGGGAATTTTAATTATGAATTGTTGTTATAATTTACAATAGGTATTAACTGTGATATCTTCCATGGGTCATTGACTAGAGATGTTAGACCGTGGGAGCTACCTAGAGGGTCGTCATTAAATAAATGTTAGACTATAGGGCATTGACTGTGAGAGATGTCAGAGGGTCATTATACTTTATTGTTCTTATGAGAACCAAAGGTTATTCACTATGAGAGATACTCAGGATGTAGTTTGTATTTAATTAGCGCTTTGTGAGAGCAAGGGGGTTAGACAGTGTGAGATTTCTCATAGGGTCGTTATTATTATTAATTTGAGGATATGTTAAACTCGAGGGGTTTGGCTATGGGGAATTTCCCAAAGGGTTGTTTTGAAATGATTCTATGATGGTGAAGAGTCTAACAAGCCAAATCCCAAGCTTAGACTCAATATTAGTTTATCGTTAGAAGGTATTTTGAGACGTTTTTTTGTTATGGTTGTATAGGGGGATACATAGCTTAGGCTAGATCCCGAGGTTACAATATTAAATGGTTTTAATGAATAATAAATCTAAATGAATGTAATTGGAAATTATAGGATTATTTACTTCTAAGTAATTCCTAATTATTCCTTCATTGCTGCATATTGTATGCTATATATAAATATATTCACTGACAGTTAGGCATGAATCTTTTGGTGGTTTCCTACTAAGATTCATCTCACACCCTTTTGGGTTATGCTTTTGGACCTAAACAGATTACATGGTTATAGGTATAGACAAGGGGAAGAACCCTTATAAATCACGTACTTGATTGCAGCGGAGTTGGGGAGCATGAGAGAAAGTTGAGTCTTGCGATGCTGTTGGAATTTATTTACATTTCAGTACTTTGGATTCTATTTTGTATTCAAGAATTGTGACTTGTTTGGTTGATTTTCTGGACACATGTTACATGCATCATTTATTTATCATTATATAGGTGATCCAGTTGTTAATTTACTTTCAGTCTTCTTCTGTTCACTTGTTGTATGGTATTATTGATTCCACTACTTTTACTATTTATTATTCCACAGTGCATACTCTTCCAATGGGGGCGTAGTTTCCCCACTATCACACCCAAGGACCACACTGCTAGTTGAAAGCCTCTAGCATTGGGGAAATGCACTTGAGGCCATGTGACCAACCAGGTACGTGGAAACTTTGGGCGGAACCCAAAACCGAGACGTTTCAAAGTGTTATCATAGGGGTGCCTTTTCTTCTTTATCTTACTATTTGGAGCCTCTAGATAGGGATATGAAGGAATAGGTAGTGAGTAATAAGATGTGCCCATGAGTTTCTAACACATGTAAAGAAAAAATCTATTTTACCTAGATTATTTCAGTTTTTATGGTTTTTCAATTGTTACAGTTGATTTTATTTCACCGTTGAGTGATTCACATGATTTTTGCTATTATAATTGATATTATTGAGGTTCTATTCCTGTTGCAACCCAATGTGATGAGATTATTCCATCTCATGATTCAAATATGAACTTGATAGGAATGACATTACATGCATTTTTGTCATGCCATTTAAGATGTATTACTATTTTCATGTTGTTGTGATAGCTGTTGTGCTACATATGCAAGTTGTTGTGATATATGTCAGGATTATTTACTAGATATTTTGATAGGGTATTGGAATAATTTAATGTTTCATTTGGATGGACCCCAATCTTTGGCCCCTGACGTGTTATGAGCCTTATTGGATCAGAATTTGTTGGATCATAGTTAACTCTAATTGAATTATGATATGATATGACAAGAATATGATGTGAAGATTTCATTTGTGGGGAGTATGGGCTCCCACAGATCGAAATTTTTCCATTTAATGCTTTGTTTATTGTTTTTATGGGATTCCTTAGTAGTTTCTGAGGCTTACTATCTAGAAAAACCCAGAATACATGGTGTGTGATGATGAATACAAGCCATGTATACTTATGTTTGGAAATAAAATGTTTTTTTAATTACACTCAATGTACTTTATGTACACGCTGTGTAGTCCTTATCTGTGTGATTCACTGTGTGATCCGAGAAATGGGGTTGGGAAATGTTTGGTGCCACAAGCCGTGTACATGGAGTACATGTTGTTTTGTAAGATCCATGTATCTATCCTTGTGAATAACGACCTGGGTGGTTATAACATAAGGGGTACACACTATGTCAAGGGTGATCATGCAGTGTAGTGTTACCCAAGGAAGAACTGCGTGTGTAGTCGTGTAGAAGAACTCAGGCATGGGGAAATGATTCAAGTACACGTCATGTCTCAAGGAGAATACAGAGTGTGTAGGGGTGTTACCTGACTAGGTTTGGAAGAGGTACACACCATGTTAAAAGATTAAGGGAACACACCGTGTAAGGGTTATTTGTATCCCTGTTTTGTAAAACATGATTGTTTTTTCCTCTTATGTTCCTTTCTTGATCTTCGAAGTTTCAGTCCCTATAAATCTTGAAATGAGGTGTGTGCTTAACCTTATAGATTCATGTCACTGAGAAGTCCTCCAGTTCTATGCAAGATACAATGAAATTATTGGACACCGAAAATGAGAGATCAAGGACTACGAGTAATTCCTCCCGTTTTTCCTGCCTTGGAACCATTTGTTATACCAATCACATTTGTTGATGCGTAGTTCTGAGAAGGATTCTTGTGGATTATACAAGCCTTCCATGGGGCACCACATCCTTCTCTGTCTATGGAAGAGTTGACGCGGGTGTTTCAGCAGCAGTACCCTCCCATGTTTTCTAGAGATGGCGGACCACAGGTTGTAGAGTCATGGTTGGAGGCCATAAGAGCTATCATTGAGAATCTAGAGACACATCCGAAGA
The DNA here is from genome assembly GCA_963277665.1 of Viscum album. Taxonomy (NCBI): domain Eukaryota; kingdom Viridiplantae; phylum Streptophyta; class Magnoliopsida; order Santalales; family Viscaceae; genus Viscum; species Viscum album. The sequence continues at coordinate 1,369,049,609 of OY728163.1, read as the reverse complement.
GAATGTTGAAGCTCACGATGTACAATTTACTTGATTCTACCAAGAGATGGTGGGATGTTATCTCACTAACGAGACGTCATCAAGATATATCTTGAGAAGAGTTTCAGAGGACCTTTTAGGTCTACTTATATCCCGATAGGTTAAGGGACAATCGAGCCTGAGAGTTCATGAAATTGGATCAGGGTTCTCTTTCAGTGATGGTGTACTCTTCTTGTTTTACAGAGTTACAGAAATTCACACCTATTCTTTGAGGTGACGAGTTATCATTGGCTAGGGGATTTGAGGATCTTATCAGGTATGTAATCTAGTCGTAGGTAAATATCTTCATGCTAACTTCAGTGACAACTATAGTGAATCAGGCACTGATTACCGAGCATAATCTGAGGGAGTTGGGAGCTATTAGCAAGGGTGGTTTAGCATACATAGCTAGTACTCGTTAGACATACAACATGAAGTGCCACAGGGAGCATACAAACGATGTTTCTTCAGGTAGCCAGGTGGTATGCTACCAGCACGGGAAGAGTGGCTATAATAGATCACATTGCCTAAGAGACCCAGTTGAGTGTTGATCTTATGGAAATATGGACCATCTTAAATGTTTTTTCTGAGTGTTCTCACCAGTAGTGAGTGATAAGGCTTCTACAATAACTTCACATTCAGTAGGAGGTCCACTAATTTCTCATCAGAAAGAGAACTGGAGTTCTTCTGGTCATTTAGGCTGTGGAGGTGGCCTTGGACAGGGTAGTCAGGCTTTAGGATTTCAGCTACAATGGGGTGGATCAGCTTAGGGTATTCTAGAGGGGTCACAGGGCCACTGTGCAGGTTATACTTTTGCACTGTGGCACACCCAATCAGAGAAGGATCCCAGACCCTCTACAGTTAGAGTTATGATTTTGGTTGCCTCAGTTTTAGATTCTTCTCTTTTCGATACAGGCACTTCCCATTGCTTTATATCTGTTCCTTTTGGGAAGAGCCTTATGCTTTTTATGTTTACTTATATGGATATCTTGACACTGGATAATCTGTTGGGGACTAGGTTGACCAGTGTACGTCAGTGCAAGGAGTGATCTCTTGAGGTTGGTGGGCGTCACTTCTTATGGGCCCTTTATGTCTCAGAGATGAAAGTCTATGACATCATTCTCATAATGAACTGGTTAGTTCCTTTCCAGGATGTTTTTGATTTCTATCGTTGTTGGGTGAGTTTCACATCACCATAGGGTGGATTGTTTCTACATAATGGTGAATGGGATGTCCAAAAGAGTAGAGCCGGACCCGAGAAACACATGCTGAGAGGTGTTAAAGACCATATTTCTAGTTTATATCTGGATGACCAGGGGACTTCACATATAGACTTTCCTCCAGTGGTGAATCCACTACTGGAAATATGATATATACCAATGGTTTTGGGGAAATCGTTGGTATAGTTCACTAATTTGGACCAATGGTTTGTCTGAAATAGTTGGTATAGGTCCCAAAATCAAAGAACACATACCAACGGTTTTTAGAACCGTTGGTATATGTACATGTATTTTTAATGGAATCTTCTTAAAGAGGAAATTAATTATTTATGAAATTATGTTCACAAAAGTATATTAGGTTAGTTGTTAGGTCGTTCAATCACAAATGTGAGGTGTTGGGATCAAATCCAACTAGATGATTATTTTTTAAATTACATATACCAACAGTTTTATGGAATTGTTATTATAGATTTTCATATTACTTATACCAACGGTTTTCCCAAAACCGTTGGTATAGACATATCCCCACGACTTACTTGGCAACAGTTCTATAAACCATTGGTATAGACTATACCAATGGTTTGGAGGCCTATACCACCAGTTCCAAACCGTTGGTATGGATCATATTTCCAATAGTGATCATTTCAAGGATTTATTTCTAGAAAAGTTTTCCATTTGGCCTATGGAGTGAGATGTAGACTTCTCCATTGAGCTTATGCGAGGAGTGGAACCAGTGTCTATTCCTCTTTATCGGATGGCTACACCAGAGTTATAGGTGTAACACCCCAAGAATTTTCAAATAGATTTATTATAGAATACATAGATCACTAAGTCTCTACAAACACCACCTTGTTGTAACCTAGCTAATTAAACCTAATTTTTTCACTTCTATGATGTGAATTTTGAAAATTTGACATACATGGTTGTGTTCAGGGTGATATTTAGAGTCTGATAGGATTAACATAATTTTTGGTGAATAGTATCCTACACTTATGAATAGTAACATACCCTTATGAATAGTAACTTACCCTTATGAATAGTAATATGACTCTTATGAATGGTATCTATACCCTTGAGTGTATAAATGAATTTGGACACCTTTAAAAATGAAATGAATATTTTAAGTGTTTGTATATCTTGATTAAATAATGATTTAATTAAATATTTAATTAGTCATATTTATAAAATTGTTTTTGAAAATTGGAGTTCATTTTTGGATTCTACATGTCAAAAAATTGTTAGGGTGAATTTTTGGGATTTTTCTGAAATACTTGAATTTTTGATGAATAGTAAAATCCGATAATTCACAATAAATGATAAATAATGGATTAATTGGGTCATTGATGATTATCTGCTGATGTAAGCCCAAGTAGTTCAAAGTCACATGCATATATTACTGTTCTTGGTCATGGAATACTCACTATTGGCTGTCTTGAGAGGAAATAATAAATTAATGAATTTTATATTAAGAAAACTCCTCTCTCCTTCACTATAAAAACCCCCTTCACTCCGTCTTGCATTCACTCTTCTCAAGCCTTGTGCCTTCTCAAAATTCTATCCAAATACCTTCCCAACCTCCTCCCCCACGTCCAGCAAGCTTCGGTCTCATAAAAAGACCAAAAACTCTCCCCTTAAGAGGTTCTCAAAGGAGGAAGTCTCAAGAGGTAAATTCCTCTTTCAAATCCCTTCTTTTCTTTTAAGTTCTTTTATTTTTGTATCTTTTCGCACCTCCCTTCACTAAAATAGTATGATAAATCTAGTAACATACATGTACTGAAATGTTTTCATGATAATGGTATATATTCCATTATCTTATCTTCTTCCCCCACTTTTATTTGAAAGAAATGAAAGCACCGTTTGAGATGTGCTAATTTAGCACATTCAGGGACAACCATTTATATATTTCTATTATAATCTTTAATTCTGGTCAGGAAACCATTTGTGTTATGGTTGAACCAGATTATTATATAATATATCCTATTTTTAGTTCTGTAATACTTTTTTACACATTGTATTAAGTTATAAAGCAAAAAATGTTCATAGTAATCAAACCCACCGATTAACCAAAATAGTTATCACTAAGGTTATATATATAAAAATTCGACTTCAATCTAAGTAACCCAAATTAAATTTGAAACCATATAATCTCTTGTATGTTCACTAATATTGTATAACTTCATTTCTGGACAACCACATCCATCTTATATAATCCTGAATATAAGTGAACCAATCATTTAAAAACAAGTAAACAAACGAGCCTGAACAATGAAATTGAACCTTATAACCATTCAAAAAGGCCTAGAATGAACTAAAAAGTAATGTAATAAATCATTTACATATAAAAGATGTTATGGAATTATGAATTGATAATCCTAATTTGTTTATTCATGTCTTTAATAACAAGTCAAGAACACCTTCAAGCATAAGGTAAGGGATCCCCTCCATCACTTTTATTCAAGAATCCGCCCTATCTTGTGTGCTTTTGTTTTTAATTTTTAATGATGGGGTATCTCTTCTAAACTCCAACATACTATCCTTTTGACATATAAATAATGGGATACCCCTTTACCTCTCATTAATACCTTTCAATAACATTCGTTAGCGTGCCAAAATGTTTGTAAGAGGTTTTCTCATCTCACCTTCAATTATGTGGGATTTCATTGTTCGCCTCTTATTTATTATATGTGGTATAGGTGTACTTCCATTTGAAATATGTTATCATGGTTCAAATTATATTCATTTTATTCTGTGACTCTTTTGGTGGTTATTAAATTTTGTCATATGACTCAATTGAATACAACACGATAACGAGCTTTGTCTCAATTTTCACTTCATTGTGACTTGCTTAATAATTGTGCACCTACACTTTATTATGTGTTGTACCTACTGCACATTTGAGATCACTTTTCAATTGAAATTATATTCCATTTAAATATCCATATTCTCATATCATGGATATTAATATTGTCTAATCCATATACCATTTTCATACAGTATTTATTTTGAATGTTGTTTTGAGTGTGGAAATGTTGACGAATCTGTATCCTCTATTCTATACGGATAATGTAAATACATATTTCTCTTGTATTGAATCTATTTTTAAAAAAATATTTGTATGTAGAGGTGTGTGGGGCCCACTATAGCCTCTCGATGCTTTGGTAGGTCTCATGAGACAAAACAGTTTGGCGACAAACCCTTCGAGATTTTTTCCAAAAATCAGACAGGTTTGTACCCACAGAACTAAATCGTTTTTACGATATTATGGTTTCATGTTCCAGATACATGAAGCCCAGTTAAAAAGCTTTCTCTTTATTCATTATCAGTTATTATTATTATCCATGAGATTTTCACTATGACAAAATCTATGGATGAAGTTTCATTTTTACTTATTAATGGAATTAGTTATTAATTTATTCACTATGCCATATTGATTATGTCAGATTTTTTGTGATTCACTTATTATTTTACTCATACATCCGCTATTTGTAACCCTTACTGAGCATTTTTTCTCACCCCTTTCTTTGTCTACCTTTGACAGGTCATGAAGAGAATGTATTATTTTGAGATCATGTGGATGCAGATTTTAGTTTTTGTTATGTATTGTATTTTGTAACCTTTTTCAATGTAATTTGAGTTGCATCTATGTATATAATTTCTTCAAGACTACTAAAATGATCATTCCTTAATGATTTTCATTCCTTCTAACCATGACAATATCACAAGTAATGCACCAGCTCCGTCCTAGAGGGGCCGGGGTGTTACAGTTGGTATCAGAGGAAGTTTAGTAGGAAACTTGGAAACTATATTAGAAAACGTAGATTAGGCACAAAGCTCTAAGGTAGTACTTGAGGATGAACATACAAGAACATACTATAATTTTGGTAAGGAATAGATTATGTGTATATTTCTATAAAATACATCCCTGTATAGATATGAGCAGGTAGATGCGGATCTGGCCCAGATGTATCTATGTGTAAAACCCGAAAACACCGCTTTGAGCTAGACTCAAATGAGAACTGGTACACGAAAATGGGCCTTTCTGCACTCGTGGTTATGACACTCCCAGGGGATATGTTTAGGATAATTAAAATTTTCTTTACAATCCATTATGAAGGAGTTTAATGTAAATTTACCTCAGAGGATTCTGTTTTGATAACTCTAGAAAACCACAACTGAACAATAAAAAACATACTTAAACAATACTAAGAATGATTTTTTTATTAATTTTCAGATGAACAAGGAAAGTACTTGTTTTGTGTCTCTTCCAATATAAGTATTAGAGACCATAGTGGGAAAATTATGTGTATAAAACTACAAGACTTTTGAAAATATTCATTTATCATGATAAACACTCTACAGAGTATCCAACTCTCCTCGTGTGCTCCAACTTCACCATGGAGCAGGTTTCGTCTATTACCTCATGATGAGCGCACAATTCTCATTATATATATGACAAAGGAAATAATTTTAGGATATCAATAAATGTTTTACCCTCACTAAAAATTTCTTTTCTCTTGAGGACTTTGAGGAGGCTGCACAAGGGGGCGACCTCCGGGCAGCACATCTATGTTAGATTTTGACCTACAGACTCCATGGTCAAGTTGTGGACTTTGAAGCCCTTGAGAACGAGACCACCTATTTGCATTATCAGCTTCATGTTCTTATGGATATCGTTCAACATGATACTCTACATGCTTCAATCAATCTAAATTCTAGATGTCCACACACGATTGACCCTAGTTGAACAAGTTGCATCTAGACCAAGGAGATAGAGGAATTTGGAATCACTTTGAGAATCTGTCTGTCTGAAAGCTAGGGAAATCCCAAACATCAGTGGAATCTATGAGAAGTAATCTTAGAGGACGTCAGGAATTCCATACTAGTGTTTTATGGAAGTGATCAAGAGATTGCATAATTTCTTGTGTTTTATAAATCATGTCTAAATGAATGATGTTGTATTCTCTGTTTCGATATGTTATTATAACTTTGTTTAAAATGGATTTTCCATACTAAAAGTCGATTTACTAAAGATTTTTAGATAGAAGATATGTTTCAATCAACCAATATTTTATCACTACCTAACGAGCTGTTAGAGACAATAATTGTCAAAACATTCTTCGAAGAGGACCATCCCTATGCCAGCTTACGTCTGACTTGTAAAATACTCCATCAGGTATCAAATCATCCAAACATTCTTCATATTTACCAAGGAAGAAATATGGTCTATTATCGTATTGCATATTCACAATTTTCTTTATATAGGAAAAGATGGAAGTATCATGAACCTCTTTTTCTATGTTTCACTTTGGCTGATAACTACCGAGTTGTGGGTAAATTTCTAGAAGCTGCTTTGGATGGTGACCATTGAGCGGCCTACCTATTCCAGGTCCAGAGTTTTGGTATATATGAAGAACTTTATGACATCAATATCTTCAAGAATGATGTGGTGCGTGGGAATTATAGGGATTTTTTCCATACTGAAATTTCCGACCTCCACACTTATCGTGCCTCTCTATGGAAGCCTAAGTGCTTTAGGCATAGATTCGACCCTAGCTGTCTACAGTGTGTATGGACTAAGGAAATCGAGTAGCTGAATACTACCATAGGAATCCACCTGAGGTCATCATCACCCTAGCATCAGTGGTATTCACAGTAAAGGGACTTCATGAGTGACATGTGTCTAGTGTTGCATATGGTTATGGGAGACTGAAATCTTTGATCTCGTTTTGGGGATTCGTGTATTAGGGGACTGGGGAAACCATTAGCCCTATTTTACTTTTTGAACCAGTGTTTATATAAGAATATAACATGTTGTCTCTCCTTTTTGTTATGCTTTCATAGGTTATACTTTTTAAGGAGTATCACTAAGTGAACTTTCATAATAAATTTTTAGATGGAAGGACAAACCCATATGTTATCTCTTCCTGCAAAGGTACTGGAGATTATTGCGATCAAAACCTGTGAAAATGAGTACCTAGCACTTGAAAACTTTCGAAAAACATTTAAACAACTATATGAAGTGATAAAAATTCCGGACATTCTCCGCACCTGTCAAGGGAATGCTTCAATTTACTACCACATAGCCATGACACAATTGGCCGAGTATAGGCGAAGAGGGAAGTACCACGAAGGGATTTTCCTATGTTTCACCCCAGGCCGGAACTACATGTCCAGGTTATGTTCTCAAGACGCTACTTTGGAGGGAATCCTTTGTGCGACCTACATGTACCAACTCCTCAATTTCAGCCTGTACAACAATTTCTATGACTTAGATGTCCTCAGTCAAGACATAGCTCGACGAGTTATTTATGTGTTTGTCCATTCGGACGTTTCCAAACTTTCTACCATTTGAGCCTCCCTCTGGAAGCCTGAGTGTTCGATTCAAGAGTTCAACCCCTTCTGTTTGAGGTTTGTCTGGGTCATAGAACTAGAGGAGTCGAGCATCAATTTGGGTTTTCCGCTGAATGCACCTGAGGATCCTCTACGATGGTATATGTGGAAAGAACATCAGATAGCTTTCTTTTGTGGTTATGAAATGAAATTAAAGGACGCAATTCTTTGAAGGAGGGAATGATGTAACACCCCAAGAATTTTCAAATAGATTTATTATAGATTGAAAAGTTCACTAAGTCTCCACAAACACCACTTTTTTGTAACCTAGCTAAGTAAACCTAATTTTTTCACTTCTATGATGTGAATTTTGAACACTTGATATACATTGTTGTGTTCAGGGTGATATTTAGACTCGGATAGAATTAACTTAATTTTCAGTGAATAGTAACCTACACTTATGAATAGTAACATACCCTTATGTATAGTAAATTACCATTATGAATAGTAAATTACCCTTATTAATAGTAATATGACTCTTATGAATGGTATCTATACCCTTGAGTGTATAAATGAATTTGGACACCTTTAAAAATGAAGATGAATATTTTAAGTGTTTGTATATCTTGATTAAATAATGATTTATTTAATATTTAATTAGTCATATATAGAAAATTATTTTTGAAAAATGGACTTCATTTTTGGATTTTACACGTTGAAAAATGGTTAGGGTGAATTTTTGGGATTTTTCAGAAATACTTGAATTTTTGATGAATAGTAAAATCCGATAATTCACAATAAATGAAAAATAATGGATTAATTTAGTCATTGATGATGATATACTGATGTTAGCCCAATTGGTTCGAAGTCACATGCATATATTACTGTTCTTGGTCATGGAATACTCACTATTGGTTGTCTTGAGAGTAAATAATAAATTAATGAATTTTATATTAAGAAAACTCCTCTCTCCTCCACTATAAAAACCCACTTCACTCCATCTTCCATTTACTCTTCTCAAGCCTTTTTCCTTCTCCAAATTCTATCAAAATAACTTCAAAACCTCCTCCTCCATGTCCATCAAGATTTGGTCTCATAAAAAGACCAAAAACTCTCCCTTTAAGAGGTTCCCAAAGGAGGAAGTCTCAAGAGGTAAGTTCCTCTTTCAAATCCCTTCTTTTCTTTTAAGATCTTTTGTTTTTGTTTCTTTTCTCACCTCCATTAACCAAAATAGTATGATAAATCCAGTAACATACATTTATTGGAATTTTTTCATGCTAATGGTATATATTCCATTATCTTTTCTCCTTTCCCCACTTTTATTTGAAAGAACTCAAAGCACCGTTTGAGATGTGCTAATTTAGCACATTCAGAGACAACAATTTATCGATTTCTATTATAACCTTTAATTTTGGTCAGGAAACCATTTTTGTTATGGTTTAAAAAGATCATTATGTAATATATCCTATTTTTAGTTCTTTAATACTTTTGTAAACATGGTATTAAGTTATAAATCAAAAAATGTTCATCGTAATCAAACCCACCGATTAACCAAAATAGTCGTCACTAAGGTTATATATATATAAATTCAACTTCAATCTAAGTAACCCCAATTAAATTTGAAAACATGTAATCTTCTGGATATTCACTAATATTTTATAACTTCATTTCTAGACAACCACATCCATCTTATGTAAACTTGAATATAAGTGAACCAATCATTTAAAAGCAAGTAAACAAACGAGCCCGAACAATGAAATTGAACCTTATAACCAATAGAAAAGGCCTAGAATGAACTAAAAAGGATTGTAATAAATCATTTACATATAAAAGATGTTCTATACTTATGAATTTACAATCCTAATTTTTTATTCAGGTCATTAAAAACAATTCAAGAACACCTTCAAGCATAAGGTAAGGGATCACCTCTATCACTTTTATTCAAGAATCCACCCTATCTTGTGTGATTTTGTTTTTAATTTCTAATGATGGGGTAAATTTTCTAAACTCCCCCATACTGTCCTTTTGACATATAAATAATGGTATACCCCTTTACCTCTCATTAAGACCTTGAAATAACACTCGTTAGCGTGCCAAAATGTTTGTAATAGGTTTTCTCATCTCACCTTCAATTCTGTGGGATTTCATTGTTCGCCTCTTAGTTCATATATGTGGTATATGTGTAATTCCATATCATGGTTAAAATTATATTCATTTTATTCTGTGACCCTTTTGGTGGTTATTAAATTTTTTCATATGACTTTATTGAATACAACACGGTAACGAGCTTTGTCTCAATTTTCACGTCATTGTGACTTGCTTAGTAATTGTGCACCTACACTTTATTATGTGGTGTTCCTACTACCCATTTGAGATCACTTTTCAATTAAAATTATATTCCATTTAAATATCCATATTCTCATATCATGGATATTAATATTGTCTAATCCATATACCATTTTCATAGGGTATTTATTTTGAATGTTGTTTTGACTGTGGAAATGTTGATGAATCTGTATCCTCTATTCTATACGGATAATAAAAATACATATTTCTCTTGTATTGAATCTATTTTTAAAGAATTATTTGTACGTAGAGGTGTGTGGGGCCTGATACAACCCCTCAATGCATTGGTAGGTCTCATGAGACAAAACAGTTTGGCGACAGACCCTTCGAGTTTGTTTCCAAAAATCAGACGGGTTTCTACCCACAGAACTAAATCGTTTTTACGGTATTATGGTTTCATATTCTAGATAAATGATGTCCAGTTAATAAGCTTTCTATTTATTCATTATCATTTATTATTATTATCCCGGATATTTTCACTATGACAAAATCTATGGATGCAGTTCCATTTTTAGTTATTAATGGCATTAGTTATTCATTTATTCACTATGACATATTGATTATGTCATATTTTTTGTGATTCACTTATTATTGTAATCATGATTCCGCTATTTTTAACCCTTACTAAACATTTGAGCTCACCCCTTTCATTTTCTACCTTCGACAGGTGATGAAGAGAAGGTCTTCTTTTGAGTTCCTGTGGATGCATATTTTAGTTTTTCTTATGTATTGTATTTTGTAACCTTTTTCAATGTAATTTGAGTTACATCAATGTATCTAGTTTCTTCAAGACTACTAAACTGATCGTTCCTTCTAGATTTTAATTCTTTCTAACCATGCCAATATCACAAGTAATGCACCTACTCTAGCCTAGAGAGGTCAGAGTTTTACAGTTTGTATTAGAGGAAGTTTAGTAGGAAACTTGGAAACTATATTAGAAAACATAGATTAGGAACAAAGCCCTAAGGTAGTACTTGAGGATGAACATACAAGAACATCCTAGTATTTTGGTACGGAATAGATTATGTGAATATTTCTAGCAAATACATCCTTGTCTGGATACAAGTAGGTAGAGGCGGCTTTGGCACAACTGTTTCTAGGGGTAAAACCCGAAAACACCACTTTGAGCTAGACTCGTACGGGAACTGGTACACGACAATAGGCCTTGCTGCACTCGTGGTTACGACACTCCCTGGGGATATGTTTAGGATAATTCACATTTTCTTTACAAGCCATTATGAAGGAGGTTAATGTAAATTTTCCTCAGAGGATTCGGTTTGGACAACTCTGGAAAACAAGAACTGAACAATGAAAAACTTACATAATCAATACTAAGGATGATTTTTTTTCTTAATTTTTAGATAGACAAGGAATTTACTTGTCTTCTGTCTCTTCCAACAGAAGTATTAGAGACCATAGTGGGCAAATCATGTGTAGAAATCTACAAAACTTTTGAAAATATTTGTTTATCATGAAAAACCCTCTACCAAGTATCCAACTCTCCTCATGTACTCCAACTTCACCATGGAGGAGGTTTTGTCTATTACCTTATAATGAGCGCACAATACTTGTTATATGTACGATAAGGGAGATAATTCTAGGGTATCTTTAAATGTTTTACCCTAGCTAATAATTTCTTTTCTCTTGAGTACTTTTGGGAGGATGCACAAGGGGCGACCTCCAGGCAGCATATCTTTGTCATATTTTGACCTACAGACTCCATGGTCGAGTTGTGGACTTTGAAGCCCTTGAAAACGAGACTTCCCATTTTCATTATTGGTATCATATTCTTAATGATGTCTATCAACTTGATACTTGACATGCTTTGCTCAATATAAATTCTAGATGTCCACACGCGGTTGACCCTAGTTGCACAAGTTGCATCTCGACCAAGGAGATAGAGGAATTTGGAACCATTGAGACCTCGAAAAAGTGAGAGAAATAGTTTCCTAGGATCATCCGAAGAACGTCTTTGAGGTATGGAGTTTGATGGGGTAGGTTGGTTACTACATGCACTTTATACAAGACTTTTCACGTTTTGCAGCACCACTGATGTGTAGATATAAGAATGGTGGGAAGTATTTGTGGATATATTCCTCTGATTCAGCCTTTCAGGAGATGAAGTGAAGTTTGAAATCCACACTGATACTAGTTTTTTTAGATTAGAGAAGGAGATACATTGTCTATTGTGATGCATCAGGTATCGGGCTTGGGGCAGTGCTTATATAGGGGGAAGGAGATGTTGCATATGGATCTTGGTACTTAAGGAAACATGAGAGGAATTATCCAATGAACGATCTTGAGTTGGCTGTAGTTGTGCATGATTTGCACTGTTGGAGACATTATCTTTTGGGAGAGCACTTTGTGGTGTTCACTGAGCAAAAGAGTCTCAAGTGTATCTTTACAGAACATGATCTGAATTTGAGAGAGTGAAGCTATTTGAGTACCTCATTCATTTTACATTGAGCTTTCCAACACTCCTAGGAAAGGCAACACAATGGCTGATGCGTAGAGCTGGAGGACTGAAATACAAGCAGTTTAGGAGGCTAGCAATGAGTGGTAGCTTATGGACATGTTCTTTGAGATGCATTTAGAGGTTCATGACTGAGAGGGGAAGACAATTATTTCTTCAGTAGATGTTACCTCTATTATACTTTATCAGGTGAGAATGAGATAGTTATCAGATCTGAGGGCCAAGTTATATGGGAGAGTGTGTCAAGGGTGGACCCTACACCAATGTGGATTGTAGGCGAGGACGAGATCTTGTGCTTTCATGGATGTATATGGGTGTTAGCGGACATATGCGAGGATATTTTTATGGAATTTCATTCCCCCATTTGGGAAAATCATCTTGGAGTCACCAAGATGTATTGAGATCTACACCATCAGTACTCGTGACCAAGTGTTTTGGGAGGCGTTGCTAGTTTTCTAATAAGATGTTCCACCTATCAGCAGGTGAAGGTGGAACATTAGTGACCTGCATATATTTTACAACTGTTACCCATTCTCAAGTGGAAGTTATATGATTTTATGATGGTTTTTGTGATTGGGTTACCAAGGTTTCTTCGAGGGAGTGATGCAGTCTGGGTTGTCATAGATAGAATCATGAAGGTTGCAAACTTTTTACCGATCAAGGAGACCTTTAGTGTTGATGATCTTGGATGTTTTTAAATCTGAGAGATTGTATGTTTGTATGGGGTTACACACTATATTGTTTCATATAGGGACACCCTCTTTACTTATCATGTCTGGTAGGGACTACAGATGGCTTCAGGTACACATGTACTCTTGAGTACAATTTACCATTCCCAGACAGATTCCCAGTCAGAGTGCACAATTTAGGTGTTGGAGGACATGATTTAAGAATACTTCCTAGACTTTGGGGGTTCTTGGGAGAAGAACATAGCTCAGATGGAGTTTTCCTACAATAATAGTTTTTAGGAAACTATTTAGATGACACCTTGTGAGGATTTGTACGGTAGGCCATGACGATCACCCCTATGTTGGCTGGAGGCAGGAGAGGTAGTTATAATAAGACCTAGTCTTTTCCAGGAGACCACAAAGAAGGTGGATTTTATTTGTAAGATATTTAATTCTTCATATACATTGCATAAGTCTTATGATGATCGAGGAATATGACCTATGGAGTTTGAGGTCAGAGACCAGGTTTTCTAGCATGTCACATCGAGGTTGGGATATAGGAGGATTAGGAGATAAGGAAATATTTTACTAAGATATGTTGGGTAACTTATGGTTTTGGAGAGAGTCGGGCCAGTTTCCTATCAGTTGAAGTTACCTCAATGGTACCATGATATATATGATGTCTTCCATGTTTCTCAGCTACGACATTACATTTCGAACCTGTTTCACATTTTTCAACCTGAGGATGTTGAGTTGGATATGGATGAATTAATTGAGAAGCAACATATTTGGATTATTGATCCCGGCACAAAGGTTTTCTGTGTCTGATTTGTTCCTTTGGTACAGGTGCTATGGAAGCATGGGTGAGTATAGTATGAGACTTGGGAGAGGAATGCCGATGTGTGATCGCCGTGGCCAGATCTATTCGAGGATTCTTCTTCACCACCTTATTATGGAAATTTGGGGAAGAAATTATTTAAGGGGGAAGTTTTTAAGAGCCTGAATATTCATTTTAGTTATGAATTATTATTTCAGGTGTTTTTAGAAAAAGGGAAAATTTTGGAATTTTAGAAGTACACACCATGTACTTAGAAGTACATGCCATATACCTAGTTTCCACGGGTAGCTGTGTGATGGATGTGTAACGGAAGAGACTTGGCTATGTGGGGTAACCTATAGACCACCTATAGTGGGGACCAGTTGAGGCATGTACATTAAATTAACACACTGTGTACATTTTCTTTTATTTTATTAAATTGAATAGTGTTGCATTTAATTGTCATTTTCATATTTTTCATGGTCGATTCAATGGATGAGGTTCAACTATATCGATTGTACAATGTTGAGTTAGGTGGTTCATTCCTTACAATAGTTTTTCTTGGAGTTATATATGCCTAAGTGACGAATACCCTTGTTTAGGGTATTGTGTGTTTCAGTATTTAACCCTGTTTATTACCAGATATAAGTTGTTTGTTCAAGAAAATGTTATTGATTATGAATAAGCTTTATTACCATGATTATGGGTTTGTTACCCATGTTTGTTTTGGTTATGGCCGTTGGGTCTAGAAGTATTGTTAGGTTGCTTTGTTTCCATGCCTAGTGTTGTTAGGATAGAGTAGCTATTTATATAGGAAGCATGTATTTCACATTATGAAAGGGTGACTAGGGGAAATAACCGTGAGAGATTCCTCAAGTTAGGTATTTTAATTATGAATTTTTGTTATTATTGACCAGATGTATTTATTGTGAGAGATTCCATGGATCATTGACCAGAGGGGTTAGACTATGGGAGATTACCAAGGTTTTTTTATGAAATAAATCTTAGACCACAGAGAATTGGATGTGAGAGCTTCCAAAGGGTAATTATACTTTATTGGTGCTATGCAGACCAAGGGGTTTTGACCGTGAGAGATACCTAGGTGGTCGTCTGTATTTTATTAGTGATTTGTGAGATGAAGGGGGTTATGCTATGTGAGATTTCCTAGAAGGTCATCATTATAATTAATTTGAGGATATGTTAAACCCGAGGGTAAGGATGTGAGGACTTTCCCAAACGGTTGTTTTGAAATGATTGTATGATGATGACAAGTCTGACAAGACAAAGAATAGGCTTGGACTCAGTCTTGATTTATCGTTAGAAGTTATTTTGAAACGTTTGTTTATTATGGCTGTACAGGTGGATACCGTAATTAGGCTAGATCCCGAGGATAAATTATTTAATGTTTTGAATAATTATTAAATGTATATGAATATAATTGGAAACTGTAGGATTTTTTTTACTTTTTAGTACTTCTTAGCTGTTCTTTCATTTCTGAATATTTTCTGTAATATATATATTCACTGAAAGTTAGGCACATATATTTAGGTGGTTTCCTACTGAGATTCATCTCACACCAAGTTTGGGTCACAATTTCGAACCCAAATAGATTACATGGTTGCAGGTATAGATAAAGGAAATGACCCTTTTACATCAGGTACTTGATTGAAGTGAAGCTAAGAAGAATGGGACCAAACAGAGGCATGCAATGTTGTAGGAATTTATTTACTTTTCTGTACTTTGGATTCAGTTTTGTATTCCCAAATTGTGACTTTTTTAATTACTTTCCTAGAAACATGTTACATGCATCATTTATTTATCATTATATATGTTCTCTAATTGTTTATTTACTTTCAGTCTTTCGCTATTCAATTTTTTATGGTATTATTGATTCAGCTACTATTATTATTTGTTATTCCGTTGTTCATACACTTCCAATGTGGGTATAGTTTCCCCACCATCACACCCAAGAACCTCACTGCTAGTCAGCAGCCTTTGGCATTCTGGGAAATGCGCTTGAGGCCATTTAACCAACCGAGTAAGGGGAACCTTTGGGCGGCACCAAGAACCAGGACGTTACAAAGTGGTATCAAAGGGGTTTCTTTTCTTCTTTTTTCTTACTATTTGAAGCATGTAGACAAGTATAAGAAGGAATAGGTAGTTGATAACAAGCAATGCCCAGGAGTAGCTAACCCGTGTACAGAAAAGAAGCCAATTTACCTCGATTATTTCAATTCATGTGGGTTTTCAATTGTTACAGTTGATTTGATTTCACCGTTGGGTGATTCACACGATTTTTTCTATTATCATTGATATTATTGAGGATCTATTACTATTGAAACCCCATGAGATGATATTATTCCATCTCATTCATCACATAATCACTTGTTAGGAATCACATGTCATGCATTTTTGTCAAGCCATTTAGGATGTACTACTGATTGCATGTTGTTGGGATAGATGTTGAGCAACATATTCATGATATTGTGATAGATGTCGTGATAGAATACCTACTATTGTGATAGGGTTTTGGAATAATTTAATGTTTCATTTGAATCGACACCAAAGTTTTCCCACTAAGGTGTTTTGAGCCCTCTTGGATCAGAATTTGGTAGATCATATTGAAGTTTAACTAAATTGCGATATGATATGACATAAATATGATGCCAAGCAATCATTTGCAGGGAGTATGGGCTCCCGCAAATCGCAATTTGTCCCTTTAATGCATGTTTTAGTTTTTTTATTGGATTCCATAGTAGTTTTTGAGGATTACTATCCAGAAAAAGACAAAATACATGGTGTATGATGATGAATAAATGCCATATATCCTTCTATTTGGGAAGAAAATGTTGTTCTTAATTACACTCCATGTACTTTATGTTCACGTTGTGTAATCCTTATACGTGTGACTCACTATGTGAGCTGTAACACCCCAAGCTTCCACGGTACGTTTCCCTTCGAATAATGCGATAGCGTGTGTTGTACGCAACCTCGAGTTCTAACACACACCACAACTAATTAAACTAGCCGTTGTGAATAGTAATACCTACTTTTTGAAATCATATATATTTTATATTTCAAAATGGACTTCATTTTTGGATTCGGAATATTGAAATTAGCCTAGGGTGAAATTTTGGTACTTTTCGGATAACTTTTATATTTTGATGAATAGTGAAAATTACTAAATTTTAATTAAAAACAACTTTTTTAATCAAAATAATTAATAGTGATAAATTGTGAATTTGAGTGGTTTTAAAGTATATTTAGAATATATTTTTACCATTTAATATAATGTTGGTCATTGGACATAATTTTACAATTAAACCGAACATAAACAAGTGTCAATCTTTTTATAGTTATTATCTCTTAAAAACACGCTTTTTGTTTTGACAGCGGGAATTAATTTTAAATTAATTTCTGACACTTCTGTGTTTTGAATTTAGGAAAATGGATTCCATATTCGGAATCAGGATGTTCAAATTGTGTAAATAGGTAACTTTTATTTTTAGACATTTTGAATAGTTACTGTGGTAAATATTTTATTTACCATGGTTAAAGGGTAAATCCGGTAAATAAGGGTTAAGAAATAATATTATAATAATACAAAATTACCCTAAAACGTGTACTAACCTTATTGGTGGACACATACCCGACCATGGGAATCCTTGGGTCAATTTGGGGACCCCTTGGAGCCACTTGTATGTGGTAGGGACACATTATATTAATAAAGTTAAAATAAAAATAAAAATGGCATAAGCTTACATCTTTTAGAAGAACAATTTTTACATAGGGTTATACATGTTGGATTTTCGATTATAAATATTCATTAGAAATCTAAAACGATTTCCTACATGATGATATTTTATTTATAATTTTTAGACATCAAATAAGTTAAATTATTAATGACACAATAATGATGCAATGTTTACCTCATTAATAAATCATTGAAATAAATAATATTATAATGATTAAAATATTATCTAAAACCTGTCCAATTCTTATTGGTTGATGTTATTTAGAATATTAGTCATCTTATCTTCGACCTCAATGATTTTTGGACCATTATAAACCGAATATAATTATATTATAAAGTAATACTTTCACTCTTTCCTAAAGAGCCCCTCCTCTCCCTTATAAAAGGAGACCACTTCTACTCATTCCTCACACCTCTCAAGCCACTTGGCTCGTCCAAACTCTGCCCAAATAAGCTCCCCACATCCCTCTCCTCCTCCTTGAAGTTTCCCCTTAGGCAGAAAGCATTTCAACAAGTCCTTTGGTTCCAACCAAAGTGAGTTACCTAAATTAAAGGTAACGATTTCTCTTAAATTATTTTCATTTATTTTTCTTCTTCAACCCCCAAACTATTTTTATTTCCTTTATTTTGTAACAACACCAGTATCCTCAATATACTAGGATGTTGTTATAAGAAGGATTCAAACTACACATACACACAACTCCATCTAATGGATGATGAACATAATGTTTCTGTGGATGGCAAACTAACGCCTCACGAAACGATGATTGTTCAAATACATCTTACCGCCTCTCATGGTGGCCATTATGATGGCACTGTAATTAAATATGATATTAATGATATATATTTTATATATAAGCTTCTGTAATTCCATTTTATTTCATTCCATTATTCGTTTCATGTTGTATATACATACGATAATTTCATTTGAGGAAGTGCGGACTACCGCCCCCTTAAAATGATATGACTCGTTCATACCACACATGGAACGTATAAAGGATGGTGTTAATGAACTTAAGTAACATATATAAAATATTATATTATACTGGAATAGTAATATACCTATGTATCATTTGGATTCGATTCTTTTAAAATAAAAATTAAATGGAAATAGCGTTCGTGCGTACGTACGGACTACCGTCTCCACGAACGCGATGAGATTCATTCTCCATCGTATCCATTCAAGTATAATTATCATTTAATGATTTAAAAATGATGTTTAAGGACTTGATATCATTCTGGATATGAATAAGATACAACAACCATGGCTTATGTAACAAAACATATAAATAAAATGAGTAAGTTAACACCCGAAACGACGATAATTCTAAGATATTATTAACAAATCAATGTTAAAAGATCATATATGATATCATATTAATATATATGATTCTTGTATAATTTAATAACAATTATTTCACCATTATACAGGAGGTTAACCTACCCCAACAAAGGAAAAGTACAAGGTAAGGGTTATTTCACAATCTCTTCATTATCCGAGGTTGTTTATACGTAATAATCTACTGGGATATCTTTACCATCCACATCCATGTTTCTTAAAAATGTATTTCAAAACATTTTTACTATTTACAAGAATATGGGTTAAAGTCATTTATTCCCTTGTTTGACTTTTTATAAGAGGTTTATAAAGGAATATTTCCGTCGTTTTCAAAATAAGGTCCTTTTTAACCTTTTCGACAGAATTGAGGTAAGAATGTTTTTTTAACTTATACGGCGGGTGCGGTTATTTTACGCCGTTATAAAATCTTCAAATCTTTCCTTACAAGCTTATAAGAATATTTTCAAAGAAAATGTTTTATTTTATATGGATCTTAAATGATTTCAAAATAAAAGGAGATATTTCTTTAAAAAGAATTTTGATTTCATCTACGTCAACATCCTTTGATGGATTTTAAGATTATTTGAAGTTGATTTATTATGATACAAAACTTCTATATTGTATTGAAGGTTTTGTGATATGTTTGACTATGGATGTGCTATTTTTATACCATTCATAGTTTATGGTTAAATTATTGACATTTCGTATGCTAGTTTTAATACGAATGTTTATGTTATGTTTAAACCTTTTCATATGGGAATGCATTGGACTTAATAAGTGACGGGTGGAGCCCGCTATAGCTCCTCGATGCATCGGTAGGTCTCATGAGACAAACTAGTGTCTTGGCACAAGGCCTTGGAAAAAATCTTATTTGTAGTCTTGGCACGAGGCCTTGGCTATGTGGTTATGATAGTCTGGCATTATGCATTCCAACATTATGAAAGTGGTTATTGATTTTTTCATGTGATTATTCGATTAGTAGAATATCCATGTGAATAAGTAAATGACATTATTTCATTTTACTTTTGACATACTATGTTGAAGTTAAAGTTTAAAAGGCTTTTGTTTTAGTAATGCATTGCGTTAAATGTTTATTCTTATTTATGAAAGTTTCCGCTATTTTGTTATCCTTACTGGGCATTTGAGCTCACCCCTTTTCTATGTTTTATTTTTCCCAGGATGTGAAGAAGTAAGTTATGAATGACCTGTAGGGGTTTTATGAGGGGTTAATAGTGTGGATTGTGGAACATTATGATGTTGTAGTAGTTTTTCATTTTGAAATGTAATGTAAAACTTTATGATTATATCTAGTGTTTCCAAGGCTACTAAACCAATCGGTCTTTCGGGATTTGATCTTTCTTGTGATCATGCCAATGTTATGTAATAATGCACCGACTCTGGGTAGCTGGGGTCGGGGCGTTACAGTTGGTATCAGAGGAAGTTTAGTACAAACCTTGGAAACTAGATTAAGATAAACTATGATTAGAGCACGTAGACCTAAGATGAACTTTGAGGATTAGTATAGAAGAACTTCCTAGAATTTTGGTATTGTAGAGATTTTGTGAGTTTTCCGAACAATACATCCCTGTCTGGATACGAGCAGGTAGAGGCGGCTCTGGCACATATGTACCTAGGGGTAAAACCCGAAAACACCGCTTTGAGCTAGACTCGAAAGGGAACTGGTGCACGACAACGGGCCTTGCTGCACTCTTGGTTACGACACTCCCGGGGGATATGCTTAGGATAACTCTCATTTTCTTTACAAATCATTTTGAAGGGATTATGAGTATATACTTCCTCAAAGAAAACATTCTTATGATTATGGATTATATCCATAAATAGTTCAATTTATGTTAAGTGTTTTATAAGTATGGGATTATGTATTTTGATTCATAAACTGATCTAGTTTATGCCATTGTTTAGAAATGGCGCCTAGTGGAAGAAATGGAAACCGTATCAATGCACGCACTCCATGTAGGGATTGCCCTCCTGCTCAAGATAATTATAGTGGGGCTGGTGATGCAACTGGTGCTGATCAGCTAATCACCATACTGGGACAACTTACTCAGGTTATGAATAATAACCTTACCCTTATGGAGCACCCTGATCCGCAGCGTGGAGGATCAATGTTAGATCGATTCATGAGGCAACAACCACCAACGTTCAATGGGAGTACAAATCCCTTAGTAGCTGAGCAATGGATAAATTCCCTAGAGAAAATATTTCAGGCTTTGGGGAGCAGTGAAAGGGAAAAAGTTATCATGGCAGTTTACCGCCTCACTGGAGATGCTGATCAATGGTGGTCATTGATTCAAAACATGAAGGAAGATGATGAAGTATCAAATATGGAATGGAGGGAATTCAAAGATCTGTTTTTAGAAAAATACTTCCCTCGCGACCATCGAGCGGATATGGAAAGGCAATTTCTGAGTCTGAGACAAAAGGAGGATGAGAATGTCACAAAGTATGAGGCTAACTTTACAAGGCTAGCGAGGTATGCTGGAGATTATATTCGCAACCCAAGAAGTAAGATTGATCGTTTCTTTGATGGGTTAAAACCATTTCTCTGTCGAGCATTAGTCTCACAATCCTTTTCATCGTACGAAGACATTGTCTCATGTGCTATCAAGACCGAAAAGGAATTCTCTAATTTTTATGACTTTAAAGCAAAGAAAGAGAAGAAGAGACCTGCTGATCAATCTGGGAATGGAAATAAGGGGAAGAAAGGAAAGGTTGAATATCCATCTTGTGGTAAATGCGGGAAGAAACACCCCGGTACTTGCTTGAAGGGAATGGGAGTCTGTTACAAGTGTGGTGAAAAAGGCCACCAAGCTCATGATTGCAAGGGGAAGAAGGAAGCTACCAACGTTCAGTGCTACAATTGCAGGGATATGGGACATTATGAAAATTCATGTCCTAAGCGTCAGGAGAACTTACCTCAGAAAAGGACAAGGGATCAAGGCCAGGCTTATGCTATCACTACTGCTGAGGTAGAAGCTCCGAAAGACGTGGTGGCAGGTAATTTAATGGTTTCCTCAAGTTTAGAAAATGCATTATTTGATTCTGGATCATCGCATTGTTTCATATCTTCCCAGTTTGCTAAGAAAATTAGATATTTCCAATTTGATTTAATAAGGGAGTTGTCAGTTAAAACTCCTAAGGGAAGTATCGTTGCAACAAAGTTTTGTGAATCAGTCCCCATTAGAGCACATAAATTTTCTTTATCTGCTGATTTCATCGTCATACCTATGATTGAGTTTGATATAATCCTCGGTATGGACTGGCTTTCGGACTATGATGCGAAGATTTATTGTAAGAAGAAAGGGGTTACGATTCTTGATGATAATGATAAGGAGCACCTTATTTTTAGAGCAGAATCGTCACCACCTAATTCTTATTTAGATCCACCCCCAGTAGCTCAACTTAATTCAATTATTGGGGAGGAAGAGAATGAAATAACTGTCGGTGAGGAAAGGAATGTTCAAATAGAGGATGTACCTGTTGTGAAAGAATTTGTAGATGTATTTCCGGAAGATTTACCTGGACATCCTCCAGAATGAGAAGTTGAGTTTTCCATTGATTTGATTCCTGGATCAAGGCCTATATCGAAGACCCCTTATAGAATGGCCACTGTAGAGTTAGTTGAACTAAAGAAACAACTAGAGGAATTGAGTAAAAAGGGATTTATTCGCCCTAGTGTTTCTCCATGGGGAGCCCCTGTTCTTTTTGTTAAAAAGAAAGATGGATCTATGAGGTTATGTATCGACTACAGGGAGATCAATGCTATAACGATAAAGAACAAGTATCCCCTACCTCGTATTGATGATTTATTTGACCAACTGCATGGAGCTCAATACTTTTCAAAGATTGACCTTCGATCTGGATACCATCAGTTGTGTGTAAAGAAGGAAGACATTCCGAAGACAGCATTTCGAACCAGGTACGGGCATTACGAGTTTACTGTAATGCCGTTTGGATTGACTAATGCACCCTCTGTATTCATGGATCTGATGAATAGAGTTTTCAAGGAGTATCTAGATGAATTTGTGGTGGTATTTATTGATGATATCTTGGTATACTCCAAAACCTACGATGATCATGAAAATCACTTGCGCATTATCTTGAAGACTCTGAGGAGGCATGAATTATATGGGAAGTTTAGCAAGTGTGAATTCTGGATTCAGGAGATTTCTTTTCTTGGCCATATTGTCTCAAAAGATGGAATCTCTGTTGATCCTTCTAAGACCAAGGCAATCCAAGAATGGCCAGCACCTACGAGTATAACTGAGGTACGCAGTTTTATTGGTTTGGCAGGTTATTATCGACGTTTCGTCCAGAATTTTGCCCGATTGGCTAACCCATTAACGAAGCTCACACGTAAAGGGGTTAAATTTGTTTGGACAAAAGAGTGTGAAGAATGTTTTGATGAACTGAAGAGAAGATTAGTCAATGATCCTATATTGACTCTACCATC
This sequence comes from Viscum album, assembly GCA_963277665.1. Lineage (NCBI taxonomy): Eukaryota > Viridiplantae > Streptophyta > Magnoliopsida > Santalales > Viscaceae > Viscum > Viscum album. The sequence goes on along the minus strand of OY728163.1, from coordinate 1,369,026,170 downwards.
GGGGAATGATGGGTTCGTTATTTATAGTGATGCATCGAAGAAAGGACTTGGCTGTGTCCTTATGCAGAATGATAGAGTTATTGCCTATGGATCACGACAGTTGAAAATTCATGAACAAAACTATCCTACTCATGATCTTGAGTTAGTAGCTGTGATCTTTGCTTTGAAGATATGGAGGCACTACCTCTATGGTGAAAAATGTGAGATTTATACTGATCACAGGAGTTTGAAGTATATTTTCTCACAAAAAGAACTCAACATGGGGCAAAGGAGATGGCTTGAATTACTCAAGGACTATGATTGTACGATACACTACCACCCGGGGAAGGCAAACAAGGTGGCAGATGCTTTGAGTAGAAAAGACCATGGAGTTTTGAACAATATGAGAATTGAAAGGGATCCAATTTTCATGGATCTAGTGAAGATGGACATGGGAATAACCAGGGAAGGTGAAACATCAATGCTTTTTCAAATGGTTGCCAAACCATATTTACTAGAAAGGATTAAGAGTTCTCAGACCAATGATGAAGAATTTCAGAAGAAGATTAAAGCTGTGAATGATGGGAGATTGAGAGACTTTGTGTATGAAGATGGAATTTTGAAATTCGGGAAGAGACTTTGTGTTCCCGATTTACCTGATCTAAAAAGGTAATTGCTGGATGATGCTCATAGTTCCAATTTCTCTATACACCCTGGGAGCACCAAAATGTATAGAGATTTGAAGGAACATTTTTGGTGGGACAACATGAAGAGGGAGATTGCTGATTTTGTGTCAAGATGTATGGTTTGTCAACAAGTGAAAGCTGGAAGGCAACAGCCTGGAGGAGTCATGCAACCTCTTCCCATACCGGAGTGGAAATGGGACAATATTACGATGGACTTTGTCATGGGGCTACCAAAGACTCCTAGAAGGAACGATGCAATATGGGTTATTGTTGATCGTCTTACCAAGTCAGCACATTTTCTTGCTATAAGATAAGATCTACCCCTGGAACGTCTAGCAAGACTATACATTAATGAAGTTGTGAGACTTCATGGAGTACCCCTATCGATTGTTTCTGATCGTGATCCCCGTTTTACTTCAAGATTTTGGAAAAGTCTTCAGAAATCCCTGGATACTGAACTTCATTTGAGCACTGCTTACCACCCTCAGACAGACGGACAATCAGAACGGACTATTCAAACCTTAGAAGACATGTTGAGATCTTGCTCACTTGACTTTCAGGGTATGTGGGATCAATATTTACCTTTGGTAGAATTTTCCTTTAACAATAGCTTCCATTCGAGTATACAGATGGCACCATATGAAGCGTTATACGGAAAGAGATGTCGTACACCAACCTATTGGGATGACGTTGGTGAAAGAAAACTTGTAGGCCCAGAGCTGGTGGAGGAAACGGTGGAAAAGGTGGAAGTAATCCAAAATCACATCAAAGCAGCTCAAAGTAGGCAGAAGAGCTATGCCGATAATCGAAGGAAGGATTTGGAATTTCAAGTCGGCGATCATGTTTTCCTAAAGGTATCTCCATGGAAGGGAGTCATACGTTTTGGAAAGAAAGGTAAATTGAGTCCCAGGTACATCGGAACTTTCGAAATTCTAGAACGAATTGGGGCTGTAGCTTACCGATTGGCAATGCCGCCAAGTCTCTCCAAAGTTCACGATGTATTCCACGTATCTCTGTTGAGAAAATACATGCCTGACCCAACACATGTACTAACCTATGAGGAATTAGAACTGGAACCCGATCTGTCTTATTGTGAAGATCCCGTCAAGATTCTTGATACAAGAGAGCAAGTACTGAGAAACCGGACGACGCGTCTGGTAAAAGTTTTGTGGAGAAATCATAAGATGGAAGAGGCAACGTGGGAACCCGAGGAACTTATGATGAAGAACCACCCGAGTCTTTTTATGCAGTAATACCCTAGAAATTGCGAGGACGCAATTATTTGAAGGAGGGGAGAATGTAACACCCCAAGCTTCCACGGTACGTTTCCCTTCGAATAATGCGATAGCGTGTGTTGTACGCAACCTCGAGTTCTAACACACACCACAACTAATTAAACTAGCCGTTGTGAATAGTAATACCTACTTTTTGAAATCATATATATTTTATATTTCAAAATGGACTTCATTTTTGGATTCGGAATATTGAAATTATCCTAGGGTAAAATTTTGGTACTTTTCGGATAACTTTTATATTTTGATGAATAGTGAAAATTACTAAATTTTAATTAAAAACAACTTTTTTAATCAAAATAATTAATAGTGATAAATTGTGAATTTGAGTGGTTTTAAAGTATATTTAGAATATATTTTTACCATTTAATATAATGTTGGTCATTGGACATAATTTTACAATTAAACCGAACATAAACAAGTGTCAATCTTTTTATAGTTATTATCTCTTAAAAACACGCTTTTTGTTTTGACAGCGGGAATTAATTTTAAATTAATTTCTGCCACTTCTGTGTTTTGAATTTAGGAAAATGGATTCCATATTCGGAATCAGGATGTTCAAATTGTGTAAATAGGTAACTTTTATTTTTAGACATTTTGAATAGTTACTGTGGTAAATATTTTATTTACCATGGTTAAAGGGTAAATCCGGTAAATAAGGGTTAATAAATAATATTATAATAATACAAAATTACCCTAAAACGTGTCCTAACCTTATTGGTGGACACATACCCGACCATGGGAATCCTTGGGTCAATTTGGGGACCCCTTGGAGCCACTTGTATGTGGTAGGGACACATTATATTAATAAAGTTAAAATAAAAATAAAAATGGCATAAGGTTACATCTTTTAGAAGAACAATTTTTACATAGGGTTATACATGTTGGATTTTCGATTATAAATATTCATTAGAAAGCTAAAACGATTTCCTACATGATGATATTTTATTTATAATTTTTAGACATCAAATAAGTTAAATTATTAATGACACAATAATGATGCAATGTTTACCTCATTAATAAATCATTGAAATAAATAATATTATAATGATTAAAATATTATCTAAAACCTGTCCAATTCTTATTGGTTGATGTTATTTAGAATATTAGTCATCTTATCTTCGACGTCAATGATTTTTGGACCATTATAAACCGAATATAATTATATTATAAAGTAATACTTTCACTCTTTCCTAAAGAGCCCCTCCTCTCCCTTATAAAAGGAGACCAATTCTACTCATTCCTCACACCTCTCAAGCCACTTGGCTCGTCCAAACTCTGCCCAAATAAGCTCCCCACATCCCTATCCTCCTCCTTGAAGTTTCCCCTTAGGCAGAAAGCATTTCAACAAGTCCTTTGGTTCCAACCAAAGTGAGTTACCTAAATTAAAGGTAACGATTTCTCTTAAATTATTTTCATTTATTTTTCTTCTTCAACCCCCAAACTATTTTTATTTCCTTTATTTTGTAACAAAACCAGTATCCTCAATATACTAGGATGTTGTTATAAGAATGATTCAAACTACACATACACACAACTCCATCTAATGGATGATGAACATAATGTTTCTGTGGATGGCAAACTAACGCCTCACGAAACGATGATTGTTCAAATACATCTTACCGCCTCTCATGGTGGTCATTATGATGGCACTGTAATTAAATATGATATTAATGATATATATTTTATATATAAGCTTCTGTAATTCCATTTTATTTCATACCATTATTCGTTTCATGTTGTATATACATATGATAATTTCATTTGAGGAAGTGCGGACTACCGCCCCCTTAAAATGATATGACTCGTTCATACCACACATGGAACGTATAAAGGATGGTGTTAATGAACTTAAGTAACATATATAAAATATTATATTATACTGGAATAGTAATATACCTATGTATCATTTGGATTCGATTCTTTTAAAATAAAAATTAAATGGAAATAGCGTTCGTGCGTACGTACGGACTACCGTCTCCACGAACGCGATGAGATTCATTCTCCATCGTATCCATTCAAGTATAATTATCATTTAATGATTTAAAAATGATGTTTAAGGACTTGATATCATTCTGGATATGAATAAGATACAACAACCATGGCTTATGTAACAAAACATATAAATAAAATGAGTAAGTTAACACCCGAAACGACGATAATTCTAAGATATTATTAACAAATCAATGTTAAAAGATCATATATGATATCATATTAATATATATGATTCTTGTATAATTTAATAACAATTATTTCACCATTATATAGGAGGTTAACCTACCCCAACAAAGGAAAAGTACAAGGTAAGGGTTATTTCACAATCTCTTCATTATCCGAGGTTGTTTATACTTAATAATCTACTGGGATATCTTTACCATCCACATCCATGTTTCTTAAAAATGTATTTCAAAACATTTTTACTATTTACAAGAATATGGGTTAAAGTCATTTATACCCTTTTTTGACTTTTTATAAGAGGTTTATAAAGGAATATTTCCGTCGTTTTCAAAATAAGGTCGTTTTTAACCTTTTCGACAGAATTGAGGTAAGAATGTTTTTTTTAACTTATACGGCGGGTGCAGTTATTTTACGCCATTATAAAATCTTCAAAGCTTTCCATACAAGCTTATAAGAATATTTTCAAAGAAAATGTTTTATTTTATATGGATCTTAAATGATTTCAAAATAAAAGGAGATATTTCTTTAAAAAGAATTTTGATTTCATCTACGTCAACATCCTTTGATGGATTTTAAGATTATTTGAAGTTGATTTATTATGATACAAAACTTCTATATTGTATTGAAGGTTTTGTGATATGTTTGACTATGGATGTGCTATTTTTATACCATTTATAGTTTATGGTTAAATTATTGACATTTCGTATGCTAGTTTTAATACGAATGTTTATGTTATGTTTAAACCTTTTCATATGGGAATGCGTTGGACTTAATAAGTGACGGGTGGAGCCCGCTATAGCTCCTCGATGAATCGGTAGGTCTCATGAGACAAACTAGTGTCTTGGCACAAGGCCTTGGCAAAAATCTTATTTGTAGTCTTGGCACGAGGCCTTGGCTATGTGGTTATGATAGTCTGGCATTATGCATTCCAACATTATGAAAGTGGTTATTGATTTTTGCATGTGATTATTCGATTAGTAGAATATCCATGTGAATAAGTAAATGGAATTATTTCATTTTACTTTTGCCATACTATGTTTAAGTTAAAGTTTAAAAGGCTTTTGTTTTAGTAATGCATTGCCTTAAATGTTTATTCTTATTTATGAATGTTTCCGCTATTTTGTTATCCTTACTGGGCATTTGAGCTCACCCCTTTTCTATGTTTTATTTTTCCCAGGATGTGAAGAAGTAAGTTATGAATGACTTGTAGGGGTTTTATGAGGGGTTAATAGTGTGGATTGTGGAACATTATGTTGTTGTAGTAGTTTTTCATTTTGAAATGTAATGTAAAACTTTATGATTATATCTAGTGTTTCCAAGGCTACTAAACCAATCGGTCTTTCGGGATTTGATCTTTCTTGTGATCATGCCAATGTTATGTAATAATACACCGACTCTGGGTAGCTGGGGTCGGGGCGTTACATGAGCAGAGACATGGGGTTAGGAAATGTTGGGTGGAACACGCCGTGTACATAGAGTACATGTCATTTTGTAAGAGCCATGTATCCAGCCATGTGACTAATGAAATGGGTGGTTATAACTTAATGGGTACATGCTGTGTCTAGGGTGGACACACCGTGTAGTGTTACCCAGGGAAGTACTGTGTGTGTAGCAATGTTGAAGAACTCAGGAAGGGGGAAATGATTCGAGTACATGCTGTGTCTCAAAGAGAACATGCCATGTGTAGGGGTTTTACACGACTAGGTTTGGAAGATGTTGACACAATGTTATTAGGTACTTGATTGTGATGGATCTGGGGAGCATGTGACCAAGCTTAGTCTTGCGATGCTGTTAGAGTTTATTTACTTTTATATTCTTTGTTTTCTATTTTGTATTCCTTTGATGTGACTTTTTTGGATTCTTTCCTAGACACATGTGACATGAATCATTAATTTATCATTATACTTGTGCTCCAGTTGTTTATTTACATTCAGTATTTCACTGTTCACTTATTTAATAATATTTTTGATTCCTCTACTGTTATTATTTGTTATTTTTCCATTCATACTCTGCCAATGAGGGAATTGTTTCCCCACTATCACACCCAAGTCCCTCACTTCTAATCAATAACCTCTGATGTTAGGGTAAATGAACTTGAGGCCATGTGACCAATTGGGTATGGGGCTCCTTTGGGCGGCTCCCAGCACCGAGACGTTACAATGATAATCCCCTTATCATAATATTATTTTGAGGAAGTAATCAAACAAGTCACATAGAAGGTGGAAATAAAATTAGATGGAAAGTACCAATATGTTGGCACTATGTGGAGAGAGTCATCTCAAGAAGAACTATAAGGAAATTTTGGTAAAATCCAGATGGGAAACATCTATACATAGAAGTAATTTTAATTCTACTACAACTGAAGGGTGTAATATCTTACTAATGAGGTTGTAATTTCTTAAACAATCATGGATAAATGATTTTGGGAGGTATTTTTACTATATAAACGCTAAAATGATTCCTGAAATATTATGTTGAATAAAATTTTCTAAAGTTACACTTTTTAGATAATGAAACTATAGAGATCATGGGAAAGGGAGATGTGATGGTTCAGGTGAAGAAAAATTATTTCCTAGTTCTCATGACCATTCAAGAAATAATAGATTTTTTGAAATTAATTTCTAAGAGCTAAGATGTTGAAGGATTTTTTGTAATTGATCTTGAAAGATCACTGGGGGTTTGATGGTTGTGGCCTGAGGCATTATGGCAAGAACTCTTTATATAATTAGAAAATACAATGGATCTAAAACAACATAAACCATAATTTTATATAGTTTATAGTTATATAATTATTGTTTTATACATATTAGTGAGAAGATATAAATATCTTAGAGGGTAAATTCAGGTCAAATCTAGATCATGCAAGATTCAAAAATTTGTGAGAGTTGCATATTTAGGAAGAAATAGAAGGACTTATTCCACATGAGTGGTTAAAAACACAAGAGTTGGAATATGTATCTTATTCATATGGACAAATGGTGTCCAACCTCTGTCTAATGTCATATAAATGATGATTTTATTTTCCACTCATTGATAATTAAGTGATAATGGAATGGATTTACTTTCCTAAATAAAAATTAGATGTACTTTTAGTGTTTTTTCAGTAGAAGAAAATAATTTTGAATATGACTTGTGGTAGATTGAAATTATTGCATTTAAATAATGGTGGTGAGTATAGTGAGTTGATCTTACCAAAAACTTACTAGAATTTAATGATAAGAATTGATAATATTTCACTTGGAACACCTAGGTAGATTGAAATGTATGAAAGGATAAACCAGATATTAATATAGAAATTGAAAAGTGTGAGGTTGTACTCAATAATTTCTAATGAGAAAATGATGTATGTGTTCATCTGTGTAATGTAATTAGTTTATTATATCATGTTAGCACTATTTTGATTGGTGATACAAGAATAACTATGGTCTATTATATGATGGTTCTCGACCACCGATTTTTTGGATCCTATCATATATTCATTCAGATACTTATGATTGAGATAAACATGAGGAAAAATGAAAGACATTTTTATTTGTTGGTTATACATATGATGAATTTTCTTTTTTAACATTTGGACGATGATATTAAGAAATTCAACTATATCCAAAATGTTTTCTTCATTGAGGGGTTTTTTTACAAGGACTAAAAAATCAAATAAAATGGTGTTGAAGTAAAAGGTTCAAATGAGTATATTCAGTTTGATGTAAATAAGAACATAATTTGAGGATAATTGTTAGATAATTCATAAAGTAACATCTTTGGGATGCATTATAAGCTAGCAGATGATATAGAGGAATGCCCAAGGGATAAGGAGGGTTGAGTGGGAGTACTAATAATTTGTGCTCTAAATTTCAAATCATTAGATTAGGGAATATTGGATAGAGGTATGGAACGTAAAAACTTGTAAAGGTTTTCTAAAGTTAGACAAATTGTTCCAAGGAATGGTGATGACTTGTAGTGTCTACTTCATAGAAATAGAGGGGAACCTAAGAGATCAAAAGAAGCAACTAATCTCAAGGACTCTTAATTTTTGGTTTTATTTATGGAGGATGAGTTGGATTAACTATTAATGAAGAAGACTTGTTAGTTTATGGTTTTACCAAAATGTAATAAGGATATTATGAAAATGGGTTTTCATCTAATGGATAATACTGATGGGAGGAAGAGTTATAAGGAAGGGGTTTCTATAGAAAGAGGGTATTTATTTCTAGAAAAAATCTTCACCAGTATTAAAACATACAACCATTTGAACATTGATTAACATTTTTGCATATAAATATTTTAGTTAATAGAAAATGGATATAATGATAACATTTTTCCATGTAAATTTGGAGGAAATATTCACTCGAGTCAGCCAGTGGATTTTGTAGATCAAAAGAATGATAAATTGATGTTAAAATTGAATTGTAGTCTCTATGGATTAAAAAAATATCAATATAATGTAATAATAATTTTGATGCATTTGAATTGGAAAAGGGTTTCATGTGGAGTAACTTAGACCGATGTTACTATTTAAAGGCATTTAAAGACTGGAGTTTTATCTTGTTTATTATCTATGTAGACATCATAATTCCAGTTGGCACACAAATTATAAGGATTGGAAAGAAAAAACTCAAATTATCTATAGGGTTCAAGATGAAATAACTCAAACATGGGAATATGATCATTGGGGTGATAATCAAGTGAGGAAGGAGAGAATTTATTTTGGATTTATCTTAGATGTATTTTTTTTGAAGATTTCTGAGATATTCAATATGTTAGGATATAATATTGTTTCATACCTTTTACTAGGAAGAATAATATTTTGAAATATTCGGCATCATTAATGGATGATGATGTGAAAGACATGAAAATATGTTCTTTTCATCATCGGTTGGAAGTATTATGTATGCCATGGTGTGAACTTTTCCAAAAATTTCACATATTTGGGGAGTTATCATATGTTTTATGTTCAATATAGGGAAATAAAGATGTGATGTAATCAAATAGATCATTGTATATCTAAAAGAAATGAAATATTCATCCTTTTTATTTCAGAAGGACGATCTTTTATAGGGATGTGTTGACATATAATTTAATGGTGATTCAAAAAAATTGGTTGAGTACAACTGGATTTGTGGTCAAAAATTGAGGGAAAATAGTGGGATAGATGCCAAGGCATTAACCTGTGGAAAATATTTCCACAAAAGAAATGGAATATGTGGTATCCATGGAATTTAGAAAGGATAAGATAAGATTAATGTTTTCAGAGTAATTTTGGAAGAAGGAATATTTTTTAATTCACTTATTGTGATAATTATAGAACAATTTACTTGGACTAAAACCCAATTTTACCATTACTGATGAAGAACATAAGCCTAAATTATAAATTCTTATGGAAGTTTCTTGAGGAAAAGGTGTTAGAGATATGGACTATATCTTGAATACAAAATATATTGGATATGTTCACCAAGGAATTCATTTAAAAAATTTTGAGGCCTTATTAAGCCTCAGTATGACCTGGGTGAAAAAATGATGGGTGATACAATACCATGGAAGGATCAAAGTATTTGACAAAGTGTTGAATAATTTTAATGAAATCCCTGAAGTAGTCTTCAAAATGGAAATTCTTTTCTTGTGAATAAATTTTTTGGTTTGTCACAAATATTTTACTTGAAGGAGTAAATCTAGATTACATTTTATCCTGTTCAATTTAGTAATAATGGGTGATATTAATTGGTAGAGAGGTTGGTTGGATAATTAAACTATTCAAAAAAAAACTAGGATATTCTTAGCTTTTTTACATTAATATCATTATTTTTAGTTGCAATATTACTTCAGTTTTTAATAGCTTCTACAGAAAGAATAAACATTCAATATTATATTAGAGCTCACTAAGTTTATATAGATAATATTATTTGATCCTTATAATGTAGTTTAAAAAAATCATGGATGGACCCCAAAATATATGTAGTGTTGGAACTCTTATACTTGTATGCCTAATATTTATGAGAAAATAGAATAATAATTTATCAAGAATTGTTTTTTATTGTCATGTTAAATTTTTTATTTTTATGACTAAATGAATATGGAAATAGTGTTCTATCATGTATAAATGTTTGAATTATCAAAACCATGTGAAAATATATTATTCTTTATTTTCATTATTTATTTCCTACAACATTGAGTGCTTTTCTTGTATCACAACCCAAGATACCCTATCTATGAACCCAGTTTCTTGATTAGGTGGATATCATTTAATAATTTGTATTATTTCACAATTAAAAAATTACTATTATTGACAAGGGTCACTTATCATATTAATGATTTTACATAAAAGACAACACATGTTATTTTAGTGTTTTTTCTCCACATATGTTGTAGAACTAGGCTCCCTAGACCAAACATCATCAATACTCTTCTATTACCCAACCATGCATATAATGAGCTATTCATGATGTACATCTTCCATTATAGTGTTGATATTTATTCATATAATTTTTAAATGGTTATTTCCATATATTTATTATCGTATAAAAAGTTTATAGCTATAGCCAAAGTATAATGAGAGCCTAGAGATAGTATGAAATTAATCTTAAACATATGTCATATGGTCTAGATACATCATACTAACTAGACATAATTGATGTATGAATATCAGGTGTTAGGGATCATAAGCATTGAGACTTCATCTCACAACTTTAGATCTGCATAATTTACAGTAGGGAATATTATAAGGAAAACCCCTCCAATTGGAACACCACGTGTTTTAGGTGTAATTGGATGTTCCAATCTATGAAACATTTTGTTGGTATTCTATCTTTAGGTCATTGTCAATGTGTTAAATTTGATCACATGCATTGATTTTAGGAAAAATCCATGATATAGAATTTGAGGTGAGGTAGCTGGTGTTGTCTATGTCATCTGTGGTGTGAAAATTGGATAAATTATTAATATAGAATTTTTCGATTCCATATCATGGATGTGATATCTTGGGAACATTTGATCAGGATGTTAGTTCCTTCATAAAACCATGGTCATGATACTTGAAGGTAAGTCTATCCATTTATATAAAAAAAATAATTCAATAATTGATGATGATAGAAGTTTTGCACCCTTATTTATGAGATATCTCAATACAAAGTGATTATATTACATTGTGCGTGTTTGTAGGAAAGGTTTTCATTATTATACCCTTTTCTTATATCCTTAGGGACCTTGATGGTATTTTACACTCCACTCCTGTTATCTGAATTTTATTGATTTCTGTTAGTATGATGTCCTAGAGGGCCACACACAATATCATATTCAAGAATCTTACTTATTCTGATGAACTTGTATATAAGACATGGTAGGACCCACCACATGGGTTGAGAGTTTTTCTGTAATTAAGAATCACAAAAAAAAATTCATAATTATATGAGTTTACAATAATTGGTTTGAATTTATTTTTTTTAAAATATTCACAAGTTATTAAGTGAATATGGGGAAAATATTATACGAAAAGATATTATTATAATATTAGAGGTTTGATTAATATAAAGGGAATTATTATTTGAGTTAGTGAATTATTTTTATGATGGAATATATATTTTTTATATTAAAAAGGGGAGAAAAAAATATAAATGACATTAATTACAAAGTTAGTTAATCATAATGTGTCATTTATTTTTTACTTTGTAGATATTGGATATAAGGTGTCCCAGGAACCCTTACTGAGTATTTTGGACATCCACTACATAAAAAGAGGATAAGATCATTTGATGAACTATTCCTTATAAAAGATTGAAAGACTCTATCACCTCCCACTTCCAAGATAGTAAAAGAATATATCTGAGTGGTCGATCCAAGAATTCCATCAGATGATAAAAGGGATAGGTCAAGGGGATCATCGTGGCATAAAAGGGTTCGTTAAAGCTATGTGCTAGCACTATTAATTTGATGAAAAACGAGAGAATGGATTCTTGAATCATGTGTGGGTAATCTAGAGGGGTTCATGTTCTGAAGCTTCATGCAATGTTTTTTGGCGATGAGCTATAATCGAGTGAACTTTGATTCAAATGAGGTAACAGTTCAGTTTATTTTTATGATTATTAAATTCACACAAGATCCTTAGAACACTACTAGATGGTGGAAAATTTCTCTACTCCGTTGTGGAAACAAATAATAAACAAAATTCAATAATTTTATAAAATATACAATTTTTCCAAATCCTAAATCCAGGATTTAGATAAATTTGTGTAAGGATAAAAAATTAAATGTGGAAGGACATAGGTTTAATAGGTAAAGCTTAGAAAAATTATATATGGACTTCCAAAAGAATCCAAGCATTACTCCTCATGGGTACCCACTAAACATCCCGTATGTTAGACTCCCTATCTCTTTGGGAAAACAACTCCACCGTCCTCTAGTGTGAAGACCTATAGTCACCAAATCATTCAGCTCCCAGCTTGATGGTCTAACCCTAGACTCCATCACCATCCTTGACTACATCTACCACATTGATAGCCATGTAAAAAACCTTCTTAATGCCACTCTGTCACATGGATCAGCACCATGGCTGTGGTCACCCTCGCCTCCGACCACCATGGGAACATAGATGACATCATCATCTCCTTGTATACTGACAAACCTGGACACAATCTGGGATGTTCACCATCGATCGATAAGTCAAACTCGGCTCGAGCTACCATCCTCGACTAATGCTTAACCAATGGACCCCTCAGAGGTTGGTCCTCCCGACGAGATCTGATCGACCCATTGAGAACTCATCACTTCCTATTTCTGTCCTCCAACCTGTTGAAGATCCTATATACCACTATTGAGTCTCACCCCACCTTTCACTGAAATACATGATGAGCCCCCTATCAGATCAAACTCCATTACCATCACCTCATTTAGAAACCTCCCATGCGACATCTTAGTTGGGCCACTTCCTAGTCAGACATTTCTATTCCCGTCACACTCGACCCCATCATTTGAATACTATGTCACTGATTTCATCACCAGATCCCCTATGAGTGTTGGTAACCCATTTTCCCATTTTCCCTAAAATTGGCCTGGAAAGATTTCTTTGACCCCTAATCGGTTAAGGCGGGTCTAGCTAGAACAAAATACCATTGCATGGGATCTTCCAAGCCCATAATGTGCCTACATTGGGTTAGCCCAACCTACTAATACTGTGGGAGGGGTTAAGGGTTCTCATATTATTTTAATATAATAAAATATTAATTTTTTTTTTCTGTTTAAAAAAATTTTAATTTAATTATGGCCTGGAAATTAAATTTATTGAATAATTTTTTTGGTATAAAAAATTAATTAATAATGAAATAGAAAAAATAGAAATATTTGAATTATAATAATTTTTTGAATTTATTTGAATTCCCTCACTCTTATATTTGTTGTATTTTTTTTCCACATTTCACTTTTACACATTGATAGATTTTGAGCAGTGGCCAACCCTTGTATTTGTGTGGTTTATTTCATTTTATTATTAACTACCTTCATGTGATGCTTGTAATAATTAATTAGTTTTGTTAATAGTCTATGAATCATCGTTGTTATTCAATATTTATATGTTCTAGAATTTTGATCATTATATGTCTCTATATAGCTATTTCGGAGGCCACCTAGCCAGCATGCAAGTATTGTTGACCTACTGACAAAGACAATGTATGTGATAGTCCACACCAATTTGAGGTGATAAAAAATATGAGATAATGACACATTGGAATGACGAATAGCTATATCTTGAATCAAGACACTAATAAGTTATTATTCTCCTATTCTTTGGTTTATTCATCATGTTTGAATATGTTAATCTATATTAGATTCTCAATACTATTGATGTGATTTTAATTCTATCAAGTTTTTATTTTTTATTTATGCATTCTAATATATTTGGGATACATATAAAATAAGTTTCATAAAAATGAATAAATAAATGATTAATATATTATATTAATGTTCATTTTTGATCATGAAAAACATTGTATGAAAAAAATTAATAGAGAGAGTATTACATTCACTGCGAAACATTTAAAAAAACATCATAGAAATATTAATTCAAAAAGACCTTCCATTATTTGAATATGAAAAAAAAACTTGGTGTACGAGGTGTTCCTGAGTGAAATTTGAGGGTGTCTCTTACTATCAAGTAGTTATTATGAAAGTGGTGGGTTGGATTAATGAAATATGAAAGCATATAAATATCCATGTATATCTTGTTTCCACTTTTGAAAAAAGTTTAAATTGAATAATATATATGATTTTTGATGTAGGTACATCACTCAACAGATCAAGGAACCGTTATTTAATATGGTTGGTCGATATAGTGCCTACCCAAAAACTAACTAAGTAGTAGCCTGGAGAAAAAATATAGAGTATGAGGTGAGATTTTAAGGATCCTAAACACTAAAATAGTTAAGCGACAAAGTATTATGATTACGGTATATATGATTTCTAGAGTTCAATAAAATAGTGGAAGAAATTTAATGATTTAAATAATTTTTAATGTCTTATAGGAAATGAATAATAAATTAGTAATATGTTATATTTTTGTGTGTAGAAACTTGAAATTAATATACACGTACATTGTCATAACTATTGGAAAAGGTTGATTTCTCACTATCAAGATTTTTCAAAGAGTAGTATAATCATTTTTAAAAAGTTCTATGATATAAGAAATTCATGTTTCCAGAGTACCCAATACTTGTTGGGGAACCATAGAAATTTAGGGTGAGAGAAATTATTACAGGAGACTAAAGTATGATAGATATGATTTTTGTGTCAAAATTATGACATCAATGTTTTATGCGAGTTATGGATACAACAACCTGATATGGATGGTTCAACATTTTGTCTCATCTCCGAGAAGCTTGTGAGGAGAAAGAGAAGCTGGGTTTGAAAAAAAAGATACTTTCTCTAGATACGTGTAAAATTGAATGCTGGCTCCTCATATTTCAATACATCAAATTCTTATATATCTTCTACTCATTTAATCCATTTTTGGATTAGAAAACCAATAGAGTGGAGAAATCACGAAATTACCTTTTAGGTATGGTTCATAATGTAAATAAGAATATAAAAAAATGTTTAATCTGTAGTTGTTATGGTGATCAAGTTGAAAGATAAGGTGGAATGGATAATGCAAAGTATTATTCCAAAGGAACATTAAAAATGCTATTCAATTAAAAGTGGTGTTACATATGAGGTTATTTTCTTCGCATGAGAAAATATACATCCTTGAAAGTTTAAATGCAATGAACTGAATTGAAGAAGAAAGTAGTCTCCTCTTCATCATGGTTATTCATCCATAATATGAATTGTTTCTATCATAATTATTAGGAATTAAAATAAAACATGACTATCATATATGTGTATTGATATTTAGTAACCAGATACATAATATAAATATTACATGAATTATGGTGCATTCTTCAAGAGGTAGAGAAAGGGTGGTTCCTAAGTGAGCGATGACAAGTACACAACTGATATATTTCCATGTTTATAGATTCTAGTTAAAATTTGATATGTATTGCCAACACATTAATCATACATGTCCAAAATACACAAGAAGATATTATTCTATTATAGGAATGAATGTTTTTTGTAGTGTTTAACACTCAACTAGTTATTTAGTGACACATGAATCATTATAAATACATGATCAATAAAAGATGTTAGACTTGTATACACATTTGTGCAAGGATAAAACTTTGTAAAGAAAAAATAATTAATTTTCAATGATATACATTATATGGTTTTATACATATATTTTCTAAAGAACTTTTTTATTGTGGACACACTTACATACTTTGTTTTGGACAAAGATACCTTTAGTAATAAAGGTAAGACACAAATCTTTTGTAATTAGTTCAGTTAGAGAGAGTAAACTATTCCTAGGGTAAGATAGTGTTAAATATAACTTATTATATTCCTTTAAGTGTTAATTAAATGAAATTGAATGTGAATTATAGTATATTAATGGAAAAAATAGCTTGGCCAAGAATTCATAGATCAATATAATGTAGTGTGGAGTAACTTTTGAACAAATATTACCTAATCCACGTCAGAGCTATGATTATAATAAGGTGGATCGATGATGAATCTTATAATCTAATATTAATCAATATAATTTATCATGAAGTTATTTATAAATTCAAATTTTCTAATACACATCAGATTCATTGTTTAATTAAAATTAGGAATCAATTTTAAGTCTCATATCCATTATAGATACCTCTATTATTTTTCGAGATGTGTATCATAAATAATAGTTTTATGCCATAAAAATATTACAAATATAATTTTAAATTGTTATAATTGGAGTTATTATATGACATAAATCCATTATTTCATAACAACTTTTTGTTTGGATGGAAATTTTTTGTTATACAAATAAACAACCTTGCATCATGTAAAACATAATGTGAATCTAATGAAATTATCTTAATGTTTTCTTCAAGTATTATAAAAATCCATATTATAGAGAAGAGATAGTGTCATTTGGGATATATTTTGAGATTGTGGGATGAATATTGACTTGGGTTTAATCAATGCTAGAGATGTATATATATATTTGGAATAGTAACTACTTCCACACGAGGTGTGGGAAAAGAATGTACCAAATATAAATAATACATAAGAAGTATGAAACTATAGTTGTAGTTTTAAATTCACTACGACAGATAATAATTTTTTTATTAAGAATAAAAAATCCTACAAGTAAGAAATATATGAAAATTAGCCGTGATTGAAAATATCTATTAAAATTTAATAATGGAGTCTATGAATTAACATGTAGGGGATTATTATTTTTGAATAAGGAAGCAATTATTCAAGATAAACTATACCCGGATGGTATAAGTGTGATAAAAATAAAGATAAATTGATTATACCAAGATTTTATTCCTAAATACATTAGATTTTTTACCTATCTTAGGCACTTTCTATGATCAATTTATTGAGAATTAGATGCTGAGACCATTAATCGTGTTAGATTTCTTTATGGAACAATAAGAAAGGGATGATGACACAATACAATTAAAATAAAGGGTTAATGTTATTAAATCTAGTTTAAGATTAATTTAAGAAGTAAAATCATATAATATTCATTTAGAAGTAATATTTTGTATATTTCTACAAGAGTTTAGTGGGAGGTATATAGTTTTCCAATTAAAATATGTTTGATAACATAAAAAAAATAGCTTATAATCATACAATTAGTTGAGACCATAATAATAGTAATTATACAGATATTGACTTAAATTATAAATATTTTTTATAGGGAATATTATATTCTATGGTTGATCAAAAGTTTTCGTAGACCAAGTCAATAGTACCTATACCGACAATGTATTTCAAAAATAATATTTGGCACAATTTAAGAGAGAATTGTTATGAATGTCACATGAAATAAATCTCTCCATGTAAACATGTGTATTACATAGGAGGGGATTAATTTTATGATTTTAATTTTATATTCTTATGTGTTGGATCAATAAGATATTCCATTTTATTTACTATAAATTTATGTTTACAATATATACTTTATGGTAGGAAAATATCAATTACATCTAGGATAAATACTTGAGAAATATTCAGAACTATACAATTTTACCAGTGAAATAACAAACATTATATACATGTTATGTGGAGAGAAAGGGTTACTTGTATTATAGGTGGGAAAACAGTCTTCTTGAGATCAATATGATCTTATATCATAGTTAGGATAAGGTAACGAGTTAGGAAATCTTATACAATCTAGTGGTATCCATAACATCAAATTCTGAGACCATAATAGATTCTGATGCAGCTAAAGAAGTATTGGATTATAGGTTATGAATTTTAAGACTTCGTGGAATTTCACATAGTAATTAAAGATTTATCATAATATAAATTATTATAATTCTATTACTGGTACTGTTCAAGATGTCATGTTTGGACACTAAAAGAAGGATATATAGTTGGGTTTTATCATCTATTAAGAAGTCTTACTCAAAGAGGTAAGGTCAAATATAGTATAATAGATGTGCAATGAAAACATGGTAGTCCCATGAATAAATCCATAACTATGAAAAAACAGGATCATATCATGAGAGAGGTAACAAGGTTAGTTATCAGGTTTGATCTTGTACAAGTGGGTGGGTTGTATAAGTGGGTTCCCTAAAAAAATATTTACAAGTACTTTTTTATTACCATAACATTTACATAATGTGTTATACATGATGTAAACATACCATTATAGTGTTTATATTTCTACATCCACTATTTAAATGGTAAGATCGATTTATTAATTATTGTATCAAAAGGTAACAACAGTTCCCAGGATATAATGTGGACCTTGAGATACTATGAAATTATTCTTAAACATATGAACTTTGTTCTAGATAAACTATATTGATTGAATATAGTTGATTTTTGGATATCCGGTTCCATAGTCTCATAAACATTGAGAATTCTTCTCACGAAGTTTCCACTTGGTGACATATAGTTGGTTAGATCATGAGGACATACCTACCAATAGCAACACCACTTGTATCAGGTATTGTTGTTGATTCTTATATATGAACAAGTGTATTGGTCTCCCAGCTTGTGATCAATACCAATGTGTGCCATTTTATTTTTTATATTGATAGAAGGGAAAAAATATGGTATTGATGTCATGGAGAGGTAACTTTTGTTGGGTGTGTCATTTGAGTTATGACATTGGTTGAATGATCAAGATAGAAATTTTCACTTCTATGTTGATGAAGATATATCTCAGGAATAGTTGATCAGGATGGTGGTACCCTAAAAAATCATTATCCAAGGTAGTCAAAGGTAAGTCAGTCCAATTAAATAAAAAAATAATGAAGCAAGAATGGATGATGATAGAACATGTGCACCCTACAGTAGCATATATTATCAGATAAATAGATTATATTACACAATGTGTGTTCATTGGAATGTTTATAATTTTTAATATGTTACCCGATCTCCCTATGGTCCTTTATGGGTTTTTAGACACTGCTATTATTTTTTGAATAATATTCACTACTATCGAGATAAGGTCTTAAATAATCACACACAATATTATATTCAAGAATATGCCCTATTTTGGTGAATAAGTTCAAAGGAAATGGTGCGGGGAGAAAGAGTTTTCCATGTATTAAAGATCACTGGAATGTAAATAAATTATTCATTATTTGATTATATAATAATTGGACTTAATTTATTTATTAAATTTATTCACAAGTTATTATGTTAATAAAAGGAAAGTATTATGGAAATGAATTTTATAATAATATTAAACGTTCATTGAAAATTGAAGGAATTTAGATTCAAGTTAATGACATGGGTTTATCATGTAATATATTTATTATATACTAAGAGTAGGTGATAAAATATAAATGACATTAGTGATGCAGTTAGTTCATTATAAAGTGGTTTTTTGTATTTATTTAGTGGACCATGGATATATGGGGGCAGGGAATTCTTACTAGGTATTTTGTACATACAGTAAATAAATTAAGGAGTATCTAATTCCATGAACTATTAAAACCAATGGAAATATATATTCTCTATCTCTGGTTTTTCTTAGAGAGTGAAATACTCTCTCTGAGTGATCGATACAAAAATACCATTGATAGATGGAATGGGAAAGATCTGGGTTATTATTGTGATGCTGAAGTATTTTTTTGAGCTCTGCATTGCTCTAAGAATTTATTGAATGGAATGTGAGCTCATTCAAGATGCATTTGTGGAATGTTTATAGGGGTTTTAGCCTAAATACTTCAAGAAAAGATCACTGGTGACGAGATACAATCGATCAAGATTTTATTCAAATGAGGTAAACATTCATTTTATTTTTGTTCTTATTAATCTTATGTGAGATAAATAGATAACAATAGGGGACCATATCACTAGATACGACATAGTTTCTTCACTACAATGATGAAAATTTTTAAATCCTTGGATTATCGTCCTGTTATGCTCCCTGGTACAATTAACTCACACACATCCTAAGAAACTTTCAAGGAGGTCAGTTATCTAGACCCTATTCCGTCTCATGAATTATTAACCCTGGTGTTATAATCAAGTTGGATCCCAAAATGAAACTTTTAAGGGGTTGTAACATGTAACGACCCTAACCCAGACAGTCACCTAAACACTGCTTAACGGGTTGTTTGTTACTACATTAGGCACACCTCCCCGAACACCAAAGGCTGCTGACTAGCAGTGAGGGTCTTTGTAGGTATAGGGGGGAGGATATACCCTTTCAGAGGATAATAATGGCACTGGTCTGAGTATAATAATAAATATGCATCGGAATAAATGACTTATCAGACTCGAACCAGACCCGTAGAGGGGAAGCACATTCAATATCAAAAAAAGCGGAAGCAATAGATATAAAAAACAAAAGCTAAAAGTAAACACAATAGCATGATGATCACTTGTAAATACTACTGAACAATAAGCATGAATCCAAACATGGTCATACATAACCATATGTAAAGGCTCCAATGGCTAACCAAATATATCTACAAAACATGTACGCATGCTAATATAGGATAGAAATAAAAACAAAGTAAAATCCTTCTAGGCAAGACCTCATGGTCCATACCATATCAATGAGACACCTATTGCAGCCCAGATCCTGAAGATGTCCTCTTTCCTGCACGTAAATCCATAAAGTCTACACGCATCTTGAAGGACCATGTAGGGTGTGAGACGAATCTCAGTAAAATACCACCCAACGGTGCATACCTAATATAAGTGATTAATTAGGCATGCAGTTATAGGGAAAATAGTAAACAATACGATGAAAAAATAAACACAACCTCCTCTGGTGATCAGCATCCACCATGGAGTTTCACCTGCTTCGGCCAACGCCAAAATGTCTGCCATGTAACCCGGCACCATGTGCCCCCTAACACTGTGTGTCTCAAGTACCGATGTCTCGAAGGCACACCCAATAGTAGTAACCCAGATGAAATCGATTACTATCCTAAAATAAGAAACCGGAGGGACAATGATGTATTCCCTCCAATAAAGTAACCAAAGGAACACCGATGTCTTCCCCCAAAATAATGTAACCTAAGGGACACCAATGTCTGTCCTCAAAATAACAACGATCCTCTTCCCCCAACCCGATTGCCTAAATGCTATCCCCTGAAGGCTCCTCACCTTCTATGTGGCTTTCTATGACAAACACCCCCTAACCAAAAGTACCTAAACCACTACTAATGGGGGCCTCTACCCACACGAGTGGTCAAACCCACCTCATCATGATGTATCTCTCTATGCACACTAGTCATAGTTTTGAGTGAGTGGTAATCACAAAAATATTATGCAAGCCACAAATCCTCTGACACCTCGTGTCTCTACGACCATGCCCCTCAAGTCTGATGGCCTCGCCATCCTAGTAACCCGAGACATGCCCAACCTGACAGTCATCCTGCCTCAAGCCGACTCCCATGAAGCCCAATACTGTGGTCAAAACCACCCAACATAAACCGATAAAAGCCCAACCTGTGATGAGTATCACTCAATAATATCCAGGCCATTCCCAACACAACCCAAAGGTTCCATCATATGCAATTCAACAATTACATATATAACACATTTAAACAAAACACATAAATAGGAAAAACAATCTAAATAGTTGAATTACAGTAGCCCAATGGTTATCAAACAACATTATTGAGGTCATGAATGCCTCAAAAAATTCATATCGAGGATTAATAAACTAAACTAAGTAGTTTAATCAAACAGAACAATTATTACCATTTTATAATTCCCCAAAAAAAATGCCCTGATGAGCAGTGACCACTCACCCAGCCCCGCTCTAGAAAGACACATAATAGGGAATACCCAAAGTTATCCCATAGGTCAAATAAGAGTTAAACATGCAATAATAGGTAAAATAGGGTCACACTCAAAATACCTGAAAATGCACCAAAGGCCGTGCCACCCAAAAGTCTGAAAAAATACCAAAAGAGGTATACACCACCTACTTTAGACTTTTATGATGATACTCCTCCAATAACAACCTCCAATTAGGTCTAAAACGTCATAGATCTATAATAGAATCAAAACCTCTCAAACCCCAATAACTCATTGTAGAACAAAAATCAAGAAAAATGGATCAAGTGAAATCAAGACCTTACGGAGGGGATTCCAATGGATTAAACGGTGTTTGAATCCAACTTCAGATGAAGAAATGGGAGAAAAAACGTGTTCCAACCGACTCAGCCCGCTCAAAACCGTCAATGGTTTGAGTTCATGCCTCAAAATGAGGCTACTACCCGTTTTAGTGAAAAAAAGAAAGTACACGACGTGTACTTTAGGACTACATGGCTTGTATCATTTTACTGTTCCCATGACGACTGATATTTCACCATAGACATTCCAACTTACTACACGGCGTGTATATAGGGGTACACGACGTGTACTTCTCTACCCGACTGACATCCCCAACACGCCATGTATATCCCAATACACAACCCATCTACATGGCCCATAGAAATAGTACATGACGTGTACTTTCTAAAAACCTTCTACCCAGCCAACAGGCCTATACGCCATGTATCGCTTCCACACGGTCAAGGGTATACAACATGTCTATAACTACACTCCATGTAGTATGAAATTTCTACACGGTCATCACATGACATGTACTTGGAGGGAAAACGGTCGGTACTCACCCAACCCATACACACCGTGTAGTCTGGGAATTTATAGAACATCACAAATTTTCCCAATTTTCTCAGGGACAAGTCAAAAATTCAAACAGGGTCGGGATTTAACCTGATCTAAAAACCCAGGTTCTTACAATCTCCCCACTATAGCATAGCTCGCCCCTGAGAAATCAAAAGAAACCCGAAGATGGCACCGAACATACCACTCCAATTAAGTATCCCGGACATCCCCAGTTTCAAAGGTTCTGACTAAATTTCTCAAAGATCTCCCCGCCTTATTAATTTTCTAGCTCGGTCTCAACCTGAGAAAACTCGAAACAAGCAAAGGTTCACTAACATGTTTTCTAGACGCATGGTCCTCTCGTGATGCATCGTCACCCTACACCTCATTGGTGCTCCTATGTCATTCCCGACACCCAACGTATCCTGCACCACATTGGTGTCTGCCTCTTCGAGGTCCTGCATCCCATGGACGCTCAAATAAAACCCGATGCCATGCACCTCAAGTAACCCGCATCCTCGATGCCCCGATTCCAACGACACCTCAATTAACCTGCATCCTCGATGCGCCGATTCCCAAGGCACCTCAAGTAACCCGCATCCTCGAGGCCCCTGATGCCACGCTTCTCATATATATATATAAATATATCATGCACCTAATAGGGTGCCAATCCCACTGACCAACATCTAGTTAGTCCACAAGAATCATGTTCATCTCTTGCACCCAAAATGAACATGCCTCTATAGGTCATTCCAAAAAATGAAACATGGAAATCATAGCCACACCCATGGTGTACTTCTAATCATCGTCAGCTCCCCAGTCTAATCAGCCTCTGGCAACTCCACGACATGCACCTGGCCTGAAGTACGACTGCCTGATGTCGGACCTCCCTGTGGCGCTGCTCCAGCCACCGACCACTATCCCCTCAACTGGATCCCACTGTGTCTGTCACGTCCTCCGTGTGCTTCGGAACCTTGACTACTGTCACCTATTACCAAACCTAAACCAACTCTAGATGCCACCGTCTGTCCTAGTGCCTTCCTGGCAGCTGTCTGAGAAGGATGCCTTTAGAACGTCTCTAGATTCCCGACCATTACACATGCCTGATACTCTTTAGGAGGCATATCAAACTGAGTTCGAAAATGTCCTGGTTGCCCAAAATGAAAGAAAACCACTGAAGAGCTGCTATGAGGTGGTCTAGCTGAGTCCCTGACCTGACTGCCCTGCTAGAACTCATCCCATCCTTGCTTCCTACTATCCGAACTATCACCTGAAACTGTTCCTCGACCAACTTGGGGTCTATCCCTCTGGTTTCCCTCGGCTATGAGCACCTGATTTACTACCTCAGAGAAAGAACCTAGCCTAAAGATATTCACATGGATCCGAATGGTGTGTCTTAATCCATCCTCGAAGTGCCTCTCCCTTTCCGCGTCATTGCTAACCATACCTGGTGCAAAGCCCGAAATCTCAGTGAAATTAGATACATAATCCATGACAAACAAGTCTCCCTACTGGAGACTCAAGAACTCCAAAGCTGTCTCAGACCTCAGTGTATCTGGGTAATAGTGATAAAAGAAACTATCCTCGAAGTACTTCCATGCTAGTAC
Source organism: Viscum album (assembly GCA_963277665.1). NCBI lineage: Eukaryota > Viridiplantae > Streptophyta > Magnoliopsida > Santalales > Viscaceae > Viscum > Viscum album. Next base: position 1,369,001,765 of record OY728163.1, on the reverse strand, counting down.
CTCTTAACTATGAGCGGGAACCTATACATCCCACCAACTCTTTTCTGATCCCCACAGCATGTACGTCACCAGCTTGAACCTCAACCCTAGAGGTGTCTCTAGCTACTCAAACATCATCTGCATGTTCTCTATCTAGTTCTCAGCCACTTGTGGACCACCCTCACCCTAAAAAGAAGCGGGTGTTTCCACTAGAACTCACAGGTCAGATATTCCATAGATAGCTCTGTACCATGTGTGCCTCTATCGATACACTACAAGACATCTAATAGGCTAGCTTAGAGCTGCTCATCGATTCATGGTCCGAACGCTACCAAACCTCACTGCTGTCCTGCCTGTACAAGATCCTGAACCAGATCTTGTCCCAGAGCCTGTACCCACGGCTCCTGTTCTGCCTGCACCGGATCCTAAACCTGATCTTGTTGAACTGTATCATATCCTGCCTGACGCTCCATCCAAGTCGACTAAAGAGAACCCGCTGAATACCATAAATGGTCAGACAACCCACAAAAATAACCATTTATACATATATAATGCAGATAAGGAAAACAGAAAAGGCAGTGCATAACTAAAACCCTTACTCTACACCACCGCAACCGTGCCCCAATGCATTCTGACCACCTTACCCACCCTAAACAGATCCAAGTATCAAAAGTACCTCAGGCCATGCTTATCCTAATAAATAACGTTGCCTCAACCCGATGACCGAGTCACCCAATCCTGGTGATCAAAATCCCATCAACCATAGAACATGCCTGCTCTCATAAGAGCCTGAACCTAATACCCTACCACAAACAATTCTACAAATAAACAAAGCAAGGAATAACACATTGCAATAAACCAGCAATTCAATCAGGAATTTCACCAACTCACATTTCAAAGAATACAAAGCATGGAAATTGACATTTTTCATAAGTTATTATCACTTCATAAATCTTATGTGCAGTTATGAAATTGAAATACACTAAAAATGTGCTTATCAAAAGACAAACAAACAAGCATTGCTATACCGGGCCAATGCCCAATTATCCTTTACCACACTGGGTCAAGGGTAACATATAACAATCAATAACATCACTCACCATGTGAGACACCGAGGTGTAAATCATATAAACTATAATCTAAGAGAAAGAAAATAGCAATTCCCACCCATGGAAACTTGGCCCATCCCTCATGCCTGGGGCTGTAGGCACCCAAACACAAGCTAGAAACCCAGTTCTAGTATCAAATTATCTCAAGTCTACCATATTCTAAATAGTAAAACCAGCAGAAATAAAAAGATAAGTCTCAATATAAATCATATCCAGAAATACACTACTATGAAATCCCTGACAAGAACTCCTCTGATACCACTTTGTAAATACCCAAACCCAAATAGCCACCTGAACAGTGCTAAACGGGTTGGGTGTTACTACCTTAGGCGCACATCCCCAAATGAAAAAGGCTACTCACTAGCAGCGAGTGTCTTTATAGGTATAATGGGGAGGCTATACCCTCTCGAAAGATAATAATGGTACTGGTACAATTATGATAATAAAGATGCAGTGGAATAAACAACTCATTGGAATCGAACCAGACCCGCAGAGCGGAAGCACATTCAATATCAAAAAACAATGGAAGAAATAGATTTATACAGCAGTATCGAAAATTAAACACAACAGAATGCTGGTCACTTGTAACTACTACTGAACAAAAATCATGCATTCAAAGAAGGTCCTACATTTCCATATGTAAATGCACCAATGGCTAACCAACTGTAGCTAAAAAACAAGTACGTATGCTAATACTGGAAAGAATGAAAAACAAAGTAAACTCCATATAGGCAAGACCTCTAGGTCCAAACCATCTCCATGCAACAACAATTGTAGCCCAGTTCCTGAAGTTGGACTCTTTCTTGCACATAAATTCATAAAGTCTACACGCATCCCAAAGGGCCCGTGCAGGGTGTCAGATGAATCTTAGTAGGATACCACCCAATAGTGCATACCTAATATAAGTGTTTTAGTAGACATTCAATTATAATGAAAATAGTAAAAAATACAATGAACAAATAAAAACAACCTCCTCTGGTGCTCAGAAACCACCGTGGAGTGTCACCTGCTTCGGCCAATGCCGAAATCTCTGTCATGTAACCTGACACCATATGCCCCCTGACACTGCATGTCTCAAGTACTGACATCTCGACGGCACAACAAACAGTAGTAACCCGAAGGAACAATGATACAAGTCCTCAAATAAGTAATCGTAGGGCCAATGATGTCTTCCCTCAAATAAAGTAACCGGAGGAACAACGATGTCTACCCCCAAAATAAAGTAACCGGAGGGATAGTGATGAATTCCCTCAAAATAACGGCGAGCCTATGCCCCCAACCCGATAGCCTCAATGTTATCTCGTGAAGGCTCATTACCTTTCACGTGGCTTCCTATGACAAGCACCCCCAAACCAAAAGTACCTAAACTGTAACTAAAGGGGGGATCTACCCACATGAGTTGTCAAAACCACCTCATCACGGAGTCTCTCTGTGTGCACACTACTCATAGTTCCGAGTGAGAGGTAATCACCAAAATATTACCCAAGACACAACACCTCTGACACCTCGTGTCCTTACAACCATGTCGTTCAAGTCAGACGGCCTCGCCATCCCAGTAACCCGAGACATGCCAAACCTAACAGTCATCCTGCCTTAAGCTGACGCCCATGAAGCCCAATCCCATGGTCAAAACCACCCAATGTAACACGGTCTAACCCCAACCTGTGATCAGGATCACTAAAGAATATCCGAGCCATGCCCAACACAACCCAAAGGTTCCAACATATGCAATTCAACAATTACATATATAACACATTTGAACAAAACACATAAACAATCAAAATAATATAAAAAATTTAATTGCACTAGCCCAATGGTTATCAAACAACAGTACCGAGGTTATGAATTCCTTTAACAATTCATATCAAGGTTTAAATTACTAAATTCCAAAATTTAATAAAAAAAATTATAACCATTTTGGAATTCCACAGCCAATATGCCCCAATGAGTGACGACCACTCGCCTAGCCCTACTCGATCAAGATATGTAACAGGGAAAACCCAAATGCATCCCATAGCTCAAATAATAGTTAAACATGCAATAATAGGAAAAATAATGTCATGCTCAAAATACCCAAAAATGTGCCAATGGGCATGCCGCCCAAAAGTCTGAAAAAACACAAAAAGAGGTATGCACCACCTACCTGAGACTCATATGATGATACTCCTCCAATAACAGCCTCCAATTAGGTCTAAAAGGTGGTATATCTACAAAATAATAAAAACCACTCAAACCCCAATAACTTGTTCTAGAAAAGAAATCAAGAAAAGCAGCTCAAGAGGAATCAAGGCTTTACCAAGGGGATTCAAATGGAATAAACTGTGTTTGAGTTCGACTTCGAATGATGAAACAAGAGAAAGAATGATCTTTGACTGACTCTCCCAGCTCAAATACCTTGAGGTTTTGAGTTTACGACTCAAAACAAAGATACTACTCGTTTTAGCAAAAAACGAAAGTACACGGCATGTACTTTATGACTACACCCCATGTAACATTTTACTGTTCACATGAAATTTGATATTTCACCGTAGAATTGCCGAATTACTTCAAGGCGTGTACCTAGGGGTACATGACATTTCATTCTTTACCTGGCCGACATCCCCAACACACCTTGTATATCCCGATTCAGGGCCCATATACATGGTGTGTACAAATAGTTCACAATGTGTACTTGCTAAAAACATTCTACCCAGCCAGGAGCCCTACACACCCTGTATGGCCTCCACATGGGCAAGGGTACACGACATGTCCATAACTACACTCCATGTAGTAAGAAATTCCAACAAGGTCATCACACAAAATGTACTTGGCAGGCACACAGCTAGTACTCGCCTAACCCATACATGGTGTGTGCTCTTGAGTTCACGGTGTGTAGTCTGGGAATTTCTAGAACATCCCATATTTTCCCAGTTTTCTCATGGACAAGTCGAAAATTCAAACAGGGTTAGGATTTGACCCATTCTAAAAACTCAAGTTCTTACGTATCATTTTATATTTATGTATTAATTTTATATAGGCATTACACACTCCCACTAGTAAAGGAAAACACCCTTATTATTGGCCTCACACCACAAACCCAAGCTTTACATATGTACTTCAGGTTTTGTATTATCTATGATACCATTTATCATGGACCGATGCCCATTGTACATAATCCTAGTCATCTAGCCCCATGAGTCTCTTATAATACCTAGGTTTCCATAACAACAAACTAATATATATTTCCCACAATGGACACTGACTGTACCTATAGGTAAAGTCACATTCCCTTAGTGTGCTTTTCTCTCACATTGAAAAACCTTAAAAAACATCCCTGGCTGTCACCCATATTGAAACTATGACAAGACAAGAATGAATATATTTTTTGTCAATATTCAGTATGATCTCAAAAATATATGACCACTTTACTATCATGGGTAAGAAAAAATATTTCGTAGGTATCAATTTTCATGGGTAGTTTCATATGTTGTCACATCCTTACCTTTAATATAATTATTATTTTATCTATTTCATTAATTTTAACAATGTAATTCATTTCTAGGTCTTAAATTTAAAACTTTAGAAAAAATAGGGATATAGTGGCAGTCATATGGTAGGTGTATGGTTATATACAATGAAGAAACCACAAAAAAACCAACTATTTTATAACTCTATTGATTTGAACAGTTGGTACATTTTTTCCTAACATTGATTTTAGTCCATGAAACTCATCCCATGGTGTCGAGTTCCATACGATAGTTGAAACATGTTTTGGAAATCCAATCTTCCAAATTGTGTATCTCACCCAGAGTTTAATAATGTGAAATTCAAATGTTTTCTATATTATAATTAAATACCTCAACCCCTATTTTCTTTCCACTTAAAAACCATTATATATATATATATATATATATAAATTTGTATATATGTTTATATATATGGGGCCACAATCACCCCATATTTTAGGGCTTCGTTTTATGGAATTTCATAAATATTCAAGAGTGATACATTATGGTTATCCCATTTAAAACATATTCTATTCTCTTATACCTTTTTTATTATCATTTTCATCCCTTATGGTTATTATGTTGGCAAGGTATCCTCTGTTTCTTGATTTTTGTGGGTTTTTTAATTTTTTCTTTTGATATTATTGAAATATTCTTTCCTTCTTGAGGTGGTTCGGCACCGTGTCATGTTAAGGCATAAAATATTTTATTGGTTTGGTATATTCACGAGTCTATAAACTTTCAACCAAAATTTTCTGTGATTTATAACCCACTATATGGGTGTTATTGAATCGTGTGAAGTACTTCTTATTGTATTCTCAAAAATAAATTACTTCCCTTTTAAGTAAAATATTTTCAAAATGGACATCTCCTTGGATTATAATCTCAACCATATTTCAAATATCATTATTGAATGCATATCTTTTTATTAAAAACATTATTGAAAATTAGTTATTTTTTCCTAAATTAGAAATGTGTTTTTTTTCAAAGTAAAATTAAGTATTCACTTGTACTATTATTGGCGTTCTGAGGGGTTGTGCAATTTTTTACCCTGAAAAATGTTAAAAGGGAATGAATTTAACCTTCAAATTTTGTTGATTAAATTGAAGAGACCTTGAAAGACGAATCTTTATAATATTATAATGTTTATGGAATGATAATGTGAAATTTTATTTTTACTCTAGTTTGGGAGGTTTTATATTGTGTATTTACTCTTAATATAAATTGTAGTTTTTCATAAATGGTGATGAGGGGTGGTGGGGAGTTTTAAATTTTTTCTATGACATGATTATATTATTAATTTATAATTGATTGGATAAACATAATTTTCATGCCTCTAGATACCATGGGTATATAGGTGGGAATTCTATATAAACCTGCTACACTAGTTTAGTATCATGATTTGGCTAGTGGCACTAAGCATGAAATTTATCTACTTATGAAAATTTCCCCTAGGTTATAGAATATAGGTAGAAATAAAGTTTTAGTTAAGGTTGCTAAAAAGGAAATTTTTCTATTTTTGTTTTCATTTTACCCTTTTCCTATATTGTCCCATGATTTTCAATGTGTCTTACAATGATTGCGCTTTCATTTATTCTTTTAAAAGAAGATTTTTGATATTATAGCAATTATTTATTGTTTCTTGATAATATTATGAAGAATTTTTATATATTTTATTATTTTTAATATATATTTTTCTATTATTTTTTTATGAGGTACTTTTTTAAAAAAGAGAATTATTTTTTACCATGATGAAATATTCCCACAGACAATCACTTGATAATTATTTTTATGAAATTGAAAAATTAATTTTTTTATACAAATTTGAAAACAACTATGAAATTTATTTATTTCTAAAGGGTTTTCATGGGATTTTTATAATATTAAAACTGGGAATTATTTTAACATTTATTTCATATATTAGGTATACATTTATCCATATTGGATGCAATGTGTGAATCTTGGATTCTTGGTGCAGTTTGATCGAGGTCGAATGTGATGAAATTTCACTTAACTATGAATATGCGTGTGTGGATTTGGGATTAATGTTGGGGGGATCAGTTAATTATTATTTTATAATACATAGTATTCATTTCTTTTATCTATTTTGTTTCATAATAATCTCTATTTTTAGTTCATCCTTTTTTGTTGTTACATCATGTTTTTCATTTTAGTTTTGTTAAATCAGAATTATGTATACCATCTTATTCGTAATTTGGATACTATTTTATTTGGTAACATACTATTCCATCTACAAGGATCTATAATATATGGGATGTCCATTTGAAACTTCTAGGCTGATGATCTTATTTTTTATACATTTATTAGAAAAAATAATTTCTATAGAAGTACTATTGACACCCTTATAATATTTTTCATCCAATAAGGATCATTAAAAACCATTACAGAGTGTCATGGGATTTTTTAGAGACCCAATTAAGAGGTGTAATGGGATGGTTTAGTAAAAAATGGTATCAATGACCCATTTTTATTTGGGGATTCATGATTGATAGGATTTTGGATTTCCATAATAATTGTTGTAGATAAAATATGTATGTGTCAAAAATATTCCACATTTTACCCTTGTGTTTCTCATTTATTCCAAGTGGTATAATCCTACAATTTGATATTGGTTCTTAGTTGTTTTTGGGATGTTAATTATTTATTTTAGGGTTTATAAATTCTTATAATATTTATGGGTTAATTTTGAGTAATTTAATGATTTGACATATAATTGGAGAGATATATTGGGTTTCACAGATTACTTTTCATAGTCTCGTGAACTATGCATAGATTTTGTGGACAAGTTTGGCGATCTTTTTTTTGAATATCATTATTAATGGTTGTTTTTCTAGATCATGTGATCAAATCTTTTGGAGTTGATTTTTTTTTCAATTTTTAAAATTTTTGGTTCCTTGAGTGTTTGGAGTAGCTTTTTTTCCTTCCTATTATTGAAATAATATAAATTGAAATTTTTAATTAGGGTTATTGATGTTATTGGGTTTGAATTGATTTGTGAATTCTTGTTAATGTTTATTGGGTGTTTCTAATGTAAATAGAATTTAATAAAAATTATGAAACGTTTTCCAAAGGTTTTGGTTATAGTACGAGATTTCTTTAATTTCTAATGTTATTTTAACTTCTATTTGCTGTGTGATAAGTTTATTTGTAAAATTTAGGAGTGATTTTAATTTTTTAATTTTTTAAAGGGGAAATATTAATCTTTTTGTGATAATATTTTTTTTCATATTTAATATAAAGTGGTTCGGAAAGTTAATTTGAGTGATGAAAATTCTATAAAAGATATTTTTATGCTTTCTATTTAGTATGAATGTGGTGATCTTTTCCTTGTTTTTTGATATTGAATTGCTGATTTATTTTATTTTATAATGTTTTGGATTTTAATGTACTTTTAACTATGTTCTATGTTTCCTTGATTTTGGGAACACCCCCAAAAAGTCTTACGTATTCATATGATGGATACATGGGTGGTTCTTCACATATACCTCATAGGTATTATAACATTCCTTTAGAGTTGATTAGTTTATCTACACTAGATATGATTATTTATAATATTACACTTTAAGTAAATTTTAGGGATTACATTATGGAGTTTATTAACTTTAATATGCTAAATATGTTAAGGTTTGGAGAATCCCTATAAGTGGTAGAATGTTTTTGGTATATTGAATGAAATTTATCCATCTTGATATCTATAATGCTCTTAAGATAAACTTTTTAACTTTTATGATAGATGATTTTTGGTGGTGTTTTTTTCATGTATACTATTTTAATTGAACCATAGAAGTAAGATTCATTCGATTATTTCAACACAATGTTTATTCTGTAGTGCTCCCTTAAAAAATGTGAAAGTAGACAAGGGAATGGATTTGTATGTACTTTATATTGGTAGTATATAATTTTTGGACTATTCTCTCTATTTTTAGCTGATATCATTCCTTCATAACATATATTTTGATGATTTATTTAAATATATGCATTTTGAAAGAGTTCTCTCATCATATTTTTTATTGGAAATTTCTTTACTCACCCTCCACACTTATGTTAGATTGGTGAAGCAGGCCATTCGAATAAAGGCTATATTGGATGAAATTTTAGAGGAGGTTGATGTATCTAATATCTGTGATGGTGATGGAGGAATATCTTGTAATGTTAAAGGTAATAATACTAAATTTGGTTGTAAATGGAGTGGTATTAGAAGGCTTAATTTTTTTAAACTATAGCTTCTTCTAGAAGTAAGGGTATAGAATTCAATCAGTTTAGAAAGTTAGAACACAAAATTTCTCCATGTTAAGTGGTCCCAAAAAACTACCACATCAATGGTTTTTTGTGTCTCCTAAAAAGGTTATATAGGAGCGGTGGATTGAATAAATGTTCAGTCAGACCTATTCCATTAGAAGACGCCTGGTTTCGATTGGGAAAACCTGATGTTGACATGGAACCTATTTTGGCAGTCTTTATTTTATTTTTTCTTCTCTAGACTAGTTTATTTTATATAGGTTTTAATTTTTTGATTATGGAGAATCTTGACTTATTTAGTATATAAAAATATATATTTTGGTATTTTTTAATTTTATTTATCTTCATTGGGTGATGGTTGTGTGTTGGGGTGGGGGGTGGGGGTGGGGGAGGAGGTCCATGTAGAGTCTCTTTTTGTTTTGAATTCTCAGTATCAAATTTGGTCCTTGTGTAATCCTTGAGTTTGGGGGTTTGTGGTTTAATAGTTGTTCATTATATGGTGAGGATACCACCATAATCAAACCTCTTGAAAATTTATTTTTTTCTTTATAGTTACTTGTGTTTCTATTTTATATATGAGATATTTGCAGGGTATAATAGTCTACTAATCTTATGATTCTCACACAAACCAACCCCAACAAAAGGAAATGTGCTGATCAGGGATCATTAATTAAAGTAGAATATTTATTTAGAATCAATGTGTATTCAACAATTATATTTTATTTCATATTATACATCAGGGTGTTCCTTGGGGGTTTGGATCATAGTTTATAGAGTTATCCTTTCTTTTTTCTTAGAGATAGTTATTCTAGAATAGAAATTTTTGGTCACCTGGTCTTGAGTCCAAAAACAGTTATCTCTATATAAGTATATTTTTTGTCTTTTAGTATAATAATTATCTATATTTTTAATGAATACATCTATATCAGAAGTATTTTCATATGATATTTATGTTCAAGGGTTTCAAATATTGTGACTTTAATGAGGAAGTGAGTCCTCAATATTTTCGAAGAACAACCATTCCTTTACAGAAAGTATTTGGAAACAAATTGACTTAAATTGATGAATTATAAATTAGTGTCCTTAATTTTACTAATTATCATATCTATTTATTTATTTAACTCTAGTTTTATATTTACAAGACCTTACTTTTAAAACATGAAAAAAGAATGAGGAGACAATGATTGTTGTACTCCTAGAGGTAACCATAGAGAAAGAATTAAAATCATGTGGTTATTTATCGATAGTGATTTTCATGATTTATGCATGGTTTTACTAACAAGGCATACATACCTTGAAACTCTCCCAAGGTTGTCCAATAGAACTATCATGGTTTTATATATGTTTAGAAAACCATGTTTCCATATCATATGGTGTGCCTATACTTTTAAAAATGTGAAATTAAATTTTTTTACCCTACTTGAATTAAACATCCTGTCCTCTTATTTCCTCCCCATTGTTAACCCCAAATCCCTCTAAAAGTCAAGAAACCCTCTCAAAATATTTTTGGGCTTTATTTTTTGGTACTTAACCCACTTTTAAGGGTAATTCTTTGATGTAATCTAATTTAAATCATTATCCTCTTATCTCATTTTTATTTCTCCCTTTTATTTCCATATAATGGTCATGGAAACCTAGGTTTATCAATTTCTAAAATTTTTATGTGTATTTTTTTATGTTTTATCTTGGTATTAATGAATATTATTTCCTTGTTATTATGGTTTAAACTGGAAGTAGTTAATACAGTTAATTGGAGGTTCCTTTACTATGTATATAATTCATAAAGCATTAACCATAATTTCTTATATTTTTATTTTAAATTTATCTTCAGTGTTTTATATATGTTATTATGCAAGAATAATAGTTTTATCCAAAAGAAAGGATTCATATTTAAATTTATATAAGTGTAAAATTGTATCCCCCTTTAATTAAAAGTGAAGATATATTTTAATAGTCCTTTAACACCAAACATTCAATTAATTTCATGATTGGGTTGTTGTGGTTATTTATCTTACTTAATAAAGTTATTAATACTAAAATATTGGTTTAACATTAAACATTAAACATGTAGTTAGGATCTTAAAATAATGGTATACACTTTGGATTTTTTTGGGATAATTGATGATATTTAACAGATTTGATTTCAATTAATTTTGTACAGTTTGATCCCATAAACTTTTTACAATGGCCATGTTACCTACTTTTAAATTACTTCTATAAAATTAAAATCCGTTAAAAAATACCCATTGATGTTGTGTGGAAATTTTGGAAAGGATAATTTTTGATAATTTTTTACCCTATTTGTTGATAATATGTACTATTTTATGTATTCTTGATAGAATGAGGCTATACTGGTGAAGGATTTTCAGAGATGAGTGTAGAGACCCAAAGCTTGACGTACATGGACATTACATTACTTTAGCAGAATACTTAATACAAAACAAAAACTGACACACAAGGACTGTAATAGTTTAGTGTCTTTGGAAACTTGGAATGTAATCTTCTAATCGTGGTGAAAGATCTTCAACATCTCCCATAAAGATCTTCCCTTTTTTTTCTTACCTAAAACCTTTATTTATATCTTGGGGAAAAGAAAAAATAAAAAGGGTGAGATCAAATTCTCAGTAAGGGTAAGCATGGATAAAATAAAACATACCATATACATTTGAACGTAAAAACATGAACATAATGTTTAAACATCAAAAGCTTGAGAAATGACACAAAACATGGAAGTACGTAAGGCATAGATCATAAAGAGACACTAAGAATGATAAAATAGCATGGGAATAAAACATGTAATTGTGGAAACCATTAAGCACATGATATGATTTCCATAGTATCCAAGGCATTGATGCCAAGACCATCTTAGTGGAAAAAGTCCCTTTCTGAATCGAGTTCACTCCTCGTTGCAGTCCTGTATTACTGAACTGGTTTAACTTTCCGTTCCAGCCATGTCTGTCTAATGAGAAATAAATCTTTACCCAATGCATTGGAGGGAGATATAGGTCCCACCAATCTCATAATGAAATCATTCATACTTGTGCCACAATATAAACATACATCATTCATAATAACCCAATAAATAAAATGGGTTTCATAAACATCATCCCATCATCAAATAATCCATATAAAAGAAACGGATATCATTTCATAATAAGAATAGGTAAACCATGTAAATCATAGAGACATCACACTTGAAACATAAACATGTGAAATAATGTAATCTTATATGAAAATGATTTTGATAAAACACTTTAAATGAATTCTTGTGGAAAATATCCTTTTTTCCTTTAAAGTCATTTTATTTTCAAAAAATGTCATGAAATTTTAGAAGAAAAGGTTTTTGTTGAAAATAGTCATGAAATATTTTTAAGGAAGCTTCATGAAAAGATGGCTTTATAAAACCATAAAAATCCTTTCATGTCGTATATGTTAAAAAAACATTATTATCGTACCTTTGTCGGAAAAGTCAAAAAGTACCTCGTAATGTAAACAAAAGAAAGATTCCATAAATACCATGTAGTAAAAGTAGAAAGTGGGTAAAAAGGACTTTAAACATACATGAAACCATTTTTAGTAAACATGGACATTGATGTTAACAATAACCTCAGTAAATAATTACAAATAAGCAATCTCGGATAAAAATGAGATTTGCAAAATTATCCCTTACCTTAGGTTCGATTTGCTTCTTTGTGTCTCAAACTCTTGTATAATGATTTAAATAATGTCATTGACTTATTCCATAACCATAATCATTGTTATAATATCATATATGGTTCACTTATGACTTTATATTACCCGTTCTTTTGTAAATTCCATGTTAAAGAGAGTTTTGGGTAAAATCGTTTCATTTGTTGTCCGTGTTTTGACTTGTAATTATTAATATGATTACTTAGATCATGATTACTTAATTCCAGAAAATAAAACATGATTTATATATAATATATATTCAGAATATATATATATAATAGATCAGTAAATGGAAAGAAATACACCGTTTATGGAGACGGTAGGCCGTACGTACGCATGAACGCTGTTTTCGTTTCTTTATTGAGTTGAATGGAATTAAGTAGATGACATACATATATATACACATAAATACAGTATCATTATTATTTCATATATTTCATGATTACTTATTATATATACTTTATAATCATTCATGAATGGTTAATGTGGAGAATGAATCTCATCGCGTCGTGGAGACGGTAGTCCGTACGTACGCACGAGCGATGATATCGTTCTCAAGATCGTGGAATTGTATTGGAGTGTATGTATAATATTTCATAATCAATATCACTTTACAATAACCATATATAGTTATTATTTACACCATTATACCCATCCAAGTAATGTGGTGGTGGAAAATAGATCACACCACGACGTGGAGACGGTATTCCGGACGTACGCACGCGCGGTGATTTCATTTTCCGTAGGATGGATAGATGGTGAAATAGGTTTGTTTCATACATATAATAACATATTAGTATATTAGTGATACTGATGTTATTACTTCATAATGAAACAACCTAAGATGAAGAATTGGAAGAAGAAATAAAGTTGAAAGAATCGGTAACAGACATTACCTCTTCTTTGAATCGCCTCTTTGAGTCCTCCTCTTAGGGCACTAAAATTGGTCTTTGAAAAAGACCAGAACCTCTAGGATGTTTCTTGGGAAGTGGATAAGAGAATTTGGCAGGGGTTGGCCGAGCTTTAAGGATCAAAGTGGTGTGAGGAAGAGAGGGAGTAGGTGCCCGTTTATAAGGGAGGAGAGGGGCACCTTTGGAATAACTAAAAATATTATTTTATTATAAAGACAAATTCAGTTTTAAATAGCTCCAAATTAATTTATTTTGAAGCTAAGGTGGGGATGGATCTCAATAAACTCATCAAATAGAATTTATACAAGTTTAGGTTCCAATTTTAACCTTATCATTTATGTTTAGCTTTAAGTTAGATAATTTTACTTTTACAGTGTCTTTTTGTGTTCTTACACAATAAGGTTAATAAATTTACTATAAGAAGCCAAACGAACCCCAAGTTTTTTATTATTAATATATATAACCTTATCTAAGTCATTTGTCCGAACCATAGATTTTTAGGAATAAAATAACAATTAATAATATAATATTTGTTTTAAAAAATATTTTATGTTAATTTTGACAATATTTAGTAATTGATTTTTGGGAAAATTATAACAGAATTATTAGTTTGGAAAAAGTTAATTAAATCAATTATAACATGTCATATTAACCTATATAATTAGGGTAATTCATAAAAAGTCTCAAATTATATTTATTTGTGTATTTATAACATCAATTATGTCAATATTTCATTAATAAGATAATTACTGCATGATCTTTGTGTCATAAATAAATTAAATTATTTAAAGTCTAAAAATTAAAAATAAAATATCATTATGTAGGAAATAGTTTTTTCTTTCTAATTAATATTTATAGTTGAATTTATCTTATGTATAACCCTATATTAAAAATGATATACTTATTAAACTTTGATTTTAACTATTTTAACCATTCTTTAAATAAATTTATAATAAATGTCCTAATCTAATCCAAGTGGGCCTAAATGGTCATATATTATTCCTAAGGTTGTTTTTGGTCGAATTAAACTTATCCAATAGAATTAGGACACGTGTTAGGGTAATAATAATATCATTTTGACCCTTAATTACCCTATTTACTTTTTACCGTGGTAAAAAAAGTAAAAAGTTACTCTTCACCAAATTTTTTTGTCATCTCATTGAACCACATTTTACTTACAAAAATCAACCATGTCTCTCAGATTTTTGAAATTCCACTCACAGAAGTGGTAAAATTAAGTTATATGAAAAATTCATTTTTCTTAACTACCACTTTGTGGTTTCACTATTCATCAAAAAATGAATGTTTCCAGAAAAATACCAAAAATTAGGCCAAAGCTATATTTGATATTATGAACTCAAAAATGATTTCTATTTTACCAAATTCGAAACATATCAGTTTCATTAATTAATTTAAAAATTAATTCCCGTCGTCAAAACAAATAGCGTGTTCTTAAGAGATAATAACTATCAAAATATTGACACTTGTTTATGTCTGGTTTAAATGTGAAATTACATCCAATGAACAACATTGTATTAAATTGTAAAAATATATTCTAAATCTAATTTAAAACCACTCAAATTAATAAATTATCACTATTAATTATTTCGATTAAAAAGGTTGTTTTTAATTAAAATTTAGTAATTTTCACTATTCATCAGAAAATGAAAGTTATCCGAAAAGTACCAAAATTTCACCCTAAGCAAATTTAGATATTACGAATACAAAAATGAAGTCCATTTTGAAAAATAAAATTTACAAAATTTTAAAAAGTGGTTATTACTATTCATAACGGCTAGTTTTAATAATATTTTAACAGCTTATTGTTGTTTAGTGAAACTCGTTATTGCGTACTTCACACGCTATCGAGGAAGGTCGCGATTGCATGTAATGCAAGAGAAGTCAAGGATGCATGTTGTGCAAGATCCTTTTGGTGTAGCATACAACACAAGACATTAATGAAATTAAAAAGAATATTTTTCATAAAATCTCGGTGTGTTACATTCTACCCCCATTAAAATGAATTTCGCCCTCGAAATTCATCGGGGTTATAAATGGTTTACTCCTCGAAAGTTTCTTTAATAGAAACCCATATCATAAAAAGGAATACCAAAACCAATCTTTAAAATAAAAGTATGAAACGTAACGGTTACCAAAATAAACTAATCACTGGGTTTCCACATAGATGAAAATATGGATATGGAAGAGAAATCTAACCATCATGTTCTGATGGAGAGTGGTAGAGAACATGGCTATGGAAAAGACAGAAATCACAAATCCATATATTTTTTATGATCTAAGGTACCATATGATTCATCGGATATAAGGGCACTAGGACAACATTTTTGGTTTTCAAGATCATTTCCCTAAATTTGGTGAATTAAAAGAAATACTTACATGAATTTGGTCAATCTCACTGTTGTTTGTTAATTGAACAATTTCCACTTCATCCATTAATGAAATGAAGTTGAATTTGTTATTCATGATGTGTTAGAAGATCATGTGATAGAATGATGGGTCATTCCATCTGTCTCAAACAAAAGGTTATAAAAGTTATCAAAAATACATAAGTCCATCTATAGTGAGATTAATCATATATGGTTCCTAAAATGGACTTATACTTCATATATCATACTTCATTATAGAATAAAACTAGTTTCTACTAAACAGGGACTTCCTGTAGGCCAGTGGTAGGCGATAAAGGCCAATCGCACTTCGGTTGTGGGTTTGATTCCCATAGCCTTGTCCGACGCGATGGGTTGTCACCCGTCCTGCAGGTTGTCCTTTTTCTAAAACTACATTACTATAACATCCCATAAATAATATCAAAAAAAAAGTTCTATCCTTAAACAATACTAACTTATTTCCAACATAATCCATTCCAATCTTTAGGATTATCTAAAATACTTCGGTCCAAACTCATAGTATAAAGAAAACGATTACTTGAAATGTCATCAACCAAGCATGTGAATTCCATCATTTATCCCCCATATATCTTGTTGGTCACATTCCAATCATGTGAATACCTTAATCATTTATTCTCTTGAAAAATGAATACCCATTAAACCTTAGGGAAAACATGAATGCTGTCAAAAGTTAACTCTTTCCACATAGAAAAATCCAAAAATTCTATAAACTCAAACCATGATATAACCTTCTCCTTATATCAGTCATGAGCTCATGAATACTATCAAACATTTAATTTTGTCCTTATCCCTTCATTATGCGCATATCATCTACATTCCAAAAATATCTGAATAACCTTTCATGGATACTGGTACCATTAATCATACACTTTCAAAACTCAAGGAAAGACAACATTGTAACAATCCTTAGATTTCTCGTTATTCCATAGTACCATGAGATTACTTATACAACCTTACACATGATAAACATGTAACCATTCCACTACATTCTTTAATCATTGACCGAGCTTCAACAATTCTCTCATCTCATATATCATTTGTAGTCTCTTCATCATCATCAATATAAATAATACCCATACGACCATACTGATTCTCTTTATGAGACTTTCCCTTAGGGAATTGGTTTTCATAATGCCTGTACATTCCACATATAAAACATTTAACCATTGTTGATGTCGTATCAATACCATTATCCTCATCCCTGGTGTTAAGTGAACCTTTTCCATTGCACTTACTAGCTTTGTGTCTTTCTTTTCCACACCCAAAGCATCTTCCAGTTCCTTTGAAACAT
Organism: Viscum album; assembly: GCA_963277665.1. NCBI lineage: Eukaryota > Viridiplantae > Streptophyta > Magnoliopsida > Santalales > Viscaceae > Viscum > Viscum album. The sequence goes on along the minus strand of OY728163.1, from coordinate 1,368,984,614 downwards.
TCTCCTTGATGCCTCTTCCCACATGATTTACATAGGGGAAATTGAACTTTCTTTCCTCTATGATCATCATGAAACTCCATCATTCTCTTATTACCCGAGTCAGTAAACTTACCAAATTTTACTTTATTGATCATATTACGAGATTTCTGATTCGGAATAATAATGATGTTTGTAATTCCAAATCCCATTTCATTTGGTTTCTCATGAAGAATATCATTCCATTTTCCATCATATCCTCCATTATCGTGAATCATCTTGTTTCTATCCATTTTATAAAACCCAAAAAGAATAGTGTGAGAGGAAAAAATCATAATAAAGGGGGAGTAACTTCAATATATAACATCTTTGGTTTAATCTAATATCGTTACCATAGTTCTAGGACTATATCCTATACGTATACTTATCCTTAGGTACATCCCTAGACATACCTTAGAAATATCTCTAGGGATCTCACTAACGTTTTCGTATCCTAGTTTCCAAAGTTTAACTAAAGTTTTCCTCTGATACCTACTGTAGAGACACAAAGCTTGACGTACATGGACATTACATTACTTTAGAGGAATAATTAATACATAACAAAAACAGACACACAAGGACCGTAATAGTTTAGTGTCTTTGGAAACTTGGAACATAATCTTCTAATCGTGGTGAAAGATCTTCAACATCTCCCATAAAGATCTTCCCTTTTTTTCTTACCAAAAACCTTTCTTTATATCTTGGGGAAAAGAAAACATAAAAAGGGTGAGCTCAAATTCTCAGTACGGGTAAGAATGGATAACATAAAACATACCATATACATTTGAACTTAAATACATGAAAATAATGTTTAAACATCAAAAGATTGAGAAATTACACAAAACATGGAAGTACGTAAGGCATAGATCATAAAATAACATTAAGAATGATAAAATAGCATGGGAATAAAACATGTAATTGTGGAAACCATTAAGAACATGATATGATTTCCATAGTAGCCAAGGCATTCCTGCCAAGACCATCTTCGTGGACAAAGTCCCTTTCTGAATCGAGTTCACTCCTCATTCCAGTCCTGTATTACTGAACTGGTTTAACTTTCCGTTCCAGCCATGTCTATCTCATGAGATATAAATCTTTACCCAATACATTAGAGGGAGATATAGGTCCCACCTATCTCATAATGAAATCATGCTTACTTGTGCCACAAAATAAACATACATCATTCATAATAACCCAATAGATAAAATGGGTTTCATAAACATCATCCCATCATCACATAATCCATATAAAAGAAATGGATATCATTTTATAATAAGAAAATTGAAACCATGTAAATCATAGAGACATTACACTTGAAACATAAACATGTGAAATAATGTCATCTTAGATGAAAATGATTTTTATAAAACAGTTTAAATGAATTCTTGTGGAAAATATCCTTTTTCCTTTAAAATCATTTTCTTTTCACAAAATGTCATGAAATTTTAGAAGAAAAGGTTTTTTTGGAAATAGTCATGAAATCTTTTGAAGTAAGCTTCATGAAAATAAGGCTTTATAAAACCATAAAAATCCTTTCATTCCGTATACGTTAAAAAAACATTCTTATCGTACCTTTGTCGGAAAAGTCAAAAAGGACCTCGTAACGTAAACAAAAGAAAGATTCCTTACATACCATGTAGTAAAAGTCGAAAGTGGGTAAAAAGGACTTTAAACATACATGAAACCATTTTTAAGAAACATGGACATGGATGATAACAATAACCCAAATAAATAATTACAAATAAGCAATCTCAGATAAAATTGAGATTTGCAAAATTATCCCTTACCTTAGGTACGATTTCCTTCGTAAGTGTCCGAAACTCCTGTATAATGATTTAAATAATGTCATTGACTTATTCCAGAATTATACTCATTGTTATGATATCATATATGGTTCACCTATGACTTTATATTACCCGTTCTTTTGTAAATTCCATGTTAAAGAGCGTTTTGGGTAAAATCGTTTCATTTGTCATTCGTGTTTTGACTTGTAATTATTCATATGATTACTTAGATCATGATTACATAATTAAAGAATATAAAACATGATTTATATATAATATATATTCATAATATACATAAATATAATAGATCAGTAAATGGAATGAAATACACCGTTCATGGAGACGATTGGCCATACGTACGCATGAACGCTGTTTTCGTTTCCATATTGAGTTGAATGGAATTAAGTAGACGACATACACATATATACACATAAATCCAGTATCATTATTATGTCATATATTTCATGATTAATTATTATATATACTTTATAATCATTCATGAATGGTTAATGTGGAGAATGAATCTCATCGTGTCGTGGAGAGGGTAGTCCGTACATACGCACGAGCGATGATATCATTCTCATGATCATGGAATTGTATTGGAGTGTATGTATACTATTTCAGAATCAACATCACTTTGAAATAATAATATATAGTTATTATGTACACCATTATACCCATCCAAGTAAGGTGGTGGTGGAAAATAGATCACACCACGGCGTGGAGACGGTATTCCGTACGTACGCACACGCGGTGATTTTTTTTTCCGTCGGATGGATAGATTGTGAAATAGGGTTGTTTAATACTTATAATAACATATCAGTATATGAGTGATACTGATGTTATTACTTCATAATGAAATAACCTAAGATGAAGAAGTGGAAGAAGAAATAACGTTGAAAGAATCGGTAACAGACATTACCTCTTCTTTGAAGCGCCTCTTTGAGTCCTCCTCTTAGGGCCCTAAAATTAGTCTTTGAAGAAGACCAGGACCTCTAGGATGTTTCTAGGGAAGTGGAGAAGAGAATTTGGCAGGGGTTGGCCGAGCTTGAAGGCTCAATGTGGTGTGAGTAAGAGAGGGAGGAGGTGCCCTTTTATAAGGGAGGAGAGGGGCACCTTTAGAATAACTAAAAATATTATTTTATTATAAAGTCAAATTCGGTTTTAAACAGCTCCAAATTGATTTATTTAGAAGATAAGGTGGGGATGGGTCTAAAACCTCTAATCCAATAGAATTTAGACAAGTTTATGTTCCAATTTTAACCTTATCATTTATATTTAGCTTTAAGTTAGATAATTTTACTTTTACCGTGTTATTTTGTGTTCTTACACTATAAGGTTAATAAACTCACTGTAAGAAGCCAAACGAACACCAAATTGTTTATTATTAATATATATAACCTTATCTAAGTCATTTGTCCGAACCTTAGATTTTTAGGAATAAAATAACAATTAATAATATAATATTTGTTTTAGAAACTATTTTATGTCAATTTTGACACTATTTAGTAATTGATTTTTGTGAAAATCATAACAGAATGATTAGTAAGAAAAAAAGTTAATTAAATCAATACTAAAATGTCATATTAACCTATAAAATTAGTGGAATTCATAAAAAGTTTCAAATTATATTTATTTGGGTTTTTATAACATCAATTATGTCAATATTTCATTAATAAGATAATTACTGCATCATCTTTTTGTCATAAATAAATTAAATTATTTAAAGTCTAAAAATTACAAATAAAATATCATTATGTATGAAATATGTTTATCTTTATAATGAATATTTATAGTCGAATTTATCTTATTTATAACACTATATTAAAAATGATATACTTATTAAACTTTGATTTTAACTATTTTAACCGTTCTTTAAATAAATTAATAATAAATGTCCTAATCTAATCCAAGTGGGCCTAAATGGTCATATTTTATTCCAAAGGTTGTTTTTGGTCGAATTAAACTTATCCAATATAATTAGGACATGTGTTAGGGTAATAATAATATCATTTTTACCCTTAGTTACCCTATTTACTTTTAACCGTGGTAAAAAAAGTAAAAAGTTACTATTCACCAAATATTATTTTCATCTCATTGAACCACATTTTACTTACTGACATCAACCGTGTCTCTCGGATTTTTGAAAGTCCACTCAAAGAAGCGGTAAAATTATGTTTTATGAATAATTCATTTTTCTTAACTACCACTTAGTGGTTTCACTATTCATCAAAAAATGAATGTTTCCCGAAAAATACCAAAAATTAGGCCTAAGCTATATTTGATATTATGAACTAAAAAATGATGTCTATTTTACCAAATTCAAAACATATCAGTTTCATTAATTAATTTAAAAATTAATTCCCGTCGTCAAAACAAATAGCGTGTTCTTTAGAGATAATAACTATCAAAAGATTGACACTTGTTTATGTCTGGGTTAAATGTGAAATTACATCCAATGAAATTTTTTTTATTAAATTGTAAAAATATATTCTAAATATACTTTAAAACCACTCAAATTAATAATTTATCACTATTAATTATTTCGATTAAAAAGGTTGTTTTTAATTAAAATTTAGTAATTTTCACTATTCATCAGAAAATGAATGTTATCCGAAAAGTACCAAAAATTTCACCCTAAGCTAATTTCGATATTCCGAATCCAAAAATAAAGTCCATTTTGAAAAATAAAATCTACAAAATTTCAAAAAGTGGTTATTACTATTCATAATGGCTAGTTTTAATAATATTTTAATAGCATATTGTTGTTTAGTGAAACTCGTTATTGCATACTACACACGCTATCGAGGAAGGTCGCGATTGCGTGTAATGAAAGGCAAGTCAAGGATGCGTGTTGTGTAAGTTTCTTTTGGTGTAGCGTACAACACAATACATTATTGAAATTAAAAAGAATATTTTTCATAAAATCTCGTGGTGTTATAATGAGGGTGAGATTTATATATTTCATTAGCATGATTATATTATTATATGAATGCTGGTTAGATCAACACCATTTAAATGTCATGTGTATCTATGGGTGGGAAGTTTGTTAGTCTATTTAAAAGTGATACACTATTTTACTATCATACTCTAGTTGGTGTCCCCATACCTGTATTTTTTCAACAGAAGAAAATTCCCCCTAGGTTGGCCATTTCGGGTGAAACAGAGTGTTAGGGAATATTTTTATTATAAAACATTTGCCTATATTGGTTTTCATGTTATCTATGTTCTCTATTGTACCTATGGATCCTAATATCCTTATGATGATTGTGCTTTCATTTATTCATATGATATATTCATTTTCTTATGACACTCTTTCATTATTGTTATCTCATTTTTGTTATAAGGAAGGTGTAATTATTTTGTTACTTTAAATATGTGTTTTTCATTTAAAATTTTTTTTATCAATATTATCATGGGTTTATAAATTCAATTTTTAAAAAATATTAATTATATTTTACTGTGATGAAATGTTTTTCAAGGAAACCACTTGATACTTATTTTAGAAAAAATGGAATTTTAGGATCTTTACATGTATTTTAATATGTCAGGAAATGGATTTATTTTTTACTTATATACAAGGGGTGTGGGGTGTATGACAACGTGGAATGTTTTTCTCAAACATATTGAATTTAATTTATATTTATCTTTTAATTTTTGGGATGTTATTCTTAGAGTTTTTTTATTTTTTTAGGTGGAAAGTGTTGACATTTAACATGTTTATGAAGATAGGTAAGTGGGTTTTAGATTCATATTGGTGTGATTATTTAATTAATTTATCCATACACATTAAGTTCATTCTATTTATCAATATTTCTTTGTATTAGTATATATTTTTATATTGTCATATTTTATTGTTGGATTATATTTATTTATTTTAGCTTACTTTAAGCTTTATGGTTTTTATCATCTTGTGTTTTTTTAATATCATTTTTTATGAAACTCCATTTTCAATGTGGAATACCGCTAATATATTAAAGGGTAATTATGAAATTATATGTGAATGTTCTTGTTAATTTATTATTTATTTGGGAAAATCATTCCCATAGGTGCAATATTCATTCCTTGATACCAATTTGCAGCCTCTTGGTCAGGAATTCCCTTCCATCCTTATTGTTTTTTGTATATTAGTCCCAACTCTTAGGTGGAACATATTTTGATAGACATGTCATGTTTCATGAAGTGTGTGTTTTTTTCAACTTGGTTTAACATGTTAGGTGCTTCGACATCCTATCTTTCAAAAAATCAGGATCATAAGGTGATATCTGTTCAGTGAAGCATATTATCTTGATTTCCATTGTTTGTAGTGTTTAGATGAGCTTCTTCTAGTGATTAATGGTGAATTATAGCACCAAAACGAAACACTATCACCTAATTAGTACTAAATTGGTATTTATAAACCAAGTATATGATCCAACTAATATTGTTAAAATATTGATAAACCTATTTCTCAAGGGCATATTCAAGAAAGAGGTATTTATTTTGAATTAAAATATTAACCAATAGCTGGACATGAGGCTATTTTAATAAATATATCTCATACATCACATATATATTTTAAATTTTACAGTATGGATATCTAATGAATATTCTGAAATTATTTTTTATTATGTATGTTTTGGTTGAGAAACCTTATGGTTCTCATTTTAATTTTTTCAGAATTATGTTTTTAATAATTATGAACCCTTCAATAGTTTAGAGAATGATCCTAGAGCTTTAAATGATATTATATCTTTATTAATTTTAAAAAACTAATTTTCAAGTGTAAAATACAATCCCACTATAATTACAAAAATGCTTCCAAAATATATCTTAATATCTCAAATTTATAATGATAATATTATTTTTATAGTACCAAAATCTCTGTATCTGACATATTAACCCAAACAGGAAACACAAACCCAATCCCAATCCAAAAAATAATTTTTCCCAACATTTTATGCTATAAAACCCTATATATTTATGGTTCATGATTTTTTGGATATGGATCGAGGTATAAATGTCATTTAGAGTGGTTGAGTGAATCTCATGATTTTTTTGTTATAATTTAATTTTTTTAAAAGGATTTAACATGGTCTAACATTCCCAAATGGTCTATCAAAATTGTTCTTGGTGGTTTTTACAAGAGGTGTGGTGCTTGATTTTATAGAATTTGAAGACATAAAATGGAAAAATATAATTTAGAACTAAGAGAATGCTTAAATGCTGGAACATGGTTATGAAATTCACGAGTCCAAACCACGTGAGGTAGCATGGCCTGAGACCAAGGAAACTGCACAGTTTAAACATGGTTTGGAAAACAATATTTACTTCAAAAATTACATTAAAATTTAAAAAATCAACATTTCCACCATTAAGTATTACATCCCTCACCCTCGCATTCTCTCATACTGTGCACACTAGACTATGGAGTTCTTTCTACCCCATTTTCTCTTAACCCCACTTGGTTTAGGGTGATTCCATTGTATTGTTTTCTCATTTTATAGTGATTTCTCTATTTTTTTAATTTTATATTATACTTAAATCTTATTTCACTAAATTATGATTGTCTCAGATTGGGATTTTATTAATGATTCCACTAAAGCTCTATGAAATAATCCTTTTGTGATCAAGAGTTTTCATGCATTAGCTAGAGGATATCTAATGATGATGTATAAAGCCATTTCATGATTTTTTTTAAAGGTATGTTAGTGTACATATTTCAAATGTGTTTTCATTTAAATTAATGAAATTAGTTACTGACCATGTGATGATTAATAATCCATTTTTCTAGGATAGTTTTAAGAGTATGTTGTTGACATTTAATTGGGAGTTATTTATGGATTTATAGAAATGTGATGACTTGATGATATTTGAGGATTTATTCATATTTTAAATAAGTTGAAAAATTGAATATAAATTATTATAATTATTTTATGGAATTAACTAGATGGAGATATGAAATATGGTGTTATAAATGTTTGGATTATTCTTGAATTTTACGAAGATAGAGTCATTGAGATATGATTAAATGGAATGGAATCCATGAATATGTTAGGATATCATCTCAACATACCAATATTATTTATGAATTATAAATGTGTATTTTACATGTGGTGTTGGAACCCATGTGGAATTTTTATATAATTAAATTTTTTTTATGACTCCTATATATTTAACATAAGTTCTGAGGCTTTTGATAAAACTTTGAGCAATGACATGACACCTAAATCATCGATGGATTAAGAAGTAGTGATAAAAAATTGACATGTTATACATAGAAATCATAGTGGTATACAATAAGTGAAAAAAGTGGGTGAGATAGGTCTTTGTGGATTGAGATGATATGTGAACAACCTAAGGTAGATTTCTATGGTTGTTGGAAAGACCTAGGGGAGATTATCCCTAGAGGTGATAGATGAGATGGTCTCTCATATCAATATTGATAAGGAAGAACCTCTTGAGGAAAAATTATACAATTCTAATGTTCCACGAGTAGGATATGTCCTTTAAGAATTTATAATGTCTGACCAAGAGGGTTCCTTGGGATGATGTCTTTGTTTGTTATCCTAATAGATATGTGAGATGAGCTATTAGTATGGTTCCTACGAAATGTTGGATGGATTGGATTCAGGGTACCAAGTGACCTAGAGTGATTTTTCATAGGATAATCCCTTAGTAGTGGGATAAGACTATAAAACGAGAATGTGATGGTGATTTGGATTGAAATACCTCAGCATGGTACAAATAGGGAATGTAGGCCAACATAACACTGTTGGGTGTTTTATATGACATAGTTAATTTGAGAAGGGTCTGTATTGTCTATAAGGACCCTAGTGGGTATATTTATTGGCATGTTGTGGACGTGGATGGTTTGAAAATGGTGTTCTTGTGTAATCTACAATGTCTTAAGGGTTAATTAGGGAGTTTGTGAGGCTATAGAAGCTTTCCTTGAGATGAGGGGTAAGTTTGAGTTGCTTGATCCTTGGTGATGAGATGATGGGATTATAGTTGGGAGGTGATGATTTATGTTTGTGTGTTTTTTTTAGTTTTGGGAAGAGGGTATCCCTCTGAGTGTGGGAATTGTTTTTCATATATTTCCCATATGTGTTTTGTTACACCCATATGTCTCCAGATTGTATGTTATATGGTTTTTAGGTAGAAGATATTCACACAACTTGAATTTATAGATGAGGTGTATTTTATTAGAAATATTTTTAGAACTCCTTTAAGTATTAATATTATATATTTCATAGCGGGGGAGATTCACAACCCTAAGTTTTAGATGATTGTTTGTATTTCCAAACAAAGAGAGTCTTCCCTTGACTTTTAGATGAACTGCTAATTGTTTCTCAAAAGGGTGTGAGAAAACCATTGAGTTTTTAGATGATATATTTCCTAGAAGGGAATATTAAAACAACTAAGATTATTTGTGATGATATATGTTTTTAGTAGGTAAAATATTACACTTAGTTATAGATATTGGATTATCTGTTTCCTGGAAGGGAGTTTCAATCACCAATTTTGGTTAGTGGTTATATGAGTTTCTTGGAATGTAGTGTGTACACCCTTTGGTTCTATATAATGGTGTCATTTTTAGAGACACTACAACACTAATTGAAGGAGGTATGGTCAATCCGAGGTGTGATGTGAAAACCCAATATTTAATGATATATTTCTCTTTACATATTTTATATTTATTTGATAACATGTTTTATATGTAACACCATGTTTAGAGATTACTATATATACTTTTGAAATATTATTTCCATTGCCCAAAACCTACACTCTAAGATCTGATTCTAAAAACATAATTTTTACATTTCTATCTTGATAGTGATTTATAATACCCGAAGGCAATTATTAAGTCACATACACACCCAATTACCCTTTGAGTCTTATATTTTTTGATAATTATTTCAAACTATTTCATAATAATACCTATGTATTTATATGTCCATATTTCCCACTTTCACCCAGATTTTCCTATTATACAATAATTGGTTTTTGTGTTGTGGGATTTTGAGGTTTTCCTTACACAATGTGAGTTGTTTTTATATTATATTAACATTCTATATATCTTACACTTCAATGATCCACCTCAATATGAGCTGGGTTGGTCCCTGTTTGATAAAGTACATCGATGTGGATGGATTTGAATTGGAGGTTATGGTTTTTCTATTAGTTTTTTGGATATGAAATTGGATTGTTTTTGGTTTTTTAATCTTTGTCTTCGGTGAAGGTTGTATTTTTATCTCCGTGGTGGATCTGGTTGAGGATTTTGTTCCATTTTTTTTGATATTGGTAGGATTTTATTTGTATTTGGTGATGGTTGGTGACATATTTATAATTCTACTTGGTTGATGATTTTGTTCCAATTAATAATTTTCTTTTGGTTATTTTTGAGTTTGTTGGTGGTTAGTGATGTATTATTGGTTTGATTTGCATCTGGTTTTGGGTGATACACCATAGTGATGGTCGTCCACACTCTTCATCTGTGTTTTTGAAGTATGATTTTTTCTGATTCTCTAGGGGAATACAATGTCTTGGTGTAATGAGATGTTTTATAGTAGGGTTGATGATTTCTGACGATCCCATGAAACTGGTGGTGGTTTGATGGTGATGTTGTCACAGTGATGGATAACAATGGTGATTGATTATGGTTGATGATAGGGTGATGCGGGCAATCTTCAATCGTGATACTCAGTTGTGGTATTATTTTTGAATTTTTTATTTTTAATTTGGTTGTAGTTGTTTTATGATCTCTTTTTGAGTATGTAGGTTACCGCTATTCCATAAAAGAAGAATTTGGGAAATAAAATTAAAATCTAATTTTCAGTCATTGGAAAAAATAATTATGATCCATGTGATGTCAATCTTGATCAAAAGAATCAAGAAATACCACTAACAAGAATGAAGAAAAACATATTGGAATCTGTAAACACTATCTACATAATCTATGTTATAAATTACTAAATCCAAGTCAAATCTGTTGATCCAGTAAGGTTTTCCTTATGAATTTTCCATTCCTTCAGGTTTTGAAAATCACAAACACCTTATCTTAAGGAAAGTCTCATTTTACCCCTTGTTTCATTTTCTTAAGGAAAATTTCCTTCCCCAAGGAATTTTTTCCTTACATTGTTTTCATTCTTCAATCACATTTCTTTTCTAAGTGTAAAATTTGGATTGTAGCTAAAAACCATAGAATCATATAATAATTAGATATGAATCATTCTGTTTAAGACTCTGAATTCCGACTCCAAACTTTTACTAGTTCGACTCTGAACTTTTACAAGTTCGACTCCGAACTTTTACTAGTTTGACTCCGAACATTTTCTAGTTTGACTCCGAACTTCTACTAGTTCGACTCTTAATTTGTACTAGTTCAACTCTGAAATTTTACTAGTTCAACTCCAAACTTCTAATAGTTTGACTCCAAACTTTTACTAAGTTCGACTCAAAACTTTTACTAGTTCGACTCCGAAATTTTACTAGTTCGACTCCAAACTTTTAATTGTTCAACTCCGAACTTCTACTAGTTCGACTCCGAACTTTTACTAGTTCGACTCTGAACTAATACTAGTTCGACTCCAAACTTCTACTAGTTCGACTCCGAACATTTACTAAGTTTGACTCCGAAATTTTACTATTTTGACTCCGAAATTCTATGAGTTCAACTGAAAACTTCTACTAGTTCAACTCTGAACTTATATGAGTTAAACTCCGAACTCTTTATGTTCAGGTTCTGAATTCCTGTGAATCCAGACTCCAAATTTCCTTGAAATTCAGACTCTGGAATTCTATAGAATTCAGTTTCTAAATTCCTACAAAATAGAATCCGAAAATCTCTTTATTACAGACTCTGAATTCTATTTTTTAGTTAGACTACGAACTTTCATACTTTTCTTAAACTTCGAACATTTATTTACTTTCATTCGAAACATCAGTTTTACTTATGATTACACTTGTTCTAATATAAAACGATGTTATGCCTTCAGTTATAAACTAACCGTTGGTTGAGAGACATCTGTACAGGTCCCTCCGAAATTCAAGGAGAAATATGATAGTTGTAGGAGGGAGAGTAACATTGGAGCTTTGCCTATAAATAGGAGCTCATTTGAAAAGAAGAAACAACACATGACAACATCTTTGACATTGGTGCTTACATGTTGTTAAAGTTATTTCTAGAGAGAGAGAGAGGATCTTATCAACCCTCAAATATTAATGCAGAAAGTTTGAACAACTTGTTCAAACTTTTCCTTGTGAATAATTACTTTGTGCGACTCTGATTGTTTCTAATTACAATCAAGGGCTTCGAAGGATAGGAAGAAATAGGTGACGACTACCTGATAGTTGAGGGCTTTCGGGGATAGCAAGACAGACTCTGATCTTTGTATCGAGGGCTTACCCTGGTGTGGGTAAGACATAATTTCTTGAAAGCATAAATCAAGGGACCTCTTATCCAAGGTTGTGGGATACCCTTCTCTTTGGGTTAAAAGAGTTCTTACTTGTTACTTTTATTTTTACTACTTTGTTTTCCTTTTGCACATTTTTTATTCTTAAGGAAAGTATAAATTTCTTATACTTCCTTACACGTACTTTGATTTTTTAGATTATATACGCTTTAAGGTGGAATCTTAGTTTGTGTAAACTTTTGTTAAGTTTCATTTCCAGAATCATTTTTCCGGAATTAAGAAAGTCTTTATAACATTGAGGTGTTGTGAATTTTGGTTACGCCAAATTTCCTTAAGGATTTTTTAAAGTACAATTCACCCCCCTCTTGTATTTGAGAATATCAAAATTATATATTCTATCCTACATTTGTTATTATAGAGTACATAATACTCACATACCATATTATCAATTGGTATAAGAGGATTGGTTCCATCTGAATTAATATCAAAATTAGATTCAGAAGATTTTTATTCTCATAACATTCGGAATTGAACATTCAAATTCAAATCGCCGGATTCATACTTTTCGGAATCTATTTTTACGGAATCATAGTTCAAATTCAATTATAGCTTAGAGATACAATTTTTCTTGCGTAAAAGATTTTTTCTTGTTTACAGACTTATAATTCTAAAAAGTTTGTGTGCCAAAGTTTTTATGAAGGATGGTAGGCTTAAATGTTGGTTCTATCGACAACCTAAATCCTACTAGACCACCAATTTTTTATGGTAATGAATATGAGAATTGGAGAGATCGAATGAAGACATTCATTATCAATACTAGAGTAGATAACTTTTTCGTGCTTACCAGAGGATATAAAATTCCTGAAAAGGAAGTTAGTACCTTCACTAATCAAGAAAAGCATGAATACCAACTCAAATATAAGGTACTCTATAATTTGCTTTGTTCAATGACTAGGAACATATATATCCCAATTTATTCTTGTGAAACAGTTAACTGTATATGGAAGAAACTAAAAGTTACACATTTTGGCACATCTAATGTAATTGAGACTTGGAGATCCATGCTCAGAGCCGAGTATCATGGTTTTAATTTTCCTTATGGAGAACCAATTTGTAAGGTGAAACAAAGATTCATGACTATTTTGATAGCTTACAATCGATGGGAGATAAAATTCTAGATGATGAAGCCCTTTTTGACAAGATTATAGATATTATGCCCAATGAGTGGGAATCAAAGATAACTACAATTGATGAGAACAGAAAGGTTAGTCAAATTTCTCTTGACGAACTATTTGGAACTTTTCTTCAACCTGAGACTAGAATGAAGAGAGATGATGAAAACATAAAGAAAAAGAATGTGAATGGTAGTGTTGCTTTTACTACATATTCAAATCACATGAAAGCCAAGACTCTTGAGAGAGTTACTAGATCTAGATCTAAGAAGGTTATTATCCAATCTGAATCTAGTGAGAGTGAAGTCTCAGAAAATGAATTAGCAAATCTTTCCTAAAGGATGAATAAGATTGTAGGACCAAGGAACTTTCAATCTAAATACAAGAATAAGGAAAGGAAATACAAGAAAGATTCTGATGTTACAAGCTATGAATGTGAGAGAGCTGGACACATAAGACCTGAATTCCCTATGCTCAAGAGAAAACAAATAAAGGAAAGGAATTCTGAGAATAACAGAAAGAAGTATTACAAGTCCAATGATAAGAAAGTGTTGAAGGCCAATGACACATGGAGTGCCAGTGGTGGAGACTCTTCAGATGAATCTTCGGATTACAAATCTTCTGGATAGAAGAATCTTGGTCTTTTAGCCAGGCTACCTATTGATAATCATTTATTTATGGCTAAGGTACACAATGCTGAATCAATGACCAATATTTCTTTGAATTCTAATAATAGTAAATGTTATAAATTTTCAGATAAAGAATATTCTTCTGATTATGATAATACTTTACCTACCTATGAAGAAGTTTCAAGATTTTCCAAACTTCTTGAAAATGAGAATTCAAAACTCATGAAAAAACATGATAAGGAAAATTCTAGGAATACTATTCATACTAAGGAAATATCAGATCTTTGTAAATATCTTGATAAGAAACATGATGATTTTGAATGTATTTCAATAAATCTTGGGGAAGTAAGTTCTAAGAAGAATACACTTTTAAAAGATCTAGAAAACGTAATTTCTAAGAAAGATGTTTTCGAGCCTAGATCTAGTTCAAATGTTTTTGAAGACAAGAAATTAGTTATTAAACTAAAAGCTGAAATATTTTCCTTTAGGAAGTGTTTGTAAAACTTTACCCTATGTAAGGAAAATTTTGATAAAATTTATTCCAAAATTTGACCTCTTGGAATACTTCTGGTTTTGGTTACACTAGTTCTAAACTGATTTTTAGTAACAACTACTTTGTTCCTCAATGTTCTCCATTCTGTACTAAATGTAAGTATGATGGTCACTGGGAAATGAATATTTCCCTAAAAAAAATCCAATCTAGGATTTCATAAGGCTTATTTTTCTACGAATATGTGGGTACCCAAAGTTTTTCTTTCTGAAATCTCCAGATCCAAGCAAGTATGGATTCTGAAAACCTAACTTTTTTTATTATCTTCATGAAAATAGGGAAAGTACCAACAAAAATTCTTGGAATATGGATAGTGGATGTTCCCAGCATATGACTGGTAAAAAAAAATATTTCGAAAAGATTATCAAGATGAAAGGAGGAAAAGTAACTTTCATAGATAATGCTCTGGGAGAAATTATTGGTATAATTAACATTGTTCTTCTTCAAAAGACTCTAATTTAAAATGTTTTATTGGTTAGAGGTCTTAAGCACAACCTCATTAGCATATGTCTATTATGTGATGAAGGTTACCCTGTGAATTTTAGGAATGATAAGTGCTTAGTACAGAATTGCAAGGAAGAATTTATTCTCTCTACCAACAGGAAAGAGAATGTATACACTTTTAACTCAGAAGACCTTAGGAGCCAAGACATACCTTGGGTTTTTCCAATGGAAGATCATTCTTGGTTGTGGAATAGAAGTTGAGGACACTGTAACCTTAGGAACTTATGAAAAATCTCTAAAAATGGTTTACTTAAGGATCTACCAGAGCTTAGATTTGATTCTTCAAAAGCTTGTGACCCTTGTAAATATGGAAAGAAACATAAATCAAGTTTTAAATCAACCGGCGAAGTCTCAACAACTGATGCACTACAGTTGGTGCACATGGATCTTTTTGGTCCAACACAAACTGGAAGCATTGGGGGAAAGTATTATGTATTTTTATTGGTTGATTATTACACTAGATTTACACGGGTCTATTTTCTAGCAATGAAGTCTGAAGCTTTTTCTTATTTCAAAAGTTTTAGAGCCCATGTCAAAAATGAGAAAAACCTTCCATTGATAACTATTTATAGTGATCATGGAGGAGAATTTCAAAATTCTGATTTTGAAACTTTTTGTAGTAGAAAAGGTATTACTCACAAATTCTCAGCACCCATAACACCTCAACAGAATGGTGTTGTTGAAAGAAGAAATAGAATTTTCCAAGAGATAACTAGAACCATGTTGAGTGTGTATTCTATAGCCAAACATTTTTGGGATGAAGCCGTAAGTATTACTTGTTATACTATAAATTGGGTTCTAAATAGACCTTTTATAAATAAAAGTCTTTATGAGTTATGGAATGGTAGAAAACCTAGAATTTCCTAATTTAAGGTTTTTGGTTTCAATGTATTCATTCTGAATACTAAATATAATTTACACAAATTCACAGCAAAATCTGATGAAGGAATTTTCTTAAGCTACTACACAAATTCTAAGGCTTATAGAGTTTTTAACAAAAACACTTACACTGTTGAAGAGTCAGTACATGTAAAATTTGATGAAACTGATCCCTTTGTTTTCAAATAACCCCAACCTCCATCCTCAGATGTGTTTTCAAAAACGGATTATAAACCTATGGTAGAAAATATTTTTGATAAGGAAAATGTTCAAGAAGATGGTTCTGAAACATTTACCCTAGAATATTTTCTACCCTATGTTGATGAAAAAGTTTTATAAAACCCAAATCAGTCGTTTCTAAAGAATCATCCCAGTGATAGTATCATTGGTGATGTGAGTAAACTTGTAAGAACTAGAAGTTCCTTAAGAAATGAAATAGAACATCTAGAATTTCTTTCCCAATTAGAACAAAAAAGCACTGATAAAGCTTTAAGTGATGATGATTGGATTAATGCCATGCAAGATAAACTAAATGAATTCGAAAGGAATAAAGTCTGGACCTTGGTTGAAAGTCCTAAGGAAACTTCTGTAATTGGAGTAAAATGGGTCTTCAGAAATAAGTTTGATGAAAATGGAGTCATCGTTTGGAATAAAGCTAGATTGGTCGCTAAAGGATATAATCAACAAGAAGGAATAGACTATGAAGAAACTTATCCTCCAGTATCTAGACTTGAATCTATTCGTATTTTACTGGCCTTTGTAGCATTTTTTACTTTCAGGCTTTTTCAAATGGGTGTGAAATTTGCTTTTCTTAACGGTTATGTTCATGAGGAAGTTTTTGTTGAACAACCTCCTATCTCTGAAGACACAAAAACATCCTGATCATGTTTTTAGACTTACCAAATCTTTGTATGGCCTTAAACAACCCCCTAGAGCTTGGTATGATATACTTACAGGATTTTTGATTCAAAATAAATATGTTAAGGTAAATGAAGATCCAACCCTTTTTATAAAGAAAGATAAGAAAAATGTTTTGATTGTTCAAATTTATGTTGATGACATAATATTTGGTTCAACTCAGCAATCTTTAACTGATTCCTTTGTGGATCTAATGAAATCTGAGTTTGAAATGAGTATGACGGGTGAGTTAACATTTTTCCTTGGTTTTCAAATTTCTCAAAAACCAGAAGGAACTTATATATCTCAACATAAGTATATTAAGGATCTTCTTAAAAAGTATGGACATGAAAACACTAAAAGTATTAGTACTCCCATTGGTATCTCAAACACACTTGATCTTGATGAGGTTGGGAAACGAGTAGATGAAACATCTTTTAGAGGTATGATAGGAAGCATACTATACTTGACAGCTTGTCAACCAGACTTGATGTTTTCAGTATGCTAATGTTCTAGATATCAATACAATCCTCAGGAATCTCATTTAAAGGAAATGAAGAGAATTTTTTGCTACTTAAATTGAATCATGGGTCTTAGATTATATTATAATTATGAAAATGATTTTATCTTATTTTTTTTCAAATGATGAATTTGGTCGATGTATAATGGATAGAAAGAGTACAACCAGAACTTGTCATTTCTTAAGAGATTCCTTAGTTTCTTGTTCATATAAGAAGCAACACTCAGTAGCACTATCCACAGCTGAAGCTGAATATATATCAGCTAGAAGTTATTTTTCTCAAGTGTCGTGGATGCAACACACACTCACAGACTATGTCTGGAGTTTTATTAAGACTCAAATTTTGTGTGATAACACAAGTTCCATTGCCCTTAGAAAAAACTCTGCACATCACTCTCAAGCAAAGCACATAGATATTAGGCTTCCATTTTTTAGGGATCACACACTAAAAGAAGATATCATTCTTCAGTTTATTGGAACACACGATCAACTTGCTGACATTTTCACAAAATCTTTACCCCCCGATAGATTTGAATACATTAAATAGATGTTAGGAATGATAATCGTAAGGTAATCTTCCTTAATTAACTTCTTGTTGAACCAATCTTCTTATAGTAATAAACTCCTTTTCATAGGGGTAGTACATCTCTTATGAATATTTTCAAAATTTTTCGTAATGAGTTTTTTAGGTCTTTCATAATGGATTTTTTCATGTTTCTTATAAGTAAGTTTTTTTTGAAATTTTTGGAATGGAAATTTTTGGAATGGATATTTTTGTAATGACAATTTTCGTAATCGAAATTTTCGTACTGGAAATTTTCGTAATGATGTTTTCATACTAGAATTTTTTTGTAATGAGGTTTTCATAATAAAGTTTTTATACTGGAAATTTTCGTAATGAAATTTTAGAAATCTGCAGACCTTAAATTTTTGTAATGAAATTTTCTGAACTGCAACTTTCATAATGAGAATTTTTTTTCGTACTCAAATTTTTTGTTGTGTTTTTTATCTACTTCGCAATGAGTTTGTCGTAGTAAGTTTTTCATAGTAAAATTTTCATCAAGAAGAATTTCACCTATTACGAATAATCTTCCTAGAAATCCAAAAGGTAAGCTATTCTTACTTAAGTTTTCGTAATCATATTTTTTATATTGGTATTTTCTTTTGTATTTCACGGATTCAAGTTTCATTAAATCCGAATGTTTTCTTTTAAAACCTCAAAAGATAGAATTCAACCAAATTTTGTTTTCCTTGCGGATACATTTACAACCGTCAGATCAGATCTGAAGAATTATCAATCGTTAGATTGGATTTGGAAGATGAAAGTTCACTTCCATCATTAATATAAAGGACCCCCTATGGTTGTCCCCAATCGGTTATCAAGATCTTGCATCTCTAAGATCTACCTCTCTACAAAATCCTGTTCCAAATTCTTCAGAAGTACTCCAATCCGAATGTCTCTAGAAGCCCAAGAAATGTCTACTAAGTCGATTTTAGGGTGGCTAATCTACAGGGAAAGGTCAGTGAATCCAATTTTTTTCAAAAAGTATGATTCTACCATTTCTAAAAACATAAAGCTCAATAGATGGGAAAGTATAGCTATTTCAAAGACAGCAACACAAGATGTAGTTTTTCCAGATCTTCTTATTGAATTCTACGAGTTAGTGTGCTTCTTTAAGGAAGCTGAAGGTGATAGGTTTTCATTCAAATCCTATGGAAAAACCTACAAAATCTCTTACACCAAGGCTGTAAGCTTGGTGGGCTTATCATACGAAGGTGAAGCCAAATTTTGTTCACACAAGTTGCCCGATGTTCAGGGAAGTTTCAACAAGGTGAAGGCTTTGGAATTCCTTGTAATCAAAGATGAAAAAACAACAAATATTTCCCATCTATCTACCAACAACCAGATTCTACAATTATGGGTAAAAGGTCTCATTGTTCCGAGAAGGGGTGATAAGGATACCCTTAAAAAGAGTGATATCTACATCTTAGATTTTTTGGTAAATCTAAGGAAGGTGAACTTCATGAAGCACATTCTTATCACGATTGAGAATATCAAGAATTGAAATATTAGAGCTCAGATCATTATATATTAGGCATTGCTTTCTAAGTTGACAGTTCGGTGCCCAGAATTCTTCAAAATTACATGCTTCTCAAAGCCCAAAAATTGAAAGGTAATGCTGATTAGTGACGACACCTTAAAGAGGATGAATGTTGGATTTTCAAAAGAGACATGTGAGTTCTCTGATCTACCAGAGGAAGAGGTAGAAGCTGTTCCAGAAAATTTAGAGAAAGCTGAACCATCCAAGAAGGCCGGCAAGAAAAGGAATTTGAAATAAGTGGTAGCTGAAGGTAAAAATCCTACTTCAAAGGAAGTCGAATCCACACCTCCTAAACCCAAAAAGCAAAAAGTATACCTAGATGAGGTGGTAGAAATGTGGAGAGATCTCAAAGAAAATAGGAAAGAAGGGGAGCCATAGTTTGGCTTAGACCTTGCTGAGGCTAAGGCCTTAAAAGAAAAAGCTGCTGATGAGTTAGAGAAGCAAGCTAAAGAGAAGAATATGAAAAAAAAGATGTCAGAGACAGAGATTGTTCAATCTCTCTTGAAAGACATAGAAATAGCCTCTGAGAATATTCCCATTCCGATGTCTTTCTTGGTTGAAAGTTTACCAGAGACTCTGGGGAAGAACTCCATGACTCCGGAAAAATATCAAGAGAAGATTGATGAAGAAAGGAAAGTTGAGAAAGAAGTAATGAAGAAAGTTCAGCAAGTTGTGGAAGAAGTTCCAAAAGAAAATATGAGTGGAGGTTCTGATTATGTAATTAGGAATATTGAAGAATATCAAGATAAGGGAACCCCATTCGAGAAGTTTTCACTCTAGACTTCTCAAGATGGATCCTCAAAATTGGCTACACCCGCAGATGATGAGAAAGATGAAGAGGAGGTGAACAAGCCATCTAAAGAAGAATGTCATAATCATGACTTTATATATCCAGATGATTTTGAGGCTGGGTATGAGAAAGAAAAGGTTGACGAAGATAGGATTCTGCAATTATCTGACAGTGAGCATGAATCTCCAGAAGAAGAGGCCATTCCGGGGACTAGTAAGGGTAAGCAAGTGCTTATTAATACCCCAATGAAAGATATCATAAGGAAGAAGCATGTTGGAGGCTCTTCTAAAAGAAAGATGGTGGAAATAGAAGAAGAAAAATCTCCTAAAAAGTTGTCTGATTCGGAGTCATCTGCATTGGGACATGATTTTGTGGTTGAGTCTCTGATGAAATTGGTAGACACCATTCCAATCATTCCTACACTAGACTTCAGATGCCAGGTGCTTGATCACACCTTGAATCAGAAGTCAAGATCCTTATCTTTGGTAATGGATAAATGTGTGAAGATTGAATTAGAGCATAAAAATTTTCTTATCAACTAAGAGGTCCACAAAAAGTCACGCTGAAAAATAACCCTTTGGTCTAAGAAAATTGTTGAAGATATGGAAGATCTTGATCATTTACAACAAGATGTTAAGGAAGATTTTGGTACTGAGGATGTCAAAATAAAAAATCATTCTGACAGTTTTCAGGACAAGATGAACCTAGAGAAAAATACTCGGATTCAAGATGTCAAAGATCTAAATAGAAAGATAAATTATGTTGATCAAGGTTTGAAATCAGAAAGATATCTCCGGACTGAGATGGAAGAGAAGATAGTGAAGCAAGAGGAGTTGCTGAAGGCTTAGGCAGAAGCCCGGAAGGCTCAACAAGATAGAATCATAGCCTTAGAAAAGCAAGCCGAGGAGGATCATAAAGAGCTCAAAAAGATGAAGACAATTGTGAAGAAGCTCTTTCCCAAGGAAAAGGAATGAAAATAGATTCAATCTGATCACTTGTTGCATTTGATTTTCCTTGTAAAAATTCTTCCAATTATAATAGAATTGTGCTTGTTTTTTTCTTTGGTTGTCTTTACTAATATCTCAGGTACCATATTTCTTTTCTATTCCATCAAACTCTTTTTGAAAATCACAAATGGGGAGAAGGAAAAATTCCTCAAAAAGGGAGAAAGAAAAATCTAAAGGGGAGAAAGAAAAATATTCATAAGTAAAAGAGATATACCTAAGTAAGGGGGAGTTAATCTAAGGAGGAGTTTTTCAGTACAAGAAATTTCCATACTCAAAACAAATCCCATTCCCGAAAATCCAGAATTTGATCCTTAGAGTTCTATAGCCTAAGATGGAGTTAGTCGTATTCATCTTTCTCCATATGTAAAGGGAGACAAGTGTTAATTTTTCTAAGTCCTTTTATTATTTTTTGTAAGGATGTTTGTGCTTTCCAAAAAGGGGGAGAATGTTGAGTCAATAAGGTTTTCCTTATGACTTTTCCATTCCTTCATGTTTTTAAAATCAAAAACACCTTATCTTAGGGAAAGTCTCATTTTAGCCCATGTTTCATTTTCTTAAGGAAAATTTCCTTCCCCAAAGAAAATTTTCCTTACATTTTTGTCATTGTTCAATTACATTTCTTTTCTAAGGGTAAAATTCGGATTGTAACTAAAGACCCCAGAATCATATAATACTTAGATATGAAGCATTCTATTTAAGACTGCGAATTCAGACTCTGAAAATTTACTAGTTTGACTCTGAACTTTTACTAGTTCGACTCCGAACTTGTACTAGTTCAAATCCGAACTTCTATTAGTTCGACTCCGAACATTTACTAGTTTGACTAGTTCGACTAACAACTTCTATGTGTTCGAATAAAAACTTCTACTAGTTCGACTCTAAACTTCTATGAGTTCGACTCCGAACTATTTAAGTTCAGGTTCTAAATTCTTGTGAATCCAGACTCCGAATTTCCTTGAAATTCAGACTCTGGAATTCTATAGAATTCAGGTTCTGAATTCTTACAAAACGGAATCCGAATATCTTTTTATTATAGACTCCTAATTCTATTTTTTAGTTACAAAACGAAATTTCATACTTTTCTTACATTTCGAACTTTTATTTACATTCATTCCGAACTTCGGTTTTACTTATGCTTACACTTGTTCTAATATAAAACGATGTTGTCCCTTCAGTTATCAAATTATCGTTGGTTGAGTGACACATTTCTAGGTCCCTCTAAAATTTAAGGAGAAATATGACTTTTGGTGGAGGGAGCTAACCGTTGGAGCTTCGCCTATAAATAGAAGCTTATTTGAAAAGAAGAAACAACACTTGACAACATCTTTGACATTGGTGCTTACATGCTGTTAAAGTGATTTCTAGAGAGAGAGGCTCTTATCAACTCTCAAAGCTTCATGTAGAAATTTTGAACAAGCTATTCAAACTTTTCCTTATGAAGACTTGCTTCATGCGACTCCGATTGTTGCTGATTAAAATTGACGACTTCCGGGGATAGGATGATAGAGGTGCCGACTACCTGATAGTTGAGGGCTTGCAGGGATAACAAGATAGACTCTGATATTGGTATCGAGGGCTTACCCTGGTGTGGGTAAGATAGACTTTCTTGAAATTATAAATAAAGGGACCTCTTATCCAGTGTTTTTGGATTCCCTTCTCTTTGGGTTAAAAGAGTTCATATTTGTTACTCATAGTTTTACTACTTTGTTTTCTGCTGTGCATGTTGTATTATTAAGGAATGTAAAACTTTATTATACTTCCTTGATTGTACTCTGATTTAGTTAGATTCTATACGTTTTAAGGTATAATCTTAGTTGGTGTAAACTTTTGTTAAGTTTCATTTCTGGAATCACTTTTCCAGAATTAAGCAAGTCTTTAGAACTTTGAGGTGTTGTGAATTTTGGTTACGCAAAATTTTCTTCAAGATTTTTTAAAGTACAATTCACCCCCTCTTGTATTTGAGCATCTAATACTTATATATTAGATCCTACATTTGGTATTAAAGAGTATATCATAATCACATACCATCTTAACAAAATCTATTGGAGAAACCACAATGGTAAAATCCTTCTTTCTTAACTATAAGGACAAGTAAAATTACCCAATGTATTAGTGAGCTATAATGGGTATCACCCTTCTTATGAGCTATTTCAGGCTCACACATTCATCAGGAGATATAATGGACATAAACCCATCATATAAGCTATATCAACTTCACCCATTCACCATGATATATAATCAGGATCAAACCTTTATATAATATTTATTGGGTTAACCCTTCATCATGAATTATGTTTATGTACTGCTAATGAATTAAATATTTATACTATTTCAATTTTCAATATATCAATAAAAAATGTTATTTCATTATAGGATTCACCCCTGGAAAATAATCTAGTTCCACATGAACATAAATATCCATACAGATAAAGAATAAAGATGGTATCATTATAACATATCCCCAATGGAGTATAAGTAACATTAAGGGTTGTTGATATTGATGAATGGAAATACCATTAAAAGGTTATTAAAAAAATTTGTTTGGGGAAAATAAAATTTCAATTAAAAAATTCACTTCCAAAAACTAAAAATTCATAAAATATTATGAAAATAATTTTCATTCAAAATTACGGTCGAGATTTTTAGTACAACATACACAAATTGGGAAAAAAAATTCACCTGTCATTTTTTCTGATAAATCTTCTACACCAGGAATCTAGAAAATATCATCAACATTGGATAACTCAATCTTGGGATTAATTTATTCAATGGTGTGTACATGCACTAGATTTATTAAGAACTTACTTAATATTGAGAAATAAAATTTTCCATAGTCTTTAGAGAGGTGGGGTGGAATAACAAAGAACATCTCACGACACAAATTACATTTAAATATAAAAATGTATAATGTGCCATAAACATAGATGTCCCTTCTTATTATACCATCTATCCCCTTAAAAAAGATATACCCTCAAGTATATAGGATATCATACATGGAAATACATGTCTTTCTTATGATTTTAAGAAATAAATTTCTCTCTCTATTGAGCATTCTTGATAAGAGTTTGGATAAATAATACATTATATGTTTAATCCACAAGGATTTTTAGACCAATTATATTTCTTTTCCCGAACCCTTCTTAGTAATATGTAGTATGTGATATTTATGCTACAAATCTTCAAAAGGTTCCATTTGAATGCTAAAATGAAATCAGTTATTGTTATTCAAATTCCACCATTGATAGATAATGATCCCAAATTCTACATAAGTTGATAGATTATACTGTACAAATTTACTATAATATTTATATAGTGTTTTTTGATTATCCATCAGTTTGAAGATTATTAGAGGCACCTTGATGTATCATAGTATTTATATTCCTTTTGAATACTCTCCAGATATTGATGTGAATTTTGGACCATGATGGGATATAATTGATAGGGGTGAACCATGAAGCCCTTCAGGTTCATTAGTATGGATCTATTCAAGGTTCTTAATGGGTAGATAATCCCTTACGTATAGAAAATATGAATATTTTATAAGGTGAACCATAATAACACATTTTATTTATTCAACTTATTTTTCATAGGAATCGTAGAAATAGATTCCATTGTTATATTTTCCCATTTTCATATTTCTTTGTAGATAGGTTCCATGAAACTATTTAGAGTTTCTCTCTTTACCATTAGTTTTTGAAATATCAACTATCTCGATATATGATCAAACATTTTTTCACTCCATATTTTTTGATGGAAATTTTTCTTTTAAATCCATATTTTTCTTGGAGCCACAATTGTGTATAGAGAAATTTTATCATAGATCATAATCTGGTAATTCTATCATTATCATAGGAATCGATTGTATATATTTATTCATTATAAATTTCAAAATTCTATCTTTATAATTGAAATCCATTAATATCTCAACTTTTATTAATTTATCATTAAATAGAAATCTCTTATCAACTTACTGTGACTTCTTTATACTATATTAAAAATATGGTTGGTTATTTATTTATTAAAGGAAGTATTTTTTCCATTCCCTAATAATTTTCATGTACATATTTACTATATCAATGGGTATCCAATCATTTATTCTGTCTAAAAATGGATAGAACTCATTTTTCCACCACACACAATGCTTATTCACTCTTGTTCACATTCCTAGGGTGGTAGTGTATTGTATAGTAATTGTCCTTAAGTAGTTGCTTTAATATAATTTTTATCATTATAAAATATTTATAAATAAATATAATAATTAAACTCTTTTGATTTGTGAATATATGGATTCATTTTATGTAAATGTTTTGTCTCTATATAGTGACCCCTGAAAAACATACATATATATTACATTATTTCGTTGAATTTTTAATATATCTTGAAAATTAATATAGTTGAGAACTATAAAATATTATTATACTTACATGAAAATCATACATATATATATTATTTATCATCTATAAAATCATTCATTATATAAGTTACCATTGTCGACACACCATACTTAGTACACATCTTCATAACCTAATACTAATTAGAAACATAAGACGGGGTGGGATCAAATGATCGGTAATGGTAATCATTGGGGACATTGATCAATGATCATATATAATAATTTTTTGTAAAAAACGATATGATAACATGTTATAAAAAATAGAAAACCATACCCAAAAATTTTTAGATCACAATCAGAAATCATGGAATAAAACATTAGTATATCATAAGATTGCGAGATCATAAAATAAATAAATCACAATCCACAAGTTAAAATCATAAGAATATAAATATCTCATTACTTTGTCACCATAATTAGAATATAAACCATATCATATGTCAAGGTAAACTTACAAGGCCACCATATCATTGTGGATTATGCATCACCACTGATTTCCCTTATCCTAAGGTGTTAAGAATCCCAACCTATTTCCCATATTGGATTGAGAATATGAACCAATTTTCAACAGTTATCTATTAAGATATAAGGATTTACCCTAATAGTGGGATGTAAATATAATTTTGACCCCAACCATTACATAATAAAAACCATATATATATATATATATGTGTGTGTGTGTGTGTGTGTCACAAGATCATTAATCTTTCATCATATCATCATATCATGACACATAGAAAAGAAAGGGGGGGTATGCATCTCATAATAATAGTAATAATAATAATAAACCATTAAAATAAAAAATAAATACGATATCATTAGATTATATCCCCCCAAAAATATAAAAAACCATAAAGTAGGATGAGATAGATGAAAAATTCCACTAAATTATCATTTGAACTTTTCTTTGAAAACATGAGAAAATATCCTTTTTTATAACACTTTAACTAATAATTCATGGAATATTAATAAAGTCATTTTCTTTGAAAATTACCAAATAAAATTATAAATGAACCATCAAATAAAAGAACAATTGTGATGGTGAGAAAATCCCTCTTTTCCATATTCGATAAAAAAAGAATACCTTTCAAACTTTTATAAAAATTAAAAAATGAATTATTTTAAAAACTTTTAGAAATTTTCCACTGTAAATAAATTCAATGGTAGTGAAAATTGTAATATTTAATAAATTCCCTGTATAGTTAAGAACATTCATTAAATAATTTTAATGAGTATGTACATGGAAGAAAATGTCAAACAATCAAATAAAATTAAGGTTGAAATTTCGTTAAAAATGTTATCTCAATCATTTTTAGTTCAAAAAATGAGAGAAAAAAAATAATAATTTAAATTTATTAAAAAACCAAAGGATAAAAAGTATTTTATTTAAATTAAATTATCTATAAAATATTTTTTAATGAAAATTTAGCAAAGATAATCATGAAATAAAATGATATTGTAACAAAAACCTTCACCTGGAATCCAAATTATTTCATAAGTGCTATAAAATCCAGTATAATAAATTTATTTATTTTTTTAATTTTATAGTATAACCACATATATACCTATAATATCATATATTATAAAATTATAACATTTAAACACCCATTTAAGAATAATTTTTTAATAAATCATTGTCTCTGGGTTTTAATTGAATTTTTTTCATGTAAGTTTGTGGTTTGAAGTTTTGATCCTGGCCTATTAATAATATTTACATTATATCAAAGATGTTACTAATAAAACAAATATCATATATATATATATATATATATATATTAAATTTATATATTTTTATAAATTACAATAAAAAGTTGATATAGTGAAATGAATCACACCATTAATGGATATTGTTGTTCGTACATTCGAAAGAATGAAAATTCCATCTTATAAAGAAAGGAAAGAAATTATGATAATATTTTATCATTACAGAATTATAATTATACAATAAATAAATGTATATTAATTATATCCATCCTCATTACTATCCCTTTAATGCCACAATCCATTTTTTAAATTTTATTGAAGATTCCACTTTGAGCGAAAGTGGAAACCTATAGAACCATTCCTTTAGCATCAAAGAAAAACACCCTAAAAACACACATTATAAGTTCAAAATTTAAAAAACAAAATAGAACTCTTAACCATGCCAAACTATAAGATTTATCAAGTTTAAAAATCAAAAAGGGACCAATCACACCTCAAAACCTATGAGCCTACTGAGGATGTCGTCATCCATATTAACTCCACACTACAACCACCAAATACAACATTTCAAAAATTGAAAACCAAAAAATAAGTTAGACCATCATCATGAATCTGTCACCATCACCTTGAGGCAGAGACACTAAAAAATTTCCTCCACCAAATCCCCCTAACACTACTGAGATCACTATCATCACCACTATTGATAACCACCCGAAACAGTCTTCACCATGGGTGAGAGAACAAAAAATACAGTTGAGAGACACCATCATCACTAAGGGATAAGTCATCACCATCATCACTAAGAATAAAAGCCAATAATCGACATCATAATTAATGTCATTGAGCCATATATGACACTAGTAGAAGAAATATAGAGGAGAAACGAAAGGCAGAACACCCAGAAGCACCAGCCGCCTCAGCACTGATGAAATCCGCCACCAGAATCCATCATCATGGTCATCAACCAACCAAAAACCCATGAACCACTGAAGGAACCCATCACCACAGTCTTCAACCTCAAACCACCAACGAAATCCTAGAAACCATAACACAACGCCAAAGAAAAATAGGTGAAACCAGGTGATGACACCCTAAAAACCAAATAAAATAAAATAAAGGAAGACAACCGAAAAGCACCATTGCACGGGGATGAAACTATAGAAAGGGTCCAATGATGAAACCCCAAACAAGTAAGATAATAGTCTTTAAGGGGACCTTTAACTACCAAACCACTATTACAATTCCTCGATGTTCCCATCATTCCAGATCTAGATTGGGGAGGATTGTTGGGACTCAAAGATAGTGTGTAGTATGGTAGTCAGAGATTGGCCTTCAAAATGTCATGGGAGAAGAAACCGAGAGGGGAAACCTAGATCCAAAAATAGAGAAAGAGAGAGGGGAGGACCTACAGAGAGAGAAGTCTAGAAAAGTTGAAGCAAAAGATCCAATGCTATCGAGGAGAATCCCTAGGAGGAGGATGTTCAAGAGTAGAGAAAAAAGAATGAGAGAAGCCCTTGAGAGTGAGGCACTATATGAAAAAATGGAAAACTAATTGCATCTCTTTATGGATGTGGTATTCCACATATACGATTGAGAAACATTATATTTTTCCATAGGATTGGAAATTAATAAATAAGATAAGATATTATAATTAAAAAATAATTATTATGTAAAAAATCTCTTATAAAAAAATTAAATCTATCATAATAATCAAATACAAATGACAGTGATGGAAAATGAATTATATCACTATATGGATGCTTTAATCCACACATATGTTGGAGGGATACATTCATTTCCAATGTAATTGAAAGGAGGAAACAAATTTATTTCATAATAATAATAACATCTCAGTTTATTTATAAAACCATATTCATTATGTTATGATTTATACAATTTGTTTTTGGAAGGTGGATGAAGAAATAAATTTGAAAGTACTCAGTTATATCTTATTCTTCTTCAATGAAATATATCATTTATAGTACACTATAATCCTTTCAAGGATGGTATTATAATAAAAAAGGATCTATAGGATATAGATATGGATGCTATTAATTGATTGAGGATGGTATTGGCAGAGTTAATTTGTTCTTTAAGTGTGAATAATTTAAGAGGTCGAGTATGCATTTATAAAAAAGGGAGTGAAAACACATGGAATATCTTAGAAGTTTAAATTGTATTATTGTTTTATTAAAGAAAAACTGATCCAAAATGACTCATATCCAAATAGGAGATGATATAGGTATGAAATATGAGAATAAACTAGGAAGTTAACACATTCTAGTGAATTTTAACCCATATAATTCTGGTTTTTAACGTTTTAACTAGTTTTAACTCTTATTATGGTAACTTACTCTTTATAAATATTACTATTCATATTGAAAAAAATGGAAGTGTCCTCATCAATTTTTTTTTGAAATTATGATTTTAATTATGAAGAATATTTTATATAATTAAAAGTATATAATTTTTAGAAATTAATTTGAAACCAATCCAACAAAACACGATGAAAAATACATATAGAAAAATTGTTTTTTGTATATTTTTTTACCAAAATTAAGCATAATGTAAATTAAAATGAAAATAATTCGATAATTTTTAATCAAATGGACCTAAATAAATTTTAAATTCAATTCATAGAAAAATTTAATTATAAAAAATTAATGGGAAAAGATATATTTCAATAAATATTTTATTATTTCACTAATCCGTGCATAAAATATTTAAGAAAAAACAAACAATCCACCTTAATCTAAATTTGATATCATGATTTCAAAAATGACATCATTTGTGTAAAATAAAATTAATAAAATTGGTATAAATTAATTATAATACTTTTGTAGAAATTGAAATGAAAGCATTTTTGAATAATATATATTTTTAAAGCATCGATTGACCATACTGGAAATTGTGAAATTATATATTATACATTACTAAATATATTTTTACTATATAAAACCTTTTTAAAAATTTAATCATGAAATATTTATTCCTATTCATTTATATAATATTTAATCTTGTTTATAATGATATACCATATCATGAATCATTTGGACTTGAGGATGTGTGTAAATTAAACTATTAAGAAAAATTTAATTTATTTATGGAAAATATATCACTAAATCATGATTTGTCAGATATACCCCATTATATGAATTTTTTCCGTTGATATTCCATTACTTAGGAATAAAGTACTAAGGATACTTCAGGATCATCTCATCCTAGTGTTGCCATATGGGTTTCTAAACTTCATGGGTATCCCACTAAATATTGACCATATGAGTGGTATTTTTTTGTAACACATTATCTATATGATAAAGGATTTATATTTGTTGCCATTCTTAAGAAATATCATTATCCAATGGTATAACCTCAATGTTTAGTTTATGTTAAGGATATGGAATTAAATTTAAATGGAAAGATACCTGAAATACACCATGAACATGAGATATATTCTATGGAATCCATAATATATAATAAACCATCTCAATTAGATCTAGAATCTATAGAGAGAAAATATTACTTTGGCTCAGCTTTCTCAACTTTCCAAATTTTAGATTTCATTGTAAAATATCTACAAAAACCTTATATCATGTTTGAGTTTTCTTGACATTCTTTGGAATAGATCTAAAATTTTTGTTTTAAAATTCCTCCACTAGATATATCCAAAATATATTTTTTCACCCCTCTTCATCCAAGAATGTTGGAGTTCTAATCTTCCTTCAATAGATAGATTTAAAAGGATACATATAAATTCTTCATTGAAAGATTTTATTGTAATAAAATTCATCTAAAGGAAGTAATTGATACCAACCACTATTATAATCCATTGATAAAGATCTTAATATTACTTTTATAGTTTTAATAGACCTCTCAGAATCCCAATTTGTCTAAATACAATACGAAGTACTGAAACTCAAATCAATATCCATAGCCAACTAATGACTTCGGTAGAATGTCAAGGTAATCCTTAGATTCTCATCAGATATAATTATTAGTGGTATTCAATTCAATATCCCCTATTAATTAATATATATGTGTGTATATTGATCAATAGATAAATCTTATCTAGTATAAATGAAGTCTGAGGAATTCTAAAGGTATTCCCTTATATCCCAACTAATAATGTAGACTTTATATGTTTTTGAGAGTCTAATGAAAAAAATCCATAGTGATGTTTTCCCATTTATATTCTATTATGGTTTGTGATTATAAAATCCACTTATTATATAGTATATCATCTTTAATAGGATGACATTCCAAGAAATGAGATCAATGTTTTAAAATATATCTCTTCAAGTTATCCCAATAGAAATACCCTTTTAGATCTCTATACATATTCATACTTCCAGGACAAATAGAGAATGATGATCTATGTGTACAATAGTTATTTCTTCTACTATAGTATTGATCTGACAAATACATGGTTCCCCAAACTTATCATTATATCATTATATGGGTTAAGATTAGGAACATTTCTCACATTTGTCTATTGTTACACATCCTTCTTCTACACCTCTTTATTCCTCACATGGACGGGTGGTTAAAAATTCATCTGAGAAAGATATGATTTATCCTCTTTCCTCATGATTTCATGATATATATTTTTAAAATCAATAAATAGTTGATCTCCTTCCATCCCCTTCATTAACAAACTAGAATGGTCTTTCTGACTCAAATAAATAATGATATTGTTCTCTTTCCAGTGGTTTAAATTTATTAAGTAATTATAATATTTATTTAGAGACAACAATCTGATATGGAACATATTAAAAATTTTCTACATGAATATATACATCTAGAATTTTTGAAATGTATATATGATAAAACATTCTCCATAAAGGTTATTCCACCATATATTTAATGAAAAAATTACAAATTCCAACTCCTAATCTTGTATCAGGTAATTTGAATCATATATTTTCAATTAGGGAGGAATATTATATCATAGTATCACTACAAAATCAATTATTTGTTTTCCTAAAATTCCCTATTTTGGGAAAAGTGGGAAACTCATAGACTGGATACCCCTCACAAATTGAAAATTTGAAAAAACATGGACCCAATTCAAAATTCAAAATTATAAGGCACCACCGTCGGAACCAAATCTCAGAAATCATGCTACCGCCAGAGAAAAGTGAGGATGCCATCATCATAAACAACATCACCTTCCATAAAAAAAGAAAAATCCATTACCGATGTAAAAAAACCACTGGAAAACATCCCACCACTATATCCATCGCATAAAGACACTTAATTTATCATTGATAAACCCTTTTTATCACCACACTAGAAAATTTTGAGAATATTGAAACATTGATAAAAAACACAAAAATTATTCAACGTTACCGAGCATCTTAGATATATCCATCTTAGAGAACCTAACTGAGAAATGTCATTGTCATCAATCGATCCCCACCGGTGACGAAACTCAAAACAAAGTACCAAAGAAAAAAGTAAAACAAGGAAAATAAGATGAAAGGAACCAAGAAGGTGTGGAAAACACGAATGAAAAACTAAAGGCAACTAAGTATAAAACCCTAAAGGGAATCCCTAAAGACACAAAACCGTATTTCTGAAAACCTATGAGTATCCATTGATCTAGATCTGACATGGGGAGAAGTGGTAGAACATTCGATCAGAGTATGGATGAGGCAGATGGGGGTATGGAAGGGGAAAGAATAACACAGGGATAGAAAACCAAGGGGGAAATAGAGATCGAAACCCATAATAAGAAGAATAGGAATGAGGAAGTGGGAACTGATATTAAAACCATAATATGAAACTGAGACTAAAACTTGAAGAATAAACCCCAAACATATCAATAGAAACTAAGGGATGAAGCCACCAAAGTGGAGACTCTTGCATTTCCCTAACTCCGTCAACCATAGTCTCAAGGCAATCTAAAAAACAAACACACTCATCCAAGATGGAGTTATGTGTCTTTGTCGAAATTAGTAAAGTAGGGGTGGAAGAGGTGGAAATGATATAACTCCATTGAAGATAGAGATAATGAACCTGGAAAGAGGAATGTTGAAGAATCTAGATAAGGATATCCTCTAAGGGGACATTAGAATCCATTGAGGAATATGGACAATCCAAAAGATGAAGAAACAAGAGGATATGGAGGATATGTCCATCATTGTCGAGGTGAAATCGAAACCCTTATAAGAA
This sequence comes from Viscum album, assembly GCA_963277665.1. Lineage (NCBI taxonomy): Eukaryota > Viridiplantae > Streptophyta > Magnoliopsida > Santalales > Viscaceae > Viscum > Viscum album. The sequence goes on along the minus strand of OY728163.1, from coordinate 1,368,951,100 downwards.
GAAAAAGAAGTGGAAAGATAGAGCCAGAGAGAGTGCTGGAAGAATATGGAACCATTATAGTGAGAATAACTTTTATCACAATATAATTTTGTATAAGGACACATCATAGTATCTTCTTTGAGGAATCAATAAAGAATAGAAAATAATATCTCATTTGTTATAGTATAAACATAGATGTACAAACCAAGCTTATTATTAGATCCTTCGAATTATTTTCACATTCATTTTCCATGAAAAAAACAACTTCCTTCTGAGTTAACTTGCTGAGTGAAATTGGTAGTATTGAAATATATATCACAAAACATCGATAGAATCCATCCAACCAAAGAAAAACATGGATCTTGCTAACAATGGTCAGTCCAGAGCATTTATAAATTTCTCTGTTCATTAATAGACCAACCGGTATACCCTCACTTGAGATTAGATGACCCAATATTGAAACCTTCTAAATCCAAAATTTCTAATGGTTAAATTTATCCTACAATATGTCCTTCCTAAGGGTATTCATGAAAATTTTCAAATGTTCTACATGAAAATACTTTCTCCTCAAATATAAAATAAATTCATCTATAAATACATCCTTAAAATGATTGAGACAATCTATAAAGACACAATTAATAAGATTATTGAAGATAATAAGGGAACTTATACTTCCAAATCACATCCCTATAAATTCATAAATCCTATACCTTATATGGATGGGATTCATGGGTATGCCCCCATTTTTTAGCCTCTATTGAAGAATTTAGAATGATGTTTAATATTGGAAAATTATGATACTCCATGTAGTTGATAAAACAAGTCATCATTATGTTAAATAAGATACTTCTTCTTGATAGTGATCCTGCTAAGTTCTTAATAATAAAGATGAAGATGAATTAAATCATATTTTGTGAAAAGAAATACAAGTGGAAAAACCCATGGTTATAATCCAGGGAATATTAATCCCTTTTTCAAGATTCTCTTAGTATTTCTTCTTCTATTACTACAACTAAATACAGGTAATTCTATATATAATATTTGAAATTAGTGTATCACTAGGTATTTTTTTATTGAAAATGAAAATTCATGATTTAGGAGAATAATTAAAATTATTAAAAAAAATACATTGGCATAATATCCAATAATCAGAATGTATTCGATTTTGAGTTTCTCTCCAACCATCTAAGATAAATATCCCTCATGGTTAAGAACTAAGACCCATATATGAGAAGTAAATTCTATTGAATGCTAATATACATCCTCACATTGATAAAATATCATATGTTGAATCAGAATATCAAATGTGATTTCCTTATCCTTGAAATTTATTTGTAATCTATATCGAGAAAGATAATTAATGATTAATATCACATCATATTATACTAAAGGGTGAAGAGAAATATTTTCATAGGGAACATTCTTACCAAATTGAACATCAAATCTCAATTTATGGAGCGGAGGATATGTGTGCCTTATCCATTATCATCCCCTTAAAAAATTAATATAGAATATTACCCTCCTTGGGAAAATTATATACAAAATATAGGGTGAGATTATTTTCATAGTAAGGGTATAGATGAGAGATATCAGTAAATGATCAAATATAATAATATCAGGAGAATAAGGGTATGATAACATGCAATTTATAATAGGAAATTCTTAAAAAAATCCTAGATCATAATCACGAATCATGTTATAAAATGTTAGAATGACAACTGATTGGAAAATCACTGAAAAATCATTTATGAGATAGGATATTAAGTAATAAGAATATTGAAATTTCACATGGTTGTGGAACCATCATAGAATTAGAAACTACATCAGATGTCAAGGTTAACCAATGGGACCATAATATCATAGAAGATCAAACATAACCACATGTTCCCCATATTAGAGTGGATCATGAAAACTCACATATTTTTTTATAGTGGATAAAGAAAATCTAATCATTTACCATAAATACATAACTATATATAAGGATTTTCCCAATTAATTATATAGTTGTATATTTTTAGGTCCACTAATCAGCTAATGAAACCCAAACATATGTATTCCACAAGATTGAAAAGCATTATTCATATCTTCATAGAATTAACCCAAGAAAATAAATGAGTTTTTTGAACCTCTCATCATCATAATAATAAACCATATGTAGAAATAATAAATAATTTATAATTTTATCACATACCATGTAAATCATATTAATCATTAAAAAATTGTTACATATATTTAAAATTAATAAAAAAGGTAAATTGAATACTTCATTTACAATATAAGAAAATATAATTTTCCATTGATAAAATTTAAAGTAAAAAATCAAATATTTTTTATAAAATAAAATTATTTGAATAAAACATCAGAAAAATTAAAAGAAATATTCAATTTAAACAATGGTCGTGATGATAGGAAAATCCATTGATGATTTATATCTTATAAGATAAAATTATAGTCTCACTATTGTTAAAAGTAAAAAAAAGGCTTTTTTGGAAATGTTTTAAAAAATTCAATTTTTATACCACTATAAATAAATTCAAAACTAGTGAAAAATAATTTTTAAATCATTTAATATATTGGTATGAAAATTCAAAGAGTAAATTTTATGTGTATAATCATGGGGTAAAAAGTTCATTGACCAATGAGTAAAATAGTTAGGCTTTAATTTAAAAACATTTTCTTCACCATTTTTCGTACCCAAAAAAGAAAAGTGGAACTGATAATTTAAAATTATACATCTCAATATAATATAAAAGAATATTTGGGAATAAAATGTTAATATCTATAAAATGTTTCTCAATAGAAATTTAGCATAGAGAGTCCTGATTAGAAATGAGATTATTACATAAAATTGTACCTCAAGTATAAATTGATTTATAAGAACATTAACCTTATATATAATAAATTTGAATATGTAATAATTATATAAAATAACCAAAGGAATAAAAATAATAACATATATTCTCATCTTATAACATATAAACACCTGTTTATTAATAACTATTTATTAAAATCATTATTTCCGATTGTTGAAAATATTATTTTTTAAGTATGTTTTGGTTCAACACTTACAGTCCTTGCATCTTGATCATGGATCCATAATAAATTTAATTATAATAATTATAAAATATAAATTAAATTTTAATTATATACATATTTATATCCATCTATAAAATTTAGAGATATAGAACTTAAAAACAATACTCATGGGGATGGTAATTTTACATATACATAAATTCCATTTTCATCTTCGAATGAGTGGATGAAAAGAAAGATAATTTTTTTATCATTAATGAATCATAATGATATACTGAATATCATACATATTAATTAAATATATCCTTTTTAAAATCTATATAAATTAAAAATGATAAACGAATCACATCGTTTCATTGCGGTGGTAGTGCACACGTACTCACAAGCTATGTAATAATTTTCCAATGGATGAATATGTAATATGGTAAAAAAGTGATTATAATTAAAAAAATAATCTTTTAAATTTTTTCATATATAAATAATCAATATATCATAATAACCATACAAAAATTACAGTAATTGATAACTAATCACACCTCATTGTGGAGGAAATAGTCCACATGTACCCATGAGCGGTACTTTCATTTACCATTTGTTGTAAACTAGGTCGAAAATGATTATTACACAACAATAATAAAATCTATCTATTTTTATGATACTATTAAGATAATTTTATTATTTTAAAAACATTTTTATAGACGGTGGAAGAAGAAATAAAATCCAGATTACTCGGTTTAGAGTTATAGCTCTTCTTTGAGAAAGCTATTTTAGATTAAACCATAAGCCTTGAAAGGATGATATTATGATCTGAAAAATGACTTATTTGAAATGGGAATGGATTTAGGAAATTATTTCACTAGTTATTTTTGGATGAAATATTCACATGATGTGTGGAGAATAAAAAAGTGGTGATATCCTTTTATAAGTGTGGGAAAAGTCACACATGGAAATTTTCAATAGATTTAAATATATTAATGAATTATTCAAGAAGGATTGATCCAAAATAACTCATTTTATAATTGGAGAAGATATATGTTATAAATATTACCCGATAAATAGATTTATAAAAATATTTAGGTTATTTTAATTTTTATCATTTCAGTTTTATCCCTTCTAACTAGTTTTTACTCCCACTGTAGTAACTGGCCTTTTTCCCAAGATACTTTTGTTAATGAAAAATGGAAATAAATCCTTAAAAATTTTATTTATAATGAATCCAAATATTTATTTATTTTATCAAATTAAATTTCTACATGTGGATTAAATTAAATAAAATTCAATGTTATATAATGGGATAATTTGTTTTTCTAAAATAGACGCATTTTTAGTTTATTTGTTTAAACAAAAACTAAGCATTATGTTAATTTTGATCAATTTAACTGCATTATTTCTATTTAAAAGGGAATAATTAAATTTTAAATCTATCAATAACAAATTAAAACTTTATTAAATACTATAACAAAAATTATAGTTTTATATAAAATCAATATTTTTTCAAAATTCACTAAAAATCTAATCTTCTAATAAATGTCCCAAAATTTCTCATTTAAGTAATTTTGAAATAATATTTTCAAAACTTAGATCATTACTGTAAAATAAATTTTATAAACTTTTATGTAGTTAATAATAATGGGTTTTCACAATATGTAATTAAAATGATATTTATATAAATCATATTACTGAAGAAAAAAATGAATTTACTAATAAATAACTAATTGTTTTTTTTGAATTAATAATAATTTTCTAGTATATAAAACCTATTAATATATTTTCTCAAAAAAAATTTATTCAAGTTTATAATGGTTTTTTATAGTTATGGTATGATGATATAATGTATCATGACCCATTTGGACTCACAGTTACATTCCATTTCTTCTGGGTAATGATTACAACCCCCAAATCAAGATCATGAGTTGTATAATGATTTTTCATGGGTCTTTAATTTTCCATATAAATAATCAAATAATATATTATTTTTAGAAGGACACACCCTAACCCTTTCATTGAGGTATCACTATATATTAAAAATCCCCCCTCTACAAATGATAAAGTTAATAATGTTGCATTGATCAATGAATTATTAATTTATACACAAAATTATACACATTTATTAAAACATATTTATTCAAATCGTTAACTTTTCAAATTTTTTAATTGCTAAGTTAATATTAATTTTTTTCAATCAATAATCAGTAATAAAAAACTTATCTATGGAAACTAATTATTTTTGTTATATTTATAGGTGTTAGAAAATATTTAACCAAAATTATCTTTGAGGGGTCAACAGATATTCCATCCTTGGGAATAATATGGAAATGAAAATAATTTTTTTTAATAAAAACTACACACTTACTAAAATTTTATGATTACTCATCTCTAAGAGTCTTAGGAACAATCTGTTAATGGTTCTCAGTCATTTTAATGAATTTAGAGTATATCAATCTATAATTAACAAATACCACAAAAAATTATCAATATAACCATTAAAAGACCTATTCTTTCAAAAAATATACCTAAAAGATTCATTTTTATTCTAAAAACCATATTGTGAACTCATGAACCCCTTATCTTATATGAAATGTTGTGTTTGGTATATTATTCTTCTTAAATTTTATTTTATGTTTACCATGAAAAAGGTCAATATTTGAGATTTATTTTTCTCATTTAGATTTATCAAATAAATATTCAATTCATGTTAATGGTTTATTTTTCTTAAAATTAATGTAATTGATCTCCCTATAGTGGATGAATAACCCTATAGACCCAAGATTCTTATTAAAAAATAAGACATGTGACCTATACAAAGAGACACTTGGGTATTCGAATCCATTATCACATAGATATTGTAGTTGGTTATTTAATTTCACCAAAACAAAAGGATACATAATATATTATGGATTAGAAATGGTCACTTCACCAAATATGAGATCGATTGAGTATTAATCTTAGTTATTTGGTGGATATCATGGTAATTATTTTGGAAAGACACAAATATAGTCTTATGTAATAGATTTTTCCAAAATTATTTGGACATACTTCTCATTAATTGATTTTTTATATTCCAATTTGATAATAATTTCATTATTATAATTAAGTAATTGTGGTTCTGAAAAATTGTTCTAAAATTAAGTCTCCCCACTAATTGAATGAATTCTATGATTTCATAAAAAATTATAACATTCTTTTCTAAAAAATAATTTTTTTCATAATACTTTGATATCCAATCCTTCATTTAAATTATGTAAAGGTAAAATATTAGTTCAATAACAATGTTTCATACAAGAAAATATACATGGTATTTTTAGAGAGTACACAATTTATTTTTAGAAAATATTCCGAAAAGAATTTTTAACTAAAAACTCATTATTTAATGCATTAGGGCATGATAAAATATTATTTAAAAATAGAAAATATATAAAAAATAGTTTCGACCAAATATATAATAATATATTAACTAACTCGTATTTCATGGTCAGGTCTCCTATAATCATATAATTTGGATCCTCATCCTACACTATAGTGATTTCATAAGCCTGGCCATTCTCACTTGTCTGATCTTAAGTTTTACTCCTTTGATACTTGTGGTTTTTATTAGAATATTACCCCTACTACTAGAAATTAATGAATTGATCATTATTGGATTACCTATTAACCTTACTCTCATTATCCTGACGACCTTCATCGAGATACTTATAACAAAAATCTAATCACTTCATGCAATTACCATAGTGCTCCCTTCCATAATTATAACATGTTGTAAATTCTATACTGAATTTTTATTTATTACAAAAAAAATTATCATTCATACACTTCATATAAATTATTTTTTCCATTTTTAGTAATGAATACTTTTAATTGTTAAATGTGAATCTAAAAAAGCATAAAAATAAAAGTAATCAGTCCATAATAGAAACCACCAAAAAATTTTAATAACACTTTTAAACTAATAATATTTCACACTTTTAAATATTATATTAATTTTTTTTCGATTCTATATCATTATGGACAAGTTTCTCAAATAAATAATCTGTTTCCTCAGAGTTATTGGTGTACTTTTTTATATTAATCATTCTATCACTAAAAAGATGGCCTAAAATATGATCTTTAGGGTTAATCCTTATTTTTTATGTATTTATATATTCATTACGATTTTTTGTATATATATAATCGATAAATTAATTTAAAAATTTAATGTTTAATACCTTTACCACCATCTCCCTCTTAGAGTGCTGATAAAATTCCACTTCCAATGGTACACAAACCCTTTATATCTCCTTCTTTACTATTCATTAATTTTTTTTATTTTAATCACTCTTAAGACTCTATAGAAACCTTTATCTAAAAATTATTTCTTTAATTGTCCTAAATATTAGTATCTTATTTCTATTTTATTTCTACACCACCCAAAATTTTTATATGAAGTTAGTCTTTAGACTTGGTTATCTGTGCTTTCCCTTTTATATGTAAATTTACATGAATAATGAATCTAATTACGCTACATGTAAACCTATTCAAATATTTTTAGGTATCATATATTAGTATATTTAAATCCCAATTTTCAACCACTTTGATACAAAATACTCACCAAAATTAAACCCATATTGACTTCAATTTATTATTCCAATTTTTTTTTCGTTTTGTATATCCTCATTTGAATTCTATGAAACATGGGATTGAATATCCTCCCAATTCTCATCATTGGAGGATTCATTACAAACCTATGGTCTTAGATATAATCCATAAGTACTATATTTGATAACTTGGAAGATTTTTATTCTCTATCCAACCGTGGAACTACTAATTTTCATCACTTATTTTCATAATCAACCCTGAAATATTCACATAAATGCATGAATTTATTCTTTAGTTTAACAACAAATGAGTATTCCTATGCTTCATTCTATAATGCAATTTTTATAAAAAAAAATTATTTTCTCATGTTCCCTTAGGGAAACTCAAGCTGACCATTCCTCCCCTATCCCGAATAGTTACTTGAGGCAAATTCTTCACACTTTAGTATTAAGTTTGATAACTTATTTGAACATTATATCTTTTCGATACAGGATGATAATTTTCAAGGAATATCACCTTAAATTCATTTGATTCCATTCTTTATATCTCTTATTTATTGGGAGTTTTATTGAATTATTGACCATTATCGACCAGTATCTCCATTGAGATGATATAGTCTTGATAATATTTTCCATTTCACCACATCAAAAACTGAGTAATATATTCCTCTAAGAATTAAACTACTTCTCTACCACTGATTTATTTTCTATTTCACGGAATGATAAGGGTTGTTTCCCTATAAAATTATCAAATGATATTACACCTTATTAAAAAGAAATAGGTGAAATCATATGAGATTTTTTATTCATGATAACCTAATTAAAAACCCTAATATAGTGATAATTTTATAATATCCAAATCCAAACTCATTGATTAGACCTGTATTTAAATCCCATTATTGATTATAAGTACTTATGTAATTTCCGATCCTTATTTTTTATGCCATTTCTACAATTTTTATACCATTTATTGATTGTTTTTTAATAATTTTTTTGAATACCTATAAAATTAAAATTATATTTGAGTTAAATTTTTGTATATTTTTAATTTTTTTGTTCATAGTTTATTTCTTATACACATTATCTTAGGATCTAATTCTGATCCATATAAATTTTGGAGCATTGTGAAGCCACCCAAACAATATCTACGGAAGATAGTGATAAAATATATGTTTTTGTTAGAGGGAAGAATCATAGAATATGAACTCACCATTTACCTTTATGGTTTTATTTACACAAATTCATATAAATAGAGACTAATTATTCAAGGGTTGGATACTAAAATTTTTACATTCTAAAAATGGAATATCTTTAATTCATATTTATATACTACCTTAGTATATGAGATCTTTCATTTAAAATAGTTTTACAATGTGTTCTTAGAACATCCATTTTTGGAATTTATTATCAAATCACTAAGATTTAGAATTATAATCGTTTAATTATTATGATATGTGATCAATAATATTCCATGTATCTTTGTATAACACTGATATTTTAAATGAATACCATTCTTGATACCGTATTCAACATGAAAAACTGAGATTAAACTAACCGTGATATAATATTAAAATAATATTATATAAGGATGACTTATAAAAAATATCCATTAATTTAGAATTAATAAATATTATTAACTATTTTTTGAATTATATTTGAAGGTCTTACTCAATATAATTTTATTTAAAAATAAGAACTAAATATTTTTAAATAGATTTTATTCTAAAAAATATATATATCCTTCGAAAATTATTTTTATTGATTTCGATAGAAAATATTATAATTAATTTTTGGCACTTTTAGAAACATTATTTTATAAAATTAATATAATTTTAGAAATTATGATATTTATATTATCTTAGTGTGAAATTTTGTGTTTTCTAAACAATATTTATTTCTTAGGGAATCGTGAAAGTACAAATATTTTTAGAACATTCAAAGCTTTTAATAAATTGAAGAAACTAAATTTCCCATTTTTCATGAGATTTTTTTGAAGGTAAAAGAATTATTATTATGTTTTATTTAGTTCAATTAATTAAATTCAAATAACTATAATATGAGATTTTACTATAAATTTATTTTTAGGCTTAGAAACACATTTTTCTCAAAAATGTTTAAATGATAATAATGTTCCTCTTTTTAAATTAATTAAAACAACACCTAATGAGAAATTATATAAATTAAAATTTTATCAGACACACACACACACATATAGTTTTATTTTAAATTCATAATATGACTATTTCTATTCATATATTTATTATTAGAGCATTTTTTCCTTGAAAAGTGTACTTTTTTCAGAAAAATGATTTTTATTGAACTTATGGGTTTTTTTAGTAAATTATAAAATTTACTCGAATTGAATTTGATATAGACTAATCCATATTTTTAATCGACCTAATATATATTAAATAAAATTGTCAAATTTAATTTTGGTTAAAATTAATATTAAAAAGTAGTTGTTGTGGTAATCAAATTAAAATAGAAAAATTGAGTAACGATATAGGGAATATGATTAAAATTTTAAAACTTGTTTATTTTTATTTTTATATTTATGGATAATAATTATCTCCAATATAATCCATTATTTGTTAATTTTTGGGGCAATTTTATAGAGTGTGAATCTCTTTTATTGAATAGTTCCATATATTTAAAAAAAATTGCACTTCTCCTCAATTATAAAATGGAACCCAACCATCACTTATTCAAAAATCTCAAGCCAATATTATTTAAAAAATATTCCAAAATATCTCCCAACATACATATCATTTTTTAGATACTCTTTTGTTCCCAAAATCCATCGTTAGTGTCCTCAATAAGAGATCCATAAGGGGTGATTCTAAGCAAAGGTAATCATCTTCAATGAGGTCCTTCTTTTTTTACATAATATTTTTAAACATTCAATTATTACATAAAAAATGAAATATAATAATGTAATTATTGAATATAAGCTAACATTTTTTCTATTAATGTCAAAATATTTAACCATCTCCACTTGCATCCAATGGGAAATGAAAGTGTTGACCATGTGTATGACAAACTATCTTCCCATAAACCGTGGTAATTATGTTTTCCATCATCACCTCATGTGGTTAATAAAGATGATATATTGAATTTCTATGTATTATATTCATGAAATATTAAAAATTCTATAAATTTATGATATCATGTATCTTCTTACCTTACAATCCATCTAAAAATGATTACATTGTTCATGTGTATGGAAGACTACCTCCTTCTGAAGAAATGTGATTCATTTTCTGTTGTTGCATCACATGGATGGTATATATAAGTGTATTTAAGGAAATAATATAATATTTATGATAATATTATCAATATTTCAAGGTAAAATAACACTTGAATTACTTTCATCACGATCATTTAAATATTGAAATGTTACTCATGCATACATATGAAAACCAACTATATGATTGTAACATAGTTTATTTTCCATAACCATATTTCCGGGGTTATTTAAAATATTATAGTTGATTTGATGAAATGATGTTTATTTCCTGATTATTATTTTATATATTGTGTAATAATGACCCCTTTCACCATTTTCAACACATTAAAGCCTCTTTGACATTTTGAATTGAATGTCCTCCAAAAAACTTAGAAGGATATAATTGAATAAGTGATTAAATATATCATTAAAATAAAATAATTAAATGATTTTAGTAAAATTTATTAAACCTATCTATGTTTCTTATGATAAATCAATTTATTTATGTTTATTGTATATGACATAAAATACATTCACAATAAATCAAGGACTCATCGATATATTTGCATCTCAAAACTTCCTTCTTTGAGACACTTACTCTTTTAAAAACCTAATTTCAATTAAATGGTGAATATATTTATATTTTACATATTATATCATGAATAATTTATGAATCATTGTATTTTATGTTATAATTTATCTTCTTCAATCTTGGGAAGTTATGAATAAAATGTTACCAAAGTATTAAGGGTTTAATTTTCAATCTAATTTTAATCAGGCCTCTTTATTATTGAATTAACATTGTCGAAAATTTGATGGATATTGTTTAAAAAAACCATTTAATTTTATTTTCATCTTTTTATTCATAAAATTTTTATATAATAGTACCATTTTCCTATAATTTATACATAAAATTATTAATAAAATGTTTTTAATAAAATCCCGCTTCAATTATCTCTTCAGTGAAAAATATTTTTTCTTTAATATCACTATTTTTAGAAAATATTTTTCTGAACATTTTTAAGTTTATGAAATAGATTTAATGAATAAAATTTCCCAAAATCTTTATTATTTTATAGAATTCGTTTCTAAAGGAATCCTTTTATGATTTTCCAAATAAAGAACTTTTTAACCTTTTCACAATAGTGTGAAAGGAACTATTCTACTATCTTATATGACATATATATGGTATTACTCACACTAATGAAAATGAAACTATTTCAATATTACTTTATAATTTTACATAGTAATTTTTAATTTAAATATTCTTGAATTTTTTAGTTTGTAAAAATAAATTTTAAAATTTTAATTATTATTTTCCTAAAGAATGTTATTAATATTTCTAAAATTATTTTTATTTATCAATAAAAACAACCTATATTGTTATAGAATGATTCTAAATTTTTTTATTTGTTTCTAACATATATACCTAGCTCAATATCTATTCATTTTATGGGTGAAAAAAATCTTTATTATTATTTCTCAAATTCATTCATTGTGAAATCACTTTTGATTTTGATATGAGGTTAGATTATGAAACTGAATTCTTTCCAATGAAAATTCTTATATTTATCCCTTATCTCTGATTTAGTTATGTGGCACACATATTCATGTGCATGATATGAATGTGATGGGTGGTCAAAAAATTATATATTCCTCCAATGAATTGGGTGATGTTTTAGTCTCATGGGATATCAGGTATGAGAATATAGAGTTAGCCTAATCTATTATGAAACTGTATCTAGCATGTGATGGTGTCTCAGAGGTTATCCTGGACTTATTTTTATGTCATGTTTTCCATTTATTCCACATTTCTTATTATTATATGATCACATGATAATATGTTCTTTATATTATCCTCCTATGGGATTACACCTGAGCCATCTCTTTTTTGATGCCTTGTTATACCAATAACTCACATGTTATGTTTCCTTGTCATCTTTACTCCCTTAATTGGACTTCTATATAACCTTTTTTTGGTTTTACCCTAGGTTATCCCATGTAGTTGTTAGAGCTATAAAGGATTCAATAGCTTTTTACAGAGAAAAAATAAATAAGTTTTATTTTATTCCTACTTTGATGTACTATTAAACTTGTCTGAAAAAGACTCTAGGAATAACGATCTCTTGACTGTAACGTAGAGATGTTTATGTTAAAAATAATGTGTTAATATTTTCAAAAGGTTTGGGTCACTATATTGGGTATTATAGAAAATGTTTATTAAAATTTAGAAAAATGGATGAGAAAACATTAGTGGGAACATGAGGGATATCTGTAAATAAAATTTATGTATAGGAAAATGTCAAGGAATTTTTGTCAAGTATAGAGTGAGTGTTTTCAATGAAATTACATTACTCTCAATATACTACAAGTTTATGTGGCAATTTTATAGTTGTAACTTGGGGTAATAACATCAAAATGGGTGCATTGATGTGGAATCGATTATTACTTGGTGCATGATAACATGCCTTTCTGTATAACTGGTTTAACACTCTCAAAGGATATTTTTTTTAAATTTTCAAAACTACTTGTGAATGATTATGATGGAAATAAAAAACATTTTACCAAAATTGAAATTCAGAGACTCATAACTCAAAATACAGTTATCATTTATAATTTATTCCTTCTATGTTTATAATTGCCCATCTAATATGTTAATGTATCCTCATGTTGTACATTTTTTTTAGTTAATGGTGGGAAATATGATAAATATTGATGAAAAATAATATGGTGTGAAATATAATTATTTACCTATTGTGATTCATAACCTACTGTGAATGATAGTTATAAATTTTCTTTTCATTTGAAATGAGCTATCTCTAATTATGATTAACAACTAGAGTATTAAAGAATTTCAAAACGCATAAAATAATAGAAGTATACCTTCTCATGGATGGTCAAGTGTCATAGATGATAAATAAAATAAGATACAATTTCTTATATGTCTAAAGCCCACGTAGCACAAGTGAGTTTGTTAAAGGTGGTGGCATCCTGAACAGAAGGTTTTGGGTTCGACTCCTCGTAAGTAAACACACACTCTATGCTAACAAACCGCTCATGGTCCCGTCTACCACATTGAGAACTAGCCTAAGCCCAAGGGTTGGACACCTTAGGCCACGCTGGTGATGTGCGACACACAGGTGGGGGGCCACCCCAATACTTTAGTACTAAACAACATTTTTGTTTCCAATGAGCCTATACCCAAGTGCTATATGTAACTCCCCGACCACAGTTACCCAGAGTCAGTGAATTATTACATAACATTGGCATGATCACAAAAGATCAAGTTTTGAAATACCGATTAGTTCAGTAGCTTCGGAATCACTAGATACATTCATAAAGTTTACATTACAATATAAAATGAAATCTACAACAACATCTTGTCTCCACACTCATATACCCTTATAATATTTCTGCAGGTCATTCATAAAATACTTATTCACATCCTGGGAAAAATAAAACATAGAAAGGGGTGAGCTCAAATGCCCAGTAATGATAACAATATAGCAGGAACATTCATAAATAAGCATAAACATTTAAGTCAATGTATAACAAAAACAAAAGACTTTTAAACTTGAACTTTAGCATAATATGGAAGAAATGAAATGAAATAATTCCATTTACTTATTCACATGGATATTCTACTAGTCGAATAATCACATGCAATATCAATATCCACTTTCATAATGATGGAACGCATAATGCCAGACTATCATAACAACATAGTCAAGGACTTATGTCAAGATTACAAAAAAGATTTTGTCAAGGCCTTGTTCCAAGACACTAGTTTGTCTCATGAGACCAACCGATGCATCGAGGAGATATAGCGGGCTCCACCTGTCACTTATTAAGTCCAATGCATTCCTCATATGAACAGGTTTAAACATAATGATTCGTATTAAAACTAGCATACTAAATGTCAATACTTTCTTCATAAACCAAGAATGGTATAAAAATAACACATCCACAGTATAACATATCACAGAACCATCAATACTATATGGAAGTTTTGTATCATAATAAATCAACTTCAAATAAGTTTAAAATCCATCAAAGGATGTTAGCATAGATGAAATCAAAACTATTTGAGATAAATATCTCTCTTTTTTTTGAAATAATTTAGAAGTCACATAAATATAAAATAAAACATTTACTTTCAAACTATTCTTATAAACTTGTAAGGTAAGCTTCAACGATTTTATAACGGCGGAAAATAGACACACCCACCGTATACGTTAAAAAATCATTCTTACATTAATTCTGTTGAAAAGGCTAAAAAAGACCTTGTTTGGAAAACTATGGAAAGATTCCTTTATAAACATTTTATAAAAAGTCAACAAGGGTATAAATGACTTTAAACCATAGTCTATAAAATTGTAAGAACTATTTGAAATACATTTATACGAAACATGGATGTGGATGATAAAGAGGTCCCAGTAGATAATTACGTATAAACAACCTCGGATAATGAAGAGATTGTGAAATAAACCCTTACCTTGTACTTTTCCTTGGTCGAGGGTAGGTTAAATTATTGTATAATGGTGAAATAATTGTTATTAAATTATACAAGAATAAAATACATTAATATGATATCATATTTGATCTTTAAACATTGCTTTGTTAATAATATCTTAGTATTATCATTTCGGGTGTTCACTTACTCGTTTTCATTTATATGATTTGTTACGTAAGGCGTGTTTGTTATGTATAGGTTGCATATTATTCATATACATAATGATATCTAGTCATTAAAAATTATTATTAATTATTAAATGAGAATTATACTTGCATCGATACGATGGGGAATGAATCTCATCGCGTTCGTGGAGACGGTAGTTCGTATGTACGCACGAGCGACAATATCATTATTTTGATATTAAAATAATATATAATTAGATGTTATATCATATATACAGAATAATAATCATGTTATAATTATTATTTATATCAATTAAACATCATTATCATACCCATCAAAATAATAAGTTTTTGAATAATAATTACACCACGACGTGGAGACGGTAAGCCATACGTACGCACATATGGTGAAATGTCGTTCAAAGGATGGATAGAATACCGAACCTGGTTGTACCATATTTATAATAACATCAAAGTATATATAAGATACAAGGGATATTATTTTAGAATGGAAATAACAAATAAATAAGATGTTGAATAAGAAAGGAACTTGAAAGAGGGTTGTGAAAACATTACCACTTCTTCGGGTTATTCTTATTTATTTGATAAAAGGGCTCCTTAGGTTGGATTTATGATCAAAATAAGGCCTCTAGGTTGAAGTGAGAGAAGTTTAGAGAATATTTGGCCAGGGGTTGGCCGAGCCAAATGGCTTTAATGGAGTGAATTTGTGAGAAGGGGGAGTTCCCTTTTATAAGGGGGTAAGGGGCACCTTAGAAAAAACTTAAAATATTATTTTATAATAAATTTATATTCGATTTATAATGGCTCCAAAGTGACTTATTCCGAGGCTAAGGTGGGGTTGGGTAGAAATATTTTCAACCAATATATTTTTGACAGGTTTGGGTCACTAAATTAACCTTATCATTTATATTTAACTCTTAGTTAAATAGTTTGACATTGACCATGTATCCTTGTATTTTTAGATTATATGGTTAATAAACATACCATATTCAACTGAGAGAACCCAAAGTGGTTCATTAATCATAAAAATATAATTATATAAGTCTCTTGGATGAACTTTAGATTTTTAGGAATTGAATGTCAATTAATAATATAATATTTGTTTTAAAAACTCTTTTATGTCAATTTTGACACTATTTGGTATTTGATTTTTGTGAAAATCATAACAGCATGATTACTTCGAAACAAAATACTTAACTCAATACTAACATGTCATATTAACCTCTAAAATTAGTTTAATTCATAAAAAGTCTGAAATTACATTTATTTGGATATTGATAATATTAATTATTTTAGTATTTCATTAATTAGGTAATTACTGCATCCCCATTGTGTCATACATAAATTATATTATTTAATGTCTAAAAATTATAAATAAAATACTATGATGTAGGAAATTTGTTTATATTTATAATGAATTTTTACAATCAAATTTCTCTTATGTATAACCCTATATTAAAGATTTTTTAGTAATTAAATTTTGATTTTAACTCTTTTAATTCTTCTTTGAATTAAGTAATAATAAATGTCCTAATCTAATCCAAGTGGACCTAAATGATAATATTTTTATTCCTATGGTTGTTTTTGGTCAAGATACACTTGTCCAATAGAATTAGGACATGTGCTAGGGTAATATTAATATCATTTTTACCCTTAATTACCCTATTTACTTTTAACCGCGGTAAATAAAAGTAAAAAGTTACTATTCACCAAAAATATTTTTATCTTATTAAACCACATTTTACTCCTTGATATTAACCGTGTCTCTTGGATTTTTGAAATTCCACTCACAAAAGCGGTAAAAGTATGTTGTTTGTGAATTTGCAAATTCTCCTAGGAGGTGGGTAAAAGATGGTGAAAAGATCAATACAATTTTTATATATATCTAAAATTATTCTAAACTAACTCCAATGAATTACATTGAACTTATATATGTATTATGTATGTATTTTTACCTTAATTAAATTTAAATAAAATAAATAATTATTTAAATAGAAATTCGGTTTAAAACTATAACTCAGTGTTTTTCACTATTCATCAAAAATTGAAAGTTTTCTGAAAAATACCAAAAATTTACCCTAAGATAATTCCGATATTATGAATCCAAAAATGAAGTCCATTTTGAAATATAATATTTATAAAATTCAAAAAGTGGGTATTAATATTCATAACGGCTAGTTTTATTGGTTGTGGTGTGTGTTAGAACTCGAAGTTGCGTACGACACATGATATTGTATTATTCAAAGAGTAGCGTACTGTGGGAGCTTGGGGTGCTACATTATCCCCTCCTTACAATAATTTCTTCCTTGAAATTTCTAGAATACTACCACGTGAAAAGACTCCGGTGGTTATTCATTATAAGTTTCTTGGGTTCCCACGTTGCCTCTTCCATCTTATGGTTTCTCTAGAGAACTTTTACCAGATGGGTCATCCGGTTTCTTAGCACTTGTTCTCTCGTATCAAGAATCTTGACAGGCTCTTCGCAATAAGAAAGATCAGGTTCCATTTATAATTACTCATATGTGATTACATTCATTGGGCCAGGCATGTATTTTCTTAAAAGTGATATGTGCAACACATCGTTAACTTTGGAGAGACTTGGCATCATTGCCAAACGGTAAGCAAAAACCCCAATTAATTCTAAAATTTCAAATGGTCCGATGTTCCTGGGACTCAATTTTCCCTTCTTACAGAAACATATAACACCCTTCCATGGAGATACCTTCAAGAAAACATGTTCTCCTACCTGAAATTCCAAATCCTTCCTTCGGTTTTCAGCATAGATCTTCTACCTACTTGGAGCTACTTTGATATGGTTTTGGATTACCTCCACATTTTCCATCGTTTCCTCCACTAGTTCTAGGGCTACGAGTTTTCTTTCACTAAAATCATCCCAACATGTTGGTGTGCGACATTTCTTTCCATATAATGCTTCATATGGGGCCATCCAAATACTTGAATGGAAGTTATTGTTATAGGAAAATTCCACCAGAGGTAAATATTGATCCCACATACCCTGAAAGTCAAGTGAGCAAGATATCAACATGTCTTATAAGTTTTGAATAGTCCATTCTAATTGTCCATCTATTTGAGGGTTGTGCGTAATGCTCAAACGAAGTTCAGTATCCAAGGCCTTTTGAAGACTCTTCCAAAATCTTGACGTAAAACAGGGATCACGATAAGAAACAATCAATAGGGGTACTCTGTGAAGTCTCACAACTTCATTAATGTATAGCCTTGCTAGAAGTTCATGTGGTAGATCTTCTCTTATAGCAAGAAAATGTGCTGACTTGGTAAGATGATCAACAATGACCCAGATTTCATCGTTCCTTCTAGGAGTCTTTGGAAGTTCCATGAAAAATTCCATCATGATATTATCCCATTTTCACTTAGGTATGGGAAGAGGTTGCATGACTCCTCCAGAATGTTGCCTTCCAGCATTCACTTGTTGATAAACCATATATCTTGACACAAAATCAGCAATATCCCTCTTCATGTTGTCCCACCAAAAATGTTCCTTCAAATCTCTATACATCTTGGTGCTCCTAGGGTGTATAGAGAAATTGGAACTATGAGCATCATCCAACAAATCCCTTTTTAGATCATGTATATCGGGAACACAAAGTCTCTTCCAAAATTTCAAAATTACATCTTCATACACAAAGTCACTCAATATCCCATCATTCACATCTTTAATATTCTTTTGAAATTCTTCATTATCAGTATGAGAATTATTTATCCATTATAGTAAAGATGGTTTGTAAACCATTTGAAAAAGTGTTGATGTTTCACCTTCCATGGTGATTCCCATATCCATCTTTACAAGATCCATATATATAAGATCTTTTTCAACTGTCATATTGTTCAAAACACGATGATCCTTTCAACTAAAAGCATCTACCACTATATTTTCCTTCCCTGGGTGGTAGTGTATCTTGCAATCATAATCTTTGAGTAATTAAATTCGTCTCTTTGGCCTCATGTCGAGTTCTTTCTGTGAGAAAATATACTTCAAAATCTTGTGATCATTATAAATCTCACATTTCTCACAATAGAGATAGTGTCTCCAAATGCCCAAAGCAAAGATTACAGCTGCTAACTCAAGATCATGAGTAGTATTTTTCTGCTCATGAATTTTCAGCTGTCGTGATGCATAGTCAATAACCCTATCTTTCTGCATAAGGACACAACCAAGTCCTTTCTTTGATGCATCACTATAAATAACAAACCCATCATTCCCCGATGGTAGAGTCAATATAAGGGAATTGACTAATATTCTATTCAGTTATTCAAAAAATTATTCACACTCTTTTTTCCAAACAAATTTAACCCCTTTATGTTTGAGCTTCATTAATGGGTTATCCAATCAGGAAAAATTCTGGACGAAACGTCGATAATAACCTGCTAAACCAATAAAACTGCATACCTCATTTATACTCGTCGGTGTTGGCCATTCATGGATTGATCTTGTCTTAGACGGATCAATATAAATTCCATCCTTGGAGACAATATGGCCAAGAAAAGAAATATCCTAAAGACATAATTCACTCTTGCTAAACTTCCCATATAATTCATGTCTTCATAGAATATTCAATATAACGCGCAAGTGATTTTCATGATATTCATAGTTTTTAGAGTATACCAAAATATCATCAATAAATACCAATATAAAGTCATCAAGATATTCCATGAAAACCCTTTTCATTAGATCCATAAAAACAGAGGGTGCATTAGTCAGCCGAAAAGGCATTACTGTAAACTCCTAATGCTCGTACCTAGTCTGGAATGCTGTCTTCATAATGTCTTCCATCTTTACACACAACTGATGGTATCCAGATTGAAGGTAAATATTTGAAAAGTATTGAGATCCATGAATATGGTCAAATAAATCATCAATGAGAGGTAGGGGATACTTGTTCTTTATTGTTATAGCATTGATCTCCCTGTAGTCGATACATAACCTCATAGATCCATCTTTCTTCTTAACAAAAAGGATAGGGGATCCCCATGGTGAAACACTAGGGCGAATAAATACCTTATTACTTAATTTCTCTAGTTGTTTCTTTAGTTCAAATAACTACACAGTGGCCATTCTATAAGGGGTCTTCGATATGGGCCTTGAACCCGAAATTAAATCAATGGAAAACTCAATTTCTCGTTCTGGAAGATGTCCAGGTAAATCTTCCGGAGACACATCTACATATTCTTTCACAATATTTACATCCTCTATTTAAACATTCCTTTCCTCACCCAAAGTTATTTCATTATATTCCTCCCTAATAATTGAATTTAGTTGATCTACTGGGGGTTGATCTAGATAGGAATTAAGTGGTGACGATTCTGCTCTAAAGATAAGGAGTTCCTTATCATCATCATCAAAAAGCGCAACCTCTTTCTTATTACAATAAATCTTCGTATCATGGTATGACAACCAATCCATGCTGAGGATTTTATCAAATTTAATCATGGGTATGTAAATGAGATCAGTAGATAAAGAATATTTATGTTCTCTAATGGGGACTGATTCACAAAACATTGTTGCAATGATACTTCCCTTAGGTGTTTTAACTGATAACTCCCTTGTTAAATCAAATTGCAAATATCTAATTTTCTTTGAAAATTGGGATGATATGAAACAATGTGATGATCCAGAATCAAATAAAGAATTGGCTAAACGTGAGGAAACCATTAAATTACATACCACCACGTCTTTCGGAGCTTTTACGTCAGAAGTAGTGATAGCATAAGCTTGGACTTTATCCCTTGGCCTTTTTTGAGGTAATTTCACCTAAAGCTTAGGAAATTCATTTGCATAATGTCTCATCTCCCTACAATTGTAGCACTGAACCTCGATAGCTTTTTTCTTCCCTTTGCAATCACGAGTTTGGTGGCCTTTTTCACCACACTTGTAACTGACACTCATTCCCTTCAAGAAAGTACCGTGGTGTTTCTTCCCACATTTACTGTAGGATGGATATTACAATTTTCCCTTATTGTGCATATTTCTATTTCCAGAGTGATCAACAGATCTCTTCTTCTCTTTCTTTTCTTTAAAGTCATAAGACTTAGAGAATTTCTTTTCTGTCTCGATATCACATGAGACAATATCTTCGTACGACGAGAAGGATTGTGAGACTAATGCTCGACAAAAAATGGTTTTAACCCATTAAAGAAACGATCAATCTTACTTCTTGGTTTACATATATAATCTGCAACATGCCTTGCTAACCTTGTAAAGTTAGCCTCATACTTCGCGACATTCTCATCCTCCTTTAGCCTCAGGCTCAAAAATTTCCTTTTCATATTTGCTTGATGGTCACGAGGAATTTATTTTTCAATGAACATCTCTTTGAACTCCCTTCATTCCATATTTGATAATTCATCATCTTCCTTCATGTTTTAAATCAATGACCACCATTGATCAGCATCTCTAGTGAGGCGGTAAACTGCCATGATAACTTTTTTCGTTTTCACTACTCCCCAAGGAATGAAATATTTTCTCTAAGGAATTTATCCATTGCTCAGCTACTAAAGGATTTTTACTCCCATTGAATGTTGGTGGTTGTTGCCTCATTAAGCGATCTAACATTGATCCTCCACGTTGCGGATCAGGGTGCCACATATGGGTAAGGTTATTATTCATATCCTGAGTGAGTTGTCCCAGTATAGTGATTATCTGATCAGCACCAGTTGCATCTCCAGCTCCACTATAATTATCATGAGCAGGAGGGAAATCCCTACATGGAGTGAGTTCCTTGATACAGTTTACATTCCATTCATTAGGCACCATTTCTAAACAATGGCATACACTATATTAGTTTATGAATCGAAATATATAATTATAAACTTCTAAAACACTTAACATAAATTGAACAGTTTATGGATATAATCCATAATCATAAAAATTATTTATTTGATTAAGTATATACTCATAAATAATTCATAATGGTTTGTAAAGAAAATGAGAATTATCCTAAGAATATCCCCCGGGAGTGTCGTAAACAAGAGTGGAGCAAAGCCCGTTTTTGTGCACCAGTTCCCACTCGAGTCTAGCTCGAAGCGGTGTTTTCGGGTTTTACCCCTAGCTACATCTGTGCCAGAGCTGCCTCTACCTACTCGTATCCATACATGGATGTATTTCTTGGAAAACTCAAAAAATATCTACAATACCAAAATTCTCGGAAGTTCTTCTATACTGATCCTCAAAGTATATCTTAGGGCTATGTGCTCTAATAAGAGTTTATCTAGATCAAGCTTCCAAGGTTTGTACTAAACTTCCTCTAATACCAACTGTAATTCCCCAACCCCAGTTACATGGAGTCGGTGCATTATTACATAACATTGGAATGATCACAAAAGATCAAGTCTCGAAAGACCGATTAGTTTAGTAGCCTTGGAATCACTTGATGCATTAATAAAGTTTACTTTACATCATAAAATGAAATCTACAACAACATCTTATCTCCACACTCATATCCCTATATAGTATTCCTACAGGTCATTCATAATATACTTCTTCACATCCTGGGAAATATAAAACATAGAAAGCGGTGAGCTCAAATGCCCAGTAAGGATAATAATATAGCGAAAACTTTCATAAATAATCACAAACATTTAAGGCAATGTATAACTAAAACAAAAGACTTTTAAACTTGAACTTTAGCATAATATGTCAGAAATAAAATGAAATAATTCCATTTACTTATTCACATGGATATTCTACTATTCAAATAATCACATGCAATATCAATAACCACTTTTATAATGATGGAATGAATAGTACCAGACTATAATAACCACATAGTCAAGGACTTGTGCCAAGATTACAAATAAGATTTTTTCAAGGACTTGTGCCAAGACACTAGTTTGTCTCATGAGAACTACCGATGCATCGAGAAGCTAGAGCGAGCTCCACCTGTCACTTATTAAGTCTAATGCATTCCTCATATGAACATGTTTAAACATAAACATTCATATTAAAACTAGCATATGAAATGTCAATACTTTATTCATAAACCATGAATGGTATAAAAATAACACATCCACAGTAAAACATATCAAAAAACCTTCAATACTATATGAAAGTTATGTATCATAATAAATCAACTTCAAATAATCTTAAAATCCATCAAAGGATGTCGACATAGATGAAATCAAAACTATTTGAGATAAATATATCTATTTTTTTTGAAATAATTTTGAAGTCACATAATTATAAAATAAAACATTTAATTTCAAAATATTCTTATAAGCTTATAACGGAAGAATCAATGATTTTATAATAGTAGAAAATAGCCGCACCCACCGTATTAGTTAAAAAAACATTCTTAACTTAATTCTGTTGAAAAGGTTAAAAAGGACCTTGTCTGGAAAACAACAGAAAGATTCATTTATAAACATCTTATAAAAAGTCACCAAGGGTATAAATGAATTTAACACATAGTCTGTAAAATAGTAAGAATGATTTTAAATACATTTCTATGAAACTTGAATGTGGATGATAAGGATGTCCCAGTAGATAATTACGTTTAAACAACCTCGAATAATGAAGAGACTGTGAAATAAACACTTATATTGTACTTTTCCATGGTTGAGAGTAGGTTAAACTCCTATATAATGGTGAAATAATTGTTATTAAATTATACAAGATTCATAAACATTAATATGATATCATATATGATCTTTTAACATTGCTTTGTTAATAATATCTTAGTATTATCGTTTCGGGTGTTCACTTACTCATTTTCCTTTATATTATTTGTTAAATAAGCCATGTTTGTTATGGATAGGTTGTATCTTAATAATATAAATAATGATATCAAGTCCTAAAATCTTATTTTTAATTATCAAATGAGAATTAGACTTGCATGGATATGATGGTAAATGAATCTCATCACGTTCGTGGAGACGGTAGTCCGTACGTTCGCACGAGGGAAAATATTATTATTTTGATATTTAAATAATGTGTAATTGGATGGTGTATCATATATAAAAAATCATTATAATTTTATATTTGTTATTTACATTAGTTACACATCATTATCATACCCATCCAAATAATAATATTTTGAATAACAATTACACCACGAAGTGGAGACGGTAAGTCGTACGTACGCACGTATGGTGACATGCCATCAAAGGATGGATAGAATACGGAATATGGTTATACCATATTTATAATAACATCAAAGTATGTAGAATATACTTTAGTTATTA
Source organism: Viscum album (assembly GCA_963277665.1). Classification (NCBI taxonomy): domain Eukaryota; kingdom Viridiplantae; phylum Streptophyta; class Magnoliopsida; order Santalales; family Viscaceae; genus Viscum; species Viscum album. Next base: position 1,368,926,416 of record OY728163.1, on the reverse strand, counting down.
TTTTATAATTGAAATAACAAATAAAGAAGAAGTTGAATAAGAAAGGAACTTGAAAGAGGGTGGTGAAAACATTACCACTTCTTCGGGTTCTTCTTTTTTATTTGATCAAATGGGCTCCTTAGGTTAGATTTTTGATCAAAATAAGGACTCTAGGTTGAAGTGAGGGAAGTTGAGAGAATATTTGTGGAGGGTTTGGCTGATCCAAATGGCTTTAATGGTGCGAATTTGTGAGAAGGGGGAGTTCCTTTTTATAAGAGGGGTGAGGGGCACCTTAGGAAAAACATAAAATATTATTTTATAATAAATTTATATTCGGTTTATAATGGCTCCAAAGTGACTTATTCCAAGTCTAAGGTGGGGGTGAGTTGAATATTTTCTACCAATATATTTTAGACAGGTTTGGGTCACTAAATTAACCTTATCATTTATATTTAACTCTTAGTTAAATAGTTTGACATTTACCATGTCTCTTTGTATTTTTATATTATATGGTTAATAAACATACCATTTACATCAAAGAGAACCCCAAGTGGTTCATTCATGATACACATATCGTTATATAAGTCTCTTGGCTGAACCATATATTTTTTTGGAATTGAATATTAATTAATAATATAATATTTTTTTTAAAAACTCTTTTATGTCAATTTTGACACTATTTGGTATTTGATTTTTTTGAAAATCATATCAGAATTATTACTTCGAAGAAACATAATTAAATCAATAATATCATGTCATATTAACCTATGAAATTAGTGTAATTCCGAAAAAGTCTCAAATTTAATGTATTTGGATATTTATAATATCAATTATTTTAATATTTCATTAATTAGGTAATTACTTCATCCCCACTGTGTCATGAATAAATTAAATTATTTAATTATTAAAAATTATAAATAAAATACCATTATGTAGGAAATTTGTTTATCTTTATAATTAATATTTACAATCTAATTTATCTTATGAATAACCCTATATTAAAAATGGTTTAGTAATTAAACTTTGATTTTAACTCTTTTAACTCTTCTTTGAATTAAATAATAATAAATGTCCTATTCTAATACAAGTGGACCTAAATGATAATAGTTTATTCCTAAGGCTGTTTTTGGTCGAGATACACTTATCCAATAGAATTATTACATGTTTTAGGGTAATAATATAACATTTTTACCCTTAATTACCCTATTTACATTTAACCGTGGTAAATAAAAGTAAAAAGTTACTATTCACCAAAAATTATTTTTATCTTATTGAACCACATTTTTATCCTCAATATTAACAATGTCTCTAATATTTTAAAAATTCCACTCACAGAAGAGGTAAAATTAAGTTTTATGTGAATTTAAAAATTCTCCTATGAGGTGGGTAAATGACGGTGAAAAGTTCAACAAATTTTTTATATATATCTAAAATTATTCTAAATTAACTCCAATGAATTATAATGAACATAAATAGGTATTATGTATCTATTTTGACCTTAATTAAATTTAAATAAAATAAATTATTATTTAAATAAAAATTTGGTTTTAAACTATAACTTAGTGTTTTTCACTATTCATCAAAAATTGAATGTTTTCAGAAAAATACCAAAAAATTATCCTAAGCTAATTTCAATATTAAGAATGAAAAAATTAAGTCCATTTTGAAAGATAATATTTATAATATAAAAAAAGTGGGTATTACTATTCACAACGACTAGTTTTATTGGTGGTGGTGTGTGTTAGAACTCGAAGTTGTGTACAACACACGATATTGTATTATTCAAAGAGAAGCGTACCATGAAAGCTTGGGGTGTTACAGTAAATGCTCCATAATAGCACCCAAAAGGCCTAGGATCAAATCCAGATAGAGGAAAATCTTCGGTGTACTGTAGCAGTATTGTAATAGGTCATTGTAGCAATACTGTAGTTGCGGTGGAACTGTAGGAGCGACAACACTATAATGGTGGAGAAAATGTAGCAGGAACTGTAGTGGAAGTGGTACTATGGAAAGTACTATAATAGTGCAGATACTATAGTTGTACTATTCCTAGAGGGGTTGTTTGGGCCAAAAAATGGGCTTTCAAGCCTTGTATTCAGGATACTGGGCCTTGGGACTTCGGGTGATGTAATGGGTCACCCTTTACCCATACAAAAAGTGGTATTTTATTTAATAATAAATTGAGGCTTTGGCCCCAACCTTTAAAAAAAGAATTCTTACATGTCTAAAATTAATGAAGAAAAACATTGAAAAGTTCATTAAAGTAATATGTAGATGATTTATATGTTGAAAATGAAGGGACAAAGTGTCTAATTTCTGAGTAAAAATGATGACTATGGTTAATAAAACTTAGAAAAAAAAGGTCAACATAAGGAAACATTAAAAGTTAAATGGCATATAAATGGGGAACTTGGTCATTATCTGAGAAAAACCATAAGCCAAAGATTAATTCTTAGGGGAAGATGTTATGAAAATCAACTAAGTAGAATTACTAAAGTGTTTATTTGTTGGAATTTGAGATTCATGTTTTTGTAGTATGTTTTCTGGATTTGAAAATCATGAAACTTCTATGGATTCTTCATTGGAGGTTTTTATTTATTGACTTTTAATATTATGTTTATAAGTAGCAATAAACTAGAAATGCGACTTAATGGTATGGTGATATTTTATGGAAAGAAAATGATTGAGAAAAATAAAATATTTGATTTTTAATTTATGGTAAGTTAATTATATTCATTTATGATTATTTGATTTTGTGAAAAAAAATCTCTATGAAAGACACTAGTGATGAAAAACTAATTTGATGATTAACGATATTTTGAAGAAGTTCTTGATATTATCATTATTTTTTAGGAATTATATTAATATTTTTTTAGTAAAATGAGAACATTCATTCTAGGTGAGAACTCAACATATCCAAAAAAATACATGGGTCTTGAACCCACATGTGAAGGGAGATAAGGGTAAATTTCCTTCCATTGACAAACATAACGTACTAGTTAGACATAAAATATTTTTACTTAAATGGTCTGGTAGATAAAATTTAAATTGATTTTTGGGAAGAACCTTATAGGATGAAATATATTTAAATTTTAAAATTTTATATCGATTATTGATAATTTGGGAAACATTTTATTTGGTCAATATATATATATATATATATCATTAGGTTTAACCTGATGGATTTTTAGAAAGAATGATTTTATATTTTTGGAGATGTACATTGAGGGGTATGAGATAACCTTTGAGGTTAAATTTTTTTATCATGTTGAGATTATTGAAGTGATTTGGGATATTGGGTATTTTTATTAATTTAAAGATATGTGTTAAACGATTGGTTTTATTGTTCAATTTTGGTGATAAATATATTCATATTTATTTTGGGTATTATCTAATTGGGTCTAACCATTTTTGTTTTAATAATGATACAAGGAATATATTTTTACATTTTTATTGATCTTATGATCTCTTAAAATTTAATTTTAGTGCTTTAGGAATAGAAAATTATGTGAGATAATCATTCTTTAGAGTAAGAGGTGAAGTTAAAATTGATCGAATCATAATAAAATGATTAATTTGTGTTTATGAAATTAAAAGATAACAATAAAGTATATTTTGTGGTGATCAATATCTTGATAGAAAAATAATCCCCCAATTCTTGTAACGACATCTTGAATCCAAGTTTTGGTTATATTACCTTCATATTTGATGAATCTATGGTCTTTTAATTCTTCACATATTTATGGTTTTTTGGTTGTTAAATTTGTCTTGATCCTTCGCTTTCATATCATGAATGATTTGTATCACTCACCATTATTATTTATTACTTTCATCCATGTCCATATTTTCACTTACCTACAATGTTTTGATACTTGGAATCATAGTTATGTGATATTCCCACTTACCTTCTTATTTCTATTTCCTCCATTTAATATGAATTTTTATTTATCCTTTTATGATGTGGGTTTTCCATAATGCAATTTTCAAATGTTAAACCCTTTATTATTGAGAATAAGTTTATATTTTAATGAAAAAAATTATTTAATGTAGTTATAAATTAACACCCCATGATTCTAATAGAACACTATGGCCTATAGTGTATTTAACACACAACACCGTGTTCCCACAAACCATGATATAATATTAAAATTTTATCATTGAAACTCGATAAATAAAACCTGTCCATAAAATAAGTGGGTATGAATATTATTAAATACTTTAATAAATATTTATAAATTTACTAGTCAATATAAATTTATTTACAAATTCTTATAAAATTAGAACTCAATTTTAATAATGGATTTTTATTCTAGGAAAAAAAATATTTCCATCAAAATGATTTTTATATATTTTGAGAGAAATTATTAAAATTAATTTATAAAACTTTTAGAAATGTTATTTTATAAAATTAAATTCATTTTCAGATTAATTATACTGATATTAACATAGGGTATAATTTTGGGATTTTTCAGATAATATTTATTTCTCATTGAATAGTGAAGAACACCAATATTTAAAATACTGTCAATTTTTTAATAAATTATGTAACTCAGAAATTCCAATATTGTTATAATTTTATTTAAAATTAACATAATTATTATTTATATGTACATAATTATATTAATTATATTTAAATATTTTTATACTCGACATTTATATAAGTTAATTTTTATGCTTAAAAACACATTTGCTTGAAAACAGTTTTAAATTCCATAATGTTCCTACATTTTAATTAGTTAAAATAACCCCTACTAAGGAATGATTTAAATTATAATTATTATTATATATATGTATATATATATATATTAATTTAAATTCATGTTATGATGATTTTTATTCAAACAATTAACAAAAGATCTTACTTTCATTGAAAAATGCATTTATCAATAAAACACTTTTCGTCAGTCCTAAATGTTTTATTTTAAATTAAATTACCTAACCACTAAGTGTTTAATTTTATGACATGGATTTGATATTTGGAATCAGAATAATTTATATTATAGAATTTCTTCATTTTACTTTTTATCTTAATGAATAGTAAAAATAGTAAAAAATAGTTTCAGTGGTAAACAAATTAAAACGGTAAAAGTGAGTATCCTTTTGGGTAAAGAGGAGAAAATATTTAAAAAATGATTATTTTTAGTTTCATAGGTTCTTATCAGACATATATCTCCTAAAATTATTTATTTTTCAATTTTTGAGGCACATTCCTTAAGAGAAACTTCCCATTACTAGGTTGTTTTGGTATTTAAAAAAATACTACCCCTCATAAATTATGAAAGGGAACCATTATCATCACTAATTAACACTATTAAATCCAGTTGAATAAACTAGATCCAGAAAAAATATCTTTCCAACATACTTATACACATTTTAGATCATATGGTCCTCCCAAAATCCCGAACTTAGGGTCCTTAATAAAAGATACAACAGAGGTTTATTTGAGAGAAGGTAATAGTCTTCCCCGAGCTCCTTCTATATTACTTATTAATTTTCATAATTCAATTATTTTTTGAATGTTACAATATAATATAACTGTTATATCCTTTATACTAATATTTTATGATGTTGAAGAAATAATTTTCATCCACATCCATTTCCATCAACAGGGAAATGGAACTCTCGATCGTGTATACAATGATCTACCACCACACAAACCAATGAAATTCATTCTACATCATTTAATCACATGGATATTCAAGATGATTTATTTAAAATTTATATAAGTTATTCATTATATTTTAGTCATTATGGAAAATTGACGCCTCTTATACCATATAACCTTACTATCTATCTAAAAATTATAACATCATTCTTTTGTACAACAGAATTCCACCTCATGAAGCGATGTGATTCATTTTATTTACTACATAACATGGATGGTATTTTTATGTTTATTTAACAAATAAACTAATATTTATAAAAATATGATAATTCTTGAAAGATAAAACAACACGTAACTTATTTCTATCGCGATCAATAAAAAATGGATATGTTACTCATGCATTCTTATGACTCACCATATCAATGATTTTCATATAGTTTAATTTTAATAACCATATTTGTTGGTGGGTTTCAAAAATTGTAATTGATATATAAAAATGATAATTATTTCATAATTATAATTCTATATATTATGGAACAACGACCCCTTTAATCATAGTAAACCCACCGATGTCATTTTGAAATTATGAATTGAGCATCCTCAAAACACCTCATATGGATATTGCTGATTTAGTTATTAAGTACATCATTAATATAAATTAATTAAATGGTTTTAATGGAAGGTTTTAAATCATTACTTTTTATAATAGAAAAAATAATTGAAATAAGTTTATTATATAAGAGATAAAAAACACTTAGGACAATGCCATGGCTCGAGGTAAAGTTTTTATCACAAAACATCCTTATTTGATACCCATGTTATTTTATGCACTTAATTTCTTATAAATGGTGTAAATAGTACAATTTAACATAATATATCATTAATCCTTCATTTTTCATTATATTTCCTGTTATAATTCATCTACTGCATTCATAATACTTTTTTATTCTTAATTAACCTAATGGGGAAGGGTTTATATTTCACTCTCATTTAAAAATGGATTGCTCTTCGATGGATTTTTTTGTAATAATTTTTTAATTTTATAATAAAACAATATCATTTTACTCTCCTCAATTTTTTAATGAAATTTTTATGTAATAATTTTTTTCCTCTCTTTGGTATAAAAAAATGATTCGGAAAAATATTTTTAGAAATCATAAGAAATATTATCTCTTCTATAAAAAATATATTTTATTCTATGTCAATGCATTCTAAAAATAATTTTTCAAAAATAATTTTAATGGACCTAAAAATAAATTTTAAATACATCTTATGAAATGTTTTAAATTTTTACCAAACATTTTTAGGAGAGTATTCATATTTTTATCCGAATAAGGAACTTTTAAACCTTTTTACAATAGTGTGAATGGAATGTATCTTTAAACATACGACTCATGTATGGTGTTACTTACCATCATGAACACTCTACTATTTAAATATTCCTTTATAAGTTTCCAGATATCTTTTTATTGAATATAATTACTATAATATTTTAGAATTTTTTAGTTTTTCGAAAGAGATTTACAATGATAAAGGTTATTTTCCACAATGTTATTGTTAATATTTTTTAAATACCTTCTTTTGTTAAAAAAAACAACCTATAATTTTATTTTATGATTATAAATTTAGTATATATGCCTCTTACATATATAACTAACCCACTAACTATTCCATTAATTTGGTATTACATGACTTATGATCATTTTTTAAATTCATTCTTGAATAAATATGATTTGACTACGATATGTTGAAAGATTATGCCATCCCATTTTTTCAGTGGGAAATTATTATATTTATTCCACATGATTCTTATGATTATGTGGAAAAAATATGCATGTACATGATCCAAATGTGACATATGGGTCTGTAATTATATATCCCTTTAATGTACCGGGTAATGTTTTATTCTCTTGAGACTTCATGTATGGGATAAGGGAGTGAACATAATATGTTATGGGAGTCTATTCACCATGTGGAATTTTTATTGTGGTTATCCTTGACTTATATTTATGTCATTATTTATTTTTCTTCCACATATCCTATGATTCAATCATCTTATGATTCTAGGTTGTTTATGTTATACCCTAATGTGACTAATATTGAGCCTTATTTTTTATGATACCATGTTATAAGATTGAATTACATGATATGTATTCTTTTCATGTTTATTCCCTGGTATTTTTAGTTCCCCTATTTTTGTATATGTATTACACAGGTTATCCAATATTTTTTTACTTTCTTTAAAGGATTTGGGAGACCATTATGGATAAATAAATAAATAATATTTAGTTTAGTCTTACTTCAATGTACTATGACCGTAGTCGTCCAAATTAAAAATTCCTCCCAATATTTGGGTTTTAAAAAATATTTTAAAAAAAATAAAAATTTATTAATATGTGTAAAAGGTTTAGTGCACTCTAATAGGAATACATTCATTTGAACATATTTGTTCACTAATGTATATGGACATGAGTTTTTTCCGACTGTGAGATTGATGGAGATCTCAAGGTTAGATTTTTTTTGTTTCTAGTATCTATAAAACAAGTCTATATATAGGAATTTTCTAATTCAATTAGTTTGAACAATAATGATCTTTAATGACTCAAATCTTCCTGGTTTATTTGTAGAAAATTTCTGGGAAAATTCCAAGACAAGGAATTGAGATGTCATGCGATTATGTGTCACGATTTTCTAGAAATGGTTCGATGAAAAATGTTAGTTTTTTAATAGAGAGAGTGAATGGTTTTGTTGAATAAGGTGGAATAAATATTAAAAGGGTGCTAGGATAAAAAATGTGAGGACACCGCTGAATTCATGATGGTGAGTTTACACTTGGTGTGACTTAACTTTAGTAAGTGCAGGTCTTCAATGAGAAAATGAAAAAATGGAATAAGCATTAATAAAATAATGAAATAAAATTATTTTAATTTTCTAATCCTTTGAACTCATGAATGGTGAATCAGATTGTAAATTCAAGACCATCTCTAAGTTCATAATGGGATGTTTTCCATAGATAGAGCCTAACATTGGCCGACGCCGGTCCAATATGGAAAGTAGTTTTTGAGACATAACCATAAATAAAGTAATTAAAAAATTTTATTTTATTCTCTTATCTTATAACTCATAAATGGTAACTCATATTGGAAATAAGAGAGTATCGTTGATGTCGTGAGGGAGTTATTTATTTTTGGGGGGCCTAACCATGACCAGCACATGTTGTGGGAAAAAGCTAACTTTTGTTCATTTTAATGAACAATAAAACAAACATAAGAATGTTTATTTTATTAAAAAATATTTCGATGCTACATAGAATCAAGATGGATACTTCATTTTATAAACGAAATAGTTTAACGACAAGGCGACTTAGTGTAATAGAAACACTGAAACATGTTTCCTCCATTTATTGGATTAATAGAGATACGAGATCAGGGGAGGATCTTGGAGTTTTCTCTGAAGCGTGGAAGGGATTATGTTGGTGAACAATGATTGAAGATGAATGGATAATCGCTCGTGAATATGAAATTCCCCCTCCTCTATGAAGTATTTCTCCAATGACAAGTTTTTTCAGACTAAGGATCGACGAAAGATGGTACTGCAGATCCATTTTTCACTAGTGATTGATCCAATACTCTAGGTAGGGGTTGTTATTTAAATACTATATTTCCCAAATAATGAATGTAAATGAAAAATGTGGATGAACCCCTGAACATGTTGGCCCATGGTTTAATCATTCTTTCAGGAGGGTTCGACTTGCGTGTTTCAATTTGGGTAAAATTTTTCTTCATAAGTTTACTTTCTTGATTCTTCTAACGAGAGTGGATCAAGTCTTTAATGAACAAGGGATGAGGATTGTTCATTGGTTTTATTTTTCATGTATCTTACCCCAATAAATTTATTCACATTCTTCTTTTAATATTGAGAGAATGATCGTTTCATGCACGTTTCATGGAACAATGATCCAAAATCAGAAATCCAGGCTCATGATGATCTAACAGATGTGCAATAGCGACAAAGACAGATGTATCAAATTAACACAATAGATACCTACATTCATTTATTTTTGAATAACTGGTTATCAATGGGAATTCGAACCCACAGTAGTGAATATGAAGACCCAATGATTCAGAAACTTCTTCTAGATCAAAGATTGGAGCACTAGAGAGCATCTGGTGGCCTGCAAAAGGGTCTAGTGAGGTGATGGCGACTGGGGATGGCAGTGGTATGTGGGGGAGGCTAGAGAATCATTCAATGTTTTGGCCTCATGTGATGACTGGGGCTACGGGCAGGGCATGTTAGTGATACGGTAGGCACCACGTTAGACCGGTGGAACGCGATCAATATACCATGTGCGGGATCAGCGGCCGGCTGATCCGGCTACGTGAGGTAGAGGAGAACCTATGTCTATAGATGAAAGTGGGAGGAGGGACATGGTTTTGGCACATATGGTGGACCAAACTAGTCTGCACCATGAATAACTTGTTGGTTGGGCCACTCTAGCGGGTCGGGATAGACCTGGGTCTGGTCGGCGGACACAAGATGGGTCGACAGACCTCGGGCCAGGCCAGGTCGATTTGACCTGGTCAAAATAGACACAAACCTAACCAAACCATTTTCAATAAAAGGCTCATAACTTCATTTTGTACATTCATTTAATGAATTGTTTGCATCATTGGGCCGCTTGCAACGATGCAGTTCTTTTGATATACTCTAAGTGGGTTTTAGTGAATGTAGACATATGACTAATGGATTGGGGAGTATATTCTCACAAAACAAGTGCTTAACATGTGGAAATCACACATATGGATATAACAAAAAGACTATGATGAGCATGTCTAGGTGACCCAACATGCCTAATTGAAGAGCTGGTTTAGGTGACCCAGCAGGCTTAAGTGACGAGCAAGATTAGGTGACCCAACATGTCTATGTAACGAGTTTGTGTAGGTGGCCCAACAGGCCTATGATAAATACTTGTATAAATTCCCCATTTTGTATAAGTGATGAGTGGGTATAAGTGACCCAACGGGCCTATATGGCTCATTAGGGATGAGGGGCTCAGTAGTTCTAGGTGTTCAGAGTTTGTGACTAATAGTCTTGCTTTTCATACTTTAGTTTATAGACATGTGAGCTGACTTTGGTGACTATCTTGTCTATTATTATTAGAGTCTATTATTTTCATATATCTTTTGTTATTTTCTTTTTATGTTTCTTTTTGGTACACATTTGTGGTTTGGGGGTCCCTACTGAGTATTTTTTACTCACACCTTCACGATCTTCACCGTCACCTCTCGGGTCTTGTGCATACGATCGATGCTTTGACAGAGTCCTTGGTGAACTAGGGAAAAGTTGTTCTTAGAGGTAACTAGCAAATGATAAGTGATTCTATGTCTTCAGACATCTATTTCTCTACCTACCCATTAGGTAAGATTTTTTACAGAGGAGTTTTAGAGACTTGTACTTTTACTTTTATGTTTTAGTTGGGCTTGTAATCTGGCCCCGTTTACATTATGTTTTCTACTATCATACATTCTGTGTTTACTTAGTGTTTTCACCTTCCAATGTATGTGTGGGTTGTGTGTGTGTGTATAGTAATATAAGAAAATTCCTCCCATTTTTTTGGGATATTCAAACTCAATGATAGTCACCATCCCCTTGTCTATGGGAGGTGGGATTGGGGTAGTCAAGGCATGGGACCTAGGGGAAGAGTTGTGATAGAGTGATACCAGAGGAGGTCAATTCTACCTTAAGAAGCCAGAGTCTAAGAGTTTGGTTTGGGGAAACAATGTTAAGTGTTTTGAGTTTGGATTTCCGTCCAGGAAATCTAGTATTGGTGCGGCAGTCGAGGCATCCATACACCAGGACCCTAAATTCTACTTTTTGACTTGGTACATGAAAACACTAGTTGCAAGAAAAAATGTTGGTACATCCATCACATAGGAATGTGTTGAGTTTTCTATGTCCTTTTTTGAGTCAAATCACCATGTATACTCTATTGATCATGGTACATATTGTTTTTTTAAAGATTCTTCCATTTAGACAACCATCTAGGATTACACTACAATATTATTAGCATTATCCGCAGGGTGATGAGTTGGGAACATGGGTTCGTACTAGATATAGGACCTCTGGGTGGTATACCAGCTATACCGCAACCTATGGAGTAGCACATGGTATTCATAGTACCAACGTTTGAGATGTGCAGGTTGGGCGCACATCACATGTTTTAGCGATAGAGACTGCTTAGGTTCTGAGGCAAACCTGACTAATAGGTGGATGAAAAATGCCCTGATTTGGTGACTAAGTTTTCCATCAATTCATGACACCATTAGATCAGATAGTGGTTCTAGTAGTGATCCTTTTTCGTGACTTGTAGGTCAATGTTGGGGTTTAGATTACTCAATATTATGATGACATGACTCTTCCATGGATAGAGTTTAGGAAACTTTCTTAGAGAAGGGGATCTCACCATAAAAGATAATGGATATGCACACCCATGAGATTCTATAGCTCTGGAAGGAAAACATGTTGAAATTTGTGTATTCATCAAGGTATACTAACCTTTTTAGGTACACGATGAATACGATACAACCTATAGTTCAAGGCTTGGACCTTTGAGCATGGTGTTCTTTAAGATATCAGAGAAAATGTAATTCCTCAATGCATTACTACAGATACTACGGTGATAGAGAGAACATTTGTCCTTGAAATTCCTTGGGTTGAGCAGATACAACCAGTTGATTTCACCATTAGGTAAGTAGGAGCAGATACCTCTGGAGATGGAGGCCTATGCCAGCCTTGGAGACATGGACGTGTGAGACGTTCCCAGAAGAGGTCCCATGATATAATATCAACACCTTAGGGCATATATGGTGAGCCTTTCAGCCTAGGGAGAGTCAAGGATTTTCATGAGATGGTTGGGGACATCTCACTAGAGATTGTCCAGCTCGTCGTGCTGCAGATAAGGAAATGGTTGATGGGCCACTGAGGAAGAGGTAGTGACAAGAACTGATGGATCTGTAGGGTAGAAGACATTGAAGAGGAGTTGGAAGAGAAAAATGAGGCGGTATAAATTGAAATATGTTACTACTACCTCCCCCTTATGGTCCACACAAAGCTCAGGGAGATGGAGGATAGGGGAAGGGGATGATACATGCAGTTAAGGTATATAACCTAGGGCTCTAGGAATGATTTGATGAATGGTCTGTGTCTACTCTTAGATTTCGTATTAATAGACACATTTGTTAATTTTCATTCCTTGTCATGGATCTTGTTCAAGACCTAGAGTTTATGGTTAAACCATTGACTTAGCCCTTATATATGGATATACAATTGGGAGGAGACTCGATACTCACACTTATATCGATAGTGTGATCTAACCCTTGAGGTGGGAGTGTCAGTTAGAACCTCCCGGGGGCTGTGTCAAGGCCTTACGACATAATTCTTGGTATGGATTGGTTATCGACAATCTAGGCTCAGATTGACAATTTTATTAAAAAGGGTACGGTATGTCTGAAATGATAGAATGGAGTCTTCCTTGGTCAGTGAAAAATGAAATCCAGACAGTATGGTATAAACACATGTATAGGAGGGTGCAGCCGATCACTCTTGTGTCAGCTAGCCTTACCCTTGGGGAAGTGGATGTTATGAGTTTTTAGTTTCCATCATTAGTGGTAGAGTATGATGACTTCTTCGCTGAAGATGTTCCAAGTTTACCATACAATAATGAGATAAAATTCTACATTGTTCTGCATCCCAATATAGAACTGATATCATTATCATTATATTAGATGGATTTTTAAGAACTTCACAAGATGAGGGTGTTGGTGGATGACTAGTAGAGGAAGGGCTTAGTAATACCTAGTGTTCAATGTTATGTGTGGATTATCAGCACTTTAACGAAGTGACCACGGAGAGCGAGTATATAATACCAAAGGGTTGATGAACACTTCCATCAGTTGAAATGAGAAGCCTTTGCATGGATATAAATGTGTACGTATGATTTTTTGTAGTTAAGAGAAAGTTTCACAAGAACAACAATCATGAGTTCTCCAGAGGAGGTATTTTAGTACGTAGTGTTATTAAATTAATCAAGGACCAACCATGGTTGTATCCTGATGCAGAGGAATGTAGTGATTTCATATGTTTTGTGTCACTTGAGACCACATCAAAAGAACTACACAACCCATGATCTTCGGTTGGAAATAATATTATTGAAATTGAAGATGTGGAAACACTACCTGATGGGAAGGTGGTTTATTGTATACTCATACCAAAAGAGTCTCATGTATATCTTCTCTCAGAAGTTTTTGAATTTATGATAGTGGAAATGGCTAAAATTTCTTCCTAGGAAATTACATGGAGAGAGTCTATACTCTTGGTAAGGGAAATGTGGAAGCAGATGCTTTCAGATGGTGATCTAGTTTGTAGTTACTAAATAAAGAAATAGAGAAGTTGGCCTCATTATAGTTATCCTTCATGGAATGAGATGATGTAGTCTGCCTCCCATCAATGGTTTTTACCCCTTACCTTTAAAGTGAGTCCGGGAGGCACAACTCTATGATATTGGCAGTGAGTCTTTACATGCTTAGTTTTCCACAGGGAGTTCCCCTAATGGATATTCGAAGGGTGGGAAGCACATCGTTCCTTTCTGAGGATGAAAAACAGTAGTAGTGGATGCATGGAGTGGAAGGATGCATCAGGATATGCATGTGGGTGGAAAGGTGGACACCAAGGATAACAAAACTATATAATACTGGGTTGATCTGTTGATATACAAGCCTATCCCTTTTTTGATTCATTTGTTGGTTGTCAACTTACCATGTCAGCCCCTGTGCTTGGAAAAGGTTTCTCTTTCCCAACTTGGGGTGTCAATAAGGGTGTGAGAAAGGATATCGATAGAATTTCTGATGGGTTTACCATGTATGTATGGGGGACACGACCCCTTCTAGGTGATACTGGACTGACTCACAAGGCCGACCACTTATTAGGTTTTCATAAGAAGTGTTCAGTAGAGTACATGGGATGCCTCTACGTTTAGGAGATAACTATACTCCATAATATACCATTGATTATAGTTTTTAATCGTAATGCTAGCTTTGCTTCCTGGTCACAGAGATCGGGGATCAAAATGAGAGGACCCCCCATGGGTAGATGATTCCTTTAGTACTTTCCTGGTGTAAGCACAATACTCTCTGGAATATCACATGAGAGCAGGAGACTCATGTTCGTGCTTGTACCATCATCTTTTTTGTTATCCCTTGGTTTGGATTTTTCGGACATAAAGCCTTAAGGTGGGGAGAATTTAATGACCTGGATTGTCTAGGTCATATTGTTATAAAACTTATGGGAAAATTCTGAGACTACATGATGAGACGACTTGTTATTCCGAGGCCTGGTGTTCCAGGAATGGTTCAATGAATAATGTTATGTTTTTATTATTGTGGATTAGTGGGTTTCCCCAAAAGGAGAATAAATACTAAACAGGTACCTAGATCCTAAATATGAGGGCACCATTGTAATCAGGATGACAGGTTAGCCCTAGGAATGACTTAACATCAGTCAGTGTGGGTCTTTGGTGAGAAACCAAAAAATGGAATAGCTATAAATAAAATAATTATATAAAATAATTATATTTTTCAAATCCTTATAAATTATTAATGGTGACTCGTAATGAAAATATGAGACCGTACTTGGGTTTTTCATGGGGTATTTTCCTTCTGGAAAGAGAAAGATTGGATGGAACGAGTCAACTATGTAGAGTAGTTTTGGGAATTTAACCATAGATAAAGTAATTAAATTAAAATTATTTTATTTTCAAATAATATTACTCATAAATGGTGACTCAGATTGAAAATCTAAGAGTACCATTGAGCTTGTGAGGTTGTACTTTTTTTAAATGGGGCCAAACCTCTATCATCGTGAGTCGAGGGTAAAAATTATTTTTTGGGCGTTTTAAAGAAAAATAAAATAAACTTAAGAAGGTTTATTTTATTCCAATTTTTTTCCCTAAAATACAACTTCATTATATATATTTCATTTCATAAATGAAATATTGTAACAATGCCGCAACTCAGTGTAACAGAAACACTGAAACGACTTTCCTTCATTTATTGGATTAACAGAGATACAAGATCAAGGGAGGATCATAAATTTATCTATGAAGAGTGGAAGCGATTCCAATGGAGAACATTAAATGATGATGAACAAATAATCCCCAAATATAAAAAATACTCCCTCCTCTTCAAATTATTTCTCCAACGATAACCGATTTTAGAATGAGGATCGACGAATGATGGTAGCGCAGCTCCGTTCTTCACCAGCGTTCAATCCAATCCTTTAGGTAGGGGTTATTATTAAAATCTTGTATTTCCCCATTTTTGAATTTAAATGATGAATATAGATCAACCCAAGAACAGTTTGACCCATATTTTGATCTTTCTTGTGAGAGAGTTTGACATTTGGGTTTTAATTTGTGTGAAATTGTTCTTCTTAAGTTTATTTTCCCGATCCTTCTAATGCGAGCGAATCAAGACCGTAACAGACAACAACTGATGATCAATCTTCGGATTGAATTATCATGTGTCATCCCCCAATAATGTTATTTATTGTTTTTAAGGAATACTGGGAGTATCACCATTGTTCACATGTTTATTGGTAAAACGATCCCAAATCAGAGATCCAGACTCATGACGACCTAGCGAAGGTGCGACAACGACCATGACAGATGTATTTTAGAGACAAAGGAGATAATTAAATTCTATATTTTTCTAGATAAGAGGTTTATAACATGTATTAAAACCCAGGACAATGAATATGGTGACCTGATGATTCCATAACATCTTTCTGATCCGAGATCGGAGCACCGGAACGCCTCTAGTGGCCCACGGAAGGGGCCACTAGAGCAACAGTGCTGGCTGTGGCATGTGGCGGCTCGACCGCATGTGGCAACGGGGGTTGGGGCTATTACGGGACATGGAGGATCATTCTTGTGATGAACGTAACACCACTTAGGACTGGTGGAATTCGTTCAATAGACAGTGTGCGAGATCAGTAGCCGGTCAAGCCGGCCGCATGATTTGGAAGGAAACCCTCGTCTACTGCCGCAGGGGAGAGGTGGGATCAAAAGTTGGCCAGATCCGGTGGACCGATATATTCTACAACATGTAGACCAGGTTGGATAGGTTTATCTAATAGGACCAATGGGACGGGCCAGGTCAGCGGACACATGGTTTGGCCAAGTAGGGTCGATCCGACCATGTCTTACCCTACCCAGACCCAACCGACCCCTTTTCATTAAAAGGATCATAACTTCCAAACATTATTTTAGATTGACGATCTATTTAAATAATTTGGAATCTCGAGACAAGGAGGTCCTTTTGATCTACACTAATTGGGTTTTAGTAGAAGTTGAGATACATTTAATGGCTTGAGGAGTTAATTCTCCAGGAATCAAGCGTGTTAAGAGTGGAAATCTTGTGGCTAGCTATGGCAAGAAGAATATGATGAGTGGGTCTAGGTGACCCAGTATGACTATGTAATGATTGGGTTTAGGTTTTCCAACATGCCGATGTGACGAGAGGGTTTAGGTGACCTAGTAGACTTAAGTGATGAGTGAGTTTAGGTGACCCAACAGGCCTATGTGATAGGCGGGTGTAGGTGAATCAGTAGGTCTATGTGACGAGCAGTTCTTGGTGACCCAACATGCTGTAGTGATGAGCTAGTCTAGGTGACCTAGTTGTCCTAAGTGACTCCTAAGGTATGCGTGCATTAGTAGAAAAAGGTTTTCAGTGTTATCGATTGATAGTCTTACTTTTCATACTTTAGTTTATACATATGTGTGCTGGATCGAGTGACTCTCTTGAATGTACTTATTAGAGGATACACTTGACATACCTATTTAGTTGTATGATTTGTTGATTTCTTTAAGGTATAACTTTTTTTGGGGGTCCCTACAGAGTTTTTTTTTACTCATCCCTGAATAGGCTTCCCCCGCATGTGTCGTGTCGTGGGAAGATGATTGAAGCTTTGATGGAATCCTTGGTGGACTGGACCCAGGTGGTGCTTAGAGAAAAACAAAATATGAAATGTGCTTCTACGACTTCAAGAAAAATATTTCTAGACCTAACCTTTACATAGTATTTTCTACAGAGGAGTTTCAGAGACTTTTACTTTTACTTTTCTATTTCAGTTGGGCTAGTATTCTGTCCCATTTCCCTTCAGTTTTCTACTATCATACCTTCTGTGTTTACTTAGTGCTTTCACCTTCTGGAATTAGTGTCTTGGAATTGTGTGCATTTTTATAGGTACTTAGGAAAATGAATCCCATTTTATTTGGATATACCTACTCGGTGCTAGTCGGCATCTTATAGACTATGGGAGGCAGGCTTGGGGTAGTCACGACATGAGCTCTAGGGGATGGGTCATGACAAGATCCATATTATTAAAACTTTTATATTTTTGATCTGATTAATATGTTCTCTTCCACTTTGTGTTAAAACAAAAGAGTATCTTTTATTGGAACTGTTTAATCATTCAATGTTAATTTTTGTAGTTGTTTGTGACTTTCATTCAAAACTATATTTATTCATTTTACATGATATTATTTTAATTTAGATCGGTTTTATTGACTCTTACAGTTCCTAACCTTCCATTTGTTCAATTTCAAATAACTTTATTATTCTTTCTATTTTGATCAATTTGAAAACTATATCTTTTTTACTGTTAATTATATTAGGTGCGAAAAAAGAAATGTTGTATTTAAAGTTAAATTCACACCCTCCACTATTAATGCTTCTATATATTAGATTAAATTATATATATAATGTGTACTATATATTTATTTCATTACACTAATGTATTTTATAGAGAAATTTTTTTCTATGGATGTTGCATTACCAGTCGAATATTTTGAGAACCCAATTATGAATTGTCCACTTATTTTTATTGTTTTTGATCATGATTATAAATGAGATATAATGGAAGCATAATTTCTTTTATCTATATTTTATAGAATTATATATTGGAAATACATTAAAATATTCTTGTAAACCAAATTTTTACAATTTTCATTAGGATAAGATATGGTTTCTGTTAAATTTTGAAGTCAATAATATACTTTTGTGTTTTATAAAATAGTATATATAAAATAAATATTCATCTACCATAACAAAATTTTATTTAAAAAAATAAAAAATTATCACTTTTCGTAATGTCAAAAGTTCTTGAGATGAATTGAAAAGTGTTTATTTTTTTGATCAATTTGATTTTATACCTGATGAATCTCTTTCCCAAATACATGAGAGATTTGTTAATATTTTAGTAGCTCAAAATATATTGTTGAGAAGGATATTAAATATGATATTTTTTTTAAAAATATTCTTGAAATTCCTATGAAGGATTGGTAGTAAAATAGAATATCAATTGATGATATGAAACATATAATTTAGATAAGCCTTAATGATTTGTATATAACAATGATGTAGTCGGTAAATAGTTTAAAGAGTAATTCCTAGAAGGAAAAGTGTAATAATTGTGTTTATGTTTCTACTACTATATCCATGTATGGATACCTGATATTTCATACATGAAAATTATATATTCATTATGATAAACAACATAATAGTGATACAAATCTAGGATCCAAAGTGTTAGTGTCTAGGGAAATTTTGGTTCATACGATAATCATAAATATGAAGTCAAAAACATTAATTTAAATCCTTATTATTTACCCTTTTAAAAGATTGAATATTTTTTAGAAAATGTAATCATTTAAGGTTATATATCAAAGGTAAGGGTGTGATAAAATCCCAATGTATGCTCGTGTGTCGTTGGGAATGAGCGACAAACTAAAATTTATAACCTATTTACTACTTAGGAAAATGTAAAGATAGGGTCAAACCTTAGGGAGGCCTCATATTGTGCTTGGAGATAAAAAAAGATAAACTAAACAAGAACACACACACAAAAACAAGCAAAAAAAGTTGGAGATAGTAAAGTGGGGTGAGTGAGAGTTGTGTGAGGGAGTAAAGATGAATTGGTGAGTGCAAGGGGAGTAGATAGAGCAGTAAGGGAAATTGTGGAGTAAACAACCAAAAGATAAATAGGGGAAAGTCCACTGGATGATTCGATATTTCTTTACCTTGTTTATGCACTGAAGTTTTAAAAATATGGATCTAACTTAAAGTAACTGGCTAGATTTGTCGTCTGGTCAGTTTGTGATGAAATAACTCTTACAGTCCTTCGACTATAAAAGTAATTCCATCCAATGATGATAACAAGTTATAAGTCACTGGGCTCAACTTGTCAGTTGAGTTCAGTGTGTCTGTATCATTTGAGCATAACTCACATGATAGTGATTTCATCAAATTGAAACTATTTTCATTATGGTACAAACAAGATTGGTTTCCACTTGACCTTTTTGTTTTGAAAATAAACTCATTCTGAGAGAGAGAGACATGCCAGGAAATGATGCAGTGCATGAATCAGACTAAACAAACCTAATCAACCAGCTTATCCCCCTCGAAGGAATTTAGGTGGACATGATGGTTGGTTTTAATGTAACAATAGAATTAAGATCAATGAAAATGATATTGAAATAAGTTGCAGAAAAACAGAGCACAAGGAAAACTAAGATGTTCCAAATACCTCCATATTCTCCTAGAAGTACTAATTCTTACTGCTCAATAGTGGATGTGATGATAGAATGCGCTCGATGTACTGCCCTGGTAATCGAGGTGGGAAATTCCCTAATCTGTTGCTCTCAGTCCTCTCTATGATGCTGTATGTTCCTCTCACTCTGCTCCCCCAGTATCGATCAAATCCTCACTTCCTATCCCAATTTCCCTCTATCTCACACGTTTTCACCAGCGTCTCGATGATTTCGTACAGGTCACGTATGCTAGTGACCCTTAGAAGTCTCTTGAATCTCACCCGAGGTGTTCCATAGCCTCCACATGTTGCTTTCACTGCCCTGGTCCTCCTACACTTGTCACCAGAGCAGTTTCTCTTAACTGAATGAAAATGATGTGCGCGCGACGATCTCATTTTTTCCCTCTATAAATCAGCAAATCTATGTGGCGAAATTTTATGTGCACATCTCTAAACGTTAAGTGAACTCACTGTAAGTGCAAACAAACTCATACAATGACCTAGAAAATAATCTAGCGCCTTTTCTCTTAAGTTCCCACAATTTTCTTTGCACTCCCAACTCCCCCTGTGCTGAACCACCGAAAAACACAAAACACGTCAGAATTAGAAAAATGAGAATACTATAAAAATATTTAAATTCCAATTTTTATTTACTATTATATATATTTATTATAGGTATTAACTATTACTATTATATATATATATATAAACTATTATATTAGTTTAATAATATTATAAAATTCTTAATATAACAATATATATAATAGAATTTATTATGATTGTTATATATATATATATATTACTATAATCTATACTATTTTTTATTATATATTATAATGTTATATATATTATAGTAGGTTTATATTTTATATAATAGAAAAAAAAGAAAACGATGAAGGAGGGGTGCGGTGTGGAGAGGGGAGAAATGGGGAGGAGAGTTTGAGGGAGATGATGGAGGCGGTAAGGGATTCTGGTGGGGGTTCTATTCATGTAGTGAGGGAAGCTCGTGTGTGTTCGGCGCAGAAAAAAATGAGGTAGGGGGTGTTGCGGGTGTCCTGGTGTGGGCTTGCGGGGTGAGTGTGGTGCGACAGCTTCGGGTGGCTTGCTGAAGAGTTGGGCTTGGCCGAGGATGGCGGCTTACAGTAGCTGGGGAGGTAGCGGTCTAGGTTTGGTGTGGGATGGCGTAGGCAGAGAGCTTGGATGGAACAAGTGATCTAGATTGGATGAGACATGTCAGGGTTTTTTTGCGGCAAAGTGGAAGGCCAGGCTGTAGGGTTTAGATGGCTCACCGGTGGAGGAAAGGGTAAACGTCGGTGGCTCTCCACTAAGATTGGGGGAGGAAAAAGTTTCATCCCCAGTGACATGAAACAAGGGATTTCAGACCGTGGTGGTGAAGTCAAGAGCTTCAGAGGGTTTGTGTGTGGCTACTAGTTCAAGGCTTGGGTAATGTATTCTAAAATTTCTTCTATCTGTGCATTTGAGGATGTTCGGTTGTGATTCTTTGTTCAGATTTTGAGTTTGCTGGTGATTTGTTTCATGTTCTCGAGGTTCGATGTTGATACAAATTTGTTTTCTTTAATGAGGTTTTTTTCTACCGCTGCTGTGAATACTATATGTTGCTGCGTGATTAATGTGGGAGATTTTGATGCTATTGGTTTGCTGCGTGAAGTTGCGTTGAGATATGGATGGGTGAAGTGGTGAGTGAGGAAGAGATACAATGGGATAGTAGTGGTGAAACAGTGAGACTGGTGAAGAGATGAAACGGTGGCTTGGCAGAGGATTTTGGAAAGTGATTATGGTGAGACAGTCACCGTGATGAAATGATGGAAAAGGGATGGTATATGATGGGTATAAAATGGTGGCACTGTGAATGCTTTTCACGGTCTCAACGTTTTGTTGAAACAGTGGCTGGGCTGGGCTGTGGTGAGTGGAGAGTTTTGTAGGGGTGAATGAAGCACTTTGAGTGATGCTCATGGTCAGACCGTGCCACCGTGACCGTGAGGGAAGCACAACACGCCGCAACACATGCTAAATAAACAAAACAAACAATTAAATAAACTAGAAATTGAAAAAAAAATAAATTGAATAAAATTAAAAACTAATTAAATAAAAAAATGTTAAATAAAATAATTAAATGTGTTTTATTTAAAAGAATGAATTTATTAGTATTAAAAATTATAAACAAACATAATTTAAAAACAAAACTACAATAACTAAAGTCCCTTGATTACATTAATCAACCAATTAACTAAACAATTAATAAAGTTAATTAGAGAATAAGAAATAATAATTTAATAAACTTAAATTAATTTAATTATTAAAAAAATAAAAACCAAAATGAGCTATCTCTTTAAAATTTAAAGAATAAAGAATTAATTAATTAAATTAATGAATTACTAAACTAATTTGAATGAAAAATTGTAGAACTAAAAGAGTAAAAAATAAAAGTCAAATTCAAAAGAATTAAATAAATTAAATATTTATTTAAAAAGAAAATAATGAATATTAAAAATAATTGATTTAAACAAAACTTGATTATTTTACACATAAAAGTACAAAATCACATTAATTATCAATTATTTAATAAGAAAGAACATTTTAAAATAAAAAAGTCAATAAAAATATAAAAAGGATGTGGCGAAGAGTGAAAACACTGCCACATCAAACTCCCCCACACTTAAAACATTGTTTGACCTCAAACAAGCACATGCCTTTGAATTTAAAATAGAAATATGATTTGTGTGTTTTAGTTCAAAAAGTGCATGATTGAACTTAAACATCAAGAGGAACATGATCAAAAAATGGGTCAGGCTATCCAAAGGTGTTAAAAAATGATGTCTTGTCTAGCTTCAAAAACTCATTGGAAGTCAAAAGCACCACAAATTCATACACAGTTAAGTATGTCTTGCCTCCTACTTGTACCAATTAACTATCCTACTTCACCTTCCAATTCATGTTCTAATTCAAGGAGTGTTGACAGGTTAGATGAAATGGAATTTAAAACTTCACCAAGAGCACATTCCACTATCACCTTCCCCCAGGTTCCAAAAACTAAAGTCTATTAATTTGATCACTTTATTGATTCAACTCTAATGAATATTAACGTAGTCAATTTCTCCCTTATTCATCAAGGTTCAAAATTCCCTGCTCCTTAATGAGTTCATTTTGACAAGGGCACTTTATTTCTATTTTTCCAAGCCATATTTCATTTAAAGAACACTATGCATAACACTTATTAAGATTGAAATCGGATTTATTTATTCATAGAAGCACACCCAGTGCACCTTGTCTCAGATACCCACCTTGGGATCCCATTTTACCATTTTAATATAGTTACAAAGGTCTTAATTAGTAATCATTCGGGTTCACTTCCTAAAGTGATTGAATATAATTTTATAAAAATGTGAGCCCTCTGGGTTCTAGTGAGAACATAAATTTACTCCAAGTCATGATCCTCATCCCACAGAAGCTATCCTATCAAAATTCTATCCTCAGTTCCTAAACAGACAGATCCGTTGAGATAGTGAACAATTTCACTCAACAATCATTCATGCTTAACATTTTCTGACTACATGTCACTCTTATCATCCAGTGAGCATTTATCCACTAAAAAGACACAATTCAAGTACTAATGAACCTCCAATGACCATCATGTTGAAAGAATTTGAGATTTGTTGATATATTCTGAACATTTTTTGCAAAAATTTGATTATTAAATAGAAAACTCAAACAAAGGTTCAAACTCAAGTTCAAGAAGGGGGAATTTGAAATGACACTAAAACGACCCGTCTCCCCCACACTTAAAATCGAACATTGTCCCCAATATTGTTTCTCAAGGTGGGATATATTTTATGTTCAAAACAGAAAGACATTTCAGCTGAAAAAGGATATAGAGGGGGTATAAATTGGGTTCAATTTTTTTCTTTTCCACACAAAAAGTGAAAGAAAATAAAAACAAAAATAGAAGAACCCAACCCCACTAACCATCATAAAAAAACATGTGTATTTCTATTCCTAAAATGTTCATTCTTTGATTCATTGTGAGAAGAAAAAAATTTTATCAATAACATTTAGTTAGAAGCATGATAAACAGGGACATGCAGGAACAACATAACGAAATTGTAAGCAGTGGGTGAAATCATGTAGCACAAATCAGCTCAAAATAAATTTTCAACTCTCCAGATACTAGCAGCTAAACCACCATGAAGGATAAGACATTCATTTTTCACAGATTAGGGGTAAGTCCCCCACACTTAATTCACAGTGAAGATTAAGAAGGTAAATAAAAGTGAAAAAAGGAAGAACAACACTTCCCTGAGTTATTAGAAATTTAACACTAAATTCCATCAACAGATTTTCTTCAACAACACTGGGTTGTTACTCCTCTTCATTAACCTATAAGTTCAAATAAGTAAAATAATATTGCAGAGTTTTAAGGTGAAGATACGTATCCCAAGAGAGTGAGTATGAAAAATATTTATCTATATAATGCAGTGGATTGCTCACTCAGGTTTTCTAGGCCATGTTTTTGGTAGCAAAAACTCTCTCTCTAGAACAACAACAGATCATGAAGCACCATCAAGTAGGTAAGAAATTGAACTGGAGAACAAGCAGTTGGGATTACTTTATTAATGAAGAAAAATAAGAGGGGGACAACTATGAAACCATGGGTTAGTTCCCATGCAACACTGAGTTTATAGTCCTCAGTTAGACTTGAATCAGCTCATTCTTACAACAATGATATGGCATTCCCTTCAAAGAAGTGATTTATTCTTTGACCATTAACTAAGAAAGGTTTATTCTCTTCTCCAACTAATTCAACAACTCCATTAACCAAGAATTGAGTAATGGTAAAGCGTCCTGACCATTTTAACTTCAACTTTCCTAGATACAGCTTCAATCTTGAATTAAAAAGAAGGACCCTCTCACCAACCTTGAAATTACTATTTTGAATGATTGAGTCATGAAAAGCCTTTTTTATTTATTTGTAGATTTCAGCCTGCTCATAAGACTCTCTCTGAATCTCCCCCATCTCACTCAGATCTAACAGTCTCCTCTCTCTAGTAGATTTCAAATCAATGTTAAGATCCTTCACTGCCCAATACCATCTCTACTCTAACTCAATAGGTAGATGAAATGATTTCCCAAAGATTAGCATATATGGTTACATCCCTATAGGTGTCTTATAAGTAGTTCAGTAGGCCCAGTGGGCCTCATCCAACTTCCTTGACCAATCCTTTCTAGAGCTAGACACTGTTTCCTCTAAAATCTGTTTGAGATCTCTATTTGAAACTTCTAATTTCCCACTGGATTGTGTGCGATAAGTGGTTCCTAACCTATGTGATCACCCACACTTATCTATAATACTTTTTAACTTATAATTCTTGAAGTGAGTCCCATTATCAGTGATGAAATCTTGAGGCACACCAAATCTGGAAAAGATGTTTTTCTTAATGAATTTCACAACACTAGCAACTGAATTGTCGGGCAGAGCTACATCCTCGACCAACTTAGACACATAGTCTACAACAACCAAAATGTACTCATTCCCATAAGGGGATGGGAACGGTCCCATGATGTCCAGGCCCCACACATAGAAGATTTTGACCTTCAGAATAACTTTTTGGTGTAGTTCCTTCCTTCTTCTAACATTATCCATCATTTGACATTTCTCACAGCCAATAACCAGACTCCTAGAATCATTTAACAGTGTTGGCTAGTAGAAACCAGGTTGTAGGACCCTTTGTGCAGTCCTTTCTCCTCCATGGTGGCCACCCCAACGTAATGAATGGAAACTATCAAGTATGGGAAAAATCTCATCCTCAACCACACATCTTCTCAAAATCCCATTAGCACATCTCCTAAAGA
This sequence comes from Viscum album, assembly GCA_963277665.1. Lineage (NCBI taxonomy): Eukaryota > Viridiplantae > Streptophyta > Magnoliopsida > Santalales > Viscaceae > Viscum > Viscum album. The sequence goes on along the minus strand of OY728163.1, from coordinate 1,368,900,321 downwards.
GAAGATGGTCATCACAAAAATAATATTTCAGTGCAGATATAATCCTCTTCCTCTAGTTATGTGAGAGATCCTTGGGCATTACTCCAGCTACCAGAAAGTTGGCACAGTCTGCAAATCAAGTAGACAGATGAACAGAGGCACCAAAGAACTGTTTATCAGGGAAAGAAGTGTTGATAGATTTTGGTTCCTTAATTGGGGAATTAGGCAATTAGGAAAAGTGATATGAAACTACATTATCACCCACTTTATTATCCATAATCACTAAATCAAACTTCTATAACTACAAGGTCCACCTCATGAGTCTGGGCATTGAGTCCTTTTTAGCCAGAAAATACATTAGGACTGAATGATCTGTGAAAACTATGATCCTTTATCCTATAAAATAATGCCTAAACTTTTCCAAATCAAACATCACAGCAGCCATCTACTTTTTAATGGTAGATTAATTTTTCTAGGCATCATCCAATAGCTTGATTTCATAGTAAATAACATGTAGTTTTTGATCCTTCCTCTATCCTAACACTGCTCCTACTACAAAGTCACTAGAATAACACATAACCTCAAATGGAAACTTCCAGTCAGGAGCAGTGAGTATAGGTGAAGTAGTTAACTTCTCCTTGAGAAAATTAATGGCCTCTAGACATGTCTCATCGAAGAAAAAGGGTGTGTCCTTGATTACCAGGGAGCACATGGATCTAGTTATCTTAGAAAAATCCTTAATAAACCTCATGTAGAACCCAACACAACACAAAAAAATTCTTATTTCTATGACATTTTCATGTGTGGTCACGTTTTGAATGACCTCAATTTTAGCATTATCAACTTGCAACCCCTTCTTAGAAAATTTGTGTCACAAAACTAGGCCTTCAGTGGCCATGAATTTTCATTTTTCCTAGTATAAGACTATATTGGTCTCTTGGAACCTTTCTAAGACTAGTTATAGATTTTTTAGATAGTTCTCAAAAGGTATTTCCCACAACAGAAAAATCATCCATGAACACTTCAATTATCCTCTCAATAATTCCTGAAAAATTGCCATCATACACGTCTGAAAAGTGGCAGGAGCACCACACCAGCCAAAGGGCATTCGTCGATAGAAAAATATCCCAAATGGAGAGGTGAAGGTGGTTTTCTCTTAGTCCTCAGGTGTACTAGAAATCTGGTTGTAAACAGAATAACCATCAAGAAAGAAGAATAATTCATTTCCTGCCAATCTCTCAAATTATCGAGATGTGAGTATTTCTTATGGAAACATTCAATTTTCTGTAGTCTATACAGACACTCCATTTATTCACTACTCTTGTATGTATTTGCACATTATTTTCATTAGTGACCATTTTCACTCCACTCTTTTTGGGTACCACTTGGACAAGACTGACCCAGGGGCTATCAGAAATTGGAAAAGTAATTCCAGCATCAGGAAACCTAATTACTTCTTCTCTCACAACTTCTTTCATGTTTGGGTTGAGTCTTCTTTGGGATTCTACTCTGGGATTACACTCAAGTTCCATGAGAATTTTATTCATACAGAAGGCGGGACTTATCCCATTGATATCACCAATTGACCAGCCTTTGACTAAATTGAATTTCTTTAAAAGACTTAGCAGATTTTTCTCTTGACTCACCTCTAGGTTGGATGAAATGATAAAAAGAAGGGTGTAAATGTCCCATAAAAATGAATGTTTGAGGTGGGTAGGGAGGGGCTTATGTTCAAGGGTGGGTGTTGACTGGATTGAGGGAAGTCACTTGGGCCTAGGTGGACCGAGGTCTTCATGCTGCCTCTTAAATAAGGCAATAGAGAAGGCTTTTTTTCCTCAGTGATAGAGCTTCCACAAGATATCTCCTCAAACATAGACTTCTCTATTAGGGTAAGAATGTGTTCCAAAAAAACTCATCTAGGTTCTCCAAGAATTCTCCCTCATATTCATGAAAAAATTCTCTCTCCTTACTTGAGATGATCGCCATGCAAGCTGTAGCAGAGATTTCTGGTTCACTATTAATTTGATCTATCATTCTCAGAAACTCTTCTTCCTCCTTATCAACACTACTTTCAGCAACTAACATCTTATCTCTTGTGAAAATTGGTTGGGTGGGTTCTTGGATTTTCTTAAACACATTGAATTCTAATTTATGTTCACCCAAATTTAAAATTAGTTTCCCCTTGGACACATCTTTCACAGATCCACCTGTGGCCTGAAAGGGCCTACCGAGAATGATTGGAACCTCCTTGTCACACTCCATATCAAGTATAAGAAAGTCAGCAGGAAAAAGGGTTTGCCCACTCCAACTAAATAATCATAGACCGTACCCAGAAGATGAGTAATGGACCTATCAACATGCTGTAAAACAATAGTTGTGGGTTGGGGAACTTCTAATCATAGGTGCTGAAAAAGTGATAAGGAGATTAGATTGATACTAGCACCCAGATCACAAAAACAGTTGAACTTACAACCTCTATTAAATTAGTTTAATAATATTATAAAATTCATAATATAAAAATATATATAAGTTAATTTATTATTATATATATATATATTACTATAATATATAATATTATATATTATATATTATAATGTTATATAAATTATAACAGGTTTATATTTTATATAATAGAAAAACAAGAAAAGGATGAAGGATGGGTACGACATGGAGAGGGGGGAAATGAGGAGGCGGGTTCAACGGAGATGATGGAGGCGGCATGGGATTCTGGAAAGGGTTCTGTTCATGTGGTGTGGGAAGCTCATGTGTGTTTGGCACAGACAGAAAAGATGCCATGGTTGTTGCAGGTCTCATGGTTCGGGCTTGCGGGGTGAGTGTGGTGCGGCAGCATCTGGTGGCTTGCCGGTGAGCAGGGCTTGGCTGGGGAAGGCGGATTGCAGCAGCAGGCGAGGCAACGGTCTAGGTTCAGTGCGGGATAGTTGGGAAGAGATCTTAGATGGAACAATGGAGCTCTATAGGATGAGATAATTTAGGGTTTTGTGGGGCGAGGTGGAAGGCGAGGCGGTATGGTTTGGACAGTTTCGCCGGTGGAGGAAAGGGCAAAGTCAACGGGTCTCTACCAAGATTGAGGGAGAAAAAAGGTGCTTCCCCAACAACATGAAGTATGAGATCTTGGACCATGGCGGTGAAGTCAAGAGCTTCAGAGGGTTTGAGTGCGATAGCTGGTTTGAGGCTAGGTTAATTTATTATAAAATTTATTCAATCTGTGCATTTGAGGATGTTCTGTTGTGATTCTTCATTCAGATTTTGAGTTTTCTGGTGATTTGTTTCATGTTCTTAATGTTCGCTAAAGCTACAGATTTGGATGGGGGAAGTGGTGTGTGAGTAAGAGATACGGTGGGACAATAGTGGTGAAACGGTGAGACAGGTGAAGAGATGACACAGTGGCTGGACAGAGGAGTGTGGTCGGGGATTATAGTGAGATAATCACCATGATGAAACAGTGGAAAAGGGGTGGGATATGATGGGTACAAAATAGTGGCACAGTGAATGATTTTAATGGTCTCACCGTTTTTCTGAAACCGTGGATGGGCAGCGGTGAGTGAAGCAGTGTGTGGGGGTGAAATAAGCACTGTGAGTAAAGCTCACAGTGAGACCGTGCCCCTGTGACTGTGAGGGAACCACGACATGCCGCAACACCTGCAAAATAAACACAATAAAAAATTAAAAAAACTAAAAATTGATTAAAAAATTAAATTGAATAAAATTAAAAACTAAATAAATAAAACAAGGTTAAATAATAAAATTAGTTGTGTTTTATTTAAAAGAATGAATTTATTTGTATTAAAAATTACAAACAAACTTAATTTAAAAAAAAACTTACAATAACTATAGCCTCTTGATTACATTAATCAGCCAATTATTTAAATAATTAATAAATTAAATTAGAGAATAATAAATATTAATTGAATAAACATATATTAATTTAATTATTAAAAGACTAAAAACCAAAATGAGTTATTTATTTACAATTTAAATAATAAAGAATTAATTAATTAAATCAATGAATTACCAAGCTAACTAGAATGAACAATTGTAAAAATAAAAGTCAAATTCAAAAGAATCATATAAATTAAAGAATTATATAAAAAGATAATAATGAATATTAAAAATGACTGATTTAAACAAAAATTCATTATTTTACAAAAAATGTAGAAAATCACATTAATTATCTATTATTTAATATAAAACAACATTTTAAAATAACAAAGTCAATAAAAACATAAAAAGGATGTGGAAAAGTGGGTGAAAACACTTCCACATCACCCAGTAATAGAAGGAATAAGGGACACGAATTAATGGAAAATGCACGAGCATAATCATCCTCATTAGAACATATAAATATGATCAGTATCATAATCACAAGGGAAACATTTGATAATTTTTTGGAATGAATAATATGCCTGAAAATGAAAAATCGTGTCAATGTTTTAAAATACCACACATTGTTGTGAAAAAAGGTAGCATCATATTCACACCTAACATATGTGCATAAATCCTAACATCATAATTATAAACAAATATAGCTTCATTTTTATGAATAATACACAAAATATCAAATGTTAAATCACCAAAACTAATGAATTTGTGGGATATATAGTTTCAGGATGACCCATAACCCCATAAATTTTCATAATCATGCATTCCACCTAGAACATATAACAATCATAGTCATGGAATAACACATGGAAATGAATATGTTTCATAAGGATTTCATAAATAATACTTTCATGAATAAAATTTGGGTTTCCCAAATGAAAAATGGAAAACGTATTTTGTATAAATATCATCATTATTGAGTGTAGAAGAAACTACTCATGATAAGTCATCGATGGGACTTGAAAAGAAATGTATTCCAAATAAATCATTTTATATGGCTTAAAAATAATTATGGAAGGTCAAGAAACACGTATATCCCTAAAAAGAAAAATTCAGTTATAGTGAAAGGATTTTAAAGGAATATTATGGAAATATCAATATGAAAATGATGAGAAATATGGGTAACCCAAAGAAGAGGAGTTGGTGTTAAGAAATACCTTACCTTAATTCCCACTTTATTTCATCACTTTTATGCCTCTTGAATAAAAAATTATTATCAAAACATTGAACCAAAAGCTAATTCTTTTCATTTTTTTTGATAATCATGAATTATAATCATTGGATTATATTTCTTAATTCCCTCAGATTAATGGATCAAATATCCACATCTTTAGTTCCTTAAAACTTTATTTGTTTGATTTGATTTCACTTTTTTTAATGGTCATTTATAATTTTCTAAAAAAATTATAGGTGTGTAAAAAATATATATTTAAAAATTATTATTTCATAATTAATTTATTATAACCATCCATATGGTTGATCATAAGAAAAGAAGTTAGAAATGTCCTCATTGGATGTTAACTGGCCGTTATCTGAAACATAGTCCAATGAAATAGAAGATAGGTACAAAATATAAAAACATAAAAAATAAAATTTTTTAAGTAGGTTAAAATCAGTAATACAATGATTTTTTAAATAATTTGGTTAAAAAATAGAAGAGTGGAGCAAAATAAGAGAGAAGTTAATAAAAAAATACTATATTAATCCCATAAATTTAAAATAAGACTCTCAGTTTTGAATAGACTAGGGTACTTTTGATTTACTTTTTCTTCTGGGTCCCCTTTTTCCCTTGTATATTTATGGTTTGACCATAATACTTTGACAAAGTGAGTTATCTTTTTGCATATAACCTTGATTCTACAGTCGTAGATCTTCACTAATTGATCCTTATATGAGAGGTCATTATCCAGTTGTACCACATTCGGATTCATAAAATGTGATGGATTTGGTATATAAATCCTTAGAAGAGATACTTTGAACACATAATGGGCTAGAGCTTTATTTTATGGAAGTGAAAGCTAATAATCCACATATCCAATGTGATCAAGGATCTAGAAAGGGCCAATGTACCAAGGTCTAAACATTCATTTCTTTCCAGACCACAATAATCTCTTTTATGATGATATTGAATAAAAATCCTTATCTACAACTTCAATCTCAAAGTCCCTTGATTAATTTTCATTATAGATATTTGTTTTTGAGTTTCCACATATTTTATATGTTATTGTATGACTTGAACAATCTCATTTTTATCTTTCATTAGATTAGGTCCCATTAGATTTTTTTAACCAACTACATCCCATGATTTAGGATTTTAACATTTCTTCTAATATAGATATTCATATGGTGTTATTTTAATACTTCAGTAAAAAATGTTATATATGAGAACTCAACTAATAGAAGATATTGATCCCATCCTCCCTTAACTTCCATTGAGTAGGCTCTCAGGAAGTCATCAAGTATATGAACAGTCCTTTTAGATTACCTATAAATCTGGAGGTGGTGGGATATAATGAAATCCAACTAAATACTAAAATCATGATTAATACTTTTATATAATTTATTTTTGAATCTTGGATCATAAAAAAAGGTGATTTAATGTGGTACCATATAAAGCCTCATCAATTTCTTTACATAACTAATGGAAAGTTTTTAAGGTGATAATCTTATCTAATTTTGATTATGTGGTTGTTATGGGTGATTCAATTCAGCATAACCCATATTATATTGTTTTATTTGGGTTTCATTGAGATACTAGTGACAAAGACCATATTGATGTTATCTAATTTCCATATAGGTATAGGGAATGTTAGAATAGTCCCCTTAAACTTATGTTTCTCTATTTTAACATGATAATATACCAAGTATCTCAATATATACAAAAAAACACCTGTATTCATGTTGTTCCACAAGAAGTGTTTTTGAAGATCACAATACATTTTGGTACTTCGAGGATGAATTGAGAAAGATGAGATATACACATTATCCGATAGATCATTATTTTTTATTGGTGATGAAGGAAGAAAAATATTATCCTATAACGGAATCACACTATCTTCATCAATTAGGAACTATTGAATTTTTTCATCCCTTACTTATTTCACCCATTCTTGTACCTCCAAACCATTCCTTTTTTGCCTCCTTGATCCCCTCTTGGATAAAGAGTTGGGGAATATTTTTTGGAAAGTTACGATGTATACTTTACTATTTTGATTTCCAAATACCTCCTAATCATAGAAATAATGAAACAGTCTTTCTTAATCCACATCATAGATAGATTCACACATTATTTTTTTCTAAGAGTACACCTATAATGATCCTCATTCCTTGATGGTTATGAAAAGAGGACGTTTAGTCCTTGATCATATCTAACCATATTCCTTGATATATGTTGAGCTCATTGAATGAGAATATATACTAAAAAATCTTATGATCAATCTATATTTCACACTTCTCACCATAGAGGTAGTACCACAAAATATTTGAATCAAAGATCAAATCTTCTAACTCCAGACCATGCACCAGGTTTTAGGATCATTTGTCTTATATTTTCATGATGTGTTGCCAATAAATTCATAATACTTCATGTGAATACAACCCAAGATATTCTTTATATCATCATTGTATATCAGTAAAACTTATCTAATTACAGATTACTTTGGTATAGATGCAATGATTATTCTCCTTTAGTTTCATAAATCAATCCTCATATTCTTCTATAAAACAATACATAACCCCTTTTGTGTTAGGTGAGTTAGATGGGTATAAAAACATGAGAAATTATTCATAAAATGTTATTATCACCTAGGTAAGCCAAGGAAAATATAAATTTCCATGACCCTAGTGGGTTTGGGCCATTCCTCAATTTCCGTTGTCTTTGAAGGGTCCACATAAATTCATTCAGTTATTCTTCGGTTCCCCAATAATGTGACTTTCTACATCCAAATTGTCAGTTAATAAACTTGTCATTCATTTTAAACATAATTAATGTAATTTTTTCAATCATTAGATACTCTTTGAGTTCCTCATTACTTTTTGATTAAATTAGAATATCAATGACGAATACTACAAAAAATCAGTCTTTTAATTCTATATAAACTATATTCATCAAATCCATAAAGATCGTATGAGCATGAATAAGTCTGTAAGGAATAACTATGAACTCATAGTGACCATACCATGTATTAAGTGATGTATTTTTAATATATCCTTTTATAAAAATTATTTAATGATATGCAGAATATTGATCAACCTTTAAGAAGTATGTATCTCTTATTAATTGATTGAACAATTCATAAAACCTTTACATGGGATACTTTTTCTTTGTAGTGATGTTACTGATCACCCAGTAATCAATGCAAAGCCTCATTAATCCATCATTTTTCATGAAAAATTAATCCAGTGCACCCTTCTGTGATACACAATGGTGTATGAACCCTTAGTCCAAATGCTCTTGTAGCTGGTTCTTTAAATCCACTAGTTCAATAGGGACAATCCCATAGGGAAATTTTGAGATTGGATTGGTTTTGGGTATAATAAAATTTGAGAAATCTAATTCATGATCTAGGGGAAGTCTGAGAATCTTTTTAGGAAATATATCATTGTATTCCCTAATAATTAGAATTACTTCAAGGTTGATACTTTCCTTTGAAACAACAATTCAGGAAAATGAATGCTTCTTCATAGATTACTAACACCCACACCATAGAGGGATTTTATAAATGAGGTTCATCATCTTCCTTTCATATAAATATTAGAATAAGATGGTTCAGAATATAAAAACATATTTTCTTTTCCCAACAATTTATGTGTTCACGTTATAAAGATATCCAACCGAAGACTATACGTTGTCAAATTCCACCAGGGGATGGATTAAAAAATTAATTATAATAATATTCCAACATATGCTAATAGATAAAGATTAAAAAAATTTGGTTTCCATGGTCACAACCCTAGGTATTTTTATAGATATTTCTACATCTATATTTTGGGGTATTGGTTCAAAATTTCTAGAAAACTTGTGTCATATAGTAGAATTTTTGAAACAATAATGAAATAAAACCTTTTCCATTCTTGATTGAAGATAAAAGGTACCTTAAATTAATTTAAATTCATGATCAACATTATATTTAGTGATCAAATAAGATTTAACTTTATCCTTTTTCTTTGGTGGTTGCTGACATTGATTACCCTCATGTAACCATGGTTTAGTTCACTAACATGCATAATGCCCTTTCTCCATACAAGCTCGTGCCAAAAATGCCATTTCACATCAGTTTTTCTATTTCACATCATTTATCAGGTTTCTTTATAAAAGGAGGATTTATAAATATGTATTTAACATAAATTTAATAAATTTACTTTTTAAGTGAATTATTGAATAGTTTTTTACATCGGTCACTTGACAAATGACTTGATAAACCCATATTAAACGAGGTTTGACATCAATTATCTTATAACTTATGTGAAAAACAATTTTAAACATCGATTTTGTGATTAAATATGTGAAATATGATGTAGAAATGGGTTTTCATAATGATTATCTCACAAAGGATGTGGAAAATGGGTTTTCAAATCAGTTATCTAATAATTGACATGAAAACCCATCTATATAGGATATTTCACATCAGCTATAAATTAAAAGATTTGGAAAATAATTTTTTTAATTATTTATTTTAGACCTTCCTCTCCACAATTGTCTGAAACAACAAAAAATAGAATAAAATTAGAATCATCAGTAAAAAAACTATCAATACACATTTACAATTAAAGCATTTAATATTACAACATATAGTAAAAACAGACAAAAATATAAGTACATCTGTAAAATGATTTCCCTATTCAACCTGTAAGTGTTTGAGAACTTGTGCACCATAAGGCTAAGGGTCATAAAAAAAATACCAATTGAATGGAAATCATTTAACATGTATTATGACTAAAACAAATGTAAAATTAAGAAAAACTTTATAAAGAAATCAATCAACTTGGAACATTAAATATCTCAGTTAAAATTATTTAATTTATAAATCATAATAAATAAAGTCTTTATTATTTTAAGGTATCTTTTTATAAGACTATATTTTAAAGTATTTTTTCACTTAAAAACAACATTATTAAGTAATATATCCAAATTGTATGATTTATGAATGAAAATTACCCATTTCTTCTACAAATTTTATCTTGTCTTGATTTTTATTCGTAGCCTCTTGAATGAAATTTCATCCCATTTTAGAAGATAATATTAATGAAATAAATTTAAAATTCATTATAATATAAACATGTATTAAGATATTCAATCTTACATGCCCAATACATCCTTAAAATTTTGTTTCACTTCACCATGGATAGAACATAACTAGTAAAGTGCGTTACCCCTTGGACATAAAATACCAAACTTCCAATTTCCATTGATATGAAAGGGAATATTTTTTAAATTTTTATTATGTTTAATTATATAATACACGTTCTGAGATTAATGTTTTATACTCTTGAAGACAAAGAAATATCCAATTCTAAATAATTGTACTCCATTGAATTCTTTCAAAAATATAAACTATTCTTTCTACTTTAGTCATTATTCTCGTTATAGTAGAAATTTACTATGGGACCATAAATCCATATAAATATGTATTCTCATGCCCCTTACATATTGTACAAATATACATAATTCAAAACAAACATAATTATAAATATTTAATAAATTAAACACACAAAAATATTTTTGTTATCACTTAAATGGAGAAAACATGAATCTTGTGGATTCTCAACTAATCTCAAATTACAAGCTCCATGATGTCAATTTTTAAAAGTACCACAGTCATTTCATACAAAAAAGACCATATTCTATTGGAATACCATAAATGTCTGATAATGAATTTGAATATCATGACAACATATGAAGACAAATGGAATCTATATCTAAAGTCATAGAACATTGTATTTTATGTTGTTCATACAATATTTCTTTACCTTTAAAGTATTCTTATAAAAAATAGAAAAATATATGAAAATTAAAATGTTATTTTTTAAAAAAAGAAATAAAAGATATGATATACAAATACCTATATGGTAATATATCATAGAAGTTGATATGGATAACTAAAAAGTGGCATATACATTGTCCTACTCTACTCACCTCATATTTAGAAAATTGTAATCTAGCATATATTTCAACAATATCCTATATAGAGTCCATTTGGCATTATATCTACAATTGTTCATGAAAAATGGTTTCTCAAATATAAAATATCACCCCATATGAAACAACATGATGATGTAGATCTTCGGAATATAACTCACAATAATAGGGATGATGTGGAGTAGGGGGTGAAGGAGTAAGAAAAAAAGTGGGCTCTGTAGGTAGAGGAGGATAAGTGGGATATGATATCAGATGTGGAGTAAGTGTTATAGTCTAAAAGTATATTTTTCTATCTTAAAAAATCGACTGTAAAAAATATCTAATCTTATCCCCCATTATCAAATGTATATCATGAACGTGACATAAAAAATATTTTATTTTTAATAACTACTATCCATTTCAGAATCTAAAGAACATGGGATTTTTTTCACTAATAAACCTATCATCTATCCTCTTATAAGACCCATGTGTTTGGGATTTACCAATGTTGTCGCTTAAATATTCTTCCCACCATCAGCTAAGAAGACCCTGTAATGTGCTCTCCTCAATAAGATAATCCTATATGAGTAATTTGAAAAATTCCTCGAAGAATAAAAATATATAATAAATTGAATTAAACTGAATTAATTAATTTATTAAACTTGATACAATCCTATCTATTATCACCCTAAAATATTCTATAATATAGTTTCCTTTTTTACATCAATGTCTATTTTCATTTTTTATGTCTAGTTGGTGGGGGTATGGGTATGGGAAAAGAGGGGAAACCTTTATAGATATTGAAGTACCAAATCATAGTTTTTTTAATTTTTAGCCACCATTTTTAATTCCAATAATGTATACCCCCCACCCCTGAGATTAAGTTTAAGGTTATACATTTCTTTATTGGATCTCTTGATGAGATATCATCTATTTCAATAAATTAAGATTAATGAAATAATCAATAAATCATTTATAATATCATTAATATAAAAAGAATGTTAAAAGGTAACATTAAAATTACAAAGAATGTTTCCTGTATTATACATCGAACAAATTGCTTCCATTTATCTTCATTTATTAAGGCATATATATCAAATGGATTATGATGTTTCCTAGGCCCTAAAATGAAATCCCTTTTGAGGGTTGATTTGAAATCCCTATATCTCATAGCATCCAATGATAAAAATTTCTTCTAGAATCCTTGAGTGTTGGGTATATCGTATTTCATGTGACAGGAAGGGGTAAAATATATATTACTAAAAATATTTCAAGATAAGTAAAAATAATAATAAATGATCTAACTAAAATGTTCATCTATGAGTGAGATAGTTTCAATTTTTCAACACTTCTCTAATCATCAATCAAAATACTAAATCTTCTTTTATCTTAAGATGATATAAAAATCATGATTTTTTTTGAAATAGGACTTATTGGAATATCATTTTAATCCAAGGAACTAGTATCCTCTGGTCATGGTAACAGGGATTGGTAATCTTGTTAAATGTGGATTTCAATGTTTACCAACCCTCGAACTCTTCTTTGTCCCTATTAGTATAGGTGTCTCTTGTAAAGATAAATGGGTCTTATCAAGAGGATCATGTGGATGTTTATTCTTTTAGGTACAAATATGATCATCTCTAAAAGTATGTGGGGGATAAGTTTATTGATCTATCATTATCCAAAAAATCAAAGTAACAAACAATTGGTACAAAATATAAAAATTAAATATTACAATATAAATATAAAATGAAAAATTATAAAAAAATAAACTAAATTAAACTTAATATATAGTTATTCATATTTTTTATATTTAACTAAAATGCTAAATTGAAAATGAGAGAATGAAATTATATCTAAATGAATGAAAACAAAATCAAAAAATGGCGTCAATAGTATAAATTTTCAAACCTAATTAATCAATTTTTACACAAAAAAGAATATTTTTTCAATATATTATTTCAATTTTTTTTGTTTTTAATTAACATAATACATTTAAAATTATTTTTTTCATCAAATTCGATTTGATATATAAGTTATGTTAAGGTAAAGATAGTAAAATAAACAAAACTAAACAAATATAAACAAAAAATTTAACTTATTAGTTATTATAACTGGTTTAATTAAAAATAAAAATAAAATATCTATCATTTTAAGAAATTTTAATAGTAACATGAGAAATAAACATATTTGACCTGTAATTTTTTGAATGCTCTAAAAGATTTTCTCCCAAATTCCCTGATCATGATATTTCCATATGGAATAAAACATGTCTACAACATGTTGACCAATATTTTCTGTTAATATTTCTATATAAATAGATATCTCACATAAATCAACATATTCATCATGTTTCTCATCACAAACAGACTGTTTTTTTCCATTTAATATAACAATCCACTGAATATTGGATTGATCAAGAACAAATAAAATTTGTTGTGTGTGTGTTTCCATTATAAAAGGATCATATGCATATTATAGTTTATTCAAATTAATAAGTGTCATTTCAAATTCCTCAGTTCTGGAACTTTTGTTGCCGATAAACCATTTTCAGTTAAAGACTTTAAATTTTATATAATCGACATCACATATATCTTCAATGACTCTATAATATAAACATTATGCATAAATTGTGTTTTTTCTATAGAACTCATGAAATAAATTGCTTCCTTGAACATCAATTCAATACTATTATGAACTTCATTTATATTTTCCAGATCTTTCCTATGAAACGTATAGCCATTAATCTCATACATGAACCATTTTGTCAAATTTAAACAAGGAACACCCACTAACCATATCAATGTTTCTAACGAACATGATCTTACAAGGATGGTCTCTTTAAACAATGGTTTTTTATTATTCCTATTCAAAATTAACATATCATTATTATATGGATGAAATTATTTCAATACATTAATATAACTATTTATATATGGTTGATCAACATATATTTTATTTAAGATGTGTATATGTACCTTCTTTATCTTTTCTTCTGTCAAAAGTTTGAATTTCAATCCATTGATCACTATTCCCCCATTATTAACTCATTCATGGTTAGAAAAAGGCAGACCAATGAGTTCCACTACAGAAATGTATCTTGTAGAAAACTAATAGAAATCTTGAAAACTATACTTCTCGAAAAAGGGAGGCTTGAGATTGATAAAGATTCATAACAAACACTTTTAATATCTTTATATAAATTTCGAAAATATATATCCAATGTATGTATTAAAGTCCAAAAAGCATTATCTCTCATACCAAATGTACCATTAAATTCACCATGATATATGAAAAAATTTATTTGAAAGTAAATTTTGATTTTAAAAATTATAGAAATTACATCATTTTCTAAATTGTTCAATTAATTTAGATCACTAACCTTATTAAAAATTTAATTGAAAACATGAAACACCTTTAGGATAGTCAATATGACATAAATGGGAAATATTCCAAACAATGAAACTGGTATGAGATCATTCATCATGACATGACAATCATGAGATTTCATAACTTTCAACTTCATATACTTTAAAGACAAAAAAAGTTTTCCATTGGAAGAACAACCCTAAGACACAATGATATCATAAAGGTGCTAAAAATATATTTGCTTCCCCTTGGATAATGTATGTTAAGCTGGAAAAAGGAATGTTATCCTTTAACTAATAGTGGGAGCTAACTCTAAACATATTCCAATTGGGAGTAAGTCCAATATTTCATTTAACCCATATTTAGTGTTTCTTTATGATCTAACAATGTTCCAATCTAGGTATATGATACATTCTTCTCTACATGTATTAGATCAATGCAATTTTTTACCACATGATATCTAAAATATGGTTGCCCAATTTTTTTTAACAATTTCATATAAATATTTCACTAATTACTATATTTATGTGTCTTTCCAAATGTCACTACAAGGTTTTTAACCCTTTCAAAATACTAATAAGTAGATTAAAGTTTTGGATCAATATCAAATTATTGTGAGTTGTTGAATTCTTTTTTTAATCATCTATAGGGGCGATCAATTAGTTAAAACATTAGTTGACCATTTGTACCATTTTTCTACCATGATGCAATTGATAATATGATGTGCATTATTCTCAATTTTGAAACACTTTAGCCCAATAATACAACATCCAGAAAATTTCTATACACATGGAAGTAATCTATAATGAACAAAATAATTGCATTTAGTTAAAATGAATTCATTTTATAGGATTGATACTCCAAAATACTATAATCCTATAAGATTTTAAAATCATCAATTAATGTTGATAAGAAAATATCAATATCATTTATGAGATTTTTTGGTTCAGTGATCATTAAACTCAACTTTAAATATATTCTCTTCATAATAAATTCAATAGATAAGCTATAAATTACAAATAAAATAGGCCATGAATTATGTGTGCTACTAAGGTTTCAATATGGATTCATTACACCCATGTATATTCCATGTATGAAAATTTTAACATCATTATTGAATGTGGGAAACTGTTGATCAAGTTTTTTCACTATTGAAAAATAGATGGATGGTGTATTTTTTCATTACATGTTCGCTCATCATTATGCCATATTAACAAATTTTCATCTTGTGAATTTGAAAATAAATTTTTCAAATGAGAAATTATAGGAAGATACCAAAATGCCTTTGTATAGGTTTCTGTAACTTCTAAATAATGATGTAAATTTCCTTTCATCATATACCATGGCATCACAAAATTTTGAAACTTTGACATAAATTCATATTAATTCATATATAGAAAGAAATCATTTAGGCAGACATGTTTTTTTTCTAACCAAACCCCATTGGGAAAAATATTTTCTTTACTTTATAAAGTGAATTAGGAAGATCATTATATATAAGAATGATATCTTTCTATAATTTTAGAAAATAAAAAAAACTCTCATCACTCCAACCTTATTTATCCTTAAATTTAATCAAGATTAAAACCAACAATAAATTTGTCAATTTTGTATAAGTTGGATATAATGGGGTTTCGGCATAACTATATAGATGCTCAATTGTTTGTTCTTTTCCAATTACCTCTACCTCAATAACGTGAATCATTTATTCAATTTCATCATTGTTATCTTCTTACAATGAATCATTACCAATAGATCCTAAATTCTTCTTAGTTTTACCATACCAAATACAAGGGTTGTAACCTGGATTAATTTGAAGATTAATTAAATTATTTTGATATCTCTAACATTAAAATTCTTCCTATTCATGTATTTCATTAAGAGATAGAAAAAATGTCATTGTTTGGAAACTTTATTTAGTAAATTGAAATAAAATCAACACCTTACTCATATTCATCACATATTCGAAGTGCTATATTCTAACATGGAATCATTGTTATATATAACAAATATCAAAAATAAATATATTTTCAAAAGAATATAGTGGTGATAAAATTGAGTATATATTATTTTAGTCACACCAGTTTTAAATTCATATTAAAGATGCCATTATTTGAAGGTAACAAAACATTGATTTTTTAAAAATATGTGTATTTGAAAAGTATAATTACAAATTCTAGAAATAGTTGAATATACATTTAAATATATTTGATAAATCAATATTCAAAACCCTTCAATTTTCTAATCACAAAATACAACTACACAATATTTATTTTAAAACAAATCACAGAAATAAAATTAATTTTAAAACAATATGTCACAATAGTTTTTGAAAAATATTTTATTCTAAAAAATATAATCATTTCACATTATAATTTTATTAAACAATTCCTCACAGCTTTACATTATAAAAAGTAAACTATTTAAAATTTTCCAACCCGTTTAAAAGGAAAAACACACATTTAAATCATTGGTGTAATGAATTAGTTATTTAAATTTTATAAAAAAGTGTTCCCCTTACTGGAATACTTTTTATAATAAAAAACTCACATTATTATTGCTAGAAAAGAATGATTACCCATTATTGTGAATATTTTTCAAAATCAAGATAAAAAATTCTCAACATAACTAACCATAATATTATATATTATACAATACTGAACAAAAAACATATATGATTCTATATAATATGAAACTGAATAGATGGAGTGTAACATAATTAATAATTAAAACTATATAAATATTATACGTTACGAAACTAAATAGGATTTAAATCACTAATCCAAACATAAAAAATACTAGAGTGACACTAATAGATAAATAAGAGGCATTCATTTATAATGTTAATTATACAATATGAATGTAGATATCCTAATGTTCCAGTAAATATACGAAATTTGAATAGTCACTATCATTTTCAAACAATTTAGTCCTAATCGACATCTCCTGTTTTTTCATTTCCATCTTCTAGTTCAAAAATCATGAACTTTGACATTTCAATAGTGCCAAGACTAAAAATTAATATAATTTGCTAAGGGGTTGAAAATGATGTTCATTAAACCACGGAAATGGTTTTCTATATGGAACTGTGATTTAATAATTTATCATAGTGTAATAAAATTATACTTTCAAATAAAGAGAACTGAAAAAATGATTTTATTACAATATTTGAGAAAAGAGAATTGAAAAAAACTTGAGTTAGGTCATCCAAGATAGAGATCAATGTGTGAGTCTTACTCGAGAGTTGAGAGATGAGTCGATCAAATTCAAAATAATAAGCAATATGAGACTTGATGATGTAAGAAGATAGAAAACTATGATTGGAGTCCACAATATCATTGAAATGAGGTTGGGGCTTTCGTGTGAGGGAGAAGAAATTTTCTCTCACTATTTCTAATAACACTGAAACGATTCAGAACGACAATTTATAAAATTTTATATTGCATATCCTGTCATTTATATTATATCTAACATGATAATAATATTTTTAATTTTTTTGAAGAATTTTATATATTAATCGATGTGAAAAATGTTATTTATCAAATTAGTGATAGGATGAATGACGTTGTAAAGAAATGATAATTTCTTTATCATATATTTTAAAATATAACAGACAAGAAAAGTGGTATTATCAAATCAGCTACTCTATAGATGTTGTGATAAAGCACAATACTGGGTTTTTTCACATCAGATATGTGATAACCATTGAGATAAATAAATACACGGTTCTTTTTCATATTTGTTATGGATAAATAATGTGAAAAAGGTGACACGCTAAATAAAATTTGTTTTAGTGATAGTTGAATCATTAAACCATGGGTAGTGCATTAGGAGGTGCCTCTCTTTCCTCTATATTGTGGGAAAACTTCTTCATGTCTCTTCGATAATCATGATCTTGGTGTCGTTATATCCTAGTATATATTGAATAATTTTTATACCCCTTTCTGGCAGTTACCATGACGCTTCTTTCCATATTTTTGACATGCGGGTAGTTGAATCCTCTTTCTTGCTTTTTCATTTGAGACATCAGATTGAAACTCCATTCTTCTATTCTTATCTCCAAATCATTAGACCATTATCTAAACTCCATATCTTCATTGATAACACATCGAAATAATTATTAATAACTCCCTAGTTCTTGGATAACTAGATCCTTTAATATATGTGGTATTAATCCACTAAATAATAAATATTTTTTTATCATTTTATAATAAATATAGAGACATTTATATGAAGCCTTGTGAATACATCCTCATATGTCATGAAATATTCACATACGTTTATCTTCTTCTGTAATAATTATCTCACTATCTTTTTTGTAGGTTTTTTTTAAAGAAATACTTATTAAAGAACATCTTCTTAATGTCTTCCAATTCCATTTCTTCCATTTTATCCATTGGCTTAAAATTATGAATTAATTCCCACCATTTAATGAGATATCTATCTAATATATAAATACCTAGAGAAACATTCTCTTTCTCATATCATTGGAGAATATAAAATATCTTCTCTATTGAGTTAACCAACTCTTCTACAACATTTTGACCAGAAGATCCAATAAAAATCGATAGTCGTTGCTTCATAAATAATCCACTAGCGAGTTACTCCTTCATAGGTGAAGCTGGATATTCCACATGGTTCAGGTTATTTTTAAAATTCAAAGACATCTGGGTTAGAATCTCTATAAAATTTTAAAATCCTCATCCCTTGGTATTAGTGATTTCATTCAGAAAATTCATTCATAATCTCTCATAATTTTTTTAGCCTAGTTTCTCTTGGTTCCAACTATTTTCTAAATTATAAATGGTTAGGGAAAAATATATTTTAGAAAATCATGAATGGGTAATTTATTATTTTTAAAAAATTCACTCTAAAGGAATATATTATGGGATCCTTATGTTTATCTTTTTTCTATATTGATTCTTCTAGAATTATTACATATACACAAACATATCTTAATGGTTGTCCCTAATGATATTTAATACTAATAAAAAAATTAACTAAACTATTTCAGTGATAAAAATTATGTCAAACTATCATTTTTGACATGACTATTATGCCATTTTTAAGATAAAAAACCTTATTGTGTTAAAATATCAAGGATCCAATGGTTTCTTACAATAGGAAAATTAGGCTCATATATCAATTGTAAATAATAAATCATAAACATTTATATAAATCCTTATTACTTATCATTCTTAAATCTCACATTATCATTCATGCATTTAATCACCTGACGATGTACATCAAAGAGAGGGGTAACATAAAAGGACACCAAGAGGAGGAATAAGGTACCTCAATTAATAAAACATGAGTGAGAATAATTAGCATCATCATATTATTATCATATGATCATCATTATAATCATGAGGGAAATATTAGAAAAATTAATGGAATGTGGACTATGCATAAAAACGATACATTATTTCATAGAGGTGAAATACAACATATAGTTTTGTACAATTTTAGCATCATGTTCAAGCATAACATAAGTTCATAAATAGAAAATTATTCATTCTGAAAAAATAACATAATGTTCATGAATTATATACATAATCTCCTACAATAAAACACATTACCAAATGCATTAGAGTGATTTATAATTTTTCTCCCACTCACCAAATCAGAAATGATAATAATCATGCATTCCATATAAAATGAATAACAATCATAGTTGTGAAATAATTCATGGAATAGATTGGTCTTAATAGTTACTTCATAAATTATAATTTCATGAATATAAATCAGGGTTTGAAAATTTCTATTGTATATTTTTTTCTCATAAAAATCATCACCCTTGAGTGAATAATAAACTACCCAAAATGTGTCAATAATGTGTTTTAGAAAAACAAACTCTTAAGAAACATCATATTTAGCGTAAAAATATGTTAGTAAAGGTAGTTAACATATATATCTCTAACAAAATGGAAGGATAATTATATCATATTTAAGTAATATTTGGGAAATATCCATAATAAAAATGATGGGAATGACAGATAACCCAAATAAAAGGTGTTTAGTTCAAGAAAATATTTACCTTAATTCCCACTTTATTTCATCACTTTCCCACCTCTAGAATAATAGATATAGGATTATTAAAAAATTGAACAAGAAGTGAATTATTTATATTATTTAATATTTATAAATTATTATCATTTGATTATATTTATTGTTATCCTCTGTCAAATAGAAAATATTTTTATAGGATGTTTTCTTAAAAAATTTACCAATCTTAATTGATTTTTTATTTATCATTTAAGGTAATTTATACTTTAGTATTGTTGGAAAAAAAATCCCTCAATACATTCCCTGTATATGTTTTGGGTGTTGTTGTGTTTTTTGACAATGCCAGATGACTAAAAATGAGTATGGTTAGTGTTTGCAAAAGAAAAGTTTTAAAGGTGGCGCAGTTTCCAAGTGTTGAACAAATTTTGGTGCCACCAAATCGAGAATTTGTGGGAATAATGGAGAATAAAATCAGAAAATGAATAGTAATGAGGATAACATGACATAGATCACGTTCTATATCTTGGAAGGGTATGCAACCATGTACTACGTAGCGAGAACGGTGTGCGGATGTGGTTCGCGGAACCCTAAATGGTTCGCGGCTGAGGGACAGTACGGTACGTGGATGAGCGGAACTCAATAGAGGAAGTTGACCATGTACTAGAAAAGGAGGTATGAGGAGTGCATAGAAAAATGATTTGTGGATGGGTTGTAGTTCGCAAACTGCTTGCGGTTCGCAATGGCTGAAGAATAGGTAAGTGGTGGAGGCAGAATTGAAGATTTGGTAAATCTAAATTTATCGGATTCTACAGATATATTTTCTTATATAAGAATTTCTAATCATACCAATTTACGAGGACATTAAACATAATTATAGAAAATATTCTTCTCCTGGAAATTGACAATGTCTGAAAGTGGTTCGTGCGGATGATTGTGTGGATTCTTAACCCATAAAGGAAGTCCGGTCCACAGAGGAGGAAGTCCGCTACACGAAATGATTTGTCTCGGTATGTGGAGGAGGAATCTTCGGTACGCGAGAGAGAGAATTCCGAATGTGGTAAACGGAGGGAGATCTATGATATGTGGAAGAAAATGCAGTCTGTGAAAAATGAAAAATTTGTGGATAGAGAGTGATTCACCGAGGAGGTTCACAAAATCGATACATGGTAGCGGTATGCGATCATGAAGGTGGAGGTAGTCCACGGATGAATGGTGGATTGTGGTAGTGGTGGAAGTATGTGAAGAAGTTATCCCGCATACTAAATCCAATACACAATATGTGGTGGACAAGGCGGTTCACGATTTGAATAGGGATGTTTGGAAAAGCTTCAAATAAGTTTGCGAGAGAATTATCCAGTAACTAGAAGTACCCGGGAAGGTGGAATTCATCTATGCGTGAAAAAGGAACTTCAACAGAGCATCTACCTATAATTGAGGATGTGGGAATTAATGAAAATTAAAGGGCCCACATGTTTATATACTATGTTTGACCTACATGTCGATAAATTTTGAGGGGATTTCTTTCCAAGAGCAGTGAGAGGTGGGAGAGAAAGATGGTGACCCTTTCCACTCGTAGTGAGCCAGATAAAGAGGCATAGAGAGTAACCCTTGGGATTGTAGAGATCAGACCCTAATCCTTGTAAATGCAGTGATCCTAGGCATAAAATATCTAGCCCGAATATTTTACTCATTATTGGTAGTGAACCTTAGTGATTTTGGTACATCATCACATTCCCGTTGTATTCTCCTTGGACGTAGCCCAGTGAGGGTGAACCAAGTAAAAATCACTGTGTCATGTGCATGATTTCATATCTGTTTATATATTACTATGGGATAAATAGAGAATTGAGTTTTATTCTAGCAAAAAAAACAAGATCTGAATAGTATGAATTTTTAATCTGCCATACCCTGATTCACCCCCCTCTCATGGTATTCGACACAGTGGACCTAAAAAGTATAATTAATTACAAAATAATAAATTTTTTTTTCACATTTATATATCTCTAAGATATTATTAAAACATGAAATATTGTTGGTGATAGGATATGATGTTGGAAACATCCACGTTGGCGGTTAATTGACTGTAATCATGAACGTTGTCCAAAGGAGGAGCCATAGTGGTAAAAAATATAAATACATAAAAATGTAATATTTCAATTAGGCTAACATTGTTAATATAATTTTAACATATATCCTAAATAATATTAGATTATTTTTTATTGAAAACAATCTGGGAAAAGTAAATTGAGGAGGAAAATTAGAGCGGGGTTGATAAAACAAACATTTTTCTCAGTGTTACTTCACTTGTACAACACTAGAGTTTCTTGATGAGTGGATTTAGATTAATAAAAAACATAACAGTGTTTTCTAGGGGAATAATAGAGCGTTTTTGGGCATATATTGGTATTTGCTGACTAAGGGAGAATTAGTTTTCCTAGGGTAGGGGTATTAATTATTTATACAAGTGGAGGGGTATTGTTGAGTTAAAATATTGAATTGAATACTAAATACAAGGTAAACCATAAAATATTTTTTTTACATAATGAATAATAAATAAACCAAATATAAGCGGTTTATGAATTTGAACCCATTTATAATTACAACTAAATTTTTTATTAAAATAGAAGTGAAAAATGAGAAAAAAATGTTTTTAATTAAATAATTTGGACTTCAGAAATTGGAAATTGATTTTTAATGTTTCGAAATCAATTTTATTATATCTTAATGGAATATTTATAGAATTAAATAATTTTTCGTAGCGCTAATTTTTTTTAAAATGACCAGGTCATAATTACCGCATGAATGATGTAATTCAAGATAGATGAGTTATGAAAATAATTATATTTTTAATATTCACCTAAAAATTTAATTATTTTTGATAATTTAAAAAATATTCCTTGGAATATATAAATGTGATGATTTAAAAAATGAAATTAATTTTATGAAAATAATTTTCCATTATATTTTATAAGAATTTATATTATAAAAAAAAGATTTTTATAAAATACCTAAAAATAATGTTTTTTTTAAAATGTGAAAATATTTTTATGAGTTTTTAATTATAATATTTATTTTATTGAATTATAATATATATATTTGCATAAATTTTTATTGATAAATATTATTTATATTAAATTTACTTATTTTTTCATTGGTTAGGTTACTATTCTCAACTATGATGTTACTATTCCCAATGGTCAGGTTGTGATGGTAATAATCATATTACTATTTCAATGGTTACGTTTTATACTACATATACTACATAATTCCATTATTAATTATTCACTAAAATTTCATCCAAGGATATATATTTACATTTTTTCAAATATTGATTTGTTTAAGAAAATTTTGTTTCATTTCAATAGTGTTTTTTGGGAGAAATCATTCTTACAGATTTGGGTGAGCCATATTTTAGAATTATAGGTTTTATATTTTATATTTTTAGAGTTACAATATTAGTAATCTTAATGATTTTTATCAAATATTAATTCAAATATTTTTATTAGTTAAATAAATTTTTTTGGTTTCTCTATGTTCTCTAAGAATATAATACTAATATAATATAATATAACACAAATTTATTTTAATAATAAAGTATCATTTATAAACTTTTGGTTGTTTAATCATAAATATGTACTACTAATATTTTAAATAATTAAAATTCACATACATAGAAAAATATTTATTTAAAATGATATTGATAAAGACCATACAAAAGACGAGTTTTCATAGATGTCGATTTGATTGTTTCAAAAGAAAAAAAGTAATTTATTTAAATTATCCAAATTGATAGAATATATAGACATGAGAATTGTAGAAGAGGAGGTGATTCTTTGGATTTTATCAATTGTGAGTGTAAAAAGTCAAGGAATATTAAAAAATTCTTTCTATGTTCAAAGAGGAAAGATTAGGATTATAAAAGATCAACAAAAAATAAATGAAATAATGTATTGAAGGGGGTGAACAAATAGAGTTTTAGTGAAGATATTAACTGTAATAATTCATTAGAGAGAGATTCAAGTAATAAGATAATTTTTTTGTGATAATTAATTATAAAATAATAATCATTTTATACAAAAAAAGTTTAAATTTTTTATTGAATTTTATGACGAATTATACTTACCATTGTTACTAAAATGATCTATATGAAGTGTATCAATCATATTATGTGATTAATATTTTTTGTAATGTAATTAAAAAAGTAATATCTTATTTTTTTAAAAAAATAAACTAATGTGAATGTAATGATCTATAAGTCAAAATGTTATATTTCTAAGAATACCTTGGATTTATATAAAAAATGGATATCTATTATGACTTTGGATGATAAAAATGGGGTTTTTAGAATTAGTATCATCTTATAATATTAAGAACATATTACTTTATAAATTTACTTATAGCATGAGGAGTTTTTTTAATATTTGTATATAGTTGAAAACCTCTGTAATTTTTTTTAGAGTTGGTTAAATATCATATAAAATGTTTTATTTTTAGTTGAGATTTTATTTTTTAATGAGTGAATTCTTTCATGAATTACTAGAGGGGAGGTGTCTAGATGAACCATTGTTCTTTATATAAATTTAAAAAATTTGAAACTTATATAGATTACATTTTAGAATGAATAGAAGATTTTCAACATTATAGATTTGGGAATGTGTGGGTGGTAAAGGTTTTGTTTAATAATATTTCTAGAGCCAATAAATTATGCATATAAAATTATTAATTTCTATTTCAAGGAATAAGGAAGAGCAATGGTAGATAAAAAAAATAGCGCATAGATAAGTAAAAATTTCTATGTATGAATACACTCATATTAATTTTTAACTTTGAATGAATTCGTAAGAACATCATCATATGCATTGATATGTATAAATTCCTTTATCTGATTAATTATAACTTTCTTAGTAATCTCAACATGTATTTTATGATCATGTGTATGATCGATTTTTTTTAATTCCTAAATACATAATATTAATTTTATAATTTTTTAATACTTAATAACATGGAAGTTTTTTGCACCAAATTTATATTGGATGTTTATTATTTCTAAGAGTTTCCATGCTTGTTAGAAGATATTTTAAATATATATTTGGGAAATAAATTCAATGATGGAATATAATCTATGGTAATCAGATAATTTCTTCCTTAAGTTTATTTTTTGTTATAATTTTGTAAAATTATGAAATATTTATAACTTTTTATAATTCTATTTCTATTTTTATTTTTCGTTTTTAGAGGAAAACACTTTCTTATATTATAAATCCATACTTTAATGATATTTTAGGTCTATTTTTTGGTATTTTGACTTAATTATCTCATGAGTTTGATATCAATAAAAAAGGAACACCTCTATATAATGGCTTGTAGGCCCCTACTAAAAGTGTAGTCATTTATTATAGACCACATTTGATTTGGAATCCGAAATTCTAAGTCACTGTGCATAACTTCTAATGCTTCGTGACTAATTTTGATGAAACTGAATATGGGGAAATAGTTCAGGGAATACGTTTTGATTTGGTATTGTATTAAAATATTAAATCCCTTATAATTCGGGAAATTACAAATCATGTTTTGGAATTGATTTATTTTCAATGTTAGAAGTTTTATTTTCTTTCTCCTATTATTATATTATTGTTTTTTAAATATTTTATTAATAAGGAATTAGATTGGGGGAAGAAACATTGGATTAAAATTTAGTATCATGAATTTTTACTGAATTAGAAAAAGTATTCATAAGTAGTTAGACAAAATCTTGAAGGTGAATCTCAATTTATTTCTCACAAAATTCAAAATTTTATTGGAAATTTTTGAAAAGAAAAACATATAGAGATATTTTATTGCAGAAAGAGAAAGTTCCAAAAATGGTGTTTACAAAACAAGAATCATGGATTGTATTTCATATGATTAAAGATTTTTTACTGTAATTGAATAGTGATAAGAACACTATATATACTTAGGATATATTTGTTGAATTTTTTTTATTGATAGAGAAAAATTAGCATTATTAAGTTTATATGGGAATATATTGATGTAATTTTTATATGTATGCTTAATTTGAAAATTATAAAGTATTTAAAGATCATAGACTAGAATTTTTAATGAATTTAAAGATATTTAGAATGAAATATTTTTGAACTTCTATGAGGTAAAGACAGTTTATGAAAAATGATGAAACCATATTGAGGATGGAGCTTATTTATAATCCAGAAAGAATAAATTTATATAAAAGTGAACATAAGTTTAACCATTTTAAATATTAATGAATCATAATATTAAGTTTCCAATGAGCCTGTACCATAGTGGTACAGGCTCCTGCTTGGCATCCAAAAGACCCGAGATCGAATCCGGGCAGGGGTGAATTTCCCAGGTACTGTAGTTGGCACTGTTGCAGTGGCGACACTATAGCAGCGGAAACACTATAGTGGTGTAGGGACTGTAGCAGAAACTGTAGCGGTGGCGATACTGTAGCATCATGGGTACTCTAGCAGTACTATTCACAGAGGGGTCCTTTGGGCAAAAACAATGGGCTTTCAAGCCTTATATTCAGGCCACTTGGCCTTGGGCCTTCGGGATATGTAATGGGTCTCCCTCTACCCAGTCTAAAAAGAGGTCTTTGGTTTCAAATAATAAATTGAGGCTTTGGCCCCAACCTTTAAAAAAAATCATAATATTAAGAGTAAATTTATAGATAAACTGATAAAACATTTGTAATTGGAAGAAGTTACAATAGTAGAGTCACCCAAACTAAATAATGTAATAGTTTTAAATACTATTGATGATAAATCATAGAGGAACCATTATAAATATTATAAATAGTTACAATGGAAAGCTTAAGTATCTATAAGTAATGTTATAAAATAGAATACCACATATTCTTTTTTATATTTTAACAAAATTAGATGGTAAAGAACATAAAAAAGATGTTAATTAGATATAATATTTGAAATATAAAAATTTTCCCTTAATAAGGAGGAAATCATATATTTTATGGATTCCCTTCACTATAAAGGTTCCCTGTAAAGTATTTCAAAATCCACCAATAAAAAATTTAAGTTTTTTATATACTTATATTATAAATGGGAAAGTATATTATAACAAATAATTGTATTCAACCTTCCTCTTAATCCATTTTCTCTCCACCTATAGTGGAATGAGAGATAGTATGTGAACTATATCTAGCAGAAGAAGAAGTTATTTTAAAGAGTCTAATATGCATAATGTATTTGTGTTTGTGACACCAAAAAATGACACATTATTTTTTATTTTTTTATGGTCAGTATCACCCTTGATTTAGAGAAGTAAAATAGTGAATTATTGAAATATTTTGGTCTTTTACCAGGCTTAGTAATTAGGTGCTTGGTTTGGGAAACCATTCATTAGTAACCATGAGACCTCTTGAGGTTTTGATAGTGGTGATCACCTGTTTTCCATATAGTTTCTTAAATCATTTGAGAAAACTGGCCGACTTACTTGATTATCAGTATTTTTGTAATTAAATGATTTTATATTTATGATCTCTCAATTTCTATTCCCCTAAATGAACTCTTTTCATAAACCTCCTCTCATGCCCATCTATTTCAGTCCCAAGAAGCTTCATGGTCAGATAATGGTGGTTTAATGTATGATTCTTCGTCAGAATGAAAGGTAAGGGATTTTCATTTATTATATTTCTATTTTATCCATAATTTAATTTTATTCTACAAACCTTTTGTCCTTATTTTAAAATTTTAATGCTATGATTTGCCTATTTTTTAGAGCTTTGGGTTCATATGGGTTATGATATATCTATTTATACATAAAACAGTGGGTTCTATTCAAGGTATCATTGTTTTTATAGTAGAGGTATGCGTTTTCATTCCATTTCTATTTATTAAAACATTATATGAATTATTGATGTTTGAAATAATATTTTGTACTATATTAGTGAATTATATGAAATATAGAGTTGTTTTATAAAAGGGTTTCCATGTTTTGTTTGGTTTTATTTTGTGGAAAAAAATTAAAACTTCAACTTTAATGGAACATTGTTTTTAGGTGGTCTTTATATATTCAAAGTGTTTGATCAAAACCTATTAATAGTTTTATTGATATGAAATGATTAATCATGATTTTGGGACATGTTTTATTTCTAATAGTTGGGTATTTTTTTGTTGATCCTTTAGAATTTTGTAGTGTTCCATTTCATTAACACTTTGTTATAAAAATGTTCTTTAAAAAGGAATTTCAAAAGGTGTGGTTCTTGATTTCATTTTAAATTTCCATTCGGTATCTTCTGTGAGGGATAATTTTTTATATTTTATTTTTACAATAAATATACACCCCATGTTACTCATTGTTGAATATTTTATGCGTGTCTTAATGGTTTCATGAATTTGGATTCATGCATTGGTGTTTGGGAAGTGGGATCAATATTAAAGGGGTTGTGTTGGTGGTGGTTTATAATTGATTATTGTGTTAAATTTACATTGGTAAATGTGATTGTCATTTTATTCACATTGGATTCATAGTGTCCTAGATCCATTAGTTCTTCTATGAGAATCCCTTGTATAATATGTGGGGAGTTAAGTGAGTCTGTATTTTCTAGTTTATAATTAAGAACTATCTTGAAACTCCTAATTGATTATTATAGCCCTGATATTGGACGTGTCACCAACGAAGATATTTGAGAGTGATTCATTTGATGATTTTTGTGACCTTTTACCTTCAGAAAGTTAGTTATAACTATATAAAATAAATATTGACCTATTTTTATCTAAGGTGAAGACTCATGACATGTATAACTCATTATAGTTCTTTGGTAAAAATTGTGTTTTGTTATTTATTTATTAGATGTGAATTTATTTACAGGGTTTGTTGTTCTTGTAATTTAGTTTTGATATTGGATAGTTTTACAGATATTTGTTATTATAATTTAATATCATCCATGTTGTTTTGTTTTTATTATGCTTTCCTATTATTATTAACTCTTTTATGTGGAATTTTTGTGTTAAGGCTCTTAAGCTAAAATAAGGGATTGTATTAAAAGAATGTTGTTGTGAAATAATTATTTAGAATAGTTTGAATATATGTTAATGGCATGTATTCAATAATATTTTTTAAATGAAATCGAAATATTCACCTTGGGTTCTTTAAATATTTGAACATGTTTTTTAAAGGTAAATGTTTTGATTTTGAATTGATATAGCCATGGTGTGGTCTCTTTTAGGCATTCATTATAAATTATGTGGCTTAAATTAGGATATAAGGTATTGTTATTAGTTTTTATAATTTTAAACGGATATGAAAACCAATGTTCCCATATTTAATTTCTAAATAGTGTGCATTTTTTCTTTATAAAATTACTTAAATGGACTCATAGTAGAATCCTACCAGACTTTATATCACACCATATATAATTAAAATTGTTGGTATATTGTATTCATTATTTATATAGGTTCTCAAGTTTTGGATTGATAGTTTGGTTGCCACCACTCTCTACTATGTAGAGGGTAATTTCGAGTATTTTGGTATCATGAGAGTTAAACGGTGGTGGAGACGTTTGCCTCCTAGGTTTGTTCAACCGGATTGGGTTATGTGGTGTATTGGCCTCTCCAACATATTTATATTATATCAACCTTATTTCATTGTTTTGGATTATAATTTGTTTTATAAAAAAGTGTTTTTTAATATTTTTTTTAAAAATATTTTCATAATTTATAATTGTTCAAGGTATTCTTGTTATAAGATATGTATCTAGTTATTTACATTGGTATGGTTGTAAAATGCATGAATACCTCATTTAGGATTACTAGTAGGAACCTATTATCTATCCTATTTTTTCTATGGGTAAATTAATTCCCACATGATCACTTTGGATACCTTAACACTAGTTTCCATCTTATTGAAATAAGTAATGTTACTGGGGCCTTGTCATGAGTTGTGTAGGTTGATAGGATGGGTCAACTTAGTTTGATTTGTTATTGTATAACCATATTCAAAGATTACCTAAAAATTAAAAGAAACTGAATTATAGATTTAATTAGATGATAGGACTTGAAAGAATAATTATACATTCAAGGAAATTGATAATATAAAAAAATAAAGTGTAATAAGATCTTGAGCTGTTTATGAAAGAAGTGCTTCTGGGATCAATGAATTTTTTTTCTATAATGGAAATACCAAAATTCAATTGAATAAGAACAATAATAAGATGAATAATCTATTAAACTAATAGATTCTTTGAATATTAAATTTAAGAAGATAACCCATACAAAATTTTAATGGGAAGATATATGTGATGAACTTGGGTCTAAAAATATTTCTATGTAAATTTTAGATCCATAACCACAGTCAGGGTTAGGATAAATTGAAGATTAGTTATAATATTTTTCAGAAGATATGGAAAATTTGTCTAATTATCTTTTCCTTATACCGAAAATGAATTCAATATTAATTTTTTTAATAAGTTAGGTGTTTGTATTTCAATATTTCATGATCAAATAGAAAACTGATCGATCAACAAGTAACACCATTAAACTAAATGTTAATCTTTAAAGATTATTTTGAGAAATAATTCTAGAACATAAGGATGATGGAGAAGTACATTATGGAATAATAAATTGATATTTTTATCATTAAGAGAAAAATATTACCTTGAGGAATGAATTAATGGAAATCATGAATCTATCATAAGACTAGAATTAGATGTTTATAGAATGGAATGAGAGTTTTAAAATACATGAATAATTAGTTAAAATCTTTTAAAAAATAATAAATCCTAATTTTTTTAATCTATCAATTTTTTTCATTATTGTATCTACATGTTATTTTAAGAATGTAGTTAGATTCATAATTTATATACTTATTGGTATTAACCACCTCTAAAAGTGCTTTTTTAATTTTCATCTATTTTTAAATATAAAAAATGGTGAGAAATTGGAGAAAATATTGAGTGCAATATGTTTTCCTTTTATACAGGGGTGGGGGTAATATTTTTCTCAATTGAGTTTTTTGTAAGAGAAGAGTGTTAACTTTATAGATCATATATATGAGTATTTTAATGTATGTTTCTTGTTGTTTATTATTTTAATTTTATTTAAATGTAACTTTTCTTGTTTAATTGTTAAAATTTGGTGATTGTGGAATCAATTCATGAATGTGTTATTTTTTTATTTTCCTAATCACAATAGACATCATTTTATATTTGAGTTAACTTGTTTTTTATTTTTTCAAATGTGTCTATTGAGATGACTTCCAATTAACATTTTATTGTGTGCTAATTATGATCCATGAAATTTCTAGAGTATTTTGAAGTCACCCAAATGTTTTCAAAAGAATATTGAGTTGATGATTCAAATTTTATAGTTGAAAAAACCATGACCAAAAAACATATATTTTAATATTTAGGAATTATATACAATAATTACTATAAATCTTGACTATGAATTTGTGGAATGTATGATGAATTTATTAATAACTAATAATATTGACCACATTTTATAGATAGTCAAACAGAACATTAGTGTTTGAGATACTCAAATGTAAATTTATTCCATCTTGTTTATAGAGCTTCCTTTATAGAGGAATTTATTATAAAAGCATTAATATTTATTATTGAATTTTTTTACATCCAATCATTTCTGATTGTTGATATTATATGTATTATATTTCTTATTATGATATTTTAAATTCAATGATGTTCAAGGTTTTGACCTTCCAATGATTGAGTGATTAAGGATGAGCTATTGGATAAAGCTTTCTTCTACCAATTTGTTTCAAAGGTGTATATTTAAAAAGTTTTTTTCTTTGGATTAATTCTATTGAGGATGTTGTAGGGTTTTGAAATATGTATCCTTTAGATATAGGAATTGATCCTCCCCCATCTATGGTTTAAAAGTCAAGTGTTCCTTTTATTGTAATTTTTATCCTTTAATTATATTTTTATAGATTTTATGGATTATTATATGGGACTTTTTTATTCTTGGTTAACATTGTATTTCATTTATTATTAGTAGTTTGATTAATATAAATAGATCATAACATATGAGTTGTTTAATTTCACCTTTTATTATCATTGTGGTTACTCTGATCAATTTGGGAATTGTAACATCCAGGATGATTATTCTCTTTATGAGAAATATTATAAGTTTTCTTCAAACATTAATTGTACCCCACTCTTGTGGAATCCATATCAAAGATATTAAAAATGGATTATAAAAAACTATGAAATATGAATCATATTAAATCATTTCTATTCAATTAACTAAACTAAATAAATACCATTCAATCCATTCAAAAATTATTTACAAAATTTTGATAGTGTTTCTTGTATTTTGAGTATGTTTATATAAATACAGATCTTGAGGTTTCTAATAGTATTTCTATGACACCTACACAAAAAATCCCGACTCTAGCTACCCATATTCAAAAATAATTTTATTTTAATGGTAGAAATTATATAGACCATATTACTTAGGATATGATGTCATGTTGTTTAGGGAAACTAGATGCATATATAAACGACTTGTTACATGGAGAATGTCATTATAACTCATGAAATATTTTTATTTCTATATATCATATACAAAGATCATTCATGGTAAAATTTATGGTTCCCTAGTGAAATTGGAAGACAATATAAAGTAGTTAAGAGAAATTATCTGCAAGGGGTAGCGTACACTGGCAGCTATCCTTAATTCAAAAATAAAAATATAAAATGATATAAAGAAATAATAAAATCTTCTCAAATAAGTAATTACATGAGAAAAAATACACGGATTCCATAATAATGGAAACAAATTACAACATGGGAAATAATAAAAAATCTCACAATGATGAAATGTGTAATGTCATACATAATAAACATAATGTTAAGGAATATTCCCAGATGTCATACATAAATATGAAGTCATCCCACAAATTACATAGCAAGTTTGTCTTGCAAGACCTCTCCATTCATTGAGAGGCTCTATAACTTTAGGCACTACCCATCACGTAGAAACATTAGTGAATTTATAACATGAAGGTAATAAATTGATAAAAAATATAACAAATAGTATTCCCTAAGGAATCCATTATAAAAAATAGCAACATAATAAATAATTATACTTTTTGAAATTAGGATAATATGTATTTTTAACATTTCTATAGTGACCTAAATTGAATAATGATCTAGGTAAAACCCATTTAATATAGTTTAAAAAATACAATGTCTTCACATAATATAGAGTAAAGGGTATAAATTATACGTCTTAAAATATTTGTAACTATAAAATTGAAATCAATTTTGTAATGAAGCTTCTGAAGAACGTGCCCCAGTCGCCTTTAGTTTTCTAAAACCCTTCGTCTATTCATACTTAGGGTTCCTATCTGATTTGGATTTTGGCACTGGTAACGTTTTATCCTGGAACCGTATAGGAACCAATCTTTGGGTCATTCTATGTAGACGATCATGGCCCATCATTAATCAAGGAATCCCTCTGTGGCTCATCCCAAGGTCCAAGAGATTTTGGATTTCCTGAAATCTAACCGTTTTCCCTGTATATCTGTAGGGATGATTCTAGTCTGACAGTGGAGATCCCTTTAGAGGCGTATGATAAGGTGGTTGATTATCTCAAATGGACTCTTGTTTTGCGATTTGGATCAACAAGTACACCTTTATCACTTTTCAATAAGTTTGTGGATTATTTGGGGCTTTCTTCTACGGTAAATATTTCTTCAGTTCATTGGGTTTCTTTCTAATTAATTTTTGATTTAGATTTAGATTTGATTCATGAATGGTGAAATTCTTCCCGGAGTATTGGTTGTTGGAAATCCAATTTGGCCTGATGGTCGATTGATGTGTGTAAATGGAGGGAAAGTCCTCCAGCGGTGGTGTATATTTGTCTACCAAGTTTTCATCTACCGATGCATAATGAGTATATACTTAGATCCATTAGGGATTCCCTTAAGTGGTTTCTTGGTGCGGATACCAAAACCCATAGTTATGCAGATGTCTCGTCTGCAAGGATATGTGTTGAATTGGACTTTTCTACACATCTACTAATTAAAATTTCAATAAAAGTGAATGAATCGATTGCTTGGAATCAAGATATTGTTTATTCGATGATGCCAAGGTTTTGTTCTCACTGTTCTTTATAGGGACACTCAATAAATGTTTTCAGGAAGTGATAATGAGGTGACATCTATCATACAGATCCTGTCATGGACAATTTTTCTGAGATATCTGATGATACCCCAATAGATATTGAGAAGGTAACTGATGTCTCTCTACTAACCTTTAAAAAAACCCCAGGTATAATATAATAAAAGTGAATGACTACTCCCAGAATTTGAGTATCCCATCTGAGGAGGGTTATCTGTGGCCAACCATGGTGAATGGTATAATGTTGTGTATATAAATGTTCATGGTTTCATGTTTTCATGATCATTGTTACCGAATCAGTCTGTGGTTGGTACGTTGTTGTTTTAATTTCCTCTGGTGTTGATTGGGTCCAAAATAAAGGCTATCCAACAAAGTGATGATGTTGAAACTTTTCCAGGTGGCTGTCGTGAGTCATGTAAATTTCTATTAAAGGAAAATGAAGTATGGTCTTTATCTAAAGGAAAAACAAAGGATGGTAGGAAAAGTGTAATTGTTTCCCCTGTCTATAAAATATATGTCAATCTTTCTCATCTGAGAAAGGTGGGAGGGAGACCTTGATGGAGCCAGTCCTTTTTGGAATCCCCTAATAAATCTTCTTTGGCCCTAGAAAATGGAGTGTGAAAAAGAGGTAATCTATGGTATATGAAGGATTTTTTATCTTCCCATTATATTATGACCAAGGCACTTGAGGTCAACTCCAGGTTATAAATGTTCCAATGATTCCATTTTAAATATTGAACACCTAAGGAATTGGCGCTTAGGTGAACTCAGATTATCAGGCCATGGAAATAAAAAAACACAAGGCATGTATTGATACTATTATCGAGCACAAACAGAACCTATCTAGAGAGAACGTGTTTGTATATTTAATCAAGATACATACATGTTTACAAGCAGAACCAGATAGTCACTATATATAGATTTTTTGGAAGAAGGAAATAATGGTGGACTTGATTAAAGCTGGTGATCAATATACTACGATAAAAGACAATATGAGAGTGGTGTTTTTGTAAATATCCTTTTGTGTGGGAGTGGTGATGCAATAATACTTGAGGATTTGTGGAATCCTTTTTATAGATTTGATGAAGAGGAATACCCTTGGTTTTTGGGTAGAGATTTTAATATTATTTCTAAACTAGATGAGAAGAAAGGTCATGGTACCTTTCCTCACATAGATATCATGATTTCTAATCATTTTATGGACGAAATAGGTCTTATTGGAATGGGTTATTCCCGTGATTGTTTTACATGGTGAAGAATCCAGAAAAGTGATCGTAGATGCTGAATCTAGATGGACAAGTCTTTGTCGAATATGCATGCAATCTAAAGGTTTCCTAAAACTAAGGTGGAACATCTTGTTCATGGTATCTCAGACCACTTTTCGTGGCTTATCTCTTTTACTCATATGTAGGTTGGTAATTAGAGGTTTAGATTCAATAATCCTTGGTATAGTGTTCTTGTGTATTAGTAGATCGTTAATAGTAGTTGGGGTAATGATATTCAAAGATATTATTGGGTCACTTAACACAATAAGATGAGACGTTTGAAAAATAATCTTCAAGCCTGGATGAAAGACAATATTTGGTTAGATAAGGAAGTGGAAAATTTAATACAAGAAAGTTAACTGATTGGAAAGAGCCCTTGAAAATGCATGGTATGAGAAAAATTATGAGTATCTGTATATTAAGAAAAACATGTTGGCTGAACTAGTCTTAAGGGAGGAGCATGTTGCTAGGGAAAGATCGAGAGTGAAATGGATTTGGGAAGAAGATAAACACTCAGACTTCTTCCATGCTTGTATAAAAAAATTAACTTTAGGTCCCAATCCAAATATGTCTAAAATGTATTCTAAAGGGAATTCTAAACCATTTGATGTTTTTCCCAACCAACAGTCTATTAATGACAATGGATTATTGGAATCTATACTAGATTAAAGGGAGTTTTTAAATGATATAATGTGTCTTAACCCAAAAAGTTCTATGGGTCGAGATAGATTTCCAGGATCATTTTACAGATGGTTATGGGAGATTATAAAACTGATATTATCATTTCCAGTGATGATTTTTTTCAGGGTGTTTCTTTATAAAGAGTGGCGGGGGAAACAACTTTGTTTATGCTTTCTAAAATAAAAAATCTATATTCCATACTTGATAATAGGATGGAAATTATGTGTAATTTTATATGTAATATTCTCTCTAGTATTTTTAACAGGTGGATATCGATGTATGTGCCTTTATGGGTATCTTTATGACAATATGGTTTTGTAAAACGCCGATCTATTTAGGGTGTAGTCCTATTGGCCCAAAAAATTATTTATGATTTTAACTTCAAAACTCATCATTCAAACATGGCATTGAATCATGATAAGATAAAATAATATGATAGAATATAATGGGGAATTATCAACATTTTAACACCCCTAGATTACACGGTATATTTCTCTTTGAATAATACAATAGCTTGCGTTGTATGCAACTTCAAGTTCTAACACACCACGACCAACCAAACTTGCCGTTATGAAATGTAATACCAACTTATTATATTTTAATAAATTTTATTTTTCAAAATGGGCTTCATTTTTTGATTTGGAATGTCAATATTAGCTTAGGGCGAAATTTTTTTTTTTCTGAAAACATTCAATTTTTGATGAATAGTGAAAAATATTGCGTTATTGTTTAAAACTGACTTTTATTTAAATAAATAGTTATTTTATTTAAATTTTTATTAGGTAAAAATAGATACATAATACCTATATATGTTCAATTTAATTCATTGGAGTCATTTTATAATAATATATGATATATAAAATTTTATTGAATTTTTTATCGTCTTTTACCAACCTTCTAGGCGTGTTAGCAAATTTTCATAAAAAATAATTTTTCCACTTCTATGAATTGAATTTCAAAAATCCAAGAGACATTGTTTAAATCAGTATGTAAAATGTGGTTCAATAAGAGAAAATATTTTTTTGATTAATAGTAACTTTTGACTTTTATTTACCACGGTTAAAAGTAAATATAGAAATTGAAGGTCAAAATTATATTATAATTTCCCTAACACATGTTTTGATTATATTGGATAAGTGTATTTAAACCAAAACAAACCTTGGGAATAAAATATTATAATTTTGGTACACTTGGATTAGATTAAGACATTTATTATTATTTTATTTAAAGAAGAGTTAAAATTGTTAAATAGAAAATTTCATAACAAAATCATTTTTAATACAGGGTTACACATTAGATAAATTAGACTATAAATATTCATTGGAAATATAAATATATTTTATAAATAGTTTTGTTTTATTTATAATTTATAGACATTAAATAATTAAATTTATTTATGACACAATGATGGTGCAGTTATTAACTAATAAGTGAATGATTTAAATAATTGATATTATAAATATCAAAATAAACGTAAATTGAGATTTTTGATGAGTTGCACTCATTTTATTGGTTAATATAAAATTTTAGGGTTGATTATAAAAAAACTTCATAAGTGATAAAGTTGTTATGACTTTCACAAAAACAAAATACCAAATAGTGTTAAAATTGACATAAATTAGTTTTTAAAACAAATACAATATTATTAATTGATATAAAATTCCTAAAGTTATAAGGATCAACCAAAGGAAATATATTAGGTTAGATATATTAATAATTAACCATTTGGGTTTCTCTTTTATTATTATAGTAAGTTTATCAACCGTTTATTATAATAATA
Source organism: Viscum album (assembly GCA_963277665.1). Taxonomy (NCBI): domain Eukaryota; kingdom Viridiplantae; phylum Streptophyta; class Magnoliopsida; order Santalales; family Viscaceae; genus Viscum; species Viscum album. The sequence continues at coordinate 1,368,862,102 of OY728163.1, read as the reverse complement.
CAAGAACACATGGTAAAAATTAAACTATTTAACTAAGAGTTAAATATAAAAGATATGGTTAATATGGTGACATGAACGTGTCTAAAACATAATGTTTGAGAGTTTGTGGACCCATCCCCACCTTAGCCTTGAAAAAATCATTTTGGAGCCAATATAAAGCTATTATGATTGTATAATAAAATAATATTTCAAGCATTTACTAAAGTGACTGTCACCTCCCTTATAAAAGGGTACTTCCCCTTCTCGCAAAATGACACCTCCAAATCCATTTGGATCAGCCAAAAACTACACAAATATCTACCCCACTTCCCTCAATTATACCTAGAGGACTTACTTTGATCATAAATTCAACCTAAGGGGCCCTTTTGATCAACTTAAAAGGAAACACTCGTAGAAGAGGTAAAAATTTCACCACCCCTTTCAAAGTTAATTTCTTCCTCCACTTCCTCTTTCTTTGTTGTTTCCATAAAAAAATAATAACTACAGTAGCTTATACAAACTACTATGTCATTATAAATATGTTACACCCATATTAATTATTCTATCCATCCTATGAATGACAAGTCACCACATCTGTGTACGTACGGCTTACCGTCTCCACGTCCTGGTGTAGTTTGTTATTCAAACTCTTCGTTATTTGGATTGGTGTAATAATGAGTGTAACTTTTGTAAATAAATAATCTAACATGTTAAGGATTCTGTATATATGATATACCATCAAATTACATATGATTTCACCATCCATTTAATGATATTGTCGCTTTTGCGTACGTACAGATTACAGTCTCCACAAACGCGATGAAAATCATTCCCCATCATAACCATTCAAGAATAATTTTTATTTTATAATTAAAAATAATGTTTATGAACGTAATATCATTATGGATATGAAAAAAATACATAATATCCATAACAAACAAGTTTTACTTAACAAAACATATAATGGAAAACAAATCATTTAACACCCGAAACGATGATACTATTGAAATATTATTAAAAAGAAATATAAAAAATCATATATGATATCATATTTATGTATGTGGTTCTTGTATTATTTTATAACAATGATTTAACTATAATAAAGGAGGTTGACATAACATCAATCAAGGAAAAGTACAAGGTAAGGGTTAATTCCACAATCACTTCATTATCTGAGGTTGTTTATACATGGGTATCTACTGGGTTCTCTTTATCATCCACATCTGTGTTTCATAAAAATGTATTTGAAAACATTTTTACTATTTCCTAGACTATGGGTTAAAGTAATTTATACCCTTGTTTGAATTTTTATAAAATGATTATATTTGAATCTTTCTGTTTTTTTTCCAAACAAGGTACTTTATGATCTTTTCGACAAAATTAAGGAAAGAATGTTTTTTAAATTATATGTCGGGTGCGGATACTTTCTACTATTATTACACCTTCAAATATTCCCTTACAATATTATAAAAATATTTTCAAAATAAATGTTTTATTTTATAATTTTGTCACATTTAAATGATTTCAGAATAGAAAGAGATATTTCTCTCATTTTGTTTTGATTTCATCTATGCCAACATCCTTTGATGGATTTTAGACTTTCTTGAAGTTGATTTATTATGATACAATATTCCATATCGTATTAAAGTTTTCGGGATATGTTTTACTGTGGATGTGTTATTTTTATACCATTAATGGTTTATGGTTAAATTATTATCATTTTGTATTCTATTTTTAATACGAATGTTTATGTTATGATTTAATATTTTCATACGAGGAATGGATTGAACTTATTAAGTGATGGGTGGAACCCGTTGTAGCTCCTCGATGTATCGATATATCCCAGGAGACAAAATAGTGTAATTCACTAGGCTTCGACCAAATCTTTTTTGTAGTCTTGTTAGGATGCCTTGACTATGTGGTTATGAAGTTTGGCATTATGCATTCCATTATTTTGAAATTGGGTGTTGATATTTCATGTGATTATTCGACTAGTAGAATATCTATGCGAATGAGTAAATGGAGAAATTCAAATAATATTTTCCATATTATTCTGACATTTAAGTTTAAAAGGCTTATGATTTAGTCTTATACATTGCATTAAATGCTTATGCTTATTTATGAAAGTTTACGACATAATGTTATCCTTACTGAGCATCTAAGATCACTCCTTTCTATGTTTTATTTTTCCTAGGATGTCAATAAGTATATAATGGTTGACCTACATGGATATGACAAGGAATATAAGTGTGTTAAAAAGGGACCAGATGTTTTTGTTGTTTTTATCTCATGATGTAATGTAAAACTTATATATGTCTCTAGTGCTTCTAAGGATACTAAAATGATCGGTCTTTCATGACTATAATACTTGTATGATGCTAATGTTAGGTAATAATGCACCAACTCTAGGTAACTAGGGTCAGGGTGTTATAGTTGGTATCAAAGGATGTTCATTACAATCCTTGGAAGCTAGATTTAGAAAAACTCTGATTAGGGAACATTTCCCAAATATAGACTTTGAATATTAGTATAGAATAAATTCCTAGAATTTCGGTAATGTATATTTTTTTATGTTTTCCAAGAAATATATCCCTATGTAGATAAGTGTAGGTTGAGGCGGCTTTGGCACATATATACCTAGGTGTGTAAACTCCGACAAGGAGTTTTGAGTTTGACTAGGGTATCCTAGTACACGACAATGGGCTTTGCTACACTCTAGGTTACGAACCTCCAAGGGGATATGCTTATGATGATTATAATTTTCTTTAAAAACCATTATGAATTATTTATGAGTATATATCTCCTCAATGAAAACATTTTTATGATTATGGATTATATCAAAAAACTGGTCAATTTATGTTATGTTTTTTACAAGTTTGGAATTATTTATTGCGATTCATAAACCAATATAGTGTATGCCAATGTTTAGAAATGGTTCCTAGGGGAAGGAATGAAAACCAATTTAACAGGCATAATTCATGTAGGGATTTACCTCCAACCACTTATAGTGGAAATAGTGATGCAACTGGTTCTAATCATCTTATCACCATATTGGGACTACTCACCTAGGTTTTGAATAATAACCTTACCCATTTAGAGCACTCAGATCCACAATGTAGAGGATCAATGTTAGAATGATTCACAAAGAAAAAACCACCAACGTTTAATGGGACTACAAATCCATTTGTAGAAAATCAAATGATAAGTTCCTTATAGAAAAAATTTCATGCTTTGGGGAGTAGCAAAAGAGAAAAAGTTGTCAGCGAAGTTTATCTCTTCATAGCAGATGCAGATCAATGGTTTTCATTAATTCATAACAAAAAGGAGGATGAAGAAGTATAAAATATGTAATGGAGGGACTTTATAGTTATTTTCATAGAAAAATACTTTTCTCGTGACCATTGAGTAGATATGGAAAGACAATTTCTGAGTCTAAGGAAAAAGCAGGATGAGAATGTCACAAAGTATAAGGATAACATTACAAGGTTTTTCTTGGCTTGAAACATATTATATACATAACCCAAGGAGTAAGATTGATCGATTCTTCGATGGGTTAAAACCATTTCTCTATCGAGCATCAGTATCAAAATCCTTTTCATCGTACAAAGATATTGTCTCACATGCTATTAAGATAGAAAATAAAATCCCGAAGTCTTATGACTTTAAGGAAAATTTAGAGAAGAAGAGATCTCCTAAACCCATCGGAAATAGAAATAAGGGGAATTAGGGAAAAGTTGAATATCCAACCCATGGTAAATGTGGGAAGAAACACCCCGGTACTTTCCTAGAGAAAATTAGAGTATTTTACAAGTGTGGTGAAAAAGGACACCAAGCTCAATATTTCAAGGTCAAGAAAGATACTACCAATGTAGAATTGTACCATTGTAGAGAAATGGGTAATTATGAAAATAAATGTCCTAATTTCCCAAAAAACATACCTCTAAAAAGGCCAAGGGATCAAGGCCATGCTTATGCGATAACTAATGCTGAGGTTGAATCTTAGAAAGACATGGTGATGGGTAATTTAATGGTTTCCTCAAATTTATCCAATGATTTATTTGATTCTAGATCATCACATTATTTCATATATTCCGAGTTTGCTATGAAAATTAGATATTTCTATTTTGATTTAACAAGGAAGTTGTCTGTCAAAAATCATAAGGGAAGTATCACTACAACAATGTTTTGGGAATCGGTTCCCATTAAGGAATTTAAATGTTATTTATCTGCTGATCTCATCATCATAACCATGATTGAATTTGATATAATCCTTAGTATGTATTGGATTTCATACCATGATGAAAAAATTTATTTTAAGAAGAATGAGGTTAAAATTTTTATGATAATATAGAGTACCTTATCTTCAGGGAAAAAACATCACCATCTTATTCTTATCTAGATCCACCCCCAGTAGCACTACTAAATTAAATTATTGGGGAGTAAGAGAGTGAAATAACTATGGGTGAGGAAAAGAATGTTCAAGTTGAAGATGTACCTACTATTCAAGAATATGTTGATGTGTTTCTATAGGATTTTCATGGACATCCTCCAGAAATAGAAATTGAGTTTTCTATTGATTTAATTCCTAGTTTATGGCCCATATCAAGGACCCCTTATAGAATGAACACCTTGGAATTAGTGTAACTAAAGAAACAGCTAGAGGAATTGAGTAATAAAAGATTTATCCTCCCTAGTGTTTCACCATGGGGAGCCCCTATTCTTTTTGTTAAGAAGAAATATGGATCTATGAGGATGTGCAATGACTGTAGGGAGATCAATGCAGTAACAATAAAGAACAAGTATCCCCTACCCCGCATTGATGATTTATTCAACCAACTTCACATAGATAAATATTTTTTAAAGATTTACCTTCAATTTGGATATCATCGGTTGGGTGTGAAGAAGGTAGACATTCTTAAAACAACATTTTGAAACTCGTACGGGCATTACGAGTTTAATGTAAAGCACTTTGGACTGACTAATGAACCCTCTATTTTCAATGATATAATGAATATGTTTATCAAGGAATATCATGATGAGTTTGTAGTGGTATTTATTAATGATATCATTGTTTACTCAAAAAGATACAAAGATCATGAAAATCACTTGAGCACTATTTGGAAAACCCTTAAAAGAAATGAATTATATGGGAAGATTAGCAAGCACGAATTCTAGCCTCAGGAGATTTCTTTCCTTGTCCATATTGTCTCTAAGTATGAAATATTTATTGATCCTTCAAAGACCAAGGAAATCCATAAATATCTAGAACTAGAAAGTATAACTAAGGTATTCACTTTTATTGGTTTAGAATGTTATAATCGGAGCTTCATCCATAATTTTTCCCAATTGGCTAACCCATTTACCAAGCTCACATGTAAAGGGGTTAATTTTTTTGGACAAAAGAGTGTAAAGAATGGTTTGAAGAACTGAAGAGAATATTATTAAATTCTCTTATATTTACTATACCATCAGGGAATGATGGGTTTGATATTTATAGTGATGTTTGAAAGAAAGGACTTGGTTGTGTCCTTATGCAGAATGATAGGGTTATTGCCTATGAATCACAAGAGCTAAAAATTAATGAACTAAAATATCCAACTCATGATATTGAGTTAGAAAATATTATAGTTTCTCTGAAAATAAGGATAAACTATCTCTATAGTAAAAAATGGGAGATTTATACTGAACACAGGAGTATGAAGTATATTTTCTCACAAAGAGAACTCAACATGAGGCAAAGGCGGTGGCTTGAACTACTCAAGGATTATGATTTCACTAAACACTTCCTCCCAGGAATGGAAAATAAGGTGGCATATGATTTGAGCAGAAAGGATAATTGAGTTTTGAACAAGATGAGAGTTGAAGGGGATTATATTTTCATGGATATAGTAAAGATAGATATGGGAATAACCAGGGAAGGTGAAACATCCATTCTTTTTGAAATAGTTTCTAAAACATTTTTACTATAAATGACAAAGAGTTATCAGACTGATGATGAGGAGTTTCAAAAGAAGATTAAAGCTGTGAATGATGGGTGATTCAGTGAATTCATATATGAAGATATAATTTTAAAATTTGGGAAGTGATTTTGTGTTCCTGATATACCTAATCTAAAAATGGAATTGTTGGATGATGCTCATAGCTCCAATTCCTCTACACACCCTCGTAACACTATGATGTATAGAGATTTGAAGGAACAATTTTTATGGGACAACATGAAGAGGGAGATTGCTGATTAAGTGTCAAGATGTATGGTTTGTCAACTAGTGAAGGCTGGAAGACAACATCCTAGAGGTGTCATGAAACCACTTCCCATACCTGAGTGGAAATGGGATGATATTAAGATGGGATTTGTCTAGGGACTACCAAATACTCCTAGAAGTTATGAAACAATATGGGTCATTGTTGATCGTCATACCAAGTCAATATATTTTCTTGCTATAAAAGAATATTTACCACTTGAACATTTGGCAAGACTATATATTAATGAAGTTTTAAGACTTCATCGGGTAACCCTATCAATTGTTTCTGATTGTGATCCCCATTTTACATCAAGATTCTGGAAAAGTCTTCAGAAGTCCTTGGATACTGAACTTTGTTTGAGCACTTCTTACCACCCTAATAATGATGGACAATCAGAATAGACTATTCAAACCTTAGAAGACATGTTGAGATATTTTTCAGTTGACTTTCAAGGTATGTGGGATCAATATTTACCTCCGGTAGAATTTTATTATAACAATAGGATCCATTAAAGTATTCAGATGGCACCATATGAAGCGTTATATGGAAAGAGTTGTCGCACACCAACTTGTTGGGATTATGTTGGTGAAAGAAAACTCATAGGCCTAGGACCTGTTGAGGAAACAATGGAAAATGTGATGGTTATCCAAACCCACACCAAAGTAGATCAAAGTAGGAAAAAGAGCAATGCCGACAACCAAAGGAAGGATTTGGAATTTGAAGTAGGAGATCATGTTTTCTTGAAGTTATCTCCATGGAAGGGTGTTACACGTTTAGATATGAAGGGTAAATTGAGTCCTAGGTAAATCAGACCATTCGAAATTCTAGAATGATTTGGAGTTGTATCTTATCATTTGAAAATACCGCCAAGTCTCTCTAAAGTTCATGATGTGTTCTACATATCACTGTTAAGAAAATACATGCTGGACCCAACACATGTACTCACCTATGAAGAAATAGAACTGGAACCCGACCTGTCTTATTGCGAAGATCCTATCAGATTTCTCGATACTAGAGAACAACTGTTGAGGAACAGGATGACTCGTCTCGTGAATGTTATATGGAGAAACCATAATACGGTAGAGGCAACATGTGAACCAGAGGAACATATGTTGAAGAACCACATGAATGTTTTCATACAGCAGTATTATAAAAATTTTGAGGATGAAATTATTTTAAAAAGGGAAGAATGTAACACCCTAAGCTTCCACGGTATGCTTCTCTTTGAATAATACAATAGTTTTCGTTGTACACAACTTCGAGTTCAAACACACCACGACCAACCAAACTAGCCGTTATGAATAGTAGTACCCAATTTTGGAAATTTTATAAATTTTATTTTTCAAAATGAAATTTATTTTTGGATTTAGAATATCATAATTAGCTTAGGGTGAATTTTTTGTATGTTTCTGAAAATTTCAATTTTTGATGAATAGTGAAAAACACTACGTTATTGTTTAAAACTGAATTTTATTTAAATAATTATTTATTTTATTTAAATTTATATTAGGTACAAATAGATACATAATACCTATATATGTTCAATGTAATTCAATGGAGTCATTTTATAAAAATATTAGATATATATAATTTTATTGAATTTTTTAACGTCTTTTACCCACCTTCTACGCGTGTTTGCAAATTTGCATAAAACATAATTTCCCCACTTCTATGAATTTAATTTCAAAAATTATAAAGTCATGGTTGACATCATTAAGTAAAATTTGGTTTAATAAGTTGAAATTTTTTTTTTGAATAGTAACTTTTTACTTTTATTTTCCATGGTTAAAAGTAAATAGGGTAATTAAAGGTAAAAATGATACTATAATTACCCTAAAACATTTCCTAATTCAATTGGATAAGTTTATTTCAGAAAAAATCAACCTTAAAAAAATATTATCCACTTGGTCCACTTGGATTAGATTAACACATTTATTATTATTTTATTTAAAGAAGAGTTAATAGTTTTAAATTCAAATTTTCCTAACCAAAACATTTTTAAAATAGAGTTACACATAAGCTAAATTTGACTATAAATAATTAATAGAAAGATAAAGAGTTTTCATACATTATTATATTTTATTTATAATTTTTAGAAATTTAATAATTAAATTTATTTATGACACAATGATGATTCAATAATTTCCTTATTAATGAAAGATTAAAATAATTTATATTATAAATATCCAAATAATTGTAAATTGAGACTTTTGATGAATTCCAATAATTATCTAGGTCAATATAAAATGTTAGAGTTGATTAAATAAATATTTTTAGAAGTGATAAAGTTGTTATGACTTTCACAAAAATAAAATATCAAATAGTGTCAAAATTGACATAAATGAGTTTTTAAAACAAATAATCTATTATTAATTGATTTAATATTCGTAAAAATCTATGGTTCGAAAAAAGTACTTATATAAGGTTATATATATTAATAATGAACTTCTTGGGTTTCCCTTGTATTTTTATAGTAATTTTATTAACCATTTATTATAATAATACAAGAATACAGGGTAAAAGTTCAACTATTTAGCAAAGAGTTAAATCTAAAAGATAAGAGTAATATGGTCACCTAAACCCATATGAATCATATTGGTTGAGAGGTTCTAGGCCCATACCAAAATTATACTCTAAATAAAATCTTTTTGGAGCCATTATATATAGAGAACTGAACCTTAACGTACATGGACATTACATTACTTTTGCTGAATACTCAGTACATAACAAAAACACACACACAAGGTCGTAATAGTTTAGTGTCTTTGGAAACTTGGAAGATAATCTTCTAATCTTGGTGAAAGATCTTCAACATCTCCCATAAAGATCTTATTTTTTTTAAACCTAAATCCTTTATTTATGTCTTGGGGAAAAGAAAACAGAAAAGGGTGAGCTCAAATGCTCAGTAAGGGTAAACAAAAGAAATATCAATCATGTCATATTCATAAGAACATATCTTTTAGAAATCTTCACCTGCAAAAGAGATCATAATTTCATAACATGGGATAAATCATATAGTGAAATGTAATCACAATAATAATAACTTAAAACATGAAACTTTTTGGAATACACACATAATCATAGAGAATCATTTCTTATTAGTCAAGACTCATTTCCAAGACTATCTTAGTGGACAAAGTCCCTTTCTGAACCGAGTTCACTCCTCGTTTCAGTCCTATTTCACTGAACTGGTATAACCTACCATTCCAGCAATGTCTATCTCATGAGATATAAAATCTTTACCCAATGCATTGGAGGGAGATATAGGTCCCACCCATCTCATAATGATACCATTCTTATGTGTGCCACAAAATCATAAACCATACATCATAGCATAACCCATGTAATAAAAATGGGAATCTTAAACATCGTGACATCATAAAACAATTCATATAAGATAAAGGAATTCATAAAAATATTTCCATCACAACATAATCAAGTAAATTTAATAATAGGGATAGAAACAGAACCCTATATTATCTTAGATGGAAAATAATTTTGATAATACACTTGAACTCTATTCTTGAGGAAAATATCATTTCTACTTCAAAAACATTTTCCTTTCTTAACATGTCATACAATTTTAAACTAAATTAAGTTGATTAAAAATAAAACTGAAAACTTGTAAAGGAAGATTCTTGGAAATAATGTTTTAAAAATCCATTCATGCCGTATAAGTTAAAAAAACATTCTTTGTCGGAAAAGTCAAAAAGTACCTTGTATGAAAAACTACAAAAGATTCCTTTCATATCTTTTACTAAAAACTCAAAGAAGGGTAAAATTGGATATAAAATATTGTATAAGAATATTAATATTACATATTGAGGACACATGGATGTGGATGATAAAATACACTCCAGTAAATACCAAAGTATAAACAATCTCGGATAAAAATGAGATTGTGATATTTCCCTTACCTTAGGTCCGATTTTCTTCGTAAGTGCCCAAAACTCCTGTATAATGATTTAAATAATGTTCTTTACTTATTCAAGAATCATAATTATTTTTATGATATCATATATGGTCATATTCTTATCTTATTATTAGTAATATTTCATTACTACTTGTTATTCAGGTGTTTATTGCTTTTTTATTCTTATGCGTGTTTGTCGAATAAATTCTTATTCTTATCTTTAGGTTATAGATACCTCATTTACAGAATGGTATTATTGTAATATATATCATATTCATTCATTAAATTAATTTATACAATCATTATGCAATGAAGATCATGTAGAACGAATCGCATCACATCGTGGAGACGGTATTCCGTACGTACGCACGAGTGATGATATCGTTCACATGATCGTGGAATTGTATTGGAGTGTATGTATAATATTTCAGAATCAATATAACTTTTTAATAGTCATATATAGTAATTATTTACACCATTATACCCATCCAAGTAAGGTGGTGGTGGAAAATAGATTTCACCACGGCGTGGAGACGGTATTTCGTACGTACGCACGCGCGGTGATTTCGTTTTCCGTAGGATGGATAGATGGTGAAATAGGGTTGTTTAATACTTATAATAAAATATCAGTATATGAGTGATACTTATGTTATTACTTCATAATGAAACAACCTAAGAATAAGAAGTGGAAGAAGAAATAAAGTTAAAAGAATCGGTAACGGACATTACCTCTTCTTTGAAGCGCCTCTTTGAGATCTCCTTTTAGGGCACTAAAATTGGTCTTTGAGGAAGAACATAACCTCTATGATGTTTCTAGGGAAGTGTAGAAGAGAATTTGGCAGGGTTGGCCGAGCTTGAAGGCTCAAAGTGGTGTGTGGAAGAGAGGGAGGGGGTGCCCTTTTATAAGGGTGGAGAGGGGCACCTTTGGAATAACCAAAAATATTATTTTATTATAAGGTCAAATTCGGTTTTAAATATCTCCAAATTGATTTATTTCGAAGCTAAGGTGGGTATGGGTCTAAATACTCTCATCTAATAGAATTTAGACAAGTTTAGGTTTCTAGTTTAACCTTATCATTCAGATTTAACATTAAGTTAAATAATTTTACTTTTACCGTGTCTTCTTGTGTTCTTATACTATCAGTTTAATAAATTTACTATAAGAATCCAAACGAACCCCAAATTGTTTATTATTAATATATATAATCTTAAATAAGTCATTTGGCCGAACCTTAGATTTTTAGGAATAAAATAACATTTAATAATATAATATTTGTTTTAAAAACTATTTTATGTCAATTTTGACACTATTTAGTAATTGTTTTTTGTGAAAATCATAACAGAATGATTAGTTGGAAAAAAGTTAATTACATCAATACTAAAATGTAATATTAACCTATAAAATTAATAAAAAGTCTTAAATTACATTTATTTGGGTATTTATAACATCAATTATGTCAATATTTCATTAATAATACAATTACTGCATCATATTTGTGTCATAATAAATGATAATTATTTAATCCCTAAAAATTATAAATAAATTCCTATGATGTATATAATTGTATTAGCTTTCTGGATACTATTCATTTTAGAAGATTCATGAAGTGTATCACTAAATTAAAATTATTATACTTATAAGATTTAAGAAAGTGACATGTTGTCACATTCTTTGGTTTTAATAATAATTAAATTATTTTCATGGAAAAAAGTCAATTAAATGAATCTAATCCAACCTTTAGGTGATATGGGTCGACTTTTAGTCATCCAATAGGATTTTGACATGTGTTAGGGTAATTTTATAATATTATATTTACCCTTAATTACCAGATTTTCCTTTAACTATGGTAAATAAAATTTACCGTAGTTACTATTCATAATTCCCAAAAATAAAAAGTATCTTATTAACATAATTTGGATCCAATGATTCCAAATATTGAATCCATTTTTGAAAATTCAATAAACAAAAGTTTCAGAAATTAAATTAAAATTAATCCTGTTGTCGAAAGAAAACGGGTTTTTCTTTAAAACATTGCAAAAGATTGAATTGATTTATCCTACGAATTCAAGGTAGAATCAATGATAATGAAATAAATTATATTAAATGGTAAAAATATATTATATTTATACTTTAAAATCATTCAATATAATAATTTAACCATATAAATTATTGCGATGAAAAAAGTTGTTTTTAATTAAAATATAGCATGTTTTTACAATTTTTCAAAATATGAAAGTTACCAGAATGATATGAAAATTTATCCAAAGTAAATTTTTATTTAATGATTCCAAATAAGATTTATATTTTTTCAAATTGAACTTATAAACATGTCAAAAACTAGATTTAAAGTGGGTGCACCATCAAAAGGCGGGAAAACTGCATTTTTTGAAAAATATTTATTTTACCTGAAAAATTTATTTTGTTCTTATACCATGTTTTAGAAAATGTGCAAGACGAATTATAATGTTATAAGATTCAAATTTTTTTTAATACTATTCATAACGGCTAGTTCATAATAATATTATAATAATAGATCGTTGTTTAGTAAAACCCGGTATTGCATACAACACACGCTATCGAGGAAGGTCGCGATTGCGTGTAATGCAAGCCAAGTCAGGGTTGCGTGCTGTGCAAGAATCTTTAGTTGTTTCATATAACATAATCCAACCATATTTCATTTATACATTGAATATATATATATATATATATACTCAATGTTGCATAGAATAACTATTATCAAAATTGTGTGTAACACGATCCAAGAATAGTGTTGCGTATACTGCAAGCTAATACGGTGTTGCGTATAGCGCAAGGTAGTCTTGGTGTAGCATAAAACACAAGACATTAATGAAATTAAAAGAATATTTTTCATAAAATCTCAGGGTGTGACATTCTACCCCCCTTAAAACGAATTTCACCCTCGAAATTCATCGTGGTTATAAATGGTTTACTATTCGAAAGTTTCTTTAATAGAAACCCACATCATAAAAAGGAATACCAAAACCAATCATTAAAATCAAAAGTATGAAACGTAACGGTTACCCAAATAAACTAATCACTGGTTTTCCACATAGGAGAAGATAGGTGAAAATATTTATATGGAAGAGAAATCTAACCACCATGTTCTGATAGAGAGTGGTAGAGAACACGGCTATGGAAAAGACAACAATCACAAAGCCATAAATTTGTGACGATCTAAGATACCATCTGATTCATCAGATATAATAGCACTAGGAAAAAAATTTTGGTTTTCAAGATCATTTCCCTAAAGTTGATGAAATTGGAATTAGAAGAAATACTTTCGTGATTTCGGTATAGTCTCACCATTGGTCGTTCTTTGGAAAATTTCCACTTCATAACTTAAAGAAATGAATTTGAATTTGTCATTCGTGATGTGTTAGCAGATCATGTGATAGAATGATGGGTCATTCCATCTGTCTCAAGAAAAAGGTTAGAAAAGTTATCAAAAAAATACATAAGTCCATTTATAGTGAGATTAATCATATATGGTTCTTAAAATGGACTTATACTTCATATATCAAACTGCTTAATAAAATAAAACTAGTTTCTACTAAACCGGGACTTCCTGTAGGCCAGTGGTAGGCGATAAAGGCCAGTCACACTTCGGTTGTGGGTTCGATTCCCACGACCTTGTCCGACGCGATGGGCTGTCTCCTGTCCTGCTGGTTGTCCTTTTTCTAAAACTATATTACTATAACATCCCATCAATAATATCGAAAAAATAAACAATACTAACTTATGTCCAATATAATCCATTCCAATCTTTAGGCTTATCCATAATACTGCAGTCCACTCTCATAATATAGTGAAAAAGATTACCAGAGATTTAATACCATTGTTGATCCCCACATATCATAAGATTTGTCTTGTTGGTCACATTCCAAACATTCAAAGGCCTTAATCATTTATTATCTTGAATATATAATAAAGGGGGAGTATCCTCAATATCTAACACCTTAGGTTAAGTTCTATGATTGTTACCGTAGTTCTAGGACTGTATCCTATACATATACTTATCCTTAGGGACATCACTAGACATTCCTTAGAAATATCTCTAGGGATCTCACTAAGGTTTTCGCATCCTAGTTTCCAAAGGTTGACTAAATCTTTCCTCTGATACCAACTATAGAGACCCGAAGCTTAACATACATGGAAATTACATTACTTTTGCAGAATACTTAGTACATAACAAAAACACACACATAAGGATCGTAATAGTTTAGTGTATTTTGAAACTCGAAATATAATCTTCTAATCATGGTGAAAGATCTTCAACATCTTCCATAAAGATATTCGATTTTTTAAACCTAAATCCTTTCTTTATGTACTAGGGAAAAGAAAATAGATAAGGGTGAGCTCAAATGCTCAGTAAGGGTAAACAAAAGAAATATCAATCACGTCATATTCATAAGAACATATCTTTTGGAAATCTTCACCTGCAAAAGAGATCATAATTTCATAACATGGGATAAATCATAGTAGTGAAATGTAATCCCAATAATCATAACTTAAAACACGAAACTTTGTGGCATACACACATAATAATAGAGATTCATTTCTTATTATTCAAGACTCATTGCCAAGACTATCTTAGTGGACAAAGTCCCTTTCTGAACCGAGTTCACTCCTCATTTCAGTCCTGTTTCACTGAACCGGTATAACCTACCGTTCCAGCCATGTCTATCTCATGAGATATAAAATCTTTACCCAATGCATTGGAGGGAGATATAGGTCCCACCCATCACATAATGATACCATTCTTATGTGTGCCACAAAATCATAAACCATACATCATAGCATAACCCATGTAATAAATATGGGAATCTTAAACATCGTGACATCATAAAACAATTCATATAAGATAAAGGAATTCATAAAAATATTTCCATCACAACATAATCAAGTAAATGTAATAATAGGGATAGAAACAGAACCCTATATTATCTTAGATGGAAAATAATTTTGATAAAACACCTGAACTCCATTCTTGAGGAAAATATCCTTTCTACTTCAATTTTTTTTCCTTTCTTAACATGTCATTGAATTTTAAACTAAATGAAGTTGATTAAAAATAAACTTGAAAACTTTTAAAGGAAGCTTCTTGGAAATAATGTTTTAAAAATCCATTCATGCTGTATAAGTTAAAAAAACATTCTTCTCGTACTTTTGTCGGAAAAGTCAAAAAGTACCTCGTATGATAAACGACAAAAGATTCCTTTCATATCTATTAATAAAAACTCAAAAAAGGGTAAAATTGGATATAAACTATCGTATAAGGATATAAATATTACATATCAAGGAAACATGGATGTGGATGATAAAATACACCCTAGTAAATACCAAAGTATAAACAATCTCGGATAAAAATGAGATTGTGATATTTCCCTTACCTTAGGTCCGATTTTCTTCGTAAGTTCCCAAACCTCTTGTATAATGACTTAAATAATGTTATTGACTTATTCCAGAATCATTCTTGTTTTTATGATATCATATATGGTCATATTCTTAGCTTATTATTAGTAATATTTCATTACTACTTGTTATTCAGGTGTTTATTACTTTTTTGTTCTTATGCGTGTTTGTCGAATAAATTCTTATTCTTCTCTTTAGGTTATATATACCTCATTTATATAATGGTATTATTGTAATATATATCATATTCATTCATTCAATTCATTTATATAATCATTATGCAATGAAGATCATGTAGAACGAATCACATCACATCGTGGAGACGGTATTCCGTACGTACGCACGAGCGATGATATCGTTCCCATGATCGTGGAATTGTATTGGAGTGTATGTATACTATTTAAGAATCAATATAACTTTTTAATAGTCATATATAGTCATTATTTACATTGTTATACCCATCCAAGTAAGGTGGTGGTGGAAAATAGATTTCACCACGGCGTGGAGACGGTATTCCATACGTACGCACGCGCCGTGATTTCATTTTCCGTAGGATGGATAGATGGTGAAAAAGAGTTGTTTCATAATTATAATAACATATCAGTATATGAGTGATACTGATTTTATTACTTCATAATGAAACATCCTAAGAAGAAGAAGTGGAAGAAGAAATAAAGTTGAAAGAATCGGCAACAGACATTACCTCTTCTTTGAAGCGCCTCTTTGAGATCTCCTTTTAGGGCACTAAAATTGGTCTTTGAGGAAGACCAGAACCTCTAGGATGATTCTAGGGAAGTGGAGAAGAGAATTTTGTAGGGGTTGTCCGAGCTTGAAGGCTCAATGTGGTGTGAGGAAGAGATCGAGGGGGTTCCCTTTTATAAGGGAGGAGAGGGGCACCTTTGGAATAACAAAAAATATTATTTTATTATAAATCCAAATTCTGTTTTAAATAGCTCCAAATTGATTTATTTCGAAGCTAATGTGGGTATGGGTCTAAATCCTCTCAGCCAATAGAATTTAGACAAGTTTAGGTTCCTATTTTAACCTTTCATTTAGATTTAACATTAAGTTAAATAATTTTACTTTTATTGTGTCTTCTTGTGTTCTTATACTATAAGGTTAATAAATTTACTATAATAAGCCAAAAGAATCCCAAGTTGATTTTTAATAATATATATAACCTTATCTAAGTCATTTGGATGAACCTTATATTTTTAGGAATAAAATAACAATTAATAATATAATATTTGTTTTAAAAACTATTTTATGTCAATTTTGACACTATTTAGTAATTGATTTTTGTGAAAATCATAAAAGAATGATTAGTTCGAAAAAAGTTAATTAAATTAATACAAACATGTCATATTAACCTATAAAATTAATAAAAAGTCTTAAATTACATTTATTTGGGTATTTATAACATCAATTATGTCAATATTTCATTAATAAGACAATTACTGCATCATCTTTGTGTCATAATAAATGATAATTATTTAATCCCTAAAAATTCTATATAAATTCCTATGATGTAAATAACCAGGAAGGTGGAGGACTAGGCCGAATTCCCAGCCCCGTAGAAAATTATTAATAAGAAAAGATAGTACAAACGCAGGGAGAGAAAGAAATAAAACAGCAAACCTCAAAGCCCCACAGCCTCATGAACTAGAGCACATCAAACACATCATCACCGCCACCTTCTGAGAACTCATCTGGGTCCTCCGACTCCCATTCAGATTGTGGAGCATATTGACTTAGCATTTGTATATATTTCTCCCTCAGTCGTAGTTTCGCTGGGGACATGGGATCCTTTCTCTATCATCCCTTATTTTGCTCCGATTCTTTCAGCTTTCCATTTTTGGAAGACGACCTGGTTGCAATGGTCCTTGGTGTGTTGGAGTAATCTTTCCTATGTTTCCTCTTCGGTGGAGCAGTGGAAGCTCCATTACTCTCAGCCCTTTGCCCCACTTTTATGAGAATATCACTATATGACTCTTTCATCACACTCTGTGCTCTGCCTCCTTGATTCTCCTTCCCCTCACCTGCCCCTAAAGAGCCCTCATGCACCAGAGGGGTTGTAACCTGAACAGATTCCCTCTTACCATCTCTAGGTGTCAACCATGGATACTGGTCCTCATTATTCTGCCTCTTGCAACTTCCCTCTAAGCATTCTTGCTTGTTCAAAGATGTTACCCTGCCATTCTGCCGCTCTGCAATATCAGTATCACTCAATACATCCTCTGACATTTTCCCAACATCATCTTCAGTCGGCTCCTCCTGTATCAGAAAATCAGGACCCCCATCAGCCAGCTCACCGAAGTCCTCAGCTAGCTTCCCCTCTATCAGAGTAGCAGGATCCCCATCAGCCTCCTCCAAACCCCCATTCCCACTACGACCAAACATTTCAGCACCATCTGCATCCATAACCTGCTATGAGTGTGCTGCTCCTTGATCAGTGGAGTCCAGATCAACCAAATCTAAAAATCTGTTGCCCAGAGATACACCACTGACTTTCTTCATCATCTTTTCACCTTCTCCCTTGTCTAGCATCCTGTTTCTACATTCAGAAACTGGAATTTCTTTTTCCCTGTCGGATTCAATACCAACATTGCACTTAAGATCCTGCTTCAGTCTTTTAAAAACATCTCCAACCGATGAGTTCACCAACCCACTAGATATCCTCTTCTGAAAAGAAACCTCAGCACACGGGGCCCCAGTGTGTGCATATTCAGCGGCTGTAATAACAGCAGCTCCCTGTAGTCCATCTGTCCCTGGCACCATCTCTCGGTCAGGAGCAACAAAAGTTGATGCTGCGCCAACCTCGCCACGACGTGTGCTGCGACGACATAGCAGATCCGAATGACCAAGGCGGCGACAAATCCCACAGAAGGGCGCCCATGACTCAAAGAGGACAGACTGATGCCATATAAGCTCACCCTCCACCTCAACGCAGATATACTCAATCGGCTCTATCGAAACATCTACTTCCACACAAATTCGCGGTGCAACTGGATGGCAAGCAACCCGTGTTCGCAGGTCCATACACAAGAAACGGCCAATCATATTTCCAATGACATGAAGAATTGCAGGATTCTGGAAAGGTAATGCGAGCCCAGGAAGCGTAACCCATAATGCTGCGGTTGGAGGATCACGACGAAGATGAAAGTCAAAAGACCAGCAAAATAGGAAAAATCTAAACCCATTCACCACTCTCGGTGTAGAAGACCAGGCTGTAATTAAATCTTCCTCGCTAGAAAAACATATTTGAAAATGCCTCGAATCCAACAGCCCAATAACCACTTTTTCTTGGAGCATCCAAGAGGAGGAGACAAACCTGTGGAAGCAGTCCACAGAGGGCCGAGCCTTTCCGAATCTTGCGACAAGGGTATGATCCAGCTGCGACACCGCCTTCGCAAACTACAGCAAAGAGATTGTGACCGAGATTTCACCATTCACCCGATTCGGTACCTTAGGTCAAACCACAATTTCCGGGAAGTCCGAGAACGAAGAAGGGTCCACACGCCATGGACGAGGAGAGTTGATACCCCCCTCTGGCCGATGCACAGAGGGGGCTCGCCGCTGCGAGCTCATGTGCTACGCCATCGAGGGTTTCGCCGGGACGCCACCCTCCCCTCACTCCTTGATGTCATGATGTAAATAATTGTATTAGCTTTCTAGAGACTATTCATTTTCGAAGTTTCATGAAGTGTATCACTAAATTAAAATTATTATACTTATAAGATTTAAGAAAGTGACATGTTGTCACATTCTTTGGTTTTAAGAAAGTAACTTTTTATTTCATGATTCCAAAGAAGAATTTTATTTTGTCAAATTGAACTTACAAACATGTCAAAAACTAGATTTAAAGTGGGTGCGCCATCAAAAGGCGGAAAAAGTGCATTTTTTTGAAAAATACTTATTTTACCCGAAAAATTTATTTTATTCTTATACCATGTTTTAGAAAATGTGAAAGATGAATAATAATGTAATAAGATTCAAAATTTATTTAATAATATTCATAATGGTTAGTTCATAATAATATTATAATAATATATCATTGTTTAGTAAAACCCGGTATTGCGTACAACACACGCTATCGAGGAAGGTCGCGATTGCGTGTAATGCAAGCCAAGTCAGGGTTGCGTGCTGTGCAAGAATCCTTCGTTGTTTCATATAACATAATCCAACCATATTTAATTTATACATTGAATATATATATATATATACTCAATGTTGCGTAGAATAACTATTATCAAAATTGTGTGTAACACGATCCAAGAATAGTGTTGCGTATACTGCAATCTAATACGGTGTTGCGTATAGCGCAAGGTAATCTTGGTGTAGCATACAACACAAGACATTAATGAAATTAAAAGGATATTTTTCATAAAATCTCGGGGTATTACATTATAAACTGAATATGATTTTATAATAAAATAATATTTCAATATTTCCCTAAAGTGACCCTCACCTCTCTTATAAAAGGGCAATCCCCCTTCTCTCAAAATCACACCCCCAAAGCCAATAGACTCGGCCAAAACCTGCTAACATATCCTCCCAACATTCCTCACTTCTTTTTAGAGGTCTTAATTTTATCATAAAGGCAACCTAAGGAGCCCTTTTGATCAAATCAAAAGGAAACACCTGAAGAAGAGGTAATAATTTCACCACCTCTTTCAAAGTTCTTTTCTTCTTCTACTTCCTATTTCGTTGTTTTTTCCATACCAAAATAATAAATCCAGTACCTTATACATACTATGATGTTATTATAAATATGGTACAACCATATTCATTATTCTATCCATCCTATGAATGAAAAGTCACCATACGTGTGGACGTACATCTTATAGTCTCCGCGTCACAGTGTAGTTTGTTATTCAAACACTTAATTATTTGAATTGGTATAATAATTAGTGTAACTGATGTAAATAATGAATATAACATGTTAAGGATTCTGTATATTTTATATAACCTCCAATTACATATGATTTCACCATTAATATAATTATATTGTCATTCGTGCGTACATATGGATTACCGTCTCCACGAACGCGATGAAATTCATTCCCCATCATAACCATTCATGAATAATTTTCATTTTATAATTAAAAATAATGATAATAACTTAATATAATTATATATATGAATCAAATAATCTATATCCATAACCAACATGGCTTATGTAACAAAACTTATAAAGAAAAAAGAATCAGTTTACACCCAAAATGATGATACGACTGAAATATTATTAACAAAGCAAAATTAGCTGATCATATATGAAATCATAATTTTGTATGTGGTTCTTGTATAATTTAATAAAAATAATTTAACTATTATATATGTGGTTAACCTACCCTCGATCATGATATGTGGAATAAAAAGGTATAGTGTTGATGTATTCCTACCATGTTTAACTTTCTTGTATGGGGGATAAGAAGCCAAACTATTCCTACATGTGAGAATTTGAGGAAGGTAGGAATTATCCTACCTTCTAAATTTCATTATTGAAATCTACATAGGGAGAATGATGCCAATCATCCCTTATTTTAGTGTGATTGGGCCGTAGCAATATGGAGATATTTTAGAGGGTTTAATGGTATCTTTTCTTCAGATCTTGCGGAAAAATATGTTCTGGAAAGATGGTTTCATGGTAATAAATTTGAGGGACTAGATAAAATGGACATGGATGTATTCTTAAGTGTAGTATATTGGGGGCATCTGGCGGGCAAGGAACAAGGTTTGGTTTGATAGTACTCTTTCTAGTTAATGTTCCATTGTTAGGAGGATGAAATCACAACCGATTTATCTTGTCAATGGTTTTAACAAATTTAATGATCATCCTTCCTTGAGGTTTGTGCAGGGGAATGGTTTAACGATTCAAAAACTTGTCCATGCACTGAGAGGGAACAAGGATCAATGGGTAGTTCCAAGAACAATTTTGAAAATAAAGTTTGAGGGTTCATGTATTCTTATTATTATGCGAGTAGGAGGGGTGGTCCATGATTCTTGGAGGAGAGTCCTACTTACCTATTCTGCATACTTTGGGAGAGGGAATTCAATTCAAGAAGAGGAAAAAGCCTTGTTAATGTGTCCAAACTTGTGTTCCTATAAAAATATTTTATTCAGTCAGACTGAAATTGATTTATTGATTGTTCATGATGCAATGCATGGTAAAATTCCAGCTCCTTGGTCGATAGCCTATTCTATCAGGAAGTTCAAAGATAGCCTCAACAACACCAAAATTCAGGTTATTCTTGTGTGGAGGGTGGGAAACAATGTGGATGATCAACTTGCTTCAATGGTGGTGGCTGATCAAGGTAATCATGTCATTTGTTTTTCAAGTTCTCATCTATTGTATCCATAGGGGGTTAACTTGATTAGGGGGATCAATTGGGACTTCATTATTTTATCCCCCCAGGTGGGTTTCTTTGAATTCTTTGGTGTAGTTTTATTTCCCTTTAATAAAAATGCAAAGTTAATGATGAGGTAACAAGATAAGGAAACATCCAAAAAATTTAAATGAAAATAAAATATTCTTTAAAAGCAGTTTTCATAAGTAATATAATATAATATATACTATATGGAATGAATTTATGAAAAAATAGAGATTTTTAAAATAAACACAAACTATAGAGAAATAAGGTCATAGAAAAATGGTATAATGTAACAGTTTCTGTAATATCACATTGATTATAACTCAAAAGAATTATATTCTAATCAAATTATAAACTGGTTAGTATATAAAGAATATATTTTAAGTATATTATATTTTAAGGATTGTTATTGAAAAGGATTAAAATTTATAACTCTTACTCCACTATAATAATATCTCCAGAAAAAGGAATACTGTGAGGCATTGAGTAATCCCTTATTAATAATAAGTCAAATTTTTTATAATAACATGGATTCATAAAAAATAAATATATAAATTATAATTTCCTAAGATATTATATAAAAAATATTTCAATAGGAAAGAGAGGAGAAGTAAAAACCCTTACTTTAATATAAAAAACTACTAGTTAAACTGAATAATTAAAGGGATTGGTGAACATATCATAGTTTAAAATTAAAAATATATTTAATACCATTGAATTATAAACATGGTAGTATACATATATTATGTTTAAAATATATTATTTCATATTAATGTCAATTGAAAAAGGAGTATAATGTACAACCATTACCTCAAGTGCTGAATCTATTTATTTCTCTTTTGATATTTTTAATGGTTTAATTACATATGTTGGTTTCATAATTCAAAAACATATTAATTATTATTGCGTATATTATAACCCATTTATTATAATATTTTTTTTATAATACTAGTTTAGGTGTGTCAGTCATTTGGGATTATTCTATTTATAATTTTAATATCCCTTTAGTATAACAATTACAATAAATTTACATTGTGAAATGGTTAAAAATTATCCTAAAGTGTATTGATACTATGTACATTTTCTTTCAGAACACTGAATTGTTGAAAATTTCCATTATATTTCCACCATAATTGTGGTTCATTGAGTATAAATATTATCATAACACATTACGTTCATTAATGAACTTTTAAAACACATAATGAAATCTGCTGGTATTATTTATTTTTTAATTATTTACAAAATCTTTAATATGGATAATTGTAAAATATAATTATAATTTTCACATTTTACTAAAAATGATTTTTTATAACAATTAATGAAGGGCATACTAATTTTTAAACAAAATATAATTAAATTATTTTATACTACCCATTGTAGTTTATTTGTAATGTTATTAATGCCATATTTATTCCATCATTTTATAAATTTATAAATGTTTTAATTAATTTATTTATAACTAATTAATAAATGTATAAAACATTAAAAATTACATAGAGGTGGTGATTAAAACTTAAATTCATCATCCTTGGAGATGATATTCTAACCACAATATGGGTGAGGTTTTCATTTTAGAAAAAATGAAAGGGTGTACGATAATGGATTCTCCACTAAAATAATTACATTTTTCATATTTTGATATGTATATCACTATAAAATTTTGTATAAACGAAATTTGGAAGATGTATAATAATAAACTAAAAAGTGTTGGTTTGTGATAATTTACATCTTCCTCGAGAAGTCATTCTTTGATGTACAACATGGGATTTAAAGGAAGATATTTTTGTGAAGAACCATACCTCCAAAGTGTGTATATGATAGTTATGATAGGTATTTTAGTAGAAAATTGTAAATATAAAAATATTAATGTGTAAGGGAAAGTGGGGTGGTTTGGGGTGGTATTTATAAGGGGAGGGAGGGGTGTTTTAGAATAAAATAATGATTTATTTTTTATTTTTTAAAAAGGATTGTGAATTGAAATTATTTTTATGAATAAGTACAACAGTAAATGCATAGAGACATATATAATGGTTCTATACATTTTCAAGGAAGTATTTTATTTTTTATTTATCATTTAATGAAAAATATTGTATATTAATTTATTTCAATATTTTTTTTTCAAATATTTAGAAAAATAAAAAAATATCCCCCAAAGAAAATTAAAATCCTCTATTTCATAAATGGATAACTTTTTTTAAGATAAAACTATGAATTAGTTAATTTAAATATTTTATTTTGGTTTAAAAATTAGTATTTCATTAATTAAGGTAAAATGTGATTTTCTAGAAACATATACTTTTAGTTATATTATATTACATAGACTGAGTTGTAATTTTATAGTATTTTGACACATAAATTTACATATTTAATTGATCGTAAAATTAATTAGTGTTTTTATTCATCATTTACGCCAATGGGAATATTTACTATTCTATCAACAATATAACTATTTTGGTGGTTAAATATCTATTCCAACAACAATGGTTATATAAATTTACACATCCAATATGTACCTATTATTTTTATCATTCTCAATTCACTCAAATTATAGAAACCCTGGACTTTTACATATAACAATAAACGATTTTAAGCATAATTATACATTAGAGTACGAGCCAAAAATCATGATGTCTAGCATCTTTGAAGACTAGGTAAATAAAAATGAAACTGGGGGGGGGGGTGGGGACTTCTTTATTGAAAATCCATAAAGATCTCATAACTTTATTTGAGCCCTTACATTTGAATAGGGTACCCTGTGGAACAATTGAATAAGGGGATGAGATAAAAATCCAAGTAATGGAAAGGACATAAGAATAAAGATTAAAAACATGAGTTAGGAGACATGACATAATGATACCAAAAGTATAGAACATATAAAATCATAACATACAAACCTGGGATCATATAAACATGGAATAATATAAATGTGGCAGAAACATAAAAAATGTCTTTAGTATGAGTCAAGGCTAACTGCTAATCTCATTTTCCATAGTAGTACGTGTCAATATTATCCTCCAATCCAATTTCCCATAACAGCAAAAGCCAAGGGTAACCGCAAAGACTGTTGTACATAGCATATCTTGAGACATTGCATTACCCAATTCATTGGAGATATATCTAGGTGCACCCATCTTACCTTTCATGAACATATTTTCCACATAAATAATAATACCTAATCAATCTTATATAAACATCGAGGTCTCCCATGGAAAGAATTGGCTACCACAATCATGACATAAAGCATAACCAATGGGAGAATCATGAAAGTGTCCTTGAAAGAAAGGAATTAGAACATACATGGACATTCATAAGGATAAATAGGAATAGATCATAGTATTTGATGTCAAACAGAGGTTGTTGGACTCACCTATTTTGATAATCCCAAATCATGTTTTATTTATGTGATAATCATGTTTTCATTCTATGTTAATTATTTTTCTATAGAATAATATTCATATACTCCCAATATCACTGCTTGATTGGTTAAGTTTGCAGTGTAGAATTTATCTAAGTACAAGGTCACTGATACAAGGTTAATGACACATAGTCACCGATACAAGGTCACTGATACAAGGTCACCCATACGTGGTCATCGATACAAGGTCATCGATACACTGATACAGATACAAGGTCACAGATACAATGTCACCAATACATGGTCACCGATACAAGGTCACCAATACAAGTTCATCGATGCTAGCCTACTGCTGATGGTTACCGATGGAATGTTATAGTTTGAGGTTGCTGATGTGCACCTGCTATTGAAGCCTACTGATGTGAAGGATACCGTTACCAGTCTACTGATACCCTTACTTTGTCAAATTCTTGATATTTTTCTAACGGTCATATTTTCTAACTTTGATGCTTATAACTAAATTAATACTTATTGTAGACATATCAGGATAAAATAACTTGACAATATGAGGTACGAGAAAGATTTCACTGGAAGTATTACTCGTATTTTCGAACCTGAAATATGAAAGAAAAAGTCTGAGGAAGAAATATATAAAGGGGTACAGAGGAAAACAAAAAATAGAAGTCCAGAAGATAAATGCGTGAGGAAGAAATTACTAAATAATAAGGAAGAACCATTCTAGCACCTTCACTACAAACCCCAAGAACTTCATGAAGATCATTTTGGGAAAACAACTTGTTGCCACCTCATGTGTCTCATAAACATTCAATCAACTCAAGAAGCAGAACACTCAATTCCTAAAATCTATTAGCTGGAGTTGAGACAATCTGTTTTCGAGACAACTTCTAGAGATAGACCCAAACATCAAATTCTTTAAATCAAGGAGTCAAGAGCTGAACTAAAAACACATAGAGCCTTCTAAACTCCATCTCATCATAATTTCTCTATTGTGTTTCTTATTTTTACATTTCTGAGAAGTGTGTCCATCTACTTCACAGACTGTCTACTGTAATAGAATTGGAGGATGTTGAAAATACTTACATCGAACCTCACTTACATTTTGTTCCCACACTAAACTATGGAAGAGACCATCTGTAGTCTGTATTATTTGTATTTCCCATGAATAATAGTGGTAGAGGGTGCAAACACTAGAAAGTTTGTGAAAAATGTGGTAAATCTGGATACAGGCTGTGTATCATGTTTATTACTAATATAAACTGCTTTTTTGTAGGTGATCACCGAGTAGAGAGGATTAAGTCTCATCTTGAGACTGAACCTCTTGTTTTACTTCACTATGCACTATATTTTGTGATACTATGTTTTATATATTTTCTGCTGCTTATATTTTCTAAAACATAAAACTGATTTTATTTCAGTTTGATAGTTAATTTTGGTTGGTGTGTGTATTTTTATAATTCAGTAAACCTGTTTCAAAAGTTCAGTAGGTGTTTTACACTGATTCAACTAAGGATTAATCACCCTTTGAGAAACTTGTGGACAATATAAACATTTACATATCTACTAGCTTAATTAACTGGGCCGTTTTAATATTGGGGGATCCTATTTAAATTTTGTTTAAACAGAAATTTTATGCAGGATCTCAATTCACCCCCTCTTGAGATTCCACTCCGACCAACAACTGGTATCAAAGGAAGCTTTATCCAGTGTTGAAATTATTTTCAACTATGATTTTAGTTTTATCATAAGGATCTTAAAATTTCTGTCATATCTAAATTTTCAGTTCTTTAAATTCAATGTAACTATGGAAAATAGAGTTTAGGGTGCTACTATGAACAATCCACTTTTCATTAAGGGTAATAACTATGCTCAGTGGTAATTAAAAATGAAAATGTATCTAGAGATCATGGGACCTGAAATCTGGCACACAATTGAAGAACAACACATATTTTCTGATACTACTACAGAGACATGGTATTAGATGACTAAAGCGGCACATATTAATAAATATAAAGAAATGAATTCTTTGTAATATTCTCTAGGTGATGAAGAATTAAATATAATATCCTCTTGTAAAACTGTGTATGAAATTTTGGATAATTTAGCTGTTTTTCATGAGGGAACAACCAATGTTTAATAAATGAGATTAAATACATATACTATTAAATATGATAATTTTAAAATGAAGCTTGATGAACTTATTTCTGAAATGTTTCTCAAATTCAATGTAATAGTAAATACTATGAGTCTTCTTGGGAAAACAGTGGACATCAAGAACCAGATTATGATATTACTTTGATGCCTACTAGGTAGATGGACAGGAAATTATGTTTCTATCTAAGAATCTTGTGACATAGAAAACAACCAGTAAAGGAACCAATTGGAACGATAATGATGTATGAAGAAGAAAAAAAGGTGAATCAAGAAGTAGATTAAGAACCAAGGATGAAATCTATAGCATTCAAGACTACTAGCTTAATGAAAAATGATAAAGTAAAAGTCCAAGATCTTGTAGATACTTCCACAAGTGAAGACTCAAACTCTGACATTGATGATGATATGGCTTATCTTGAAAGGAGATTCAAGAATTTTTACCAAAAGAAAAATTTCTTTAGATAATAAAACCATAAAGGATGGTATGATAATAAAGTACAATGGAAAAAGGAGAGAAAATGGAATGACAACACAACAGATATAGTCTGTTATGAGTGTAAACGAAAAGGTCATCTGAGTGCTGATTGATCCAATCATAAATTTAATAAGAAGTATGAAGCCAAGGGAAAATGATAGATAATGTCTATGAAAGACACCTAGAGTGCCTCAGAAGACTTTGCAACTGGATCCAACACTTCTGATAGTGACAAGAATATACATGAAAATCTATGCTTCGTGACAGAAGCATTGGAGGTAACACCCAATTCCCCTATACAAAATGATTATTATTCTGGGAATGAAGGTGAATCAAAAAATTATAAAAATATTTCTAAGGATAAACTATTCGAATACTATGGAATGCTTAAGGATAACATTAATGAACTCAAGGATAAAAATAAACTATTGAAAAGACAACATGCTTTAAATGCTAATTAAAAATTTGATCAAGATATAGAGAAAGAAAAATGTGCTCAACTATTAAATGAAAATAATGACCTCAAATTATCAAATGATCAATTAAATAGGGATTTAGAAAAATTTATTACTTGTAGAGATACCTTGAATCAGTTGATATGGAAAGATATTGCTACAAAATACACAACTAGTATAGGATATCAACCAGGATAGAGAAGGATTATTAAACATAAATTTGTTCCAAAATATGGATAGTTCACCACAAGTTCATATTCTAGACCATTTATTGAAAAACAATTCTCTAAAGGACCAAAAAAAGTGTTTATGTCACATAATATATCTATTGAATATAGAAAACCCTATGAGACAAGTTTGGGTTCCCAAAGTTTTACTTGCTAACCTCTACAGGCCAATGAAAATCGGGGAACCAAAGTTACCCCACACATAATATGTTTTGAAAGAAAATTGTCTAAAAAGCTTTTGTAAAACTCTGTGGTACTTGGACAGTGGATATTCAAGACATATGATAGGAGACTATTCATGTTTCAAAAGCCTAATTATAGTAGATAGAGGATATGTGACATTTTGTGATAATTCTAAAGGGAAGATCATTGTCTTAGGCCAATTTGGTATCCCTAACACTGTTTTAATTTCAAAAATAAATTTTATTGATGGGGTGAAATACAATCTTCTATGTATTTATCAGTTGTGTGATGATGGATTCAATGTAAAATTTGAAAATGATGCATGAAATGTTTTTAATTATAATAATGATTTAATATTTACTACTCTTAGAAATGAGAATGTATATACTATTGATATATATTCTTTAGTTAAGAAATTTTTTGCTTGTTTAAATGAATTTCGTAAGGAATCTTGGTTGGGGAACAAAGTACTAGGACACTGCAATGTGAACTCACTTAGGAGACTGACTAGGAAAGGTTTAGTTAGAGACTTACCTAACATATAATTTCCTCTTAAAAAAGTGTTTAATCCTTGTCAAAAGGGAAAACAACACAAACTTTCTTTCAAACCAAATAAAGAAGTTTCTACTTCTCAACCGCATGAGTTGGTTCACATGTACTTGTTTGGACCATCAGGAGTCTCAAGATTAAATGGGACACACTATGTCTATGTTCTTATAGATTATTTTTCTAGGTACACTTGGGTATACTTTATGGCTCAAAAAATTGAATCTTTTTCTTATTTTATCATATACTCCAAGTCTGTTGAAAATATTAGTGGAATTAGAATTAGGACCTTGAGAAGTGATCATTGCTGTGAGTTTGTGAATCAA
Source organism: Viscum album (assembly GCA_963277665.1). Lineage (NCBI taxonomy): Eukaryota > Viridiplantae > Streptophyta > Magnoliopsida > Santalales > Viscaceae > Viscum > Viscum album. The sequence continues at coordinate 1,368,832,423 of OY728163.1, read as the reverse complement.
GACTTTGAATCTTTTTGCTCAAAAAAATAGCTATACTCACAATTTCTCTTCTCCTAGAATACCTCACTAGAAAGGAGTTGTGGAAAGAAGAAATAGATCCCTTCAAGATATTTCTTGGACAATGCTCAATGAATATGATTTGCCTATTTATTTTTGGGCTGAAGCTTTTAACACAGCTTGTTACATTATCAATAGAGTCTTAATTAGACCTGTTCATTAGAAGACCCCGTATGAACTTTGTAATAAAAAAAGCCTAATGTCAATCACTTTAGAGTTAATAGTTTTAAATTATTTATCCTCAACACTAATTTTAATCTTGACAAATTTGCTTCAAAAAGTGATGAAGGAATTTTTCTAGGTTACTCAATCTCTTTTAAAGCCTATAGAGTATTTAATAAGAGAACCAATTGTGTGGAAGAATACGTTCATGTCAAATTTGTTGATACTGATCCACATGAACCCAAAACCACTCTTGAACATCTTGAGGAAGATATGTCAATTCCGGACCTTAATGACAAAGACAGTGAACCCTTAGTAAAAACAACCTATTCTAGAAAATTTCCAGAATCTATTCATGGTGAATCTAAATCTATAGATAATCATGATGATTCTAGTTCAACTCTTTCTAGAGGTATAATAACTCTAAAAAATCATCCTTTATATGCTGTCATAGGTGATCTAAATAGAGGAACACAAACTAAAGATTCTCTGAGAAACCAGGTTGAACATCAAGCTTTTCTTTCATAGGTTGAACTTAAAAATATCAATGATGAAATCAGTGATGAATTATGGGTGATATCTATGAAGGAAAAATTGAATCATTTTTAAAGAAACAAGGTTTTGGAATTAGTGGACATACCTAAAGACAACTTGACTATATTCACTAAATGGGTGTTTAGAAATAAAGTTGATGAATCTAGAAATATAGTTAGAATCAAAGATTGGTTAGTTGCACAAGGGTATATTCAGGATGATGGAATAGACTATGAGGAGAAATTTCCACCTATTGCTAGGTTAGAAGCCATTAGGATACTACTTTCCTATGCAACTCATCATAATTTTAAACATTATCAAATGGATTTTAAAAGTGCTTTTCTAAACGGGTATATAGTTGAGGATGTGTTTGTTGAACATCCTCTAGCTTTAAAAATCAGCATTTTCCAAGTCGTGTTTTAAACAGTCTAAAGCCATATATGATCTAAAACTAGATTCAAGAGCATGGTATGATATACTTAGTTCCTATCTTATTTTAAAAGGTTTTACTAAAGGAATAACAGATCCTACTCCCATTATTAAAAGAATTTCCAAAGATTTTTTAATAGTAAACATTTATGTAGTTGATTTAATTATTAGATCCTCTAAAAACTAACTTTGTACTGATTTTTTAGAAATGATGCTAGATGAATTTGAAATGAGTCTAATGGGGAACTAAAATTTTTCTTGGATTTCAAAATTTTCAAAATAAAAATGATATTATTTTAAATCAAAGTAAATATACTAAGGATCTTTTGAAACATTTTGATTTTCATTGTAGTAAAGGTAGTGATACACCTATGAGTACCACTTGCAATTTGGATGCTGATGAAAATGGTGAATCAGTGGATCAAACCAATTACCGAGGTATGATTGGGAGTCTGCTCCATCTTATTGCTATCAGGCCTGACATTATGTTCAGTGTATGCATGTGTGCTCATTTTCAAGTAAATCCCAAAGATTCTCAATTAAATATTGTTTAAATTATTTTTAAATATCTGAAGTATACTTTATATTTAGGACTATGTTATCCAAGAGGACATCTGTTTGATTTAATAAGTTATTCGGATGCTGACTTTTTTGGTTGCAGGTTAGAAAGAAAAATCACCTATGGAACATGTCCGATTTATTCAAGTCACGAGTATCGTGGTGTAGTAAGAAAGAAAATGTTGTTGCATTAACTACTAGAGAGGCTGAATATATAGCTACTGGTAGTTATTTTTCTTAGATTCTTTGGATGAAACACACTTTACCTGACTATGAATATCAATTAAAACATGTCTCTATAAACCTTGACAACACAAGTGCTTTTAACATCACTAAAAATCTAGAATCTCATGCTAGGACAAAGCATATTTATGTAAGACATAATTTCTTGAGAGATCATTATCAAAGAGGTGATATCACTCTTGAATTCATTGATATTGAACACCAATTGGCAGATATATTCGCAAATCCTTTGAATTATGAGAGGTTAAATTACATCAATCATTAGTTAGGTATGATAAACTATTGAGTATAGGACATCACTGTTAGATATTGCTGGTATGAACTCACAGTTAGATCTTACCGTTAGGACCTCACCATTATAGCTTACCGATAGGAACTCACCGTTAGACCTTACCGATAGGACCTCACCATTAGACCTTATCGATAGAACCTCACTGTTAGACCTTACTAGTAGGAACTCACCGTTAGAACCTACCGATAGGACCTCACCATTAGACCTTACTGATTGGACCTCACCATTAGGCCCTATCAATAGGACCTCACCGTTAGACCTTACCGATAGGATATCCCTGTTAGACCTTACTGATACCTCCTTAGCGATAGACAAGTTGAGTCTGAGACTCTGCATTTTTGTGTTCTTAGCCGGAATTTGAAACGTTTTCTGTATATTACTTTTTTATTTTATCTGTTTCATTTTTCAATCCCTAAATGATAAAAATAAAATATAGATCACATTTCAATCCACATCAAACCTTCTCCTAAACCTTTTTCTCCCCAATCTCAGAACCTAAACCTCTATTGAAACCTTGAACCTCTCTAGATCGATGGAAAGAGTCAAAAGGCCATCAGTTGATGATGAAGGAGATGCGATGGATCCTAAGAGACCTAGAGAGGAGTTGAGTAGTGTAATATAGATAGTGGAAATGGTTCTTAACCCAAATTTATCTATGATAGAAATAATGGTTTAGAAGGAGTTAAGTTCAGAGTGGCTGCTGTTGAGTCGGCCTTTAGTACTGAAGGCACATGAAGCTCAGGGATGGGTTGAGTGTTTTTAAAATAATAATGGACCCTATTACTCAAAGTTAGTGAATGAATTTTATGAGTATCTTATGTTTTATCAGTCTGTGGATGAGCACCAGATGCCATCTAGAGTAAATGGAATAATTGTGAGTTTCTTCTCTGCTGAGTGGGCTGACTTCTTGAGGGTTCCACATGAAGGGATTTGTGATTATTACTCAAAAGTGGTGCCTCCCACCAATGAGTTCTTCTACTATGAATAAGCATTAATTGAATTTCTAGGGAATGGAATTCCTAGGATATTCATTGCTTTCGAAATGCTAGGAGACGATAAGATGCTTTATCAAGTTTATCTAGCATGTTTTAAGTCCTAGGAGCGTGGACTTTGCAACTTTAAAGTTTGAGGATTTTTTTTCTATTGTATCTGTTAAAGCATGAATAGAAGATCGAATTATATAGGTTTATTGATGATTCAACTAGAATATATGACCAATCCTAGTTTAAAATACCATTCCATATGTCATTCTATGTTGATATATCTTATGCTTAATGTGAAAAGAGTTGCTGGAACCAAAGAGGAAACTGTTGTTGTGCAAGATAACCATTACATCACTGAAGTGATTTTCAAGTTAATAAAGATAATATGAAATCAATGGATGATGAGATGGGTGAATTATGAGGCTAAGGTGTATGAGGATTTTAACCCTTTTGCTCATCCTACTAGGCCAAAAATCAAGACAGACCCTAGTCATAAGCCTGGTGAAGTAAAGCCTGCTTATTTAGACGAAGAAGAAGAGGTTGTTGTTGTGAATGAAAGAGAGGATTCCCCTATAGATGAGATGAGTGATATTGAACTTCCATAAAGTCCTCTTTTTAGTAATTTATCCTTTGGTGGGCCTATCCCACCAAAGAGATTTCCAAGAAGGTAGACTATCCTAAGGGATAGTGATGAGGAAACTGGTGAAGAAGAAGGAGCTGAAAATATCTTAAGAGACATTAGATATACCTCAGATGGGGACGAGGACACTGATTCATGTCAAAATGACTTTGATAAAGATGTTTCTAAAAGTTAAGAGGAATTTTTATGTCTCAGTCCTTTACTATGACATAATGAATGTGTAGAAAGTAGAGATAAAGAAGTTGATGATTCAGTTGAAGTTGGACTTGTTCTGGAAGTTGTTAAAGAATGCATGTAGGAGGTAGTAGTGGACCTTCCTGTTAATGAACTTAATCAAGGAGGTCTGATAGAGATAAATGTGGATGATCAAGAGAATGCTCCAAGTGAGGGGGAGGAACATGTTGCAACATGATCAATTGATATTGCTCATGAGATAGAGGATTGGAAATAAGTTCCAGACTTTGTGGTTTTAGGCCTAGATTATTGAGATTCTGAAGATGACCAACCTATTAGAAGTCCACCAATTATTATTGTCTCAGAAACTTCCATTGTACAACAAGTGGTTCTATTACATCGAGACTATGTAAAGAATAATGATTTGGATTCCTTGAAATCAGACTTGAAGAGGAATATTAATGACAAAAACCACTGAGATAGATAGAACAACAGCTCTCAGTAAAGGACTCATGACATCTGTAGTGGAAAGGATAGTCTCTTCCTCTCACATAAATGTGTTACATAAGGTTAAGGAATATCAGAATCAGGTAATAAATCTGGAAGTGTCTATGGAATTAGTGAAATAGTCTATTGCTAGCTTAGATGCATATATGGATTAAAGAGCTCAGGTGGACAGAGACCGTAGATATTTTAAACGTGTGGTTCAGGAAATGGTCATAGTGTTTGAGGAGTTTAAGATGTCTATGAAAAAATATGTTTCGGTCCAATATTATCATGTAAAAAATGCTGATCAGTGGTATAAAAAATCATTTAAAGAGACTTTGGCTTTCTCTATGGAACCTAGGGGTGCATCTGCTTCTTCTTCATCCTCTCCTCCATTTGACATTGAATCCTTCAGGACCATTGTTAGATAAGAAGTAGAAAAGTTCTCTAGTGCTAGTACCTCAGACTCTCAGGTCATTTCCCTTATCGGGGAAATTCATAACCTTGTGGGAATTTATTTAAGGGAAGCTTCTCAAGATCAGAAGGACATCAAGGATCAAGTTGACTTCTATTAAAAATGGGTATACACTAAAAATCAGATGGATGGTCACTTTAAGATGCTTTTGGAAAATTTGAAACTCTCTCCTGTTACTTAGGCATTTAAGGATCAAGTGAGTATTCTTAGAGATCTTACTCCTGTCCTGGAGAGATTCATATAAAAAAAGATTATTTCATCTCTACTATGAAAAGAGGGGGGAAGCATTATTATGGACTTCAGGAATCTTCTGTTACCCTTCCTCCATGTGGACTGCACACCCATCATTATTCCTCCTACTTTTCCAGATTCTTCAGCTACCACAGGTTCCACCAATACTGCTCCTTTGATGACTCCTACACAGGCCATCTGAAGTTTGACCCCCCATGATTACTCAGAGATCAACTCACTATAGGTCTACAGATGCCTCAGTGGCTTCTCCTCCTACACTGCTCACTACCATCCCTCAGCCTATCCCTCCACCTTCAGAACCTGCCTCCTCACCTTCCAAAGACAAAGCTCCATTGGACATCTCTACTATGGATTGAGTGTGGATTGTCTTAGCTGATATGGATTAGTGTATTCTTTTATGTCTAATGAACTTATGTTTTCTTAATACAAGCACTCTCTTTTCTCCATTTTGTTATATATTCCTTTTTGTTAATCACAATTGGGGAGAAGTGTTTATATGTGTTAATATATTTTCGTGTTTATTTGTTTTTATATATGTTCTGGCCTAAATGTAGTGTTCAACATACAATTTGTGTATCCTCACATCACTGATGAAATTAGCAGATGTGTTTAACCTTGATTAATACATATCACAGACATATCAGGAGACCATATCTTGATAGTACGAGGTACGAGAAAGATTTCACATGATGTACTTACTCCTACTATTGGAACTCAAATATGAAAGACAATGTCCGAGAAAGAAAGATAGAGGCACAGAGAAAAACAAAAAATAGAAGTCCAGATGTTAAATGAACGAGGAATAAATTACTGAAGAACAAGGAAGAACCATTAAATCACTTTCACTATGAACCCCAAGAACTTCAAGAAGATCATTTCGGGGAAACAACTTGAGGCCACTTTATGTGTCTCATAAACTGTCAATCAAATCAAGAAGTAGAACACTCAATTCCTGAATGCTATTACCTAGAGTTGCGACACTCTGTTTTGGAGAAAACTTCGGGAGATAGACTCAAACTTCAAATTATTCACTTCATGGAGTCAAGTGTTGAACTGAAAACACATAGAGCCTTTTAAACTCTATCTCATCATAATTTCTCTGTTGTGTTTCTTCTTTTTACATTTCTGAGAAGTGTATCTTTTTACTTCACCCACTGTCTCCTATGCTAGAACTGGAGGATTTTGAATATCCTTACATCAAACCACAATTTTTTTTCCCATGTAAAACATTGGAAGAGACCGTGTGTTGTATGAATTTTTTGTCTTTCCCATGAAGAACAGTGGTAGAGGGTGTGAACCCTAGATAGTTTGTGAAAACTATTTTAAAGCCTGATACAAGCTGTGAATAAAGTTTATAGATAATATAAACTACTTGGTGGAAGGTGATAAGAACATTGAGTGGATAAAGTCTCATCTTGAGACATAACCTCTTGTTTAACTTCATTTTGGACTATATTTTGCGATACACTATTTTATATATTTTTTGCTGCTTATATTTGATAAAACATAAAACTGTTTTGATTTCACTTTGATAGTAAATTATGGTTAGTATATGTATCTATATAATTTAGTAAACTTGTTTCAAAAGTTGAATATTTGTTTTACATTGATTCAACTGAGGATTAATCACCCTTTGAGAAACCTGTTGACCCACTAAACATTTACATTTCTACTTCCTTAATTTACTTGGTTGTTTTAAAATTGGGGGTTCCTTTTTAAATAACGGTTTGAGGAGAAATTTTATGTAGGAACTCAATTCACCAATATTTAGGCTCCACTCTAACCAACGGAGGTGATAAAATTTAAGAAATCCATTTGAGGAATTTTAGCAATTAAAACATTTTTTGTGCGGTTTTAAGGAAGATACTATAGAGCTTTCAAACTAGAAAAGGTAAAAACCTTTTATACAAAACCAGAAGTGAACGAAGAAGGTTTTTATAGTAAAAATACTGATTTTATAAAGGCAATGGAGTCTTAAAATATAGGATAGAGTTCATTTTAAATTGGGTAAAAATTTGGGAAGTTCCCTTAAAATGAGGTTGCTTATTGGGAAGTATCGAGGAGCGATTCACTTAAAAACATAAATATCTGAAAAAGATAATGATAGTTGGATATTGGAACATGATTTTGGAGAATATAAAAATAATTTATAAGTTTTACGTAAAAATAAAATACAACTTCATTTGGTTAAAAAGAAATATAGAGAAACACGAAGGAATTAAGGAGTTTCAGATAGAATTCATTACAGATTATTGGCGGGGTATCAGTGGTACCTAAAATGGATTGATGAGGGAAACTATTGTTTATAATCACTTATACATCAATTGAAAAGTATGGGGGATGTGTGAAATCATACCCCATAATTCGGGATTACTCATGAAAGGCATAACATAGAGGAGAATCTTGATTAAGAGTGAAATTGAGAGGATCCCTTTCCTCAATTTCTGCTTAATTTCTTCTCTTATGCGCCTCCTGAATAATAGATTTATGTTTATTAAAACAATGATATAAAAGTGAAATATTTTCATTTTATAAAAATATTTTTCAATTATATTCATTGGAATTTATTTCTTTGTTTTTCTTAATGAAATTGAAGTGTTTTGATGTCATATTTTACATAAAAATTTCCCATCATGCGATGATTTAACATTTTATTAAAAGTAATTTATAAATTAGAATAATTAGTTTCAGAATAATATAATAAATTTAATTTTATATTAATATATTTTTTATATTTTATATTATCCATACATGAAGGTGTTTATAATAATTGTCTTGGAAATGTCTCCGTAGATGATTAATCGACCTTTAACGGGAAGTTGTCGATAATGTGGGTAAGGGAAGTCTGAAATTTATATTTTTCATTTATATGATAGTTACAGTAGGTTAAAATATTTAATATAATGTTAATTTACTATATAATCAAATTTTAATCATATTTTTTGAAAGTGATTGGGTAAAATAAAATGGATAAGGAGAGAGAGAATATTTAATAGAGTCGTACTCTCTCCTCGGGGTAGCTCCTCTTGCATGAAACTATAAATTTCTTTGTGATAGGACTTGGAGGACTCAAGAACGTCCCTAAGTATTCAAAGAAGCTTTATAGGGAGAATTTTTTTAGATATTAGTATTAGTAAATGATGAGAGGTTGTGTTTTCCAAGGAGATGGAGAGGGGTTATTTATACTTGATGAGGTGGTGTTTTTAGAATAAAATTTTAAATAAAATAATATATCAAAATTAAACTTGTAATAATAGTTTATTGACTACATAAATATTATATTAATATAATATAATTATATTTAGACTTTAAATCATCTTTACAAATTAAAATCATTAATTTATTAAAAGGAATGTGAAAATAAAGAGAAAACCTTTTTTAAGGAATCACTTTTTGACTATAGGTTTTGGAAAGTTCTTTTTAGGATTGGAAATTGAGTTTATTTTATTTAAAAAAACCATTTATGAGATTAAATAGAACATGGATGAACATAATGTTATTGAAATTTTATGTCATCATTATATCATGAATGATTCAATTTAAGATATACCGCTTATGTGAAAAACTGTATTTTTACTATTCACCTTAAAATTGAAGTATTTCAGAAAATTACCAAAAAATAACCCTAATCATTTTTAAATGTGTAGAACAAAAAATTGAACTAAATTTTTTGAAAACAATATTCTATATAAGACTAATTTAATATTTAAATAAAATCATAATTTTCTTTAAAAATACAAAATTTAAATTTATAACTACTTTTCTAACATTTGGAAAAAATTATTTTAGGTCACAGAAAATTATCTTAGAATCAAAATAGTAATTCAAAAATAATTTTCGAGAAACAAAATTTTCTTTCAAATTATTAAATAATTCATAAAATTTTAATTAAATATTCTTGGCTTATAAAAACACTAACACCTTATTAATAATTTTTAAAATATTTATTTACTTATACTATGATATAATATTTTCACTTATAAAATGATAAATTTTATATATACTTACATAGGATAGGTTTTTATTACATTGGCTGGTTTACAATTCATAATGGTCACATTACTATTCCAAAGGCCAAGTTACTATTTCAATATGTTCCTTAACTTCTAAATATACCTTTTATTTCACTTATTATTCACTTATATAGTTTGTATTATGTTCTAAAAGTAATATTATGTGATTATACTATAAGATATAATTATAAGAAGGAAATTTCCATTGATAAAACATTTGGTCATCAGACAAATTATCTCAAGTGTATTTATATATAATTTATAAATTGAAGATATTTTTTCCAACACCATGTATTTACTTTTATTTTTTGATTATATCTATGATAATTTTTAGGGATTGTAATGCAGTATAATTTAAAAAATAGTTAGGTTACTTACAATTTTTTTTGTTCCATTTTGTTATATTTAATTTTATTTATGGTATTTATATTTCATGGGTAATGTTCTATGTTACTAGTCATTACCATTCTAGTGATTGTTAACATTTTTTTTATGTTAAAGTAATATTGCTAAATAAGAGGAAATGTGTTATAATGAAATATATATAGTTTATTAATATATCTTACATCAAATATCTACTTGGGTACACTAATTATCCCATATACCATTTTTAGTCATAATAACCCCCAAATTTGGATTTTGATATCAAACAATGAACATTAATCACCCTCAAACAAAGATATAATCCCACAATCAATCATTATATAAAAATGCGAGTATACCCACAGAAGGAAATTAGAATAGTTAATCACAATTTATAATTCAACCCTTTGATAAACTCACATTTACATCTATTATTCTCTCAATTTTCTATTATCACAAAAAATAACCAAATATATATGTAAAACATGTTTCATATTCCCACACATAATTTTTTAATAATTCACCAAATCTAATAAAAATGATGAAGTCATAAAGTGACTAGAACATGTGTACACTAAAATAAAAAACTCTCCTATTTTTAAAATCCCCCTAAATATACGCTCCTTTATAATAGATTTATATCCTTTTGGAGTAATATATACACCTGTATTTATCAAAATACATTCCCCTTCATTACAAACTGTATAGTGAAGGAATTCGATTAGGGATGAGATAACCATTACTAATCATTGTGAAAGTTGATCTTTAACTGCATCATCAACCATAGTTTACAAAACATATCCTTAGGTAATGGTTTTGTAAAAACATCCAACAAATATTCTGTTACTAAACATACTATTTCATAATAATCCTTCTTCTACATTATAATTGATGAGATTTTACATGATTTTTATGTTCTTATATTGATAATATGGGATGATATTTTTGGATATTTCAATGATAGTTTGATTATGAAAGACCATCAATAAGGGTAAATTCACTCCAACTCAAGACCCTTAATATAGTTATTCATCAATGTAATTTCATTTTCTTTATGTGTAATAGAAATATATTCCTCTTTTATAATGATTAATGTATTGAAATTATTCTTCTTTACATGTTATGGAATACACATTTCTCATATATAAAATACTTCCCCATAAATTCACTTCATGTAACCATCACTTCGGGCACAATTCAAATAAACACAAAAGAAATTTTATATTTACATTATCATTAAAAAATAATCAATAATACACAGTGAATTTAAAATAACATTATATTCCCTGTGATATTATGAATTGATATTATTTTTGAATACATTTATATCATGTACATAATATAAACATATAAGAAACTTATTGGATTAAATCCATCAAGTAGATAAAATTTCCAATAATTTCTCCAAACAGCTTTTAACAAACTTCATTTCCATTTTCATTATTTTAATGTTGGATTCAAAATAAATACATTGTATAAAAGAAATTTACCTTATGTTTTATATTTTTTGAACAATATCTATTAATATATTTCTTGATAAAGGAAATGGTGGAGTCTCCCTTGATAAATTTGATTTCACATGCAGTACATAATCTCTACTGACAACAATATCTAAAAAAACTCTTTAATTTGTGTGGAAATTTATTTATAAATAAATCATTAATTTCTATAAAAATAAAATCATCAACATGGACAATAATAATAAGACATACCTCTTTAATATATTTGATGTATATATTTCTTCCCAATCTTCCCTTCTAAATTTAAATGGCTTTAAACATGAAACATGCATAAAATACCATTACCTAAGAGCTTATATAGTGTTTATAGTAAATTATTCAACCTTGAAATATTTTTTGAGTATAAAAGTATAGATTTATTTCATTTTAATGTAAAAGTATACCTTAATTTTGTCATTATAGAAATATAACTCTACATCCATCATGAAAATATTATATATTATTTGAATAATGTTTTTAAAAAATATATCCTCAGAATCCAACTTCTAGAACTGATGAAAATATCTTGTAGAATTCAATAAATATTTCCTGATATACATTTTAAAACATTCCTTGATTTTTTCCTTATCACTTAACCCTTCTTAGTCAACTAATTAAGGAACACCAACTATGTTTCATTAATAGTATGGTGTATCTTTTTAGGAAGTAACTCAAAAGGGAATTTTTATGACTAAAATTCAATAATATTAAATAAAAATACTTTAATATAATAATTATCAGACAATAAAATCTTTTTATTTAATTTTAGTAATACAACCTAAAATAGAGAGTGAAAATGAACATAACGACTATAACTAGAGTTCGACACTGAATAAATGAAAATGGGAACTCCATAGTCTTGAACATTGGAGGACCATGTTTCATAAACAATAATTCTTATAAAAGGTACATTTTACCAATATGTGAAATCATAAGTTAATGAATATATATTTTAATGAATCTAAGATAATTTTATAAAAGATAGTAAAATTTAGGATAAATTATTTTTATAACAGATAAATGACCTATGGATGGGAAATTTATTATTTCAATAGTAAAATTACATTATTAATGTTGGAATGATGATTTTATTATTATATATAACATACATGTATCTTATAAAATACATAGAATCACATGGTAAACATATAATTAACCAAAAAGAATTCTAATTAATCAATGAATGATAATTTATTTACATAATTTTATCTTTGAATAAATAATATTGTTAAGAATAGCGTATTAAATTTTATAGACTCAAATACATGATATATATTTTACGACATTTAATTTTTTATTCGATTTATAAAATATATTATACTTATAGGCTATATATTTTGACATAATTTTGATTTTAAAACCGATATTATAAATTATATAAATTATTCCATAACCTAGAGTATGTATATTTATTATATTTTTTAAGTTATTAAAATAATTTTAATAAACTTATAAATAAGTTTATATATTGTAAAATTTAGTTTAAGGTTAAAAAATTCTCAATAGAAAAATAACCATTCCATGGAAAAAACAATATAATTTCTTTTGGTAATTTAATTAATTTTTATTGAATCAATGACTTAAATTTAAAACACCATGATTTAAAACCATGGGTTACCTAATGATATTAAATTATGGAAAACATATATTTCTGAATTCAAGGTCCTTAAATTATTAACAACTATAAATATAAACTAACCCACTGATTCTTCATCACTATAAATTAATTATAGATTGTTATCCATTTATTTTTTCTCCTTTCATGAAGCTCTTAAGTGTTTAAAGTTATTTTTCTATGGTTTTAGAAATCATTCTAGCAAGGTAATGGCACTTAATATCCTCCATTAATTTTTATTTAATAATACATTTTAATTCCTCTCATTATTCATTTTAAATTTTATATTCTTTATTATTATAGAAGAAAAATAAAAAAATTAAATATAGATCACAATTTTTCTAATTATACCATCTTTATAAGTCAGTGTAATGTGAAAATATTTCAATAATCATAAAATACATCATTGGAATATCTATTCATATATATTATTTCTTGTACATTGGAGGTATTTTTTTGTGGGGGTGTGTATCTATTAATGAATGATTATAATATTTCCGGATCAATTTATACTAGGTGTGCAGTCTCACAAACCTTATTTTGGTAAGTGGGTTCCTTCAGTATCTAAGGATGTTTTTATTGCTATTTTTCTTTAAAGAAATTTTGAATCCTTAATGCATATAAAATATGCATTCCATGTACTCCTAATATTTAATGGATATTTTTATATGACCTTTATTGTTTAACACTATTAAAAACTATTATAGTCATTAATTACACTTAATTTATGTCCTAAAATATCAAATTTCCCTATCCTCTTACTACCTTATCATTCATTCGATTATGGCACATTAAATTGTATTACAAATATCTTATCAGTTACAAATTTTATTGATTGATATTAATGTCGATATAAATATTATTGTATTTAACTTGAAAAACACAAACAATGAATATATTCATTATTTTTATATGGATAATTAATAATCACTTTCACAGGTTTATATTACAGATTCCAGGGTGAAGATCATGTATTTTTTTATTTTACAATTATATTAATAAAATAAATAAATTAGACTTATTATTTGTTTTATAGGGTACAATAATTGTATAACATCTCAATTCATTGTTACGTATCATGAAAAAAATTATCAAGTGGTAACAAGGGAATACTTAAACATTTTTATGATATACTAACATATGGTCTTGATGGCTTTGTTATGATTTCCAAAATTATGCCTTCCAACACTATGATATCTTTATATACATAGTGATGTTATTCATTTATATATTCTTATTTTGCGTTCATTTGTTTTACCCAATTTGATTATTTATTCGTTTCATATTATGTATTCCAAGAGTAGTCCATGCCATACTCCACTATACATTTCCCCTTGTTGAGTGAATATTAAAAGGACTTTTTTCATTTCCCCATTTCTTTTTGAAACCATGAAAATTACGATGTACAAGAAAATCATAATCATTAGGGAATAATAATGATTCATGTATTCTTTTTATTTATTTCTAGTATTTAACATATTGAATTTCTTTGAATGTATATAGTCTTATTTTAACCATTATAATTTGAACACACCTTAAGAGGATGTGAATTTGTGAGTCAAATTATTTTTGTTCAATTTTCTTGGATTTGGTTCTGATGTTGGAAAAGATCTATTAAACTTATCACTTTTCAAGAATTAAAACACAATTACAATATAAAAATAATAAATTAAATTTAATGAAGAGTTTACATAGTTCAATACTATGGGACACTCTAGGGAGAATAAACTCTCATTATGAAGGTTTACCCAAGGATATTACTATTCACTATTGTGATCAAAATGTTTTTGAAAGGCACAAAATGGATCCAAGAGTCACTCCCCTTAATCTATATTCAAACACTCCTTAAAGGAAGAGATATTGGAATACATTTTGAGTTAATATACTTAAAATAGAACAACACTAAACTAGTGAGGGTGTTATCATTGTACTTCAGTTTCTTCTATCAAGAAAAAATCTCCAATATTTTCCTAAAAACAAAAATTAATATTTGTAATTATTTTTGTAGTTGTTTTTTCTTTCTATACTTATATTTTTAATTCCTCTAATAATTTTTTCAACAAAAAAATAACCCTTTAAAAATTAAATATTCCATCGACATTGAATTCCTTTTTTATGACTATAATTTTTCATAAATTCATCAATTTAAGAAAATGAAGACACTATTAAAATAAATTTATGTTTAAATATAGATATATTATTCAATCTCAATTTTTCCATAAATCAGCAAATTTCAATGAATTGTTAACTCTTTCATAGAATATTGACCTCCATGTTTAACCACAGGTTTTGAGGACCATGATGTTTTAATGTAAATATACTGATAATTTCAACCGTTTTAAAATTTTAATGTTACTATACCATTTTGATCCATGTTAAAAAAATTAAATGAAGAAAAAATAGTAATTCCCTAGGAAATATTTCTTTCACCAACTTATGTTTGGTAATATTTATCCAGTTAAGTAGAAGATAAAAAATCTAATGATTGAAATGGATTTCTCTAGAATTTTTACTATTGTTCCCCATTTTTATCTTCTTGATTTTAACTCTAAAGAACCAATAAAAACATATAAGTAACCATAAATAGTTTAATATAGTGATTTTACAATCCCAGTACACTTTCAATTATATCATATTGATGCAATCCATCCCATTTTTATTTCATCTAGTAAGCTTCAATTCTCACTACGTCTTTAATAAAAGATCCCATACCATTTTACATTCTAACTGAAAATGAATTACCCACATTTTTAGTCCTATAGAACAAGATTTATAATGGTATATAGTATTAAACATTTAATACAAATGTTTCACTTCAAGGTAAATTGAACAAAATGACTATTTTCATCAAGACCTCCATGTTATAATTTTTACAATGCAATTTAGACTATATGTCATGTAGTATGATATTTCTTCACCAAATCCACATCCATGATCTAAAAATATATCATTAATCTTCATAAAATATGTTACCATTCCAAAAACCATCATGATTAATTGAAATATGGATAAGACTAAAAATATATACTATATGAAAATTTCAATATTTTTTCAATATTCCAACAATATCTATGTATGAAATCCTTGATTATAAAATTATCCGCTTTAATGGGTTTTATCAATAGAATATATATCAAATTATTATTTAATAATAAAAACATAAAAAATAAAATGAATAATATAATTCATCCTACATCACTAGAAATCTTAATGAAAAATACTTTGGGTCAAAGACAAGATACCAAGATATAATTACATTCCTATTATACATACCTTTAACTTTATCTCCAATATAATTAATTAAACAAATCTATCTTTTAGCCAATATCAATGTATTATATATCCCTCGAGTGATTATATAAAATTATCCCTATCAAATATATATTTATCCTCCTTAGGGTGATATTTGAGACTATTATTGATTCAAAATTCCAAATTTTATTAACTTCAATTCTTCACATTTGATAAGAATTAAGTGACCACTTTGTGTATGAGTTTTGTTTTTTGTCAATGGTTTTTATTGATTTTCAATCAAATAATAATATTTCATTGATTTGAATATGTTGAGGGAGTTATAAACAATAATTCTTTTGGAGGTGGAGCTTCCATGATTTCCAAGATTGATATAAAGAATAAGTTGGAAGTCTGAATAAGGAATAATAAAAGAGGATCTCTCAAGTCTTGATATTTCAAGAGACATATTTTCAGGAATTTGAGGTTACAAGTTTGACAATTTTTAAACTATTCAATATATCTAAGGACTTGTACTCACTATTTGTGGATTAAGTATATTGTCTACAATAATAAAGATCATAGATATACCATCCATTGGTGGATGAAGAGAATTTGATAACCATGAAAATAATTTTTCTCTCTATAAATTGACATTGAATAGTTATTTAATAGTTATATTCAATATAGAGAAGGATAAATAAAAGGAGGTCATGTAATATTTCAAAAATTCACGAGGAGATTATTTGGAGATCAAGAAAATATTAATTTTCATGAAAACCATTTTGATGAATATTAAGAAAATGATAATTCTAGGTAAAATATTATTTTTCATAATGGTATGTGGAGAAGTAAAGAAATTTGGTGGTGGTACACATATGGATTTATTTTAATGGTTTTGGAGGTACATTATTTGGACTTTATAAAAAATATGTCCAACCAACTAGCAAACTAAGGGGGCCGATGAACTACTACTTAAGGGGAAGGTCAGCCCTCATCTACCCTTGGGGGTGATAGAGAGGTGTAGTAGGACACATAGAATGAATGTTAAAAGGGTAGTCGATGTGAAAGTGGTCATATAGAAGGCCCGATGGGGTCCTAAAATTTGTGAAGAGATGTCATGTGGCATGTGTGGGCGAGATTTTTAGTGCATCTGAGTGCTAATCCTAGTGTTGTCTCAAGGTGAGGCCGAAATGGAGAATATTATTAATTATCATGAGACCATAAAGATGATCGATGTGATATTTTTTCTCATGGGAAATTTTCTAGGTGGTTAGAAACATAAAATATAACAGTTCTAATGTAATCAGTTAAATCATATCCATCTGAATGATCTCTTATATTGCTGTATAACTCATGACATGGAGAATAGCATTCTACATGTAATATAAGTGCAGTTTTTTAGAGTTCCTAGACACAAATCCAATGATCTAATTGAGCTTCTATGATCGTTCCATTTTATTTCCCACGATGTTTGAAATGTAAAAATAATCAATAAAATTCGTTTATAATATTTAAATGAAGTCCAAGATGAACAGTATAATGAACTAGTACAACAATATAAATATTTTATGAGGATGTTTTGATGAATGTGATCGTTATCACATGAACATAAGGGCATCAACATGAGGAGAAACTTCACCTCAAATAACAAAACAAACCATTATTTTTTGTGCATCTTTATTTGAGAATCCCCCATCTAAAATATTTGACGTTACTAAAAAATCATGTAATATCTTAACACCACATATTGTTCATTATTTTGTGGCAGTGAAAAGGAATTACAAAACCTCACCTACAAATACCCACAGAACAAAACAGAAAAGGACGGTACCACTCACGATCTCAAAGAGAGATATCTCTTTTCAAAAAAATAGTTTATTCTCAGTATTTTTTTCATTAGAAAGAATAGGTTCCAATATAATTTAGTCTCCAATGAGAAGTGTATAACAATGAATTGAGTTTCCCGAAGAAGGACAACCATTAATAATTGAATTTATTTTTACAAAATCTTATCATGCTTCATGAAAAAGAACTATTCAGTGAACCGGTTCTTGGCTATTATACCCCCTATGTGTTATGAAAAGGGAATGTGGTTATTGTACCCATTTGATAAAAAATGGATATTAAAAATAATAATCCAATATTTTTATATGTTAAGTAATAAGAAGTCAAATAATATATATAGGCTGGAATGTATGCATTTCACAAAGAAGAAACCAATGCACTGTATGAATGCACAAGAATTGTGTAATTTAGTATTATAATTAATTTATGCTTTTATTCTTGTGTAAAGATACAAGGATTTTAATGTAAAACAAATTGAAGAGAAAGACAATGTGTGTTTGTGAAGAAGCAAATAAAGAGTTAGTTGTGTGTGAGAAGTAAAATTATACATGGTAGTGTATACATATATACTGATTTCTGTTAAGGAAAGTGAATGGGCATATATAACAGGAATACATTCATGAACAAGTTAATTCTCATGAACGCATGAAAGGTTAAACATTTGAGACACACAAAATAGGGCTAACAACCCTTTATGAGAATAATATAAATCCATAATAAGTAATTTACATGTTCAAGGGTTTAAGAAGACCAATGAATTGAATTACACAAGAATGAATATTGATAAATGCACATGCAATATAACTTGAACAATGTGTAGAGAACATGAGATTAATGATGACCTGAATACCATAATAGTTCATATATTACATGAATGTAAATTGGGTAGGTGTTATCATATTTTTATATATAATGATTCCATTATATAAAAATTTACTACATTAAAAAGAATAGTGAAGAAATAATCTTTTTTGGTATTGTGTATTGAGGAAGTTGGATATAGTGAGCCTAATACTCATTCATATTATTTAGACCAAATGATAAATTATTTATGATGAAGCTAATATGATCTCTAACTATTTTTATTATTAAACAAGAAGTTTGTGATTTAATCCAAGAAGAAGAAGAAGTTTTAGTGGAGTTTTCTTTTCACTGCTAAAGTAAGAGGGAAGAAGAGAAGAAGAGTGTATGATACATATCTGATTGAACAAGGAGGAGAAGAAGATTGTGTAGATTTCATTTTGCTACTGTAAATAAGAAGAAGAGTTCATTTCTTGCTACTGTGCATGTAACAAGTGAATAAGTTTGTGGAATAAATAAATTTATACTATTAAATACCTCATAATTTGAAACAGGTTGAATAATTTCATGGTATTATAGAAAACCCTAAAAGGCGATGACTATCATTAGAGGATGTATGATGAACTAGTTAGGGAATAAAAACAATCCCTATCAATTGTCCATATTTCCTACATGTGAATAGTGATTCCTTTCTTATTTTATGTAAAATTTAAGGATTTTTTTCTGGTGGATGAGTGGTTTGTTTGTTTCCAAACCATACAGAGGACTAGATACTCTTACTGAATAGTCAATCTTATGAAAATATAAGGTGATATCTTAACCTTATTTCAAAATACTTGAATACGAGAGGAAAAGGTAATTGGATATTTAGGATCATAATTGGTCGAAGAGGTATAGGGATAACATTTATTAAAGATGAAAAGTTATCAAACAGATTCATCCCCTCTCAGCATTGTGTATATCCCAAAGCGATTTTTGCAATTAGTATTCGATCCATGGTTTGCCTATATTGGATTCAATATATTATAGTTATTATCTTTTGAGGTTTTGAGTTTCTTTCATATGATTACTATGAAGTTATGTTTTGGTTAATATTCAATTACCTTTAATGAGAGATCTATTTCTACAAAAACCACGACGAACCGGATAAAGAAATAGAAAATACTATTGAAGAAGAGATTTCTCTTATCAAAAGAAGGGAAGTATGAGTATCTCCATCACATGAAGATAATGAAGATATATCAGGATTTGAACGTAGAGATTTGGTGGATCATATTTCATTCAAGAAGAAGGATCTTATTTCAATATAAAATGTATCAATACCTTAAATATATCAAGTGGTTTGTGTTAATTTAAAAACTGTCTATAAGATGATCAAAGTAGCAGAAGACATGATAACATGTTAATTTTTTTTATCAAAACATGAATTAAAGAATATGATGCAGGGATTTCCAAAATAATTTGTCTCTTTTATCTCTAGGATATTTGAATACATACCAATGGAGATGACTTGCCTTTTAGAGAAGTTAGTTTTAATGGAGAGGGAGTTAAATGGAAAATTTACAGAGCATTCAAATTTTTGCAGATTAGTTAGAGCCTTTTAAGAAACAATGTTGGATCTTAAAATAAGTTCCTCAAAATTGTTAAAAGATATTCTAAGAATAAGAATGTAAATAATTATCTATAAGAAAATATCCATGTACTTTAAGAGAAACTGGTAAACCACATTAATGTAAAGGATTTATAATTGGATAAAAAAATTAAATATTATCATTAATCTTAATTATTTGATGAGAAATAATGTTAAGATAGATGTTACAGATGTTTAATGAATGAAAACATATGGTTAAGGGATGGTTATTTTAATTTAAGGTTAAATAAAAACCGCCAATATGATATTCCATGAATATGATGTTCAGTTTAAAATCATGAGATGATACATTTTAAGAATTCACAATTGGAGAAAATTGGTGATGCTAAATAATGATCACTAGATGATTCTAAGGTAAAAATACCTCCAACCCATTATAACAAGCTCATGTATTCATTGGCTAATCAATCTCAACCATTGATAAAATCTAGTACCATTAATTCCATCTTTTAATAATGTTTGGAAACCTTTTTTCATAAAGAGTGTATGTTTCATAACAAAATCTAAATAACTATGGATGAAGAATAGATAATATAAGCCTACTAGAATGAGTAGGGGGGATGTGAAAATGAGTTTAGAATTTGGATCTGCAAATAGATTTTATCAAGATATGGACTAGATCTATGAAATTTATACTAATGATATTAGAAGATCATGGTTTTTGGTAAAATGTTGGTAATGGACATATTTTTTTAGTTTTGCATTATATTGTTGGTATAATAGTCTAAATGATAATGCATAACAATTTCCCATTTCAAGGCGGATAAATTTTCAGCCTCATCCTGAAAATTATCTGAAATTAATGAGAAAATAAGACTGCTGACTTTGACTAAGAATTAATATACTTCTCTCTGATGATTCCTAATTTAATATATTGGCAAAACAATCACCATCCAAAAGAACTAATAATAATTATGAAATACGAAAAATCCATGTAGAACATCCAATCATACTTCCAATGTTTTGAATGATATGTTACGAATAAAGACATATGATTAAGGGAGAATTATGAAAATGTAATAATCACATGAAAAGGATAGTGAAAACAAGAAAAAATATACCAGATGATGAAGATAAAATCCATGATTGGTTTATAAAAGAAGACAACACTTATGTTAAAGATGTTTTATATGAGAGATATAAAAAATCTGGACATTGTGCAGAAGGTTGTTTAACTATTATTCCAATACAATAAATAATACTTGAAAGGAGTAATAATTATTCATCTCTGAATATAATTAAGAAGAAAAAGTATGCATAAAAAAATAATTTATTGTGAAGTGATCCATGATGTCAGAACATAAATCAAAATGGATGTTTAGATGAGGAATCATGAAGACTTGAGGATATCATATCAACTTTTTTATTCACATGGACAAATCTTGGTAGATCCACCAAATTCCACAAATATTTGTTTATTATATTTTTATTAAAATTTAGGTAATTGAAGGTGAATAATGTTTTTGGGTGGTGGGATTTGAAGTAGAGATTGATATAAATTCATGGTAGAAATATTTAAAAGTATATATTATTGATTGATTCATCAATTAGAATAAAATTACATATATGATATTGGATCACCCTCGATGATGAAAAATACTGTGTTTTCATATAAAAGAAAATAAGGATAATCAAGATAAAATAATGGTTTGATTTTATATTTTATATGTATGAATAGATGTATTGAAGAAGATCCTTCCTGGAGTGGCTGTGTAAGTTGTCAAAAATAAAATTCCCAAGTTAAAGATCAATTTTGGTATGTTTTCCAAATTGGGAAAACTTTCAAATTTTCTCTTTAAGAGATTCACCATTTTAAATACGATGAAGAGTTATTCTATTGATGGGGAGAAAAACTAAGAATGCTCAAGTTTATGCTAGAATAATTATTTCTATTGTTATCAAATAAACTACTTTTATTATTTATTAAAGATCACATCCTTTAAAAATGTACGTTTTCCGTAATCATTAATCATTTTTTGTGAGAATTAATAAACTTAACATAAAGGATAATTAATTTAATTAATCAATAACAATATAAAATTGGAATAATATATGTGCTCTAAGGGAAGATATCTGACTATTTTCCATTAAATGTTTTTGATCTATTTTTTTGAAGTGAGTTCTAGAATTTTAGGTTGATTTTATTAAAAAATATTCATATCTCATTTAAATATCATAATCCTAGAATATAAGTGGAAAAAACTTGGATACAAGTAAATGATTTCTCATTTCATGAGGCATAATGATCTATTTTTAAAGGACAACTTTAATATATAAATAAATCCATTTATTTTCTAGACGTATCATTGATCATGTGGTCGTAGAGAGAAATCATGGACGAAACATTTATCAAGAATAGAATGATATTATTTTTCCAAAAAAATTGTATTTATTTTCAATAAGGAGGAGGGAAAGTGAAATGAATTTTTGGAGTAGTAAAGGTGAGAGATTCATAAATTTAAAATTCATTCAAAAATTACTTTGAAGGTATTTCAAAAAGATAAAAAGTTGATATTGAAGATACCACTTTGTGTATGAGTTGAATTTATTTTCAAATTATTTTCTTGGTTGTTAGTTTTATCCAATTAAATATAAATATTTCATTTATGTCAATATATTAAAGTAGTATTAATGAAAGAAGTTTAAGTACGTTGAGAATCAAAGATTTGCATGATTGATATGAAGAATAACTTGGATGATTTAATGAATAATAATTGAAGATAAGTCATTAGGTATTGATATTTTACGAATAATCTGTTGAAAAATTTGTGATTACAATTATGATGATTTGAAAAATGCTATTTTTGTTAATGGTAGTGTTCTCAAGGTGTGTGGAGCCAGCATATTGTCTAAAATAATGAAGAAAATTGATTTCCCATAAATTTATGGATGAAGAGAAGTATATTACCTAGAAAATTGTAATCTTTATTAAGGGTTTATATTTAAATGGTTCTTTTGAAATTATATTCCAAAAATATAAGAAGAAATAAAAGGCGGATATTCAATATTGAATTATTCAATGATGATTTTATTTTTATATCATGAAAATATTAATTTTCTTGAATAATAATATAGTGAATATCATTAAAGGAATATGTATACACAAAATGTTATTTTTCATGACCGTTTTTGAATAAATTAAGCAATTTAGTGGTGAGGAACTTGTTGATTTATTTTAAAGGTTTGATATATATTCTAGTTGGCATTTACAAACAAATTTGGGAATCTTTTGTGATAACGATGTGAAAAAAGAAACCACTTGTTAGGTGGGTGGGTTCAACCCTCATCTATCCATGGAGGTGATAAAGATGAGATATAGGATTCATAACAACCACCTTTATAGGCATAAAGGTGTGTGATTGGGCACATATGGTGCTCCAAGGGGTGTCCGAGGACCGTGAAATGGAATGAAATGACCAATGTTGGATTGATGTGCATAGTATATGGGCTCCAATATCAGTATTGGATCATGGTTATCAAGACATAAAGAATATTGTTGAGTATCGTAAGACAGTTTAGAATTTAGATGTGGGGTGAGTTTTCATGGGTAATTACTCCTGTGATTAGAGAGATTTAGATATAACATTTCCTGTTAGATGTGTTAAATATGAGTTCTAAGATCAATATCAAATATATTTCTTTTCCTCAAGCCTTCTAGTGTTTGATATTGCTTGTTACAAAAGTGTTGTTCGTCAGAGTTCATTATCGCTCCTTCGACGGTCAAACCCAAGTTCAATGATCGTTCCATTTGATTGTCCTGGATGTTTGAACAAGATCATGAACTATGAAACTCCAATGGAAAGAATTAATTGAATCTCAAACTAAAGTAACTTCCAATATAATTTTTATACTTGAAGATTTTATGAGGTTGTGTTGATGCATGTAATGTTCATAGCATTCATGTAAGGACTTCACCACAAGGAAAAAATCATCCTTACTTAAAAATACACATCCTGATTTTTTGTTGTATGTTTATTTGAGAAACTTACATCTGTAATGTTTGAAAATACCAAAATCATTAGTAATATAATGACAGAAAAAAAATTTGAGGATATTTGTATATAAAACAATGATTTAATCATTATCTATAAATTACCACACATCGATCCAGAAGAATCCATTTCCACTCATAGTCTCAACAAGAGATATCTATTTTTATACAAACATAGTTCATTCTCGATGTGTTCTTTTAAGAGAGGAAGAAAAGGATTCCTTATACCTCATGGATTCAGTAATTAGGGGAGAACCAGACATTGAGTTTCATGAATAATGATAACTATATACAGATGAATTTTGTTTCCCCACTGCCATGGAGCTCCATGAAGAGTAATTGTTCAATAAACCAGTGCATGGGTGTTGCACCTCTACTGTATTATGTGAATCGAACATTGTTCTTGTACCCTATTGATGCATGATAGATCGTAAAAGGAATAATTAACAATTTTTAGGGATAAATAAGAATATTGACACATAATATATTATGGATTACGTGAATGTATTTCAGGAAGAAGGAAACAAGACATGATGTGAATGCATAGGCCGTGTGTAAAAAAAGTATCATACTAAATGAACATTTTAACCCTTGTAGTAAGAAACACTGAGTTTGAAGAAAATTTTAGTGAAGATAAAGGCAATGTTTTCATGAAGTACCCATGAAGAAGGTTGCATGAATTGAGAACTAAAATCATTCAGGACATTGTAAACATATATATTATTTTTCACGAAGAGAAGTTAATGGGAGAAGAAAACAAGGATGATTTCCTGAACATGTGAATGATCATGCACAGATAAAATTTTAAACATTTTTTATTCCCAAAATAGAAGGTAATTTTTTTAATTCACATAAAATAATAAAAAGTAATTTATATATGTTATGGGGCTTAATAAAACCCATGGATTATATGTCACATGTATTTATATTGACAAATTCACAAGTAATTTTCTTTGAATAGGGTGGAGTGAACTTGATATTTGATCCATGATGAATATAAATAGAGTTCATATATGATTTTACAAAAAATTATATTGTAGAAATTATATTGTATATATAGTACAATTCAGTTTTATAGACATTTAGTATGTTAAGAAGAACATAAAAGAATAGATACAATAAATTATTTTGATATTTTATATCGAGAAAGTTTGATATAGTCATTTAAATACACATTGATAACATTCAAACTAAAGGATAAATAATTTGTGATGATGTTAATCTAATCTATCATTCTACTTATAATCAAAATGGAAGTTTGTGATTATATGTAAGAATAATAAGGTCTTTTATTTTTGTCTGCTTTTTCACTAAATAGGAATGAGAAAAGAAGAGAAGAAATGTGTACTATGAATATCTCATTGCACAAGTAGAAGAAGAAGATTTTAGAACTTTTTGTTTTCTACTGCGAATAAGAAGAAGAGTTTCTTATCTACTTCTGTGAAAATAATAAGTGATGAAGTTAGTTGAAGAAAAAAAAAGCACCATAAAATAACTTAGAAATCTCAAAAGGCAGAAGATTTTATTACTATTAAAAAGTACCCTAACTTGTGAAGATTGTGTTAATAGGTAGTATATTGATCCTGAAAGGATACATAAAATAATCACTTCTAATTAACTACTGTGAATATAAGTAAATGGTTATTCCCTATTCACAGTTACCACATTTAAATGATTTTTTATTGGTTGTGGGGTTAGATTATTACAAGACCATGCCAATGACTTGTAATTCATATAGAGTATAGAACCTTGTGAAAATATCATGTGACATGTTTTATTTATTTCATACACATGAATATGAGAAGAAAAATAGAATAGAAGAATGTGACTCAGTCTTGGATGCTGGAAATCACCCCAATGAGTCTTCTAGTTTGGTTCATGTCGTGGCTGTCATAGAAGTATTTTCTCAGGATAATCAGCCTCACGAAGTATCAAGGTGCAGCCCACTAGTGACACCCTTGAAAGCCAATGCTTCCGGAATTATTCAATGTAATGTAATCAAAGGTACTTCTAATGAATCGTATGTTTCCTCTTAGGGTAAGCAGGGAAAAAATCTAGTCTAACTTATTCTCTAGACATTAGAAGATCAATGAGGAGGATGGGCTCGGGTGGCGCTAAAAAAATGATTTCCAACTCCAAACTCAGGTTCTAATGAATATATTTTTTTTTGAATTTTTCAGGGTAATGCTAACCCTGACACCTGTACTATTTTGAAATGATTTCATATGACTCACAAGCCAATTTTTTTTTTCTATTTTTGGGCCTAAAATCAATTTCTTTACAAAATTTATGAATCTTTGTGATTTTTGTTATAAGTTCATAGGTTCTTGGAAAGAGGGTACTGGTATTGAGTCTCCTTGGATTTTTTATCATTCCTCTTTGCAATATATTAATGCTTCTAAAATACTAAGGAAATGTTTACCTGTGATTTTATCTCTGATGGTTTACATGCTTATTGTACTATGATCTATGCTAAGAATAGATACCAAGATTATAGACCCCTATTGAATGACTTTAATGTTTTAGCTAACAATATTTAGGATCCTTTGTGTGTGATTGGGGATTTCAATGTGATTCTCACATGAAGTGAAAAAATTGGCCAGTCTCATTCTCCTATCTAATCTATAGAGGTTAGAGCTTCGATTGAGGATTGTAATCTTATTGAGATTAATCTTACTGGAGCTAAGTACACTTGGTATAGAAGGCACTACAACATGGTGGTTGTGAGTAAGATTGATATGGCTTTCACTACTATCTCTACCCTTGATAAATGGGACTCCATTTAGAGTATCACTTTGGCTAAAATTATCTCGGATCATCATCCAATTCTGGTCACACTCTCAACTAAAATCTTTAAGCTCACCCTTCCTTTCAAATTTAATAATTCTTGGACTGTGGATCCTGAATGTGGTAACATCACGAAAAGCTCTTGGGAAAGTATGAGTCATAACAATGATGTTTTTTCTTGTCTCATTAAATTAAAACATCTCAAGCTATGTCTTAAAATTTGATGTAGAATAAAGCATAAGAAATGATAATGAAATTTCCTCCCATGAAAAGGAACTTATTCAATTCCAAAATTCCAATGCCAGTTCTTATTTCACTTTGGATCCTCAACTTGAACTCAATAAATCTATTAAGATCAACTCTCTTATTATTCTTAAAGATAACATTCATAAGGAAATTTTCAATACTAAATGGCTTAAGGATGGTGATAGAAATACAAAATTCTATAACACACTTCAAATAATTAGGAATTTCTATAGACCTATTTCTATGAGAAGAAGATACTATCATTGACTCTAAGGAGGGGATTTCGATTCATGTGGTCTCCTATATTCATAATTTGTTTAATGGTCTAGATATTAACAAGGACGTCTTTTCTGATATAATTCCAACCTTGGTGACTGAGGATGACAATGAATTTATCTCAGGTTTCCCTCTTGATCATGAAATCAAGGACACAATGTTTATCCTTAAGCCTAATAGTGCCTAGGGTCCTCATGGTTTCAATAATGGCTTCTTCCATCAAAACTGGGAGATAATTCAGAGGGATGTCTACAATATTGTTAATACTTTCTTCTCTACTGGTGCTCTTCCTCATGGGATCAATGATCAATTTCTTACCTTAATTCCTAAAGTGGATAATGCCTCTGACATTCATCTTTTCCGTCTAGTTGCTATTATCAATACAATTTATAAAATTATTTCTAAATTCCTTGTTAATATACTTTCTACTATTTGTAATAAAATTGTTTCTTAGAATCAATTTCTTTTTATCAAAGGTAGGTCTATTCTAGACTGTATCTATCTTTCCTCTGAATGCACTAATACCCTAAATAAAACCACAAGTGGTGGTAATGTTTCAATAATTCTTAACATTAGGAATGCTTTTGATACCATTGATTGGGGTTTCATTTTCAATGTGCTCATTTTTTTTGGTTTCAATGATGATTTTATCAATATGATTAACTCCTTATTTAATTCAGCCATTATCTCTGTTCTCATAAATGGTTCCCCTAAGGGTTTCTTTAAATGAAACAAGGTGTTAGACAAGGGGATATTCTCTCTACCATTCTTTTTTCTATTTCTCATGATTACTTAATAAGACTTCTCACTCGTCTTGTGGAAAAAAACAAGATTAAACCTATTCATGATTCTCGAAACTTAAATGTGCCCAGCCATCTTTTATATGTGAATGTCATCATTCTGTTCTTTCAAGGATATAAAAAGAATATCCGGAGTCTTAAAAGTTCCCTGTCTTATTATGAAGATGTCTCAGGACAATCTATAAGCTGGAATAAATCTTTTGTGATCTTTTGGAAAAACTTATCTGCCATCAGAAAAGGTAACATCATTTATTAATTAAGCATTAAATAAGGCTCTCTCCCATTCACCTATCTTTGAGTTCCTCACTTTTTGTGTAGGCCAAAATCCAATTACTTCATAGAAATTTTGGATGAAATAATCAACCATCTCTCCTATTTGAAAGGTAAATCCATATCTATGGATGGAAGAATTTGTTTTGTGAAATCCAAAATTGTTCCCAAAATGGTTTACTCCCTGATGGTTTACAGTTGGCCCACTGGTTTACTTAAAAAAATTAATGTTTTCCCTAAAAACATTGTTTGGACTGGTAGAATCCTTGAAAGGAAACCTGTGACTATTCCTTGGAACAATTGTTGTATAGCCTTAGATATGGGTGGCATGGGCATAAACAATCTTCATATTTTTAATGATTCCCTTCAGGCTAGACACACTTGGAGTTTGCTTCATAACAACTCTGACTCCACTACTTTTCTCCATAATAGATTCATCTCTAAACTTAAGAATGGGAATTTGAATTATATATATTCTTCCATCTTTCCATATATTAGAAAATCCTTTCTAACATTATGTACAACTATAGATGGATGGTTAGTTCTGATTTTTCCATGAATTTCTAGCTTGATAACTGGACTGTTGCGCCTTTAATTGACATGTTAACTACCATTGAGCACCCTGTGAACACCAAATCTTCAATAAGGAATGTTCTTAACTCTCACATAATTTACCTCCCTGATAACACCTGTAATATAATTGATAACTATCCCCATTCAAACTCAGTTGATTTCCTCACATGGGAGTCTTCTCATAATGGTGTTCTTCATTCCTTGATTTTTTAATATCATAACTTCCATTCCTCTGATTCAAGTTTTAGTCGGTTGAAATCATTTAGAAAGACTTGGATTAATCCATCTAGACTAACCCTTATTTGGCATCTTATGCATAACAGAGTCCCCACTTATGTTTGTCAGCAATCATTTGGCATCCATCTCTTCTCAAAATGTCACTTTTGCAACCATCATAGAGAATATGATAATCATCTGTTTCTTTCTTGTTCTACAACTTCAACTATTTGGAATTATGTTTTTGACATCTTTGGTTGCAGATGGTTATTTCTTGAATCAATTAGCTCACAAATACAGAATTTTATTGACTTTGAAGCTTCTAACCAAATCAAGAATCCTGTTTTTTCTGTTTTAGTTGAGCTTCAATACATGATCTGCTATGATAGAAATAATATTATTCATAATACTTTCTCATCCTGGATTAATGCACGTCAGAAAAATATTCTCATTTCCATTCATGATTCCACCGCGACTCAGAAATCTTTTTTCAATAACTCGATTAGATATTTTGAGATCTTTCACCGTATCTAGTTTTCTGGGCTCTATCGACCGCCTAAAGGGAATTCTGAGGTATTCTGGAATGATCCGCTTCCTGGATGGATCAAAGTGAATGTCTATGGTGCTTCCAAAGGAATCTGAGTACCCGCAAATTTCTGTGATATATTCAGAGACTTTCATTGTCATTGTCATTGTTGTTATTTTAGAGGTTGTGGTACGACCGCCTCTCTAGAAGCAAAGATGTTGGGAGTGATCCATGCGGTTGATTTTTCCAAACAAAAAGAATGGAACAATATTTGGATTGAAATTGATTCAACCACTATTTTCTTGTCTATTTGGAAAGGGGTGGTGCACCTTGCATGTCCTTTCACTTCCTGTTGGATGAGCTGTCTTGTCTCTCTCATGGAAATCAACTACATTATCACCCATATCTTCCATGAATCAAATATGGTTTCTGATTCTCTTTCAAATAGGGGAGTCATCCAAGATATTACATGGCAGGACAATCTGCTTGGCGATTTTCTTACTTTTTATAATAAAGTCTGTAATAATGTTCCATCTTTCATAATCATGTAGCCCTCTTTTTTTTAAATATATTGTCCCTTTGTATCTGATTGAGGGACCACATTTTTTCTAAAAAAACATGGTTTTTAGTATATCCTATAGTTTACCTCTCAATGAAACCTAAATGGAAATTTACTCTCAACACAAGAGTATCCAGATTATAAATTAGAATAGATATGGAGAGTTTATTTACTAAACCTTTTTATGATGATGGAGGCAGACATGTACTATGGTTCAACTGACGATTAACAAATGAAAATGTGTCTAAGGGTTTTTTAATTAAACATTCCACTTGCAACTTTATGCCAAAATGACACAACTTGATAACTACATCGTCCACTTTCTATTGAATTAAGTGAAACTAAATTTCAATATTCTTATTGTGTTAATATTTTGAAAAACTCATCATTAGTTTAAATGTTCTATTTTTCTCACAATATACCACTAAAGGAATATTTTAAACTTTAATAAGGTTCTCCAATTGTTATTTAATCCATAATAGATTGTTATAGAGATGTAAAACTAATATTTTCCCTCCGTCAGTCGTGATAAGAAGTGTTCTATAATGAAACCTTCTCCCCCATCCAAATCATTTATCCCATTGGATAATGATCTTCCCCTTATAAATCATACCTCTATAGTATGTTACACCTAAGGATTCATTTGAAAAAAAGTGAGGTATTCTTCCTTTGGATTACTCTTAAATTATTTTCCGATACATCCATATAATGAATATCTAGTCTCATTGCTATCAAATAAAATAAACCTCTCATCATACAGAATTGTGTTCTGGGATCAATAAATAATCCTTATTTATTATTCCCTTGTTTGGATCGAATCACAATTGGTGTTGATATTGGATTTTATTTACGTATCTCAAAGGTCATCAATAATACCTTTGTAAATATTGATTGAGAAACTAAACATGTGTATATTTCTTCTTAACTCACTAGTTTGCTTAATAAGTATAGAATCTCTACAATCATTTAAATACCGAACAATTAAGTCATAAATTACCAACGTGGAAACAAACATAGGGTGATAAACACTACTTCTTAATACAAGTAACTCTCATCCACCCTCAACTATAAACATGGCATAAAACATAATGGTTGAAAACTCATTCCATAACTCACATGTGTCATAAACAAATATATATGTTGTGGGTCAACCATATTTCTTGATCTCATGGTTGATATCACCCAACCCCACTCCACTATTCTTGACCCTATATATGTTAACCAACCCCTTATGGGTTAAAATGAAAATACATATTTTTATTCTCCCATATATGAATTTAGTCATAGAATGAATTTTTATGTTTAAAATTAAAAAAGTAGGACATTTGTATCTTATTATCAATAATTTTCCTATAATACTAAATCTAAATTATTTTATATGTATTTTATATTATATATATGTAATTTTAAATGACAATGTATAATAAAAAAGAATAAAAATATTGATAAATCACTTCACCATATGTAAATTATTTCATTTTCTCAAGGAATGGACATCAAAAATAACATTCAATTAGAATTTAATTCATCCCATATTCAATACTGATTCAATTAATGACAATTTTCTTATGATTACCGTAAATTTAAATATTAACTTGCAATTACATTTTTCAAATCACTTTTAAATAAGTTCCACATCCCACATCCCAATTTCATGGTCATTTATTCATCAATACAAAATTTATTAGATAAATCCCATTTCCACTTATTTATTCGTGATTAATATTCTCCTTCCCTTTCTCACTCTCTATAACCAAAAAAATTATTATCATTTTTAATGAATCTATTTATATGTATATAACTTATTTAATTAATAAGAACAATATATCCCTTACTAAATCATCCTAAAGAGTAAACATGATTACCATTATTTTTAATATCCATGGAATGGAATAATTTTTCAGCAATCCGAATCATGTTTTTTATTTACAATTATGATGTATATTTATTTATTACTTAAACACACAGAATTTATAAATTTCCATAGACTTATTTCTGGATGCAAACTACTCAAAATACCCCAATTCAATTGATTTTCTCTAATTCATTATATAATGATGATTAATTTAATTTATAATTTAATTATTCTTATAATTCGTTATACATGACCCTATAACTGCTTGAGAGAAGAGTTGGTAATTAGGGGGAAAATGATTATTTTAATAATATGGATCTCGTTCCCAAGTTGGTAAGAAATTATTTATCCTATATATAGAATCATATTAATATTAGACACCCATATAATGAAGTGGAAACACAACAAAATAGTTTTTTCTTCATTCTCCACTAAGGTCTAGTCTATGAAGTAGACGATGAAATTTTTTTAGTCATACCTATATCCAATAATATTTACTAGATAATTTAAATTAAAAATGACTACATATAGTCACTACATTCCAGGAACACTATCTTCATAGTAATTTAATGGATAATAAAGTTCCTCCCTTAGGAAATGTCTTTAAACACCCCCTTTATCACTACCTTGAGTCAAGTCTTACTCATTTTATTAACATGAATATAAAATCATTCTATAGTGCACATAAGTATTTTTCAATAACTAGCATGAGAATATTTTTGTACCATACTCCCAAATTGATGCACTTGAATGTACTATTTTCTCAAACTTGATGATCAAAACCTACCATTAATGTTTTTCCTCATTGTCATACAACTTTTCAAATTACACGTAACACCTCTAGTTTCATGAAACATTTAATTTCGTTGAAATTTTTTTACATTATTGAAGAACTCAATTTTTGAAGATCATTTAGTTTTTTCATGAAAATGTACTTCACTAAATTATTTTGTGATATAGGGTCCCTAGATATTCTTAGAGATATTTGCCCCAAATGAAATAGGAAGCAACTTATTTATAGATGTTACTAACCATTCACAAAAATTCCTTGACTGGAATAAAACAAATTCTAAAATTACCCTGGGTGATTAATATTAATGATTTTACATCCTATTTAGTGTAAAACACACTAAATTTGTGAAAATTGACCTCTGATTTTTGGGTGCGCAAGGAAAACCATTTTCACAGAACTCTGAATTTCCTGATGTTTTAGAACTTACAGAACTCACTTTCATTTGATTAATTTTGTTATGATGACCCTAAATCTTCACTTTTTCAATACACTAAAATATCCCTTTACCTTTTCAAGAATATATTATACATGGGTGAAAATATTTCATATACCAAAAAAACATTATCCTTCTTCTTAATTTTGGACCCCATTAACCACGAACCGACCTACACGGATGATCACTTTACTTTTGAACTCCTTAATCAACATTGTGTGTATTGAAAACGAACAAAAAAACAATGAATTTCTAGTTTTGAAAACCATTGGATCCAATACACTCAAATTTAACATCAATCAATTTTATTATTATTTAACATATATGTGCTAAAATCATTTTCAATTAAGACTCACTATCAAATTTATAACCAAAAGTATCTATATTTATTATAATATAAATTTTCACCTTGATAAATCAAGTGAGAATAGTCATTAAAAAAAATTAAATAAAGAAAAAAAATTAATGATAAACACACAAAAAATAAAATAATTTAAAATTCCCCCACACATGAAATTTAAAAAACAAATTAATATTATAAATAATAAAAACATAGGTAAATTTAAACAATGGTAATGAAAAGATACAAACATTTTTTTAAAATGCCTTAAGTTAAGAAATTTCTAAATTATTCTCTGCAACATTCAAAGAAAAGAAGTGAGCATGAGGGAGATTATTGAAAAAATGAGAAACAAGAAATTAGGAGAGAAAATAGTGTTAGGTTACCACAAAAATATGATGTTCTTAAACTTGATATAGACAATTGTAATTAAAAAAAACATAATATAATGGAGGAAGTGGGTTTTTAATAATAAACACAATAATGTAATTTTCTCTATGTATTTGATTAAATGCCTTGACTAGGAAACCCCAATAGTGAAAACATAAGTCCGAACCCCTACAATAAATAACAATAATAGGAAAAGTGGATAAGGAAGTGAAGAAAGGAGTTCTCCTTATTGTATAACCCCAATATAGTTTTTTAAATCTAAGGATGTAGTCATGTTGACACTTTCTAATTGAGATCATCTTATTCAATCACCATCTATATGGCGGTAGATTATTTAAATATAAACTCCATCATCTGAAAAATGTGTTGATATTATTAAAAATAGAGTTCAAGGATTGGTTTTGATATTCTAAAATATATATGGATTTGGAGTAGGATTTTTTAAAATTGTAAAATAAATATAATGAGAGTCTAAGGTTTTGTCCACACCCTTTAATTGATCAATTCAAAACACTTTTTATTTTTAATGGGAAACATGTAGGATTTTTGGTTTTTTGTGGTATTGAAGGGCTGTTAAATGTTTTTTCTTCATCCTTGATGTATTTTTTTAAAGGAGGAGATAATAGAGTCTGTATTTATTCATTGATAGGTCTTTTATTTAAAAATAGGAAGTATTGGGAGAAAATAGTTAGTTATTTTCCCCAGGATTCTTTATATGGGTTCTTAACAAATTCTATGTGATCCTTAATGACCTCATTTAAAAATAACTCAATAAAGCCCGAGATACTGAATCCCCTCCTCTATTTAGTTAAAAATTAAATTAGTTCTTTCATATGATATATTTATTCAATAATTAATTATTTTTTAATAAAACTATTTTATGGAAAACTAATCAATATTTATTGAGTGAAAAGAAAACAAAATGATCATCTTGGATCCCAATAAAATATTCCATCTATTCAAGGATTTCATATCCCTAAAAAGGAATAAGTTTTTAGTTCACTTAGTGTAACACCATGGTTAACTAGATGCGTCTCTGAAGGATCTCATTCCAATCACTCTTTATATTATTAAATTATCAATATTTTTACTATTTTATTACAATGAAAAGGCCTAGTTTATTATAAAAATATCCAGAGTCAACTCATATAATGGCGCATAGCATATTCATTATTGCTACGAGCGAGAGGATAGTAATTTGGAATCAAATTCAGTATAATAGAAATGATTATCCATGAATGGAAATATCCAACCATATGATTCGTGACGTGAATCTGAGATGTTATACATGTATGTTGGATTTCAATGGAAAAAATAAAATAATTTATTTTGAACAAAATGAGAGTCAATAAAATTATAGACTAAATAAATAATCAACTCTTTTTACAATATAGTATGAATTTTGATGAAATCAGAATGAATAATTCAAATATCCTAATTTTTAAGAAAGTATGAAGTGGATAATACATACATTATACATAGAATACAAAATGATCCCAGAATAGAAAACGAAACATATCCTCACAACCCAAGGACAATGTCCAACAAAATCACTATGATATATTCAATATGTTTCCAGAGTTAAGGAATCCAAAATGTCGATAGTATCAGGAACGCAAAAATAAAATTTCAAAATTAAATGTTTCTACCAACACTAAGTGGTATAAGTAGGGTGTGAGAAAAATATACTCTATTGTATTTCCAATAATTTATCCTGAAATCGGTTCCATAGTACATTCTATATGTACTGGTTTGAAGTAAAATATAATAAATTAATTATTTAAACATTCTAGAACATGACAACATGGGAATTACTCAACTCCATTTTGAAACTCAAAATGTTTATTTTAGAAAGAATACATTATGTTTAAAAGAGAAAAACATTATAAAAATTCTCTCTTTAAATAAATTTTAATAATTTAATTATTTAAAAATAAATCATTTTTCAAGTTCTAATATCATTCTTTATCATAACATCAATTTTTGTAATGAAAATATTAATTTAAAAGCTTTTGAATATAGACCCAAAGCTAATAGCAAGTAATAATAAGTATATGGTATGACCTAAATAAAATGTTATAGAATTTCAATTGTTCAAAAAATCCATAAAAATTGGCAGCAAGGGAAGAATTCCATATAAAAATGTAAGTGAGTTAAGATTAACCGAAACAATAAAATAAATTGAGTTACATATTTAAAGGTGACCTTAAAATAATTATTGACAATAATCTTCACAAAATTAAGGAATAAAATTCAAGTATTCTTGGAATAAAATAATTCAAATAACATATATCATGGTATTGTAGTAAATTAAAATTAAACATAACTCTAATTGAGGAATGTATGTAAAGAAATATACTTAAAATAATAAATATCATGGGAAAATCCATGGTTTCAAGTGAGGCAATCCTAAATGTAATCTCTGATAACTAACACTCATCGACCAATTAATGAGTCTCTAAAAAAATAACCACCAATTTAGTTGTATTAACCTCACAAGGATTCACTTCTTAAAGGAATTGTATGATAATTATAAATAAGATCCTAATAATTTCTGAAAAATAAATATTGAAGGATTCATATCTTGATACCCTAGCAAGGTACCCCAAGTTCTAAAAAAGGTATATATTTGAGTAGACATGACATTTTATCCTACTTCAATCACATATAAATAACACATGATTGTAAAATTCATCGTAATATAAAATCCTCAACCCTTTGCTACACACGCTTTGCCAAAAAAACACATTTTCATTTACTTATGCATTAAAAAATAATAACATTTAACTTATATGATCCACAGGTTTATATAAAACATTATATTTTGGGGCTCAAACCAAGGGTGTGGTATATTATAGGAAAACCCATTTATTAAAGGTTTCATAAAATCCTTTAAAAATAATTTGAAAATTAAAGAATAAAATATTTTTTTAAATTCATTTATATGCAGGGATTAATTTTATATATTTTCATACCAAGAAAATCCTTTCAATAGTATCCAAAACCACCATTAAATCTTCACTCCATCATTTAAATAAATGATGTCCTTATTTAAATAAATGATTGACAATTTAAATATAGTTAAAAAAATGTAACTCAATAATTACCAACACATACCAATAATATATTTTAATCTGTCATCAAAAAACAATTGAAATGTCATTATATTAATATGGAATGAAAAAACATACTCAACTTAGAAACATAGAAAATGATTGCATCAAAATTATTAATAAATATTTATTGTCAAAATAATTATTTAAAATATAAAAAAATAATTTTATGAAGTAACATGATTATTATTTATTGGGAAATAAAAATTTCCTTTTGAAACTACATTTAACTTGGGAAACCCACTATATGTGATATATCAAGAAATTCACATGATTAGATTTTTTAATCAAAATTTTAGAGGTGGAATCCATGAAAACTAACTTATATCAACACTCGAAATCATTAACATATATAAAAAATGGATTAAAATTCTCCATTTTATTTACACTACATTAAGGAATATATATGAACCAATTTAATACCCCTATATATTAAAAAAAACACTATGCTCGTTAGAGTATATAACACACAATAGTGTGCCTAAATAAACCAAAAAATATTATTATTTAAATATGAATGTTATAAATTTGCCTCATTTTTATAAGTTATGAATAGTATTAATAAAATTATGAAATATATATTCAGTAACTAATTAGTGAAAATATCCATTGATTAATTATTATAAAATAAGTACTCATCTTTTAGTAAAGTTGTTTTATTCATATAAAATACATTTTCTTAAAAAATGTTTTCTATTTATTTTTGAGAGGAGATAATGTAAATAATTTTTTATCATCATAAATTTTTATTAAAAAAGTAACAAAATTTTCGAAATAATAATACCAAACTTATGTATGGGTGAACTTTTTTAAATTT
Source organism: Viscum album (assembly GCA_963277665.1). Taxonomy (NCBI): domain Eukaryota; kingdom Viridiplantae; phylum Streptophyta; class Magnoliopsida; order Santalales; family Viscaceae; genus Viscum; species Viscum album. The sequence goes on along the minus strand of OY728163.1, from coordinate 1,368,794,132 downwards.
CATAAAAACATTTATGTTCCTATGAATAGTGAAAATATCAATTTTTAGTAAAAAATTTGTTTTATTTTAAGATTTTATAATATTAAATTTTGAGCTAAAATATTATAAAATTAATATTATTTCAATTATATTATGAATAATAATTGTTTTTCATTGGAATCCATATTATTTTTTAATTCAATATAAAAAAATTTCTATAAATAAAAAGGATTTTTTTAAAAAATATTATTTTTAGGCCCATTTTGTGTCTTAATTTTAAATTAATTTACTCTAATTATAGAAATTTAATCATGGAACATAGATTAAAAATATTGAGTTTTGTAATAAAATATATTTATATAGGTCCGTTTTATTGTTCATTGTGAATTGTAACCATAGTAAATATTTTTTAACACAGTAATGGGAAATCAGGTAATTATAGAAACACATTATATGATAAGGACTCAAAAAATACACTAAATAATGAATTGTGTTTTTTATAATGAACCTATTTCATCCATAATAATATAATATTCAAATATATTACCTTTTTTGGCCGTCAATAGTGATTTTGAACACTATATTATTTTATTTAAAAAAAAGTAAAAACTATCACTCAATTGTTTTGTTGTCTTTAAATTTCTTGAAATATAGCTATACATAAGCGATTTTCAGTTCTAAATATTTATTTAAGATATAAATAATTTTTTGCCATATTATTTTATTTCTAATTTTGGTGATGAAATAGCTAATTTAAGTACTCACACAACATCATATAATATTTATTCAATTAATAGAAAAATAAAATAAATGATTTTACAAATAAAATGGGTTATATAATTGTATTAAATTAATGTGTCCCAAAATATTTATAAAAATATATAAAATTTTAGGGAAGTTTTAACGGATTAGATTAGAATTTCCTCTTTGTATTGATGTATTCAATGTCATATTAAGATAATAGTGTCAAAAATGACATTGACTATATTTTCTATTGATTAATATATTTATTAAAATATTTAAAATTTATAAAAAAATCATCTTTTGGAAAAAATGTTATAAATGGCCAAAAGTTAAAACTAAGTTCCATTTATGAGTATGTTTCCCTTTTATGGTAACTTTCTAGACCATTAAAGGGAGGAGAACATTAATATCATAGTAATTTTCAAAAGGGTTAATACATGTTTAAATAAAAAGATAAGGGTAAACACACCATATGAATTTTTAAAAATTTTATTTAATGACTGTATTTTGGAACATCCATAATTTATATTATAAATATATTATTTTTTCTCCATTTTCCAATGAAAATTAATTTATACAAATTTAATACTCTATGAAGCTCCAAAAATGCCCCTGCCCTATCTTATGAAAGGGAACCCAATGTTCTCTCATATATTTACATAAATAGCCATTTAGTTCTTAAAAAGTTCCAAAATTATTTCTTATCATCCCTCCCCTCATTCTATAGGTCATAAATTTGGAATAATATCTAGCTTCGAGAGATTAAGGAGTAAAACAATGGATTTTTTTTGAAAACGAGGTATAGTTATCAATTGGAAAGTATCATTTCGATTCTTATTATACCTCATTTAAATATTACCTAGAAATGATGAGATAAAAAATAGTTTTTAGTATAATTTTATGTTACTAAGTAAATTAAATAACTTATATGTATCTCTCTCCCTCTAAATAGAAAACAAAAATGTTGTTCACGTGTACTTTGAACAACCACTTCACGAACCAATGTGATTAGTTTTTTATCATCATCACTCGGAGATATTTATAAAGATGAATTTAATGTTTATTTAAAATTTTCATGAAACATTTATCTTTCTAAAAATATAATATATCATCTACTTTTTCACCTTTCCATCAATTAAAAAAATGATAACGTATTTCATGCTTAGTTGTGAACAACCACCACCACAGTGTGATGTGATTTGTTTTCCATCACCACATTACATTGATGATATATGATTTGACCTTATTGTTTTTTCTTGGGGATGAAAATATTTAGTGCAGTATTACTCAATTAGTAAAGGAAGGAAGTAAAGTTAAGGAATACACCCAAGCCAACCTGAACATACAACCCCAGCATGCCTAAAGGCTAGCATTGGCACTGCCTATGTGACCCAGCAGGAGAATCCAAAACTTTATGATGGTTATGACTAATTTAATAATATATTGGACCTGTGATAGTTACCTCCTTCATCTAGGGTATCATGATTTTCTATCAATAAGACACTTGGGCTCCCCATTTGACATGACTAAAGGGTGAAGAAACCGCATGAATCCCTTCTCACCTTAGTCTCTCACTGAATTCCTCGAATGCTCATGTATTATCTGGAGCCTAAAAAAGGGAGAAATGGGTATAAATAAATAGATTTAGTTCCCTCATGTATAGAATATAAAGAACATCATGTGGAGACACTTACACTATTAAAAACATTCTAGGGCGAAGGACCCCTTCATTACACAAAACATGAGCACCAATCATCCAAAGAAACATACAGAAACCCTTTTAATCTTGATAAAGGCCTCACTCAAGGTATTGTTTCAATGATTTTACATTTTAAAATGAAATTTATAGCTCAAGAAGTTGTATCTTGCAAGAAGAAACTTTAGCTCACCTATCCATTCAGTAACGTGAACCACCTTCAGATCACCTAGAACCCACCATCACCGGATTTCATTGGTGCGATCTATATTACCACTAATAAAAGGGAAACTATTCACTTGGATCCCTCTTATAACGGAAAGAAAGACATGGTCTTCCCAAAAGTCTCTAGATATGTGTAAATAGATTATAGGGAACATTCGTGTGTCCCCTCGATTATAAATTCCCTTCTTAATGGAGGGCCTGCATTTATCCTACCTAATTAGTCAGATCATCATGGTTTTTAAAATTTAAAATTACTGTGGTAAAAAATATCTCAACCTTAGGGATAATAATAGGACAATGGAGATGAAAATAAAGGAGGATACAGACATATCAAAGACATTTCTCTCTACCAAATTCCCCCGAGTGATGGTACCCTCATATACCATCATACGAGGAGTATTATTTATATGAAAGAGTAATTTTATGAATCATGATCTCATGTTCCCCTAGTACATCCCTCCTGAATTAAGCTTATTTTACCTCTTATAGGGTATTCCCCCTCATTCTATATATCTGACCTCATCCACCAGAATAAGAAGGATATTGTTTTTTAGATTTTCAACATCCTCTTATTTCTCAAACTGAGCATGAATCTTGTGGGATTAAGTGTTAGTGATGATCATGGAACCCGACAGACTAAAAAACTACATCATAAGGAGAATATTTTTAAATATTTTCCTATCACCATACCTTTGGAAATCTTATTTAGTGTATGAACCAACACCCCATAACCTCCTCAAAGGGCCATATTTATTATGAGGAAACCCCTAAGGCCTCCTCCATAGGTCTAAGAAATAATCCTGTACATAATATGGGGTTTGATTCTTGTCCAAAGGGGATATAATAAAAGAATCATTGAGGTCCTAAACAAGAACCCAAAACACACCCTAATATTATATGGGCAATAATTGTAGTAGGGCCTTATATACACTTAGAGGATACATAAATTTCAGGACACTCAGGTTTCTTATGTGTAAGTCCCACACCAAACTTGACTAAGAAACTTTCCCAAACATCCTTTCCGGATGACATTAAATTGCACGGTTCTTTTTTTCATATTACCTTAAAATATATAATTTTTCTTGTTAAGTGGCAGACAACTACATGGGATTTTATTCCATTCACAAGGACACATATGAAGCTGATATCACTGGATCTATTAGGAAATAAAAACAAATCATATCTCAATGGATGATCATAAATTTTAGATACCCACTCCATGGATTAAAAATAGTGTCATAATAATAAAGAGCATAAGAATATATAGTCCATTAATTTGTCTACCTTTTATGGAGATCACAAGATTCATACTGAAGCCTCCATCGACGTATAACCTCAAATACATATAGTTTATTCTAAATCAAATACATGATAACAAATGATTACTAATTTAAGGGAGAGTCATTTCATATTTTATATTTAACAAATTAATCACGAATATGTATTAAATATTTAAGATAACTTCATAGTAGTTAATAACCCTCCAAAAGTGTGAAATTATCCCAACCACCCATCATATAAACCAATGTGAGTCTTTAATCATTGTGTGATCCATTTCTTAATAACCACCTACCTTTTGAAAGTAGCTTCAGGAAAAATCATTATTAAGGCAACCATTGGGTGTTTTGGTTATAAAAATATAACTTGATGGAAGACACCTAGAAAGGATGTGGAATATGTTTCTGGCATGAACAGTTTCTCTTCCAGCACTAAACAATACTATTCACACACCATGATCTTCCCTGGAATTAAATAAAAATGTTGAACCTAACATGACTCCTTAACCAAAACAAATGTGTTGGCCACATGTTAGGACTCTTTTTTGATCACTCAAAATTAAAGAGGGCCAAATATGGGTCGAATATAGTCAATTACACATGTGTTTGTTTATTTAGATAATATATTGATAGAGTTTTTCTTATTTTTCTTGGAATATATATCAATGAACTATAAAAAATAAATCTCTTCAATGCAATGTATTCCTTCAAAATTTCATGTACATACGCATGAGATACTGAACATTGTGGGTTCTTATCTTAACAGAGGCAACTACCCATAACCTTGTGTCATCAAAAATGGGTTTGGCATACATATATTTATGAGTACAACCTCAATGGTATTTTATGAGCTATGTTCACACTAGACAATCCATCTAGGACCTGAATCCCCACAAAATTTCCACTCTACAATGTATGGAGGCCCAAAAGTATACAACCCCATAATGTATTTCAAATCATTTTAGGAGTTCATTCCTATAATGTAGTAACAAGGTCCTACATAAGCATAGTGATGTTGACCAGGAGGTCTGTAATGGACTCATCCAAAAAAAAATTCGAGTTCCATCAATTGATTTTCTCCTTCAGCCATGACCATAAATTATTTATGACCATAAACCCTCTTCAAGATGAGCTTATTGCCCAAATGTGTCCAACTTGGGTCACTCAAACACAAAAAATCATGAAAAACAACCATGAATAGTGACTAACCAATATAAATTTAAGACATACCTATGTTACCAATAAAGAATACCTCCAGTCAAATATAGCATCAAATTATAAGCAAGTGTGCCCACCTAATTTCATCCACCAATCATTCCATATTAGTATGGAGTCATTCAGAAAACCATTCTGATGAAAAGAAAACATAAATAACAATTTATCCAACCCCACAAATTAAAACTATTAGTTTATATAGAAGGTAAATTGAGGATAAGAGCAGTCCCATACTGCTTATCAATCCACAAAATGCATGTATACCACCATTCATGCCACTAAAGTTTCTCATCATTCCAAAAAACTATGAAAGGGAAGACACAAATACCTACCCACATCCTAAAAACAATACATGATATAATAATGGTAGTGTATGTGGTAGAGGGGATGATTCACAACAATTTCCCCAGAATTGGGGTGAATAACTTGTATAATATGAGAGTCACCATGGAGTGGATGCTTATTCCCACTCTTTTATAAGATGTTGGTGGAGAAAATCCTTTGATAAATGGTAAATTTTATCTAGCCCATACACCCATTCCATCAAGAAGTCATCTGTCTACCCCAGAGGCCACTCCAGGGTTGGTGCATACCCCTACCAAAATTCTAGAAATATGTTGGAAAATTTCAGTAACAAAATAGGAGATAATAAAATAGGGTTTTATATATAAAAGATTTTATCTTGAACAAATGGCCCACCACACAAGGATTTTCTCTCTTCTATCACAACATTCAATGTCGCCAAACCATGCTCAATTTTTTATGAAAATGGAATGAGAGCATACCCATCCCATAGAGATGGGTAATTTTTTTACTCAACCTTATACTCAATAGATGTTAGTATTCTCTAATTTAGGAATAGAATCATAGAATGAATCTTCCATATTTATCCTATTGTATTACCAATGTTTCTTTAATTTGAATAAAAATGATGAGGCTTTTTAGAGAATACCATTAGATCACACATCTATAGACGATCCCATGAGGAACAATGCATGAGAGGACAATGCCTCACATGGGGAAACAAAAGAAATATATCAAGGAGGTTGATGAAATTCCTAAAATGTGTTTCACATGGGTGAATTCCCTTAGCACCACCCCAATTGAGGATACAAAACATAAGCCCAACCTTTTTGAACCCCTCACACATGAGTAGTGTTTTTGTTGATAGTAGGAGAAGGATACAGATTTGAGAAAAATCTATACAAAACAACATTGAGGAGACATCCTCACTTAGTATGTTATACTAGAAGAGCCTCGACCCACACTCCTTGTCGATGTACCTTAAGAATGTGGGTTTTCATAGCCATCCCAATGGATTTAGAACATATGATTATTATTTTTCACCTAAAACAAATATAATTAGTCTATGTGACAATAATATATCAAGGGTTACCTCCATTGGTTACACAACCAGAGCTAGGCCATGAATTTCTTTATAGACCAGTCCCTATAGGATACCCCCCCACTAGCAAAAGAAGTAAAAACACTAATATCCCATAATGTTGTTCTTATTTCTTTGGATCCTACACAGTTGACGATTTCTCCTTAGCACATGAATGCTGTCAAAACCCTATCTGCTCAATTTGAAATGTGAAAGGAATATATGCATTGGTAGAACAAAAGAGGAATTGTACCCTGAATGGGTGGATGAAACACTTCCCCCTTTAAAAATTGTGAATCATATATTCCCATTATTGAATGATTCAGGGGATCCAGAATAGTATACGACACACTTTATGTCTAGGTGCACCCAATGATGGGGATCATCGATCTGTAAGAAAACTATCAACTTATATGTTTTTTATAGACATTAAAAGAACCATCATTCAATCGGTATTCCATTGTACCTACTTGATCAAACATGAGATGTGAAGATCTTCACAAAAAATCCATATATCATTTCATATATATATCATTGAATAATGTTTTCTTCAATCTCTCAAAAGGTAGAAAATAATAAAATGATAGGGTGTCATATTTTATTTCTAGGTGCAAGAGTTTGACATATTACCTCCACTTGATGGTACCACAATATGATTTATTGGGAATTTTCATTGTGAATATTAATGATGATCTATGAACACCTATTAATTTAGTAAAGTACCTAGGTGGAATTATAGATCATTCTACAATAGAATTAAGGATTGAAGATTCTATTTTCTCAACCAAAAAAACTAAAAATCAATGCTGGTATCTTAGGGGATAAGGATAGGTAGAGTGGTGGTTGTAACAGTTACCTTAATATTATCCTCCACACTAGTTCCCATTCAAAATAATGCACATACATGCATGGTATATCCTCATAAATGGAATAATTAGTAGTATTATCATCATTATGATGAATAAATGAGACAAAATTATATCAATATAGAGATTGGAGGAAAAAAGGATACTCCTTCATAGATGGGTAGGTTCCTAACTACTTCATAATAGCCTTGTAAAAAAACTTATTAAGCTTTATAAAACCAAAATAACCCAAAAAATCATCCTTTAGGTTTAAATGTATTATTGACACTTTCAAAAAACATTGGGACACATCGAACCGAAATAATTTGTTTTAAAATACATCATCTAAAAATGGTGGACTCTAGGATTGTGATGTTTGGAAAACCACCAGCATAAGTTGCATGCATTTACGTCACCACTCCATAGGGAGAGGGAGAATGGTAGGAAGTTAACAGTAAGAATGAATGAAATTTAAATGATTATATGAAAATAAAAATAGTTAATAGGACTCATGATATAATCCTGGTATAGTTTAATCCACCAAGTATGGACCAATTCACTTCTTCTTTGTTATTTCAGACTATGTCAGTATTGTTATCCTCCAAAAAGAATTATTTTAAAAAAATGATACGTCCAGAAGTTAAATAATTTTTTTTGTAAGATGAAAATTTAACAATGAAAATTTTATCTTTGACTCCCACACACTCCATGCATTTAGTCTTGATACCATGAATAACATCCGTCCAAAGGGAACCAAAAGAGTTGAACCATAAAATGGAGTCCTCATAAGATAAATAATTAATCTTTAGTTCTATTAATTCCATTAACTTAATGGATCCCTTTTCTTGTGATGAATATGTTCATGAACACACTTTCTATAAAATTGAATTGGGAACCCTTGGAAGTGGGTGTCTGAGCAGAGGATACTTTGGAAGACGCAATCAAAATAGAACCCAATACTCTAGCCATGTTCTTGCTCGGACTGTCTATGATACTAAAACTCAATGTAGATCACTGCAGTGGGGATAGAAGGAGCAGGAATGTTCTCCCATAAATTCTATTTTTTTTACCTTGAATGAATCACCCAGTAATATTTTTTAGATGGGGTAAAACTATATGATGAAACCCTATTCCATAATTAAGAAATTATTTAGTAATTGGCCTTGGTTATAGCTAGGTTATCAATAATATTTTCCCAAATTCAATCAAAAGACTATCCTAAAGAAATCATAAAGGATTTTATTAACCTGAAGGAGTTTGAAGATAAAGTTTCTACTAGTCCAAATATTTCATGTAGAGATAGATCCTGATGAGTGGAATATTATTATCTCTTTCACATAATAAGAAAAATATTTTTTTATGGACTCATAAGACCATTGCATGTGGCAGGAAAGATAAAATATATTGATATATGAAGGGCTTTCATTGATAATGGATGAGGATTAAACCTCATCTGAGTCTGAATAGTTTTTTATTAGGTTACAACAATTCCCACTTATCCCATTCTTCACTAAAGCTATATATTTATGTAAATAGGTAAAATACTCTTAGTTTAATCCTTATCGGGGTTTGGTTTTGCGGCCTCATATCAATGTCTGAATATTTGGTTATCCTGTAATTTATCTCTTTAATCATTCTACTAAGACGTCATTGGTTGCATGACAATGTGACAGTCCCCTAGTACTATAATAAATTCCCCAAATATTTCATTAATTTTCAAATTGGTTTATTCCATAGTGATAAATCCCTATTTTTATTATTTATAATTTCAATTTATTGAGGTGTGAATCTACCAAAAGGAGGGGAAAATCATGGTTGAGAGTGTCACTTGAGTAAATTTCCCAAATAGATTATAAATAAACCAAATTTATCCCTTCAAATAGATCAAACATAATCTCCGTTCCCATAAATTACATAAAATGATTTGGGTTAAAATTTTTGTTTAGGTTCAACAAACTTCGTGATATAAATTATAATTACTTAGATTAGTAGTGCTAATGAGGATATCAATTCTGCAAACAATGTTAAAATCATTATTGAAAATTCCCTCATTCCATCCCCTGATCATCTACAAGTCATCGAATAATTAGCTTAAACTAAAGAAGCTATCAAGTAAGAATAATGGAGGGGAGAGACTTCTTATCTTACTATATAATTCCCTCAAAAGTTTCATAGATTCCCCACAACATTTGTTTGGTTAGAGGAAGCTACTTCATCATTGTGATGTAAAACTATTGTCACCCTTCTTGACTATAGAAAAAATTTACTTCCTAACCTAGTTCCCCTAATTTTGATATGGAGGGGAAGTAGAATTATAATATGAATTTTAGGAAGACCTCTCTAATTCATCTCCATATCTCAAGGGTCCCCCTAACACTATTGAAAAACTCAAACAAATAAATCTGGTCCTAGAAGAGAACTTGCATCCATGTTTTATCCGTGCAACCTTGTATTATGAAAAAGTATAGCTATATACCTCACTTATTATGGAAAATAATAATGTTTTTTTATTATAATAACAGAAAAATTCTTGGCCTCTTTCCACAGGTTTCCACTCACCTCCTTAAAATTCCAAAAAGCCACTAGGTTTGCAAATAGGCAGCTATAAGGATAATGACGACACATGAAGCCAAAATAGAGGCTGAAGATGACTTGATTTTCAAGGAAAATTTCTATCTTGAATTCTAGTATATCAAATGGATAGACCATAGAGTACCTATAAATAAGATGAATGGTAAAATTGGGGAATGTATTGACTTCATAGATCTAAAATGGCCTTGTATGAAAGATGATATTCCAGTTCAGATCATATAACTACAGATTGATGCTAGATCTGAGAATTAAGACCATTACTTCATGGAAAACTGTTAAGGGTATAAAAAAATCTTAATGGCATCTAAATATATGTATTCTCTACCTTTAGACCTCTAAAAGGGTTATATTTCTATTAGTTAATTACCTTTTTATGGGAGAATTATAGCACTACATACCAATATGATATGCATCGTATCTTCAAAACCTTTTTGGTAAAGTCAACAAAATTCAATATCGATGATCTGGTGGTTATGATTCATCAGGATTATGACCACTTGGATGATATTGATAACATCTTCTACAAACTTTGACAATATAGCCTGAAAATATACCCCATGCACTATGTTTTCACTATTACTTTAGTAAAGATTCTCATCTTCATAGTATGTTAACATGTAATAAAATTTTATCCTAAGAAGAAAATGGTTCTCCTTGATATTTCTCCTATTCTGAAACTAAACGTGTATAAGTGATTTCATTTACACCATTCCAACATTATGAGTTTTATAGAAATCATCACATGAATGTGATTTACCTTCACCAGGTTGATGAAAAATGGGGTTACATATTAGAGGTCTAACATCTGTAAAGAAGCTTTCAACTGTGTCAAAAAATACCTTTTGAGTCCACCAATTCTGATGTATGTTTTTAGGGTAATCCACTCATTTTTTGGTATCATTTGAATAAATAGAGGGATATTTCTCCTCAGAAAAGAATAACACTTGGAATAAAAATTACTTATACTATCTCAGTGGAACCATTTTTGATACCAAGACTCATAATTCAGATATTGAGAAGATATATCTAGAAATAATCTTTATATTTCAAAAGATGATATGTTACCCACAACACAAAAAGACCATTTGTTATATCATAACAAAGCAATCACATACATATTTTGAGAATCTATATTGACTAGAATTTTGTCATTGTGGGAAGTTGTCATTCCATAGTTTGACATTAAGTTCATTTCATAGAAAGTGAAAAAAGGAATGAATTTGTATAATTCCTCATTAAACATATAGTTCCGGATAGAATTCCTTTGAATAATCAATTTCCTTAGAAATTGATCATATTTATTGGAGAGGGATTCTATATAAAGGATAATTATATTTATGGTTCTTCTATAATCCCAAAAAGAAAGAGATTAGAAGGCCCCATGCTTAAAAAAGTAATATTTGGAGACCTACTCATCTCTCTAGAAAATAATGTATTTTTGTAATCCTTCATATCATCAAAAGAACATAGAAATAATGAGGCAGAGTATGAATCCCTCATCAAAGGGAAAGAACTAGTACTTTTAATTCTAGTAGACTAGTTGATGGTAGAAGGAGATTCATAGTTGGTAATTCAGAAGATCAATAGCGATTATACTTTAATATATAAATAGATAATCCCCATGATTTATTATTTGTAAGGATTAATTGCAATATTCCCTTATGAATTGGGAAGATATAATGAAAATCCACCAAAATTAACTCTTTATGATGGAAGAAATCACTAGAAAGTCCTCTGTAGATTGGTCTTTAATGGAGTCCTTTTTATTTACACTGATACAAAAAACAATGATACTATCGTGAAAAAAGTTTTTATAAGAGGTGATGTAGGCCACTTTTTAGGATTTAAAATTTCCCATTAATTCGGGTGGCTTTGATAATTTTATCTTTTAATAATACAAGACTAAAAAACAATCACCAAAATGTACCATTCCTTCCAATTGTATGCCAACTTCATCCCTCAACCCCTCAAGTATCTATAGATATCCAAATACTCCTGGCCGTTTTTTATGGGGAATAGATATTATGGGGCCCTATCTATAATCTATATCCAATAAATTCAATTACATACTCACTGCTACAAACAAATCCTCCAAATTGTATGAAGAAATACAACTCAGATATTTTAGAACAAAATTCATTAAAGCTATGATAAATCCAAAATAATTAATATATTTTGTTTATATTATATGATTCAAGTGGTAAATAGAACCAAATTTAGTTTTTATGAGTTTGGAGAAGCTATGTCATGAGTATAATATGAAGTCCAGCTATTCATCTCAATACTACCCAAGAAATAATGGACAGATGGTGGCCCACAATATGAATTTATCAAGCATACTCCATATCATGATGGATAAATATGAAAGTATTGGCCCATCAAGATCTAGATTTACCTATGGACCTACCAGACTATAACCCACACCTTCATACAAGAAACCAAAAATTCATTGCTATATAGGAAAAAACAAGTCTTTACCATACAGGTCCAATTTACCTCTCTTCACATTTCATTATGAGACCAGATATATACAGATGGGAAATCCCAAAAAAAGTTGGAAGAATTTGAGTGAATCAAAAAAGACTACACACCTTTAATCACATGGATTCACACAAAAATCAGATAGCACATTATTCTAATAAGAATGACTACCTCTACTTGTTCTTCCATGGAGAGATGGTATTGGTCCATAGGGTCTCGATGATACCAAGGAATAGACCTCTAAAGAAGGATCCAAATCTAGGAGGAACCATATTCACTATATATAGTCCACTCTAACCAAGATTATTCATTTTTATTTGTGGTTGGGGATCTTTATATGTCCTTTAAAAATACAAGGTTTCTCAGTAAATACATTGTGTAGTTAACAATTTCTTTATGGATGCATGATCTTAAAAGGCACACCAAATGGCCCTCGATGTAAGACAAAAAAATACACACCCAATGTTACTGAATGTATGAATTTAAATGGAATACCAAATGGACTTAGATGAACGACATTAAGAGGAACAGAAAGTGTTCCTATATGAAAGACCATAATATTCACAACATATGGTCTAGGACGAAATACCTTAAAAGGAACACCAAATAGTCCAAAATGGAAGGTCTTAAAAGGCACACCAAATAGTCCAGTAAGAAAGACCTTAAAAGTAACACCACATGGTCATAGATAAAATACCTTAAAATGAACAAAAAATGTTCCAAGAAGAGAGACCATAAATGCAACACAAAATGGTCCACAATTCAAGACCATAAAATGTGAAAAAAATGGACCTACATGCAATATCTTAAAAGTCATACTAATTGGTCGTTCATGCAAGAACGTTAAAGGAATGCTAAATGGTCGTAGATGAACTAACTTAAAGGTCACCACAAATCATCCTAGATTAAATACCTTAAAAGGAACACTAAATGGTCTTGAATGCATGACCTTAAAAGGAATACCAAATAATCCAAGACTGATGACCTTAAAAGGAAACCTAAATGGTTATCGATGCGATACCTCTAATGAAATAACAAATAGTCATGGATGGAAAAAATTAAGAGGAACCTATTATTGTCCTAGATGAAAGACCTTAAAAGGAACCCCAAATGGTCTTGGAAGTAAGTCCTTTAATGAAACACTAATTTTTCCTTGATGTGAGACCTTACAGTCACTAAAAATGGTCTTCATCACATAAACATAAAAGGAATGAAATAAGGTCCTTGTCATATGGCCTAAAATTACAAGACACCATACATTGAGCTAGAAAGATCCAAACTACATAGAACAATTCCTAGTATCTATATGTTAAACTAGAATAAAACATCCTTTACACGTGTGATAGAACAAATATTTTCAATTATTTTATTCTGAATTTAAATTTTTTTAATCCCACCAATGTGTTATTTTAAAGAAAATTGTCACATTTTATAATTTTAGGAGAATTTCTGAGCCTAATTGAAAAAATGGCTTATTTTGGATTTAAACAGTTTTCATTTATTTTAATGTTTCAGCTATAAATTTTTTTAAACAGATCCAAATTAAACATGTATTATTTTATAGTTTTCTATGTTTGATGAGCTTCATTTTATCCTTCTATACCCAAAGCTCGATCAATTATTTGGAAGCTCAAATCTAGATCACAAATCAGGCCTCATAAACTGTGCATATAACAGCATAATTTTATTTCTGGGACCCTATCTCATACATGGCCGACCAATTTGAGCTGAAATTTTAGATGGAGCTGGAAGACATAATGTGTAAGAACATTCATTAAGATATTCGTGTCTGTATCTTTCGTTTTCAAGGCCATTAATGCATTGGAAATTGGTATATTGGAATACAAACCATCGTCCATGCCAGATTACATGTCATTACTTAGGCACCATATCTCTCTCCAAACATGGACAATCAAGATGAAATTTATAGGGTAGAGATAGGAGAAGCAATTTAACAACTTTCAAGAAGGATCTATTCCCAAACTCCGTCAATAATGAGGCCATCCACACGCATACATCTGATGGACATATTTTGGAGCCAAAATGTCATTCCCTCTCCCTATAAAAGAGTGTTTCCTTCTCATTTCAAAGGGTTGGAAACTTAGGAATAGCCATTATTTTCCATTTTCTATAGTTTAGTATTTTTTTATTTTATTTAATTCTGTAATTGCATTACATATTTTTATTTAAGTGTTCTTCTTTCTCTCCATTTCATTCTCCCTTTTGTTTTCTCCCCTGTTTTCTTTCCATTGTGAACTCTTATGCTCATGATCATCAGTAGCTAAACCGAGGAATTTCTCGAGGGAGTAATTCATTGGTGAACCCAAGTCTATTATCATTAATGTTTTATTGTTTATTATTTACTTAGAGTTTTTATAAGGGGGATCATAGTTGGTAAGTCACCTTTGTGTCTCCACTTGACACCAAAAACATGGCTTTCACTTCTGTCACATTCTCCCTTGATCAAGGAGGTGGATGTACGGTCACTCAGCGAGCATTGATTTTATTGTATGTTCACAACCATAGGAATAAGAAGATGTCCATTCATAAAATGGACCATGTTCATTAAGTAAATTGGAATCTAAAAAAAGAGATGATGAAGGTTCACTCTGGATAATCTTTTGAGATGATCTCCTTTCTTCTAAAATCATTCTGTTTGCATTCATTCTGTTTGCATTGCATTGCATGTTTAATATTAGTTTTTTTTTCATTACCATTTTCTAAAATCTCATTTATGGTTATTTTATATCATATATATATATAAAGTGAATTATAATTAGTGAGTGATTGACTGCAAAATCTCTTTAAGACATCGACCAAGGTCTGCCCTTGTGCTGCACTTAGTATAAATATTTTTGAGAGCGTACACGACAACGGTTCATCAAATTGGTGCCATTTCCGGGGAGTCAAGTGGTCTTTAATAACTATGTTTATTCACATATCATAAATTATTTTCCTTCCTTTGATTTAAAAACACAAAAAATCATAAATTTCAAAAACTTAAAAGAATATCTCTGTTGACGATGAATTTCAATTCAAATTATTAATCATGGATGGACCAATCAAATGTGCATGAAGAAGTTCAATATTATCCTGAATCCCAAATTCAAGAACTTAAAGAAGAAATAAAAAAACTGAAGAGAAAATCTAAAATGGTTGAAGCATATATCCGTTCAATGATGCAGCAACCCGAACTAGAACCAGAACCTGAACGAGTTGTGGAAGAGATTTCACCAATCATTTTTTACATTAAAGAACCTAAGGACGGTGAGAAGGAGATACTAAAGGATTTAATCATATCATCTCATACTCAAACATTGCTTGAGGAGGTCCATCATGTTTACATTCTAGCTGATACACATATGAGAGATCAACATTTTTTGAAAAAATCTTGGAATAACTTTGTTGAAGAAAATCAGCAACTTGATCTTCCCATGATTGATAATGAACAATCAGTACCTTTTGACCTCTCTATTACTTTGTAAGATTAAGAAGAATATGCACCAAATGAGATAGAGTTTCCAATGTTTTTTCTTGAAGAGATCAATTTTCAAGCTGACTTCCTTGAAAGGGAAGATTTCTGTATTGATTCGCCATGTTTTAATTTTATTCAAACTGAATTGTTTTCTGACTTCTCCTTTACCAAAATTTCTGATACAGTACAAATGGAACAGACCTTAGATGATACAAAATAAACCACTGAATTGGTGGTGATCAGGGAAGTTGAGCCGGAGAATCTGGTGGTGGTGCGACTACCTCCTCTACATCAACTTTCATACCATATGGAGGAGGACACCACAGAAGTTCACAGGGTGTACCCTTATTTTATATTACCTCCCACTCTAGATCTTAAATTCTCTTTGTATTATTTTTTGGGGGTTTGGAACTTTCTTATTTCCTTTTGGGTTCTCTATTCTTGGTTTCTACTGATGTACACTGGGAAAAGACACTTGTGGTTGTTTATCTCATTGAAACCACACCCACCATCTGATGGGGGATAATCTACTGCAACTGCCTAACTAGGGGAAGTAAAAACCTAGCGTCCTATTGGGGTAAAACCAAGAATTATCTCTTTTCTATACCTTTTATCTTTGGTTTTATTTATTTTTATTATTTTTTGTCATTTCTTTTGTTTGTGCATTCATTTTATTTTTCATGTGTTTTTTTTTGAAATTTTCTTTTTTTCCTTTTTCATTTTTTTGGTGTGTTTTTAGGAATCTTGATCTGAATTTAATACTTAAGAGTATTCAAACCATCTTGGTATTTTTGGAACATTTATTTATTTGAGTATTTTAGGAATTAAATGATTGCTTAATGGGTTTTGTTTCTGATTTCTTATCTTTTCATTTGATAACTTTTGATTGACTGCGAAAATCATGTGCACTAGTGCCGTCCAAATTCAAAATCATTCCCAACCCGAGAGGTTTCTAAACCTATTTTAAATATTCTTACATTTATCTTTTTCTTAATAGTCTTGAGACATGTTTTGTGATCTAGAACTTTCTATTTTTTTCTTTTTCAAATCTGTTAGAGTTCATGGAATGTGTCAAGTATGATTGAGGCATCACTTTGAAAGCCCCTTTTGCATTAAACTCTTATTTTGGCCTACCTTTACATATGATATTCTTTAACACCCTAGTATCCATGAAATAAATTGTTAGGGAGCCAATTTACAATCCATTTATCCCATCCTAATCTTCTCTAGAAGTTAAATGCATGATTATTTTTGAACTCAAGTGTGGGGGAGGGAGAAGATGGGTTTTGTTTTGCTTTCCTCAAGAATCTGTTTGAGATGAATTGAAAGTGTTTCCATATTTATTGCTGCTTAGGTGGAATAAATTTAATGATTGAAAGAAGTATGGGTGGCCCAAAATATAATTACACATATGGGCTGGGTGTTCACCAATATTTTAAGATCCAAAGCTGCCTCTATTTTCCTTAAAAACATGATTCTGAAGAGAAATCCAGATTTGAATTCAAGCTGAAACATTGCTAGAAATGGGGAAAAGCTGAATGAAAATCATTGATGCTAAAATTCTAACTGTGAACTTCTAAAAAGAAGAGGTTAATGGAGGTGATTCATTTTTGAACTGACCAAGGAGCATACCATTCTTGATAAAAACTGTTTTCATGCATTTACTTCACTTTCGAGTATAACCCTCCTCATTCTACCTCAGATGAAATTGCATTTAAAACCAGCAAACCCTAAGCCTCAGAAAAACCCCTGAAAAATATCTCACGATTGACACAATTTCGACTCTGTGAATTGGAGATATTGGGAGGATATCAAGCCTATGGATATCAAACATGTTCTTGAGAATGAGAAAAACTCCACATTAAAATATCCTTGAGTGAAGAGAGAAATATTTTTCAGGGGAGGATGGTAAAACTTGCATGTGAGGATTAACATAAGATTGAATGGATTCACATGATTTTTCAGGAGTTATGAAATTATGATCCATTTAGGAGGAATTATATTTTCTCTGATATGATAATTGAGTTGTGTTGTTATTTATGCTTTGAGAAGTTTGTTTTTGACCATGGTATAAGATGATTTCCCAGGAGTGTAATGTTTAAGTGTGGGGGAATGGATAGAACAAATATTTTCAATTATTTTATTCTGAATTGAAATGTTTTATTCCCACCAATGTGTTATTTTAAAGGCAATTGTCACATTTTATAGTTTTAGGAGTATTTTTGTGCTTAATTGGAAAAATGGATTATTTTGGATTTAAACAGTTTTCATTTATTTTAATTTTTCAGACATAGCTTTTTCTAAACTGATCCAAATTGAAAAATCCTTGTTTTTTCGGTTTCTATGTTCTATGAGCTTCATTTTATCCTTATGGACCCAAAGATCAATAAATAATTTGGAAGCTCAAATCCAGATCACAAATCAGGCCTCGAAAACTATGCATAGAACTGCAAAATTATATTTATGGTCTCCTAACTAATAAATGGGCCACCCATTGGATCTGAAATTTTAAATGGATCTGAAATACATCTATAGGAAGAACTTTTATTAAGCTATCTGAGTCTGGATCTTTCGTATTCAAGTCCATTTATGGGCTGGAACTCAGTGTATTGGAATACAAATAGTCAACCTAACCAGATTAAATTCCATGAGTGAAATGACCATATATCTCTCCAAACTTGGAAATTCAAGCTGAAATTTTGTGGGAAGATAGAAGAGAAGTAATTTAACAACATCAAAGAAGGATAAATTCCCAAATACTGTCATTAATGAGGCCATCCATGCACATACATCCGGTGGAAATATTTTGGATCCAAAATATCATCCCCCCTCCCTATAAAATAGTGTTTCTTTCTCATTTAAAAGGGTTGGCGACTTAAGAGTATCCTTTGTTGGAAATTTTCTATAGGTTAGTATTTTTTTATTTTTTTTTCATTTTGTAATTTCATTACATATTTTTATTTAAGTGTTCTTCTTTCCCTCCATTTCATTCTCTCTTTGTTTTTCTCTCCCCCTTTTCTTTCCACTGTGAACTCTTATGCTCATGATCATGAGTAGCTAACCCAAGGAATTTCTCGGGGGAGTAATTAATTGGTGATCCCAAGTGTTTGATCATTAATGTTTTATTTTTTCTTATTTATTTAGAGATATTCTAATGTAGATCATAGTGGGTAAGGCGCCTTTGTGTCTCTACTTGCCACCCGAAGCTTAGCTTTCCCTTCTGTCATATTCTCCCTCGATCGAAGAGGTGGATGTACGGTCTCTCGGTGATCATTGATTTTATTGTATGTTCACAACTATAGGTATAATGGGATGTTCATGCATACTAGGGAGTATGTTCATTAAGTAAATTGGATACTAAAAAAAGAGACGATGAAGGTTTACTATGGATAGTATTCCGAGTGGATCTCCTCTCTTCTAACATCATTCTATTTGCATTTATTCTATTTTCATTGCATTTCATGATTAACTCTATTACCCTTCACATGGAGGGGTAAAACCTTTGAGTGATCGGCGAAGGGGAAGTTTTACTTTTGTATTGTCATAGTTTTGTTCTTAAATGTAAAACCCTTTTTTCTTTTGAATGACATCAATTATCACTTTTTACCAACTATCTTAATGCGATCGTGTTTATATTTTGGTGTATTAATTTATAATAAATTTGGTTAAAGACTTTTAATCTCCCTCTACCTAGTGCAATTTGTCTCGATCGAACATATTGTGTTAGGTGGTGAGTGTCCAGCGATCTTTGGCACGTGTGTGGAATTAGTGGATTTTTTCTAGAGTTCTAAGGAGCCATAATTCCCGATAGGGACTTGCCTTAGTTGTTAGGGACTATTTATGATCTTACATGCAAATATGAGGGAGTTCCATTTTCTTCTTTAACCAAGGATGATATATAAAACGATTGACGAGTCTTTCATTTTTCATTCAAAAGGAAGGGAGGGAATATGATTCTTTATTACTATGATGAAATTGAGAAAGTGAATCCTACCCTGACCCCATCACTCTCTTCATCCATTAGTATTCAACCTTTATTTTTTATTTCTTGCTTTATTTTTCAACTCAAAAAATTTCAAAAACAACCATTTCTTATTTCTTAAATTTAAGTGAAAAACATAAATGTTGTGCACTCCTCTCTGAAGACAACTTAGGTTAACCACTCTACTATATTTTAACTTATGTATTATTTGTTTTTTCCACTCCCCATGACAGGAAGGTGTCAACATGATAAAAAATTTCATGGCTCACATCCATGTAGAATGAAGTAAAACATAATAACATTTCAGCCCCTACATTTGTGGATCACAATCCTTGGTTTTGGTCTTCCACCACACACCTACAAAAGAAGTTTATCATTGTGCGGAATATACACAAGAACTATATGTGGATTTATTCCCACCATGATGAGATATATAGTGATTCTTGTACCCAATGTGTTGGGCCATTCACAATAATTAACCACCCTCCCCCATGTATGGTTCCAAACTATGTATGAAACATTTCTCCTCATTCTTGTGTAATATTGATATGAAATTATAATTCCTTACTCCGAAACAATCCTTACAAAAGATCAGACTTCATTTCTAGGTATACTTAATTCTCCATGAGATTTCACATTCTATTAGTTATTAAAATTTTAATTCCTAAGGATTTACTTGTTTTGAGAATGCGTAGGAAAACCATTATCTATATTTTCATAAGTCTTCTTCAAAAGTCCAATCAACTAGGGGCACATTCATCCTTTATAGAAAAATCATATGTCTCGGTAATCCCTAAAATCATCAAAATAGAAACCTATTTTCGAACATGGTATGTGGTTATTCCTTACATACATGTAAAATATCACTTTTGGGAGTCAGAATCCCTCATATTGTGGATTACAACATTCCACTATTGTTCATGAAAATGATGCAACATTCATGGAAAAATCATAATGAAATGGAAAAGAAATAATATTTTGGTCAAAGACAAATGAAATTAAATTATAGAACTAAAATCCATACCATAAGATATTAAACAACATGGTACACATCCTAGTTGTATGATATTAAACTGCATGATTCATTAACCCTCATTAGGGATGAAATTTTCTCAAGATATTTTTCATGCAACAAATCATCGAGAAGAAATATGTAAAAATTGGTGGTGATTACATCAAGACAAGTAGTGACACCTATATCATGTATTCCAGTCCAAGCTATTACAACAAGAAAAATGATTTTTTCTTCCTTTCATGGCCACAACCATGAATTGGGTGAAATGTTTTATATTTATCCCAAGAACACTCCTTCCTAAGTGTATTATCTAAATAGTATACACCCAAACTTTACATAGAAACCAGATTTGTGTAGGTGTAGTTTCTCATTAATGGATAGTTCAGAACTATCTTTTCCCTTATTTTTGAAATTTATTCCATTCACAATCCTGCCTACCTATTTTCAAAACAAATATGAACCATCACAAAGTCCCCTTGTTCATTGATGACTGAATGTCTAATCCAAGTGGAAACCATTTTTTGGATATGCATGGATACACTGTAGCTTTGATTTGGGTATGTTATATCTAAATTCCATTTAACTAGAGAACACATTTGTGTGACTCTGAATTTAAATGTTTTTATAATTCAGCCTTAGGATGCCTGTCCACCAGAGGCTCATTTTTCCTCAATAGAAACAACTTCTACCACCTTAATCCCCTATTAATTTGTTGATGGGAAGAACTTTTTAAAAATTTTCTGTGGTCACTCCAGCATACTTTTCCCATATAATGTTTCCTATCTTAGAATAAAAAAATCATGACATAATATTAACCTTTGTGTACCTGAAGAATGTTAGAACAATCTTGGCCAGAAAACCATGCATGGTTCATCATCCCCTAACTCATGGTGATGGTTGTTTGACCTAAATCACAATTTGTATTAGTCCTTATTGAAAGTCTCTAACCTGAGCATGGGGAGGGACGTAATACTTTTCCGGTTGAAAACCCCAAGGGAACCCTATTTAAATGTTTAGTATAATCTCACTAGACAAGAACTTCTCATTGTTTTGTCGAATTTTTTTTAGTGGATAGAAAGATGTATTCAAAAAGTTATGACTAATATTCATAAAGGGAGACGTCAAGAAAACTCCAGTCACCCACTCTTAGCCTTCTTTATGTCTAACATATAAAAAAATTATTGTGATGATGAAAGAGACTCATAATTTCAAATAATTCTTTGGGAAATTCTTGCAAAAGTAGAACTATACTATCTTGGTTTACATGACTAGGCAAAACACATTTTTCTCTTATTCATATAACTATAATTATATCATCTTGACCAAAAAGGAATTCAATTAAATGATCCTTTTTCAGTGTTATTTTATGGTTATAATAAGTATAATAAAACATAAATAGGTGGTCATGGAATAAAAACTCATTTCATTTATTTTTGAATATTCAAAGGAACTTCCACAAGATAGAGTCTCTCCACCATGTTTTAAAATTTATCCTCGATATAGGGTTTAATCTTTTGAAATGAGGATTGGGAATTATAAACAAAATTTCCAAACCCATCAAGCTATGTGGAGATGACATATTACCATGAAGATGTTTCTCCTTCTCCATATTTACCAAATATTCTACTCATGTTCAGGAAATATTCAACTTTTGGTGGATTTGGACCATCTCTTGAATTACAACATCTAATCCTTATTAAAGGTGTACCATTTAGAGATATTTCTTATCAATGTGAAACTAATTG
The DNA here is from genome assembly GCA_963277665.1 of Viscum album. Lineage (NCBI taxonomy): Eukaryota > Viridiplantae > Streptophyta > Magnoliopsida > Santalales > Viscaceae > Viscum > Viscum album. Next base: position 1,368,771,477 of record OY728163.1, on the reverse strand, counting down.
TCTTACAATTATATATAATTTCTTTTCTTCTCCTATGATATAATAACAATAATATCATCAAAATATTCCACTAGATTCACCTTATACTTCTACAACCTTTTATCCTCTTATTTTCATAGAATGATTGACTTAAAAACTTGGGGGATGGTCTAATTATTTAATCCTACACACCCAAAAATAGAAGGCATGGTAGGGAGTTAGTGAATTCATGATAGAAAACCTTCATGTAACAATTATGAGATTAAATTCCATTTGTCTTTATAGGAAAAATGAAATGAGACACAAAAAGAATATTGAACCTGTTATTTTGGTTCAAATCTAATTTTATAGGGGGGTTATGTACTCTGGGATTAATGATTAATCTGGGGAACCCTCTTCCTCTCCCTTAGAAGTCTTATCAACTTCACCTTCTACTATTGGTAGAAATGGGATGTAGCATCCTTCTTCAAGATCATTCATTGATGTAGATGGAACTGGATCAAATATTATACTCAGGTTAACATATAGTTATAAAAAATATAAGGGGAAGGGGGATGATCGATGTAGTTAATAACACTTACATGTCGATGGATAGGATGTTGGAATTTAATGCCTCTATAACACTCTCAATATCAACTTTCTTATTAATTATGTCTTGATGAAGAATATTTCATGAGTTTTGTTAGAAAATGGGATCGATGGTCCCTGATAATCTATCACATTGGTGAAATATTTGATTGTTCCCTCAATAACAGAAGGATGGAAATTGATTTCTTAGTCAGGCATCTCCATGATTATATTTTCAAGGGAAAAATATGTACTGGTCAAATATCCATGATTATTATATCATAATTAATGTTTTGTTGTGTTAAAATAAAGAGTAACATGTTTCCTGATATTTATTGAATTCCTAAAACTCTTCTAAAGGATCCAGATTTTTATTATATGATTGAATGTCTTTAACTATAATTTAGAGATTTATCATTACTTGAATTAATTCCCCAACCCCATTGGTAGCCTCTCCCATGGGGAAACATGATAAATCATGCTCATGGCCCAGTAGCACAGCCTCCTTCAATGACCTAATGCCCAGATAAACTTCCTATGAGACAACAGTTGGGTCAGTAGTGGTTATCAAAAGGTCCTATAGTGTAAAAAAAGATCTAAAATACCATAAGGATTAGAATTAAATGTTTGGTACATGACACATTATGAGGTGAATCATAAATTACCAGAATCTTCCTCCCACTCTATCGTAACAGGAAAAAATATAGCTTCATTACGTGAAACAACTCTGATAAAAGGAACTGACTCGCCAACATAATGATGGGCCTTATCTATAAAATTCCCTTAAGTCCCTAAAGGGTCGGTACGACACCCCTTGAGGTAGGAATGTGAATAATATTCATTAAAATTAATGAACAATTATATTAGTACGTCAATCAAGTTAAAGGGATGAATGAAATAATGGATAATTATTATGGGACATATCCTTGACGGAAATATTTTTCCATTTTTATTTATTAATATGAGATTATGAATTTACCTTATCAGTATTCATGAATATTGGAATTGGATGTGGAAAAGGATCACCAAACATCTCCTCTTCCATTCTTCATCGACCATATATAACTCTCTAGGCTCATGAGTAGACTCAATAACTCTGATCGGGGTAGCCATCGAAGTATATCCTGTTGAGTCTAGTTCTGATGGATAATTTCTATAAAATCTAGAGTGGATCCTTATTAGAAGTTAATACTAGTTAAAATATAGTTACAGATAAAAATGGAGGGAAATAATATTACTTTATAACCATTAACAAGGTCATTGCATTCATCATTGTATGGGCCAAATAAGCCCTCAGCGGAACCTCGACCAGTTTATTGGTTATCGAAATTTTGGATAGGATCTTATCATCAGTTACATACATCAAAATATCTAGATCCAAAATATATTTTCCAACATAAGAAAAACTGGTTAGAGGTTGAATATTAGAGGGAGATTGGATATCCCCAAGCTATGTGATACGTATCCCAGTTTGGAGAAATACCCATAAAACACTGATGTCCTCAGTTACTCTTTTCCAAGGATGGATTTTGATATGTTTGAAAAAAACCATTATTGGTCAGCAAGACAATGAATAAGGCACACTCGATTTTTATTTTAAGTCTCTTTTATGCCTCACTACATGGGAAGGAGGATGGGTAATTGTAGTCTAGGTCTTATCCCAGTGATGATGATTACGTTCCTTGGCTTAGATGATGTGGTATTTTCATCTCCTGATTAATCTGTATCCCATGCCCAAGATCATTTTGATGTCTTTGGAGCATCAACAACATCCCCCTCGGCATGATCATTACTACCACAATTTATACATTCCGAAATATTTATAGCCTTAACGTGTGGGATGTTTTCTATTAAAAATCCATTAGGGTGTCCAGAAATATAGGTGCTAGCATAAACTAATTTTAACCCAATGGATGCACATGACAGAGGTATTTCTATCAATGCTTGATACCTTTGGGGACTTTTCAATCCAAAATTGATCGGTCCCCATGAGGTGTTTCTGAAACAAAAAATGGTCGGGGGTATACATTCATCTATTTTAAACACATGAACGAGAAGACAAGTCAATATCGATATTAGGCTTCACATACGATCTCACTGTCAATATAGGATTCCAACACACTATCTGAAAATGTGATCATATATTCCTTTTATTAACTATCAACTTGGTCATTTCCAATGAAAAATACTGTAGGAAGATCACTGTATAGGATGAAGTTAACCTATAACATTATGTTCATATTCTTGAGGGATTCACCATATTTTAGAGATAAAGGATGAATAAAATATATATCCTGAATGAATAGATACAATTGGTCTTCATGGAATTAAACCCCATCCAACATGTCATATGAACTAATGTCTGCTTAGATCCACACCCACAACACCTGAAGCGGACTAGAATTTTTTTTGGGGCCTTCCCAATTTTTAACTGCAATAATAAATGCTAGGTTTTTTCTAGAATAGTGGAAACCAACCCTATGTGGCTATCTTATTGTAATGATTCCTCTATGAAAAATGTCTCTGGCCTCACAACCAAATTATATTCATGGACCGATAACAAATAGGTTCTAAACCACATTAAAAGAAACCCAAAAATTCTAGTACTTATATAGATATAAAACATGTCTTTAGAACCCCATAATTCATACCAACCTATCCCCAAGGAAGGATATAATTTTTATGGAATTCTCAGATTCTTCAATGAAGGGATTATTATTGGGAACTAGTAGGTTGGACCATATCCATTTATCTAGAGGAAGGCCTTCAAGCTTACTTTGGTATATGAATTTTCATTTTGGAATGTCTCTTCCTTCAAATATTCGAGTATATATTTAACATCTTTCATGATGAAGATGGAATTCATTCAAAATTATACCCTATTTCTTTAGATGGGTTGACTGAATCCTGCATATATCGAAGAATGTTTTCTCTAAAAATCATATAGAAATCCAATAACATAATGTTGACTTCTCCAGGGGTTAGATTGAAGTCATTCATTTAAGGGATCCAATGGATAATTAAATAAAAGATTATTTCTTAATATTTTTATACATAGGTCTCAGCCATCTAGAATGATACAAAGATTCTGACTTCATTCACCTCAATCTTGAACTCTATAAAATTTTGGTGCACCCACTATGCAAACAACAAATAAGGCTTGACTCTCCCTCTAGAACAGAAGTACGAATCCTCCTTCCAGCTTTTTGATTGATCTGTTTTGGGAGAAAAGAGGATTTCTTTGGTAGCAATGAGGTTATGACTCCTGAGTGTGAGGGTTAATATCTAGGGAACATAGGATATGGTTCATTGTAGACGTAGTGAGAATTATTATTTCACAATTAAATGTACATTATTGTGGGATATTTTTGGTGGTATAACAAGTGTACTCCATGAAAGAGGAATTCATTTAATAACTCTATGGCTTTGTGATACAAGAATATCTCAGAAGTCCATGTTCATACAATCAAATATTATCATTTTATGGGTACCTTCACAGGTATTTATTCTAGTATTTTCTATACACAGAGGGATGGAGTTTCAGATATCATTATAATCTAGTACAACCATTTTATAATTTCTACAATACATGTAACATCTTTTTCATTGGAATCCTTTTGAGTACCAATTGAAAATATGAATTGAGATTTTGATTTTTTTATTAAAGATAAAATTTCTCTTTTGTAAAATTATAAAATTTATGTAGAGGGGTGACCTCACATAGGTAGAATTTCCATTTGACCCCACACTGGTCAAATTACCATGTGGCCTCATCCAGTTCTGTCGCTAAATATACCTATGTTGTACCAATGAAGTTATACCATGTTTTTTTCATGATAGGATTGTTCGAAAGGCAAAAGAAAATGAAATTCATGAAGAGATAATGTAAAGCACAGATGAATTGAATTAAAAGAGAAAAATAACAATGATTCTTGATGAAGGAAACAATAGGTATTCAAATCTATTAATGGTCACGGTTTCCATGCTTGAAAAACCTATGTGGAAGTCATACATTGTCAACCTACATAGATGACCTACATGGATGACATAGTTGAGCAACCTTTGTATTTGGAATATTCACTCTATTTACCTTCCAAACTTTTATATAAGGATAAATTGATGATTTTTTATAATCCAAAAACAAAATATACTTAAATATATCCAGATGAATATGTGAATACTAAATCAACATTTTACCACTCTCTACCTTAGGATTTGAGTATCTTCTTCCAACTTAATCCAATCCTGAGCGGGGGGGGGGAGGGATTTTTGACAATAATTTTTTTAAATGGGGAGAAAAGATTTAATGGAATCCAAATAAATTAGTAAAGGAGATAACATGATTTAAGTAACTCATCTACGACAACCAACTTACAACCCTCCTAACTTCCAAGAGGCCGCTGCATACCTTGTTGCATGGACCAGCCAATGAAACTACACCTGTATGAAGGTCCTGTATGAGACACATGTATGATGGATCTGTGTGAGTGAACTCCTTCACCCTGATTTCCAATTAGACATATATATAGGAAAATAGGGATCTACATTTGACATGACTGAATAATGAAGTTACTACTTAAGAATATTCTCCCCCTTGTCCCCCACCTACGTTCTGCAACACCTCAGGTAGTTCATTGAACCTAGAAAAAGGGATATTTAGTAATAAATAATGAATATACATCTATAAAAGTCAAGAATATCATGAACCGTGATAGGAAAAACTCCAACCTAGTGAAAAGTAATATGTGGATGAATCCCCCACTACTCAAATCATTATTTATATTCATCAAAAGACACATGAGGTGACCCATGAATCATAGAGAAAGTTGTTGATGAAGTGTTTTTACCTGTTTTCCCATTTATGAATGGCATGTCCATATTACCCAGGTCTACCCTATGTGATGCATATTCAGCTCAACCAACCCTCACCCATGAAAACCACATTCATCTCACTCTGACCTCACCTATAAAAGAAAACATCATCTTGCATATCCTTAACTATCATGAGCCATCTTTTGAGTCATCTTACTTACCACTAATAGTGGTAAACCTCTTATGATAGATAATTCATTTGAGGGGGTCCAAGAAGTTGAATCCCCTAAAGCCTCTATGTATGTATAACCATGGTATATGTAATTTTATCATGTCTTATCAATTATACATTCCCATGGTAATGAAGTTCCTACATTTATCGTACCCTATAGATTAGAGTGTTGGAGTTCTTTCAAATATACATTGTTATAGAAATGAGGATCCCAACCATATAAAAATTAAAAAGATCTTGAGTGTGGAAATAATATTGGATATGGGAAAACAAAATAACTTTATCTCTCAATGATTCCCCTGAGTGATTCCACCGACATCTATCAGCAGACATTATGAAAAATTTCTAGTTAGGGATTCCTTTTACGGATCGTTCTCTCACATTCCCTCAAGAAACCTAACCTTGTTTAAGCCCCTGGTTTTTCTTATAAGATATTCTCCTAGATTCCATAGTCCAGAACACATATACATGTGGAAGAAAGAGATTGTGTGGTTTTTTATATCTTCTAATTCGTCTAGTTTCTCACATAGAGAATGAATCATGTGGTATTAGAGGTTATTGATGATCACGACAACCATACAATTAAGAACCATCCCTAGGAGAGGAATCCTTCAACATATCTACCTCTCACCTTCCCATTGGGCCACATGTTCAGTGTAATACCCAAAATCATTTCACTACATAGAAGGGACATGTTCCCAAGGACGTAACCCCATTTTGACTCTTCAAGATGAGTAAGACTAAACCATTAAAACTATATGGGCTTTCATTCCCATAAAAAAGGGATACATAGGAATCCTCACTGAGGTCCAAAAGCCAACACCCCAAAGCTAACCTATAATTATCAAGTCTATATTCCTAGTAGGTTCTTATCCAACCTTGGTGGATTATTCCCATTGATCCCCCTCCGTCCACTTCGACATAACTTCCACACTAGCCCTAGACTAGGAAAATTTCTGTTCGATTCCCTTTATATATGAAATCAAACGATATGGTTTTCTCCCCATCACATGAACTTAAATATTATAATGTTCTTTGTTATGTGGAAACAAACTAAATCATTTGTATTTCCTTTAAGAAGGATATGTATGAAGAAAATCTCAAGAGCTTTGTCTTGAAATAAAAAAAACCCCATTTCCCCTGGTGATGATAAAATCCAGAATACCACACATTCTTGTATAAAAATAATCATCATAATAATAAATGACATAAGAATCTCCAATATGTTAAAAAAAGTGAACCATCAACATAAAATCTCAGAAACATTCAAATGTAGAAGAACCTCATATACATACAGATGATTTGAAAGCCAATACATGATAACCATTGATTGTTAATTTATAGGAGATGACTTTCATATATATTATTTAAAAAATACTTCATAAATATGTCTTAAATCTATATGAGAGTCCAAAAGTAGGTAGTAATTCTCCCCAAAAGGATGTGATGAGCAGGACCTCCCATCCTATGCTCCATTATGAGTCCCTAAGCATTTTTAGATCAATTTCCTAATGACCACATGCCTTTAAAAATCAGGTTTGAGAAATATCTCATATAAGGGAAACAATGGGTGTTTTTGGTTCCATATAAATAACCAGTTGTAAGCTACTAGAACTGGTCAAGCAATATGTGTCTAATGTGAATGGTTGTTCCCACACCACCAAAAAAAGACACTCACACCCCACATGGTTCTCTGGAAAGAAACAATATATAAATATATTTAAATTAATTATATGTTAGATATGATATAATGATCATTATCAAAAGATAAGATAATACATAGTTTTGTTTCATAAAGATCATTTAAAAATGGAAACATTAATCTTGAGTACCTATGAATTACCATCTCCATGATTGTAACATAGTGTATTTTTCATAACTATATTCCTGGTGGGTTTTAATATTATAATTGATGAATAAAGAAATAATTATAAGATTATTATTATTTTGGATAAGATTGAATAATGAACTATTTGACCTTATTGAACATACTATAGTCATTTTGGTCTTTTGAACCAAAGGTAATCCAAATTTCCAATGTGATGAAAACTAATAATGTAAATAAACAAAACATGGTAATATATAGAATAATTGTTATAATAAAATTTATTTTTTAATGCAAATAATTTACATATGTTTGATTTCTTGGAAGATATAGAACATACATGATGAGTTGGAATTGAGGTAAAAGATTTTTATGTCACTTTTATTTCTTTGATACCCATTCCATATTAACCACTTCTTTATTTTATATACTGTATATACAACCCATTAGTGTATTTTAATATGCCTGTTATGATGTTTATAGGGATTTATATATCTAGATATGATTATTTTTCTTGGGTATTATGAATAAAATTTTACCACAATCATACGGGGATTTTTCTATAATCTCATTGTTTATCAGGATTGTTTAGGATTATGTTTTTATGATAAAATATTATCATATTCATCACATGAGACTCATAAGGTTATACTAATTTTTTTATTTTTTGTAATACATATTTTCCCTACATTTTCTTCTTCTTAAGAACTCAAGAAACCACAATTGTAACACCCCAGGTAAATAAAGAATATGACATTTTCTTATATATCCAAATTTGTGAATAAAATATTAAAATGACTTTAAAAGGGGATGCTATGCTCGATGGTGTACCCAACACGCAACAGCGAGTTTCTTGGGAATCTTACGTTGCACTCTAATAATAAAATAATATTATTTTAAATGGTTGTTAACATGTAGCCTTTGTATTGGCGAGAATGGATAGAAATAAAGAAAATATGATTATATATGTTTTTAAATGTTTTTACATTTATCCAATAAAAGATAATGGCTTAAAATACGGAAAGAATTCAATTTTAGGCTTTTCTACCCTAATTTTCACTAAAGGTTCACATTTCACCTTTTGATGGGGAATTGTCATTAAATATAGTTTTGATCACTCTTATACATTATTTTGGACCAAATAAAACTCTTCTTTAGAATTGGGACATCAAAATTTACTTTGTGTAAATTTTTGGTATCTTTCCGATAAAGTTCATTTTTTTCAATGATTAGTGTAAAATGTTGTATTTTAATTCAAAACCTCTCTTTAATATAATTTATTTATATGATTAGATTATCTTTTGAATTGGTTTTAAAGTTAAATTATAATATATTTTTACCATTAAATCCAATAGTGGTCGTTTGAATTAATTTCACTTTGAAATCAGACTTAAACTAGTGTCAATCTTTTGATACTTATTGTTTCATAAAAACACGCTATTTTCTTTGACAGCGGGAATTAATTATTAAATTAATTAATCTGACTTATATGTTTTGAATTTTGTAAAATAGACTTCATTTTTGATTTCGGAATATCAAATATAGCTTATGGTGAATTTTTGGGATTTTTCTGAAAAACATCAATTTTTGATGAATAGTGAAACCACTAAGTGGTACTTATAAAAACTGATTTTTCCATTTAAATGAAAATTTTTCCATCTTTGTGTTTTAAATTTCAAAAAAACAACATACATGGTTGTCATTAAGAAGTAAAATGTGGTTCAATGGGATAAAAATAATTTTTTGGTGAATAGTAACTTATTAAGTTTTTAATCGCGATTAGTGGTAATTAGTCTAGTTTAAGGTAAAAATAATGCTTTAATAAAATAAGATGAGATTGACACATGTCCTACCCTCATTGGTTGTGTCATGTCCGACCAAGACAAGCCATGGGTCAACTTGGGGACCCCATGGAGACACTTTGGTTGGGAAATGACATAAATACCTTTTTATTTAATGTAAAAGTCAAAATGACACAAACATCATATGTTTTACGAAAACAATTTTTACATGGGGTTATAATGATCATATTTTTGATTCTAAATAGTCATTGGAAATCTAAAAAGATTTCCTACACCATACTAGTTTTTTTTATAATTTTTAGACATTAAATAAATTAAATTATTTATGACATCATAATGATGCAGCGATGACATCATTATCTGAGGATTTAAATAAAATGAGAAGATAATGTAAACTCTATGACCTACACATGTAAAAAAATTATTGGATGGGTGGATTTAAAACCCTTACCACCTTATCCACTAATTATATCAATGTGGGACCTTTTAAAACCGAAACACATTTTCAAATAAAGTAATATTGCTTACTTTCAAAAAGTGCCCCTCCTTTCCTCTTATAAAAGGCCCCCACCTCTACCTCATTTCACACACTCCTCAAGACTTTGGCTCGGCCAACCCCTGCCCATTTACTCTCTCCACATCCCTCCACTCATCATAGAAGATTCCCTTTGGGAAGAATCCTTTCAAAGGAAGCCTTTAGGATCAAATCAAAAGGAGTTACACTTTTAAAGGTAATTCATTCTCTCATGTTAATTTGTTTTATTTTGCTTCTCCAACCCACTAAACTCTTTTTATTTACTTTTTTTGTAACAACACCAGTATCTTCAATATACTAGTATGTTTTTATAAGATTTATTCGATCTACACTCTCACACAACTACATCAAATGGTTAAAGAACATACGGTTTCCGTGGATGGCGAAATTATGCCTCCCGAAACGATGATTGTTCAATACTCATTTAACACCTTCAAAGGTGGCCATTATGATGTCAATATTTTTATATATGATATATAATATGTTTATGTTTTAATTATGCTTCTATATTTTTCATTTGTGTCTTACCTTTATGGCTTCCATTATGGGTATACGCGATATCTTCATTTTAAGGAAGTGTGGACTACCGCCCCCTCAAAGTGATTTGATTCGTTAAATACCATATGTGGGACGTATAAAGGATGGAACTATGATATTATATATGATATTATACTGGAATTATAATATACCTTTATATCATTATTATTCCATTCTATAAAATATGAAATAGAAATGATAGTAGCGTTCATGCGTACGTACGGCTTACCGTCTCCATGAACGGTGCATTTCATTTCTTATCCCCAAATGTAATGTACTATTATAAGTACATGTATATAATGGATATATATGATGAATGATACATATAAATGATGAATATAATTCTGGAATTAAAATATACATATCTCTCATTTAGTTTTAATTTCATTAATATGACAAAGAAATGAAAGTAGCGTTCATGCGTACGTACGGCTTAATGTCTCCATGAACAGTGCATTTCATTTCTTACCTCTAAATGATTATGTGATATTATAAATACATGTATATTCTAGATATATATGATATATATGATATCCAAATCAGGAATGTCATTATGGATATAAAGAACCTTTGACCACACGAACAAAATGTAATTGTAAGAAGTCCACTTTCGACTTAAGAACCAAATATCGACAAAACAAACATTATTAACTTAGATGATTACCTAATGTTTATAACATGTCAATAATTGATATAAAAGGAATAATTAACTTGGAAAAAGTTCTTAAGCAAGTAGAAATTAACTCAAGTTTATTATTCAAGAGGTTAAAGAACGGTCGGGTCGAGTCGGATACGAGGTAAGGGATCCTACTCCACTCTTTCTTTTTAAGTACACTCTTTTATGTAATTCCTTTTAAAGATCATATTTATTGTTATTGGGATGTTATTTTATATTATTATTACTGTAATTTTTATGTTCATATGATGAGAGACCCTATTCTCTCTCATCAATCCATTTTTGAAGTTTTAAGTGGCGCCGTTAGGCTGCCGAGTTTTCGTAAGGGATTTTTCATCTCACTTTTATTCCTGTGAGATTTACGCTACATTTGCCATAATTTCCTTTGAGGGGTGTATGTACTTCCCATTATTATACACATTGTGTAGTATAATTTCATTTATGGGCGTTCACATCTTCATTGTATGACCCTTCTTCCATGGGTTGTATGTTTCGAAAGTTACCCAATTCGGTAAGGGGACCTTTCACCCTCTTTTTTTTAAAAGACTTATTTTGTTATGTCTTTTAATTCACATAATATTATGTTTTGATATGTTCTTATATATCTTTATTTATGTAAATTTTATGTCTAAGTGATTAGATCACCTTTATATCTCTCATCAACCCTTTTTGTAAAATTTTATGTGACGCCGTTAGGCTGTCGAATTTTATCAAGGGAACTTCTTAACCCAATTTCGATTTCTTTGGGTTCAACATGTAGTTATTGAATATGTCATCCTTTGAATATGTGTGAATAATATTTTATTGTTTTACACTTAATATCCACTTATATTGGGTGTATTTATATTTGTCACACGTATTTTTGAGATTTATTTGTCCTTAATTTAAGGATACCTTCTTTATAAGGGATTTCATCACATTTGACATTTCTATTGAGGGTTCATTGTTGTTATGCACCAATTCACTCTTATATGGTGTATATACTGTACTTTGGAGTATTATATCATGAATCCATTTATTCTCATGATATTATAAAGTTCTGACTAAATGTTATTCCTCAATTATTTTATTCAAGTGTCTCTAATTTTGGTAAAACCCCTTTAACCAAAATATCGTTTTAAATGTTTTAATTATTTGTTCTTATTAATATCCATATTTTCAAAATGTTTTTAAGGATTTATTTATATGGATATTAATGGTTTAAAATTTTAAGCTTCAAGGTGGTATGGGACACTTTGATTCAAAAATCTCTTTATTAAATGTTTTAAATGGTTTTGAAATGGTTTTTAATGGATTCATTATTTGAATATCCTAAAATGTTATATTGCGATTGAAATGTGGAAATGTTATGTTTTCTTTATTCATGTTTTATGTGATACGATTATGTTATGGTTCTTGGGCATTGTTATGAAGAACGGGTGGTTCCGTGATAAACTAAGGGCGGGTGAGCCCGATATAGCTCTCCAATGCATTGGGTAACGCGAAGGAGTGATACGTTAAAGTTTCTCCGAAGAGATTTAGGGAATATACTGTGATGGGTATTCCAAACGTAACCAAGAGGGTTACTCCCTATATAAGAATGTTATTAATGCCTCAAGTTACCTTTATGTCTTATGTTTTCTATGATTTATTCATGATTTGATATGCCTATGTTTTATTGGTAAAGTGTGATTTCATTCTAATGTATATATGAACTCATGTTTCCTTTCCATATTTTTATAACTCTTACTGAGATTTTTATGCTAATCCCAAGTTTTTGAAATGTTTTTCACAGGTCAAGGGAAAGGTACATGATGTCATGATAGTGTCAAGGATGTGTCAAGAAAGAATCCGTGTTATATTTTAAATATGTTTCCATTGATGGGAAGAATGGATACTGTCTTTCATGTAACCACTTTGTCTAAATATGGAATGTAATGCAAGTTTCATGATGTAATTCTCTAAAACTCTAAACCTGAAAAGATCCTCAATGTGTAATCTTGTAATAACTCAAGATTAAGTAAGGTTTAAAGGCCGGGGCCTTATAGTTGGTATCAAAGGCCGGTTTAGATAACTTTAGAGGTTAGGGTATTCTTTAAGCATAAGTGACATTACCATAATGGTTAGGATTTCCGAAAGTGTCCTAGTTTTAGATAAAGTGAATGAGTAAGTATATCTTAGTGTTTACCTTCCTCATTAGTACATGATGGTTTTGTTGATATACTCACACTGACTTTTTTGGTTTTAGTAAATGGCTGAATCTAGTAGGCACCAAAGTGACAATGGGTTTGAAGGAAACTGTGGTGGTTATCTGATTAAGATACTGGATGAGATGGGGGATTCAATGAGGAATCTCATAGTTGTTCTAAACCAACTATCAAGGAGTCATGATCAATCACTTCAACCTTGGTGAGTTCTCTAATGCATCATGTATGAGATTGCCAACTCGATATGGAAATTCATGTAATAATTATTAAGGTAACCATTAGGGTTTATATGATCCTTACTTTTGAGGTAATTATTGGTTATTATATGATATGATGGAAAATGAAGGGCATGAGATAAACTTGAGGTTAAAATATGTTATGATTATTCTTGAAGATTTTATCTGATTTTGGGGAATGTTTTAAGAATTATATAGTTTTGGAAAAAAGGACAACACGCAGACCGTGTGACATCCCGTCACGTCGGACAATGCTGCGGGAATCAAACCCACAACCAAAGTGCGACTGGTATTTATCGCCTACCATTGGACTACGTGAAGTCCCTAGTTAGTTTGACCGATTATTTCTAGTTATATGATTTTATGAATTAAGAGTATGTTGATTTTGGGTTATTTATGAAAATGATTAAACTATCATGGAGGATATGTGATTAGGTTAATTACTTTTCAATACGAGACTTTAGGAGAAACTGATGTTGTTTGGAGATAAATGTTACAATTTAACTTGGAAGACTATGTGACTAAATCCTTCAAATATTTGGGTTTCAATCTTATTTTGGTTTAATTTGATGAATTTTATGGACAAATTGATTATAGAATGGTCCTCATTGAACTTTGGGTTTTGTTGGACAAATTTTGGAGGTTAAGAATAGATTTTCTTTTTATAAAGGGTTATCCTTTTCTGGATTATCTGATCTTGTAATAACATTTTTGGTTTTGGTTAAAGTCTAAAGACATGGGAAGTATATAGTATTATTTTGTGGATTAGGTGATTCTCTATAAGTTGATTATAGTACTCTTAATGTGAACAAGTCTTCCTAAATACTCGTCTTTTGGAGAAAATATGAGTTTGTGTAAGGAATCTAATAAAAGTTGAAAGTCAATATGATATGTGATTATGTTTCCTTATGAATAAATTCCTCAATAAAAAGTAACTTAAAACAAAAATGTTGTCTATTAACTTTTCCTACTGGGGAATCGAATTCCGTTTAACCCATCACAAGTTTGTGATTTTCTCGTGGTTAACTTTCTCCTCAACATGTTTTCTATCACTCTCCATCAGAACATGAACCTTTGTTTTTTCCTCCATGTCCATATTTTCATACTTGGAATCCTAGTATGGGTTAACTCGAGTGACCTCTGTGCTTATCTCTCTTTATTTTAAAGTGATTGTTTTACCGACTCTTGTTCCGATGTGGGACATTCAAGGATGTTTCCAAGCTCAATTTTTTAAAATTGCGAGGACGCAATTCCCAAAAGGGGGGAAGGATGTAACACCCAGGTAAATAAAGAATATGACATTTTCTTATTTATCCAAATTTGTGAATAAAATATTAAAATGACTTTAAAAGGGGATACCATGCTCGATGGTGTACCCAACACGCAACAACGAGTTTCTTGGGAATCTTACGTTGCACTCTAATAATAAAATAATATTATTTTAAATGGTTGTTAACATGTAGCCGTTGTATTGGCGGGATTGGATAGAAATAAATAAAATATTATTATATATGTTTTTAAATGTTTTTACATTTATCCAATAAAAGATAATGGCTTAAAATACGGAAAGAATTCAATTTTAGGCTTTTATACCCTAATTTTCACTAAAGGTTCACTTATCACCTTTTGATGGAGAATTGTCATAAAATATTATTTTGATCACTCTTATACATTATTTTGGACCAAATAAAACTCTTCTTTAGAATTGGGACATCAAAATTTACTTTGTGTAAATTTTTGGTATCTTTCCGATAAAGTTCATTTTTTTCAATGAATAGTGTAAAATGTTGTATTTTAATTCAAAACCTCCTTTTAATATAATTTCTTTATATGATTATATTATCTTTTGAATTGGTTTTAAAGTTAAATTAGAATATATTTTTACCATTAAATCCAATAGTGGTCGTTGGAATTAATTTCACTTTGAAATCAGACTTAAACTAGTGTCAATCTTTTGATACTTATTGTTTCATAAAAACACGCTATTTGCTTTGACAGCGGGAATTAATTATTAAATTAATTAATATGACTTATATGTTTTGAATTTTGTAAATTAGACTTCATTTTTGATTTCGGAATATCAAATATAGCTTATGGTGAATTTTTGGGATTTTTCTGAAAAACTTCAATTTTTGATGAATAGTGAAACCACTAAGTGGTACTTATAAAAACTGATTTTTCCGTCTAAATGAAATTTTGCCATCTTTGTGTTTTGAATTTCAAAAATCCGACAAACATGGTTTTCATTAAGAAGTAAAATGTGGTTCAATGAGATAAAAATAATTTTTTGGTGAATAGTAACTTATTAAGTTTTTAATCGCGATTAGTGGTAATTAGTGTAGTTTAAGGTAAAAATAATGCTTTAATAAATTAAGATGAGCTTGACACATGTCCTACCCTCATTGGTTGTGTCATGGCCGACCAAGACAAGACATGGGTCAACTTGGGGACCCCATGGAGACACATTGGTTGGGAAATGACATAAATAACTTTTTATTTAATGTAAAAGTCAAAATGACACAAACATCATATGTGTAACGAAAACAATTTTTACATGGAGTTATAATGATCAGATTTTTGATTATAAATAGTTATTGGAAAGATAAAAAGATTTCCTACACCATAGTATTTTTTTTATAATTTTTAGACATTAAATAAATTAAATTATTTATGACATCATAATGATGCAGCGATGACATCATTATCTGACGATTTAAATAAAATGAGAATATAATGTGAACTCTATGACCTAAACATGTAAAAAACTTATTGGATGTGTGGATTTAGAACCCTTATCACCTTATCCACGAATTATATAAATGTGGGACCTTTTAAAACCGAAACACATTTTCAAATAAAGTAATATTTCTTACTTTCCAAAAGTGCCCCTCCTTTCCTCTTATAAAAGGACCCCACCTCTACCTCATTTCACACACTCCTAAAGCCTTTGGCTCGGCCAACCCCTGCCATTTACTCTCTGAACATCCCTCCCCTCATCCTAGAATATTCCATTTGGGCAGAATCCTTTCAAAGGAAGCCTTTAGGCTCAAATCAAAAGGAGTTACACTTTTAAAGGTAATCCATTCTCTCATGTTCATTTGTTTTATTTTGCTTCTCCAACCCCCTAAACTCTTTTTATTTACTTATTTTTTAACAACACCAGTATCTTCAATATACTAGGATGTTGTTATAAGATTTATTCGAGCTACACTCTCACACAACTACATCAAATGGTTAAAGAACATACGGTTTCCGTGGATGGCGAAATTATGTCTCCCGAAATGATGATTGTTCAATACTCATTTAACACCTTCAAAGGTGGCCATTATGATGTCACTATTTTCATATATGATATATAATATGTTTATGTTTTACTTATGCTTCTGTATTTTTCATTTGTGTCTTACCTTTATGGCTTCCATTATGGGTATACGCGATATCTTCATTTTAAGGAAGTGCGGACTACCGCCCCCTCAAAGTGATTTGATTCGTTAAATACCATATGTGGGACGTATAAAGGATGGAACTATGATATTATATATAATATTATACTGGAATTATAATATACCTTTATATCATTATTATTCCATTCTATAAAATACGAAATAGAAATGAAAGTAGCGTTCATGCGTACGTACGGCTTACCGTCTCCATGAACGGTGCATTTCATTTCTTGTCCCCAAATGTAATGTACTATTATAAGTACATGTATATAATGGATATATATGATGAATGATACATATAAATGATGAATATAATTCTGGATTTAAAATATACATACCTCTCATTTAGTTTTAATTCCATTAATATGACAAAGAAATGAAAGTAGCGTTCATGCGTACGTACGGCTTACCGTCTCCATGAACGGTGCATTTCATTTCTTACCTCTAAATGATTATGTGATATTATAAATACATGTATATTCTAGATATATATGATATATATGATATCCAAATCCGGAATGTCATTCTGGATATAAAGAACCTTTGACCACATGAACAAAATGTAATTGAAAGAAGTCCACTTTCGACTTAAGAACCAAATATCGACAAAACAAACATTATTAACTTAGATGATTACCTAATGTTTATAACATGTCAATAATTGATATAAAAGGAATAATTAACTTGGAAAAAGTTATTAAGCAAGTAGAAATTAACTCAAGTTTATTATTCAGGAGATTAAAGAACTGTCGGGTCGAGTCGGATACGAGGTAAGGGATCCTACTCCACTCTTTCTTTTTAAGTACACTCTTTTATGTAATTCCTTTTAAAGCTCATATTTCCTGTTATTGGGATGTTCTTTTATATTACTCTTACTGTAATTTTTATGTTCATATGATGAGAGACCCTATTCTCTCTCATCAATCCATTTTTTGTAGTTTTAAGTGGCAACGTTAGGCTGCCGAGTTTTCGTAAGGGATTTTTCATCTCACTTTTATTCCTGTGAGATTTATGCTACATTTGCCATAATTTCATTTGAGGGGTGTATGTACTGCCCATTATTATACAAATTGTGTAGTATAGTTTCATTTATGGGTATTAAAATCTTCATTGTATGACCCTTCTTCCATGGGGTGTATGTTTCGAAAGTTACCCAATTCGGTAAGGGGACCTTTCACCCTCTTTTTTTTAAAAGACTTATTTTGTTATGTCTTTTAATTCACATACTATTATGTTGGGATATGTTCTTCTATATCCTTATTTATTTAAATTTTATGTCCAAGTGATGAGATCACCTTTTTCTCTCTCATCAACCCTTTTTTTAAAATTTTATGTGACGCCGTTAGGCTGTCGAATTTTATCAAGGGAACTTCTTAACCCAATTTCGATTTCTTTGGGTTCAACATGTAGTTATTGAATATGTCATCCATTGAATATGTGTGAATAAGCTTTGATTTTTTTACACTTAATATCCTCTTATATTGGGTGTATTTATATTTGTCACACATATTTTTGAGATTGATTTGTCCTTAATTTAAGGATACCTTCTTTATAAGGGATTTCATCACATTTGACATTTCTATTGAGGGTTCATTGTTGTTATGAACCAATTCACTCTTATATGGTGTATATACTGTCCTTTGGAGTATTATATCATGAATCCATTTATTCTCATGATATTATAAATTTCTAACTAAATGTTATTCCTCAATTATTGTATTCAAGTGTCTCTAATTTTGGTAAAACCCCTTTAACCAAAAGATCGTTTTAAATGTTTTAATTATTTGTTCTTATTAATATCCATGTTTTCAAAATGGTTTTAAGGATTTATTTATATGGATATTAATGGTTTAAAATTTTATGCTTCAAGGTGGTATGGGACACTTTGATTCAAAAATCACTTTATTAAATGTTTTAAATGGTTTTGAAATGGGTTTTTAATGGATTCATTATTTGAATATCCTAAAATGTTATATTGTGATTGAAATGTGGAAATGTTATGTTTACTTTATTCATGTTTTATGTGATATGATTATGTTATGGTTCTTGGGCATTGTTATGAAGAAGGGTTGGTTCCGTGATAAACTAAGGGCGGGTGAGCCCGATATAGCTCTCCAATGCATTGGGTAACGCGAAGGAGTGAAACATTAAGGTTTCTCCGAAGAGATTTAGGGAATATACTGTGATGGGTATTCCAAACGTATCCAAGAGGGTTACTCCCTACGTAAGAATGTTATGAATGCCTCAATTTACCTTTATGTCTTATGTTTTCTATGATTTATTCATGATTTGATATGCCTATTTTTTATGGGTAAAGTGTGATTTCATTCTAATGTATATATGAACTCATTTTCCTTTCCATATTTTTATAACTCTTACTGAGCTTTTTATGCTCATCCCATGTTTTAGAAATGTTTTTCCCAGGTCAAGGGAAAGGTACATGATGTGATGATAGTGTCAAGGATGTGTCAAGAAAGAATCCATGTTATATTTTAAATATGTTTCCGTTGATGGGAAGAACGAATACTATCTTTCATGTAACCACTTTGTCTAAATATGGAATGTAATGCAAGTTCATGATCTAATTCTCTAAAACTCTAAACCTGAAATGATCCCCAATGTGTAATCTTGTAATAACTCAAGATTAATTAAGGTTTAAAGGCCGGGGCCTTATAACAATAATGTATTTAAGGATATATAACTTCACCTATATATTAGGTCAGGAATACTTGTTGATCAATATCCATGTTTTATGGAAATGTTTTAAAGAATGTTTTTACTATTATCTTGTGATTTATTATTGATTTTTTACCCATTTATAATTTTTTAATTGTTTTGAATGTTATCTTCCTTTCATTTTATGAATTATTTAATTTTTGACTTTTTTTACTATGTTGTGAGTTTAATGTTTTTTTAAATTAAAAATAATGGATGGAATTTGTCACCATAATGACTGATCGATGAATTAAATATTCTTTTAAAATATTCCATTTTAATTATCAATGAAATTAATTTTCATTATATTTAAAAAAATTGTTTTTAAAAGCATTTTTAATGTGAAACACATATGTTCTTCAAGAAAATTTTCAAGAAAATATTTATGATATTTCAACTATTCTACGAAAATAAAACTTTTTTATATATATTTATTAACATGTAATTACTGAAATGATTCCATACACTAAGTTACTCTATATGCATTATGATTATGTTATATTTATTTATCGAGGAATATATTAACATTTAAAATATTAGTTTTTAATAAAAATAATTATATTGATTATGTCCACCGCTTTCATATGAATAAATAATTATACTTAGTTATTGATGAGAAGATATCCCCTTCAGAATTAGTAGAACTCATGATGAATTTTTGTTGGGTATTTTCTTAATCCATATGTTTTTATGAATGATGTATTGGGATGAGGCCTCAAAGAAATTATTGGGGTGCCTAAAAATGTAGATTATATAATTAAAAAATAAGTTTTTGATGACTGTGTGATTATTTTAAATGAAATTATTGTTACAGATAACTTTTAAGCTCATTTTTTATCTATATGGAATTATTTTCACTTAACTTATTCCTTCTATATTATTATTAAAGAAAAATTTATTGATTTAATGGAATGAATTTTTAGTTATTTACCATTCTATATTGATTATACCTTAGTAAATAATGATATATTCAACTGTATAGAACCCTTACTAAGCATTTAAGATCAAAATAATTTTTCTCCTTACCAAATGTTTGGAAGAGAGGATGTATGAAAGTATTTAGGAATTAAAAATAATTACTTTCACTTTGTTTTGTATATAATTTCCAATGAAGAATGGGAAGAATGTTATTATCTAGTTTCCCAAGGAAACTAATCTATTCTTCCCTTTAGGATATTATAACATTTATCTTTGAATAGTTTTATTAAGTAAAAACAATCTATGGGATGCTAGAGGCTTGTTCTTCACAGTTGGTATCAAAATAAATTCAGTAGAAATATTGGGAACTTGATTAAGAAAAATATAGATTTGGGAATAGAACCATTTGATTGAATTTGAGGATTATCCTATGTATTTGATATCATATTAATGTTTCAGTTATGTATATATTACGTATGTTTACTATCTATACATCTATATTTGGATTTTATAAGTGGATGCGGTTTTGGAATAGATGAATCTCAGTGTAACAACGATAAAAAGGATTGGTATAGTTTATATAAACCATTTATGGGGCATCAGGAGTTTCCCTTTACTACTCACCTTGGTTTGAAATTTCAGGCTATATTCTTGGGATAACTCACATTTTCATCGGGAACAATTATGAAGGATTTGAATAAATAAAAACCATGGAATACATATGTTAATCATAATGTGTTTTAGAATAAAAAGTAGGTTTCATGATTTAGTTACCCCAATGATATTT
Source organism: Viscum album (assembly GCA_963277665.1). Taxonomy (NCBI): domain Eukaryota; kingdom Viridiplantae; phylum Streptophyta; class Magnoliopsida; order Santalales; family Viscaceae; genus Viscum; species Viscum album. The sequence goes on along the minus strand of OY728163.1, from coordinate 1,368,750,227 downwards.
CATAACTTCCAACTATGATTATTGTATCTCATACTATGTTATTTTTGTTTCGATAAATGGATAATTCTATAATGAAATATGTTCATGTTAAATTTGATTTAAAATTTGTTAATTATGGGATACAATACGAGATGATTGTTGAAGTGAAAGATATTGTGATCATTGGAAATAATTTTTAATGATATATTGATAATAACATGCATCTTAACTAACTCCAGGTCCCATGAAATATGTAATGTATAGAGTATTTAGAGATAATAGGTATTGTAGATCACGGAGTAAATAATGCTCAATTTACTTCAAGTTAGAAATATGAAAAGAAACCCCTTAGATAATTTCTAAAAAGAATGGGAAACTTTTTATGCATCGAAAATGATACAAACAAATAAGTTATCATAGAAAAATAAAAAGTAAAATGGAAGGGAATTAATTAAATCATATGGAATTGTTTTTATTTAAATGTCTTATGTGTGGGGAATATGGGAATTATATGAGTCAATGAACTTGTTTAAGGGTTATCTCTTAGACCACAGAATGACCTATGATATGGAAATCAATGATGTGAACAGATTGAAGTGTTTAGTTATAGTAATTTTATAATTATGTTATATAAGTACTATGTCAATGATAATTTAGTATTAACAATCATTACACATCAATTAATTTTTCCACATTATGTTTTCATTATGAAATTGAAAGCTTATGTTAAATGGTATTGATGACCTCAAAAATTAATTCAAGGGTCATTTGATATTTGTGGAAAAAACATGATAGAGAGAGTGATAACTCTTTATAAGTGCTATAATTTGGGATAAACATAATGTTTCTAGGTATTATAATATTATATTTGTCTAAAATTTTAACTGAATAAATACCCCTTTTGATGTTTTATGTGATGAGTGTTTAACATGAATAAGGATATTTTTTGAGAAATTTATTTGAATATTACCCTATTGTTTTGTATATATTTTTGTAAAAAATTTATTTAGGGAATAAATAATTTATTTTTTAAATAGATATGTATAATGTTGTTGATAAAATTTTGGGTAGATTTTTTTGTATTCAGTTATATATTTTTTAATATGATAAAAGAGTTAGTGATTTTTGGGAATATACCACATTGAAAACCACAGAGGATAAAATAAAGGTATTTGGTTATTAATGTTATTTTTTATTATTTTGACCATATTTCTTGGAATGTTATAGTTTTGGAAAAAGAAAAAAAAATAGTTAGAGAAACAACCTATCTCATCCAGAAAGGTAATTATTCTTGAACCCAAAGTAGAGGGGTGATATGGGTGCACTAACTACCACTAACCAACATGATGTCTTGGTTATAATGTTGTGGTTTTATATAAATTTTTTGATGGATAAATAATATAATTATTTTGCGAAGAATATTAGAAGATATATTTTAATAATTATTTGGTATTTTATGTTTATTAATGAAATTTTTTGGGATGTTTTATTTGGTTAAGTTATATATAAAATTTATGAATAAAGTAAAGTATTATTTTGGGATAAAGATAAATAATTTTTTATGATATAAGATGATGGTTATTATGTAGAATTTTTCATTGATACATTATTTAATTTTTTGGTTATTCAAGATGTAGGGTTGTTTTTTTGCGAAATAATATATATTGAAACGATGGTGTTATTTGGGAAATTTAAAAATAAATTGAAATATATCTTAAAATGATGGATTATACATCTTGTGTATTATCATACCTTGTGACAACAAATTTAGTTGCCGTAAACTTGTAATGACATAATGAATAGATTACTATACTTTTGATGATAGTGAGATTCATTAGAAGTTGATTTTAGTGATTCAGGCACCAAAAATATATCTTTAATGTTCATCGTTTGGAAAAATGATAATATTATATAATAAATTTATTATTGATAGAAATTATAGTGTAATTTAAGCATATTTACTCATGTTATAAGTTTATATTTTAAGGATATTATTCCAGTATAAGAAAAGGATCCTGACAACAAATTTTATCCTATTACATTAATTTTTAATGAATCAATTTTCTTTTTTCACACCACTTAACTGTATTGTTTTTTGGTCATTAACATTGTCACGATAATTAAAATTATTAGGATCAATTATATTTTCACTCTCCATCATTTTATTGAAATTTTGATTTTATTCCAAGTTCATATTTTTACTTCCCAATAATTTTCTCATATTTTTAAATCTAGTTATTTTTCATTCTAGGAGGCCAGTATATTTCCATTTCCCTATTTATATAAGGAGTTTTTAAAAAACTTTTATACGATGTGGGGTTTACATAATATATTTTAAAATGTAAATCCCTTGACTACTAAGAATAAGTTCAAATTACAGGGGTTAAAATTATTTAAGGTGGGAGTATGTAACACCTTGATATTTTAGTAGAACAGTATCTTTGAAAGTGTACATGAAATGAAACACCGAGCCCAAAAAACCATAAATTATTATCATTTAGATAGGAATTTTATAACATTTCCACTAAATCTGTGGGTTTGAATTATATTAATAAAATTATGAAATATACTTTAAAGATATAATCAATAAAAATTTATCTATTAATTCTTGTGTAATAAGTACACAATTTTTATTAATGTTATTTTATGTTCCAGAAATATAGTTTCTGGAAAATTTATTATTAATGATTTTTAAAGAAAATATTATAATTTAATTTTGTAAATATCTATATTTTATTTTATAAAAATGATAACATTTCTGAAGATATCATATAAAAATTATCTAAGGGAGAAAGTTTTGGATTTTTATGAAATGATTTCATTTCCTATGAATAGAGCAAAACACTATTTTTATTGAAAGCTGTATTTTTTTCAATAATTTATAGAGGTCAATTTTTTGAAAATTATAAAAATTTATATTAATTTTAATATATTAATAATAATAATAAAAAGTTTAGTAAAATTTATTTTATCATTGAATCTGGTAGAAAAAATTTGTTATACAAAAAAGTAATTTTTTTGAAAAATATTTTTCATATACTTTTTATTTCAAAATTAAATTATTTACTAAAACTTATATTAATTTAATCATAAAAAATGGATTCCATTTTTTGAACTAGGGCTTCGAAATTTGGTAAATAGTTTACTTTTATTTTCTTCATTATGAATAATTATAGTAGTACATAATTGTCACCACAAAAAGTGTATATCAGGTAATGAATGTTAAAAATAATATGATAAGGGCTAAAAATAAACCCCAAAACATTCCTTAATTAAATTGGATGAACTTACTTCTACCGTACTTATCCCATTTTCTAATATATGATCTTTTTTTCATTTGGATGTTATTTTGACCATTATATTATTTTATTGAAGTAAATGTAAGAAATGAAATTCCCTTTGTTTCATAAAATGAAATTTGTAAAATATGGTTAAATTATGGGTATATTTGGTAGTAATTATTTATTTTGTAGAAAAATTATTTTTTTAATTTTATTTTTCTTCTTCTAATTTTTATTGATTAAATAATTACTATAAATGATTATGCAACACTAATAAAATATTTATTCAATTAATAGAAAAATAAAGTAAATCATATAAAAAAAGTAAAAGAGATATAATTTGATTTAATTAGTGTGTAACATATATTTTATTGATCTATATGAAATTTTAGGAATGTTGGATAAGATTATAATTTGAATTAAGGCTATAAATTCTTAACGGTGTGTTAGAAAAAAACTATAAGGGTAAAAAAATTATCTAAATTTGTAAAAATTTCAATATATGTGAATATTTAGACCCAAAATCATCTAATATTAATTTAATGATTTATGAAATTTTCAAACTTCCCCTATCCATTCTATTAAAATGTCACCCACCTTCCTCTTCTATCCCCACTTCAAGATCCATTTATTTCATCCAATAAATCCCAAAATAAATTTAAAACACCACCTACTACATTTTAGATGCCTTATTTTGGGAATAATACCTATATTAGATGGATTACTTTGTAAACTAATAATGGTTTTTCGTAGATCAGTTGTAGTTCTTAAACGGGTGGTTATATTTTGATTCTTATTATACCCCATTCAAATACTATAGAACCATGTAGAGATTATAGAATTTTTACCTTTTATATATTGGTATATTTTTTGTTAATGAGATAATATATACATATATACTCTTCCAAAAAATGTGGAACAAAACTGTTGTTTGTTTGTATGGTGGACTACTACCAGACGAACCGATGAGATTCATTCTCCATCACCTCCTCTCACTACTGGTTATGATGATAGTTTTATTGTTTATATTCAATATTAATTAAATTATTATAATTTGAAAAATTAAAATATTTTATATAATTTCATTCTATTCTATACCGCGATCAATCATAATATCGTTCATATGTACATTTGGACTACCCGATCGACGAAGGGATGGGATTTGTTTTCCATCCCCACATCAATTTTTTTATATATTTGAGTGTATTTAAATGAATAATATGTTATTTATGATATAATGATCATTATTTAATGGTAAAACAATGCATATATTCTTTCCATGATGTTTGATGAAAAATGGAAGCATTAATCACCTATAAATATGGATTACCATCTACATGATTGTATCATAGTTCATATTTCATAAAAATATTTTATGGATTGGTCTAAAGTATAATTTATGTATAAAAATTATAATAATTTCATACATTTTATTATAGTAGGATAGAATAATGACCTCTTTAACCATTATCAACATTCAACAGTCCTTTGGGATTTATTAACCAAATTGAAACAAAACAATGAATGTGAAATTAATTTATTACCAATGTAAATAAAACATGTAAATATATTAATTGATTTCAAAATAAACATTAAAATTATTATTATTAAATTAAAAATTTATGTTACATTTATTAATCAGGAATATAATGAATGCACCTGACGATTCAGACCTGAGGTAAGGGATTTTATTTTCAAATTTATTTCTGTGAGACACATGCCATATTAACCACTTGTTTCTTTTATGTGGTGTATATACCACCCAATAATATATTATATAATGAATCTTATGATGGTTATGAGTATTCACATATCCATATATTCTTATTTTTCTATCATGAATATTTTGATTCAAATGTTACCAAAGTTGTAAGTGTTTTATGTTACAATATAATTGTTTAATAGAATTGTTTAGGGTTATATTTTCGATGATTAATTATTATGATATTCCGCACAAGAAACTCATGAATATTATTTTACTCTAGTTATTTATGAATAATAAATGTTTTCCATTCATTTTATTCTATATATGTTCTTAATAAACAGAAATTATACTTATACGAAAAACTATCTTTATTTCTCCCTTCGGTCAAAAACACATTTTTTGCAACATCCTTGTTTTGTAAAAAAATTTGATGGTTTATTTTTAATATTATCCTTCTATTTGATGAATAAATTTTCACCCATCATTTCATTTTTTGGGTTTTTTTTAAAAATTGCCTTGTTATTTTCTGAATGATTTATTTTTTGACTTTTTTATAAAAGTGTTAAAGTAATTTTTTTGACTTATATAGCATGAAAAATATTTATCACCACCATCACAGATCAATAATATTTATATTCATTTATAGGGTTCCATGTTTATTTTCAAGTAAAATTATTTTCATAACATTTTACATTTAATTAGCCTTCGAAAGTGTTCTTCTAAGTGACATGTGTATCTTAAACATGAATATTTATAATAATATTTCTATATAAGTTATATTAATCATTGAAAAAACCCCTTTATTATTATAATGAACAACTAGGGATAATTTTTAATGATATCGTCCAACATGTTACACTGGAGAGATTATGACCAATTTATATTTATTTATTGGGGTAAGTACTAAAATTTCATATTCTAGTTTTCAGTATTAATTCTATTGTTTATTATGTTCAACAAATTATTATGATGAACATATTGGAATTTATAAATGATAGGTGGGGTGGATATATCCCCTCAATGCATCAGTTGGTCTATTGAGACAAAAATGTTTGGTTATTTTTCCGAGTCCTTACCCACTTATGTAGTATGTCTTTGCATGACGCCTATATATTTTGTTTATGATTTAAATCCCTATGCCTTCCTTTATAGTGAAATTAGTTATTGATTTCATGTGATTATTTTAATGGTGTTGATATATATGGATATGTTTCAAGTTCATGTGATTGTTAAAATGCTATTTTTTGATCATCAATTATTCCAAGAATATTATTATTTAAGATTAAATTATTTATTAAATTACATATGTTTTAAATTTCTTCCATGACACATCGATTATGAATTATTTAATCATTATATATTAGACACCACATAATCCTTACCAAGAATTTGATCTTACTCTTACTCTATCTAATTTCACCATTACATGAATAAGGGATATTTGAATGTGTTATATGACAAAGAATAATTAAAATCATTATTTTTTGTATTTTATTTCATATGTAAAATGGTAGGAATGTTCATATCTTGTTTACCAAGACTACTAAACTATTCAATCCATGAATATGTAAGAACCTATATCTAGTACGATTGTATTGGTTGGAATGAGTAACTCAATAAAGGTGGTGGTGAATTGAGTTCCCAATAAAACATTCTATTTACAAAACATTTAAAAAATGTCAACCAAGATATTTTAAGAATGCCTAGTTAAAATATTAGATAAAGTATTTATGTTTTATCTTTCTTAAAATTTCTCAAATAGGGATTGAGGAATATTTAAAATAATATTTGAAACTTCATATGAAAACATGTTATGACTAACTATGAAAGTAGATTTTTTTCATATAAAATAAAAAAAAATTGTATTAGATTTGAAATAAAGGAAAGAAATCTAAAAAATATAGTAGAATAAAAAATGGGGGTCAATATCAAGTTCTAAATTTAACCCCTCTACATGAAAATCACCCACTGTTGATTAGGTTTTTATAAAAATAATCAGTTTAATGACCTAGACTGGAGTTTAAAAATAGTAGTATACTTGATATTTGGCATATAATCCTATAACACAATTATAAAAGGGAAGAAATAAAATATAGAATATGAAAGACCTCCTCTAAGGTTCACATGGATAAAAAATAGAGAATTTAAAGGGAACTTGTGTAGCACACTCTAGTTAATGTGAAAGATATAGTTAGTATAAATATATAGAAAAATAAAACACTCTTATAAAATGTAAATCATAACACAAAGAGAGAAAATGAGAAGTTATAGAAATATTTGGTGCCACTCAGTCTGAATTGATTTAGATTATCCTGGTTCTCATATTTGACTCAATTAGGATCTCAGAATGTTACTTTAAATGTGTAAGACAACAAATATTAAGAGAGTTATATTTTATCCTTATAGACTATCTACAAAACATCAATATAGATATCTTGATTATGTGTATAGAATAGTATTATTATTTTTTGAATTTCACTAATTTTGATACACATATCTAACAATATTTTAGTGGAAACATGCATGATGGTGTTCTTAAAAAAATATTAACCTCTATGTAAAATTATCTATTTAAAAATAAAAATAAAAATATCCTATTTCCACTTACTAAAAAATAATTTACAAATCATCTAAATATTTCTTTAATTAAACTATGTGATATTTAGGAATAATGCATTATAAATCCATTTTGGACTATCTTCATTAAATTATATAAACTATTTCTTTGTGGAATAAAATTCGAATGAAACTCAAGAATGAAATGGTAACAACATAAAGGCCGATCATCTATAATGGTAGAATAGACAAATGATATATTATAAAGATAATAGAAGAATTTAGTAGTATTATTGTCAATATTGGATTAACTATAGAGTTTGCATAAGAAAATAGTCGCACATATGGTGGTAACACATATGGTGGTAGAGTATCTACTGGTACCACATCTAGTGGTTTCATATATAGAAGTAAAATAACTCTGGTAGTAACATAACACTTACAGTAGTACATACCCATCTGTATCACAAATCTTGCAATAAATATTTTTCAGTAGTAGAGTGTGATGAAAAAAATGAAGGATCGTCACTTACAGTTATAGTTCTCTTTGAAATACCAATTGATATGTGATTACACAATTTATTTTAAAAAATAATATACTATCATTAAATAGTAACCTCATTAGAAACATAAAAAACATGATTTGTGAGCATCTAAATAATGATGTGCCAACAATATCTTTATTTTTATTAACAAAAATTCTTGGGATTTTATAACACATTCTGTAAATATAGATATTGGTATTAATAGATTTTATTTTTAAAATAATGATATCTCTTTAACATTTCATATTTCTGAAGTGAAATAACATTTAAATTCTTCAAACATAAATTCCAATGAAAACTCATCCTACTGGTATTATAAGGAATATAAAAAAATAAAAGTTATGCAAGGAATTAAAGGAATAATAGACAAAATTTATTAAATACATCAGTAAAAATATTACCTTCTATAAAGAAATACTAGGGAAAAATACTGATCAAAGGATAATGTGAACCAGAATCAATATTATCTCTCGTGGATGTTGGATCCACTTGGAAATTTCCTTTCTAAAAAATAGGAGGTAGAGAAGTAAAATCTATGTTTAAAAATGTAGTACGAGGTATCATATAGATTACTACTTGTATGAGATGGTAAAATACTTCGGCAGGTGATATGATGAAGGTTTGAAATGTATGATGTATTACTGTGGTGGATGGTGCATATCTGAAGGAAGACATAGGGATGTCCTTAGGTTCCATAAAGCCTGCTCCAAATACACACAAAAACATTTTAATTAAGTTCCAAAAATTCATATTTATGTTCCAACCTCTCTCCATCATAGTGATATAATCCTTCTACTATTTCATAAATATCTTGAGAATAGGGTCTAATTAATTATGATGGTTTACTTTTTTCATGAAATCCCCTGTTAGAGGGGAAATCCTTAAGTTCTCAGGTAGAATTTAAAATGAGAATTTAGCTTTTGATTAGTTAAAACACTCCCTAACCTATTTTATATGTTTTATCTAGGATTCCTAATTTTCCAAAGGTCCTCTTGATGAGATGTATTAATATAACCAACGATTTCATGGAACTTTTTTATGGATATATGTCTAATAATATTACCATCAATAGAGGATGAATGAGGTAGATTGGTGGATGCAAAAACAACATCTGGTGGTTGGTCTCCAACCTCTCCCAGAGAGAATCTCAGATAACTGTAAAACATTCACTCAAATCCTCCATAATCGACTTTATAGATTCCATATCATTAGCTAATCTTATATTTTCAATATAATCTTTTTGAATCTTCAAAGTCAAACTGGGATGAATATAAAATATAACCAACTAAAAAAATTTCATAGTATCTAATTCACATAGTTGAGATACTCCAGGAGTTCAAGATATCAGAATAACCCAAAAATAATAAAACCTAACATATAAGGTTTCAAAATGATCATTAAAAACTCACAATTATGGTAAATAAGTTGTACCAATAGGACAAGAGATATTTTCATGAACATACTGAAGTAGAGATTTCAACCGAGTAGATGAAGATATATCTTAAAATATGGAAGAAATTCCATATATATGAATATATATATGGTTGGATGAATTTGGGGATTCTTCTCCTTAAATAGATGCTCTTTGCTCACCTCAAGTAGAGGAAACATCATTTGTAGGCTGAAAAGAAACTGTTCTGTCCACATTCCTAGATGAACTATAAATAAAAGGATACGGATGTAGTTTTCCCTTCAATATGATCATCATTATTATCATCATGACCATATGACACATAAGGCCCATTACCATTTTCATAATCACAACAGTTAAAAACATTCATCCATTCTCTCTAGGTTTTATAAGAACATTAAAATTTTTCTTATCCTCGAACCTTGGTATCCCATTATTCTCCTTCGCTCATCAAAATTTCTACAGAAAGATGAGAAATTAGAGGGGCAGAAGCACCAAATTAATCATATGTACTTTATTACACATATGGGTCACTACCTTATTCAATGAAAACATTTTCTTCAACATAAACAACTTCTTCGCCCATGTCCTCATTAGAATAAAACAAAATTTCATCTCCCTCCAAGAAATGTTAGAAATATTCTTAGGTGTTATAGGATGTTGCACTGGTTTAAAATTTTCACACAGCTTATCATTATCTTCCACCCATTTATTCATCCATATATTCTTGTTGACATTAATAACTTTACAGGTAGATTTGATTATAAAATAACTGACACATTTATTGATTTAATCATTCTCATGAACAAATGACATTGGATTTCATCATAGCAGAGACAATATTAGGATAAATCATATATTTTGACCTAGATGAGGTCCTACTAATCTCCATAATATGATACATTGTATATCTAAACAAATTAATTTTATTCAATATTTTTTAAGAAATATAATAAATACATTTGGACACCTTATTGCAGAAAAAACCCATTTTCTAGGACATAACATGTTCTGGATAAATTTGAATAGGAGCCTATAGGCACCTTAGAACTCAATTATAGTAGGTATTCTAACCATTCCATTTTTGAGTTAGTTCCATTTGTTCATCCTTATACCAAAACATCTCACTATAACTTGTAATAGAACCTTAATATCTATAAGAGACACCTTGGTGAGGTACACTGAATAATCAAGCCCAATCATTTGAATAAAATCTGTCCTCTTTTACATTTTCCTTACCTGGAATCACATATTTCTTCTCCCTAATGGTGTAGACTTCATTATGGTAAAACTGATGATCCAAAAACATAGAGAAGGGTCTATCATTCCTTCTAAACCATTCTAACCATCACTAACCCTAAATCACCTTAACCACTATCGACTTTCTTGACAATATCTATTCCATGTGTATTTAATTCACTATGATAATTAATAGAGTTAGAAGCTAAGGATAGTTCATCTTGACAAAAACACATCTCAATTCTCCATGACACCTCTTATAAGAACATAATATTTGCGAAAAAGACACTTATTCGGGATTCAAGATCACCATTTTACTAAATTAAAAGGTGAAGGAAGATCATGAGGAAGATTGAAGGTCCATAGAGAAGGGAAATAGAAATTATAAAATTGTAGGTGTAAGTGAGAGAGTGTTTCAAAATCATATATAAGTTAAATTTTTAAATTTAAGGATTTTATATTCTAAAATAAATTAAATTATACATAAATTATAAATAAATCAATCAAATAAAAAAATAACATAGGTAATATGACCAGTATCATATAAAAACATAGACCCAAATGGTGGATAACAAATTAGTGGATCCCTAAATGGTGGTTCACCCATTGGTGGATCACCAAGGGTTGATTACCCAATGGTGGACCACCAATGGTGGATAACATATAGTGGATCACTAATGATGGATCTTCTAATGATGGACATCCTATTTTGGATCTACTAATGGTAGAAATTTGAATATAAAGGATTAAATGAAGTTTAACATTCAATGTTATTGTTTAATACCGTTTTAACTAACATAATTCAATTTAATTATAAAAATATAATCAAGATGATGTTCATTTCCTTTTAATTCAACTGTTACATAACCCTTTAGGAAATTACAACTAAAAACTGATGTCTCACACTAATATTTTTTTTCCTAGAATGATATAAATGATTCTTGAAAAAATTTGTCATACTTTTGTTGTTTCAATTTATTGGGACATGTCTAAATTGAAATATGTTATCTAAAAAAGTGTGTTTCACCACCAAAATACATTCACAATAACATCCTATAGCTATGTACTCAGCCTTAGTAGTATAAAGCTAAACCAAAATTTTCATTCTATTACACCAAGATAGTTCTGACTTTCCCACAAGGTGACATGTTACAAAGGGTCTTTTTCTATCTTACGTTGTACCACCAAATTCTTTATCTATATAACTTATTAAATAATTTTTTTACTCTCTGATAGAATAATCTGACATTGGTTGTATACTTATGCTTTTGAATGTTTATTGTAAAAAACAATTAAATGAGTTTATTTATTATTTTCATGAAAATAAGTACAAATATAAATACTAAACATAGAATTAGTTCGTCAATCGATTAACTATAGCTTGATACCAATAAAACCTCTAAAATTGGTATGATATAATGATCTTATAGTTTCATCATGATCCAAATTACATGTATTACTCATGGGTGTATAACTACTTGTAGTTCTATCCAAACAAAAATATTTTAGAGGGTATTTAATGAACTTACATTGATTTCAAATTAATTCCATCTTTTTTAATAAAATTTAAAACTAAGAAAGTATTTTAACTCGCCCATTAAAATAATTAAAAATTCACATTTAATCATATTAAAAACAAATTGTGATCAATTAATTTCTTGAATATCCATAAATAATATAATCGACATGTATTATAACTTCAAGAACATATTTTTGACATTATTTTTACAAATATCTTATGATCAGATATGATTTTTGAAAAATATTTAGAAATAAAATAAGAGGCGAGCCTATAACACCAAGGTATTCAATTTTGTTTTAATCAATTTAAGTATTTTGTTATTTTAAATGATTGATTGAAGAAATGAGGGTTTTGAAATCCATGAATTTTTTCAACAAAAAAAATCATCAACTATATATCCATTTTGGAATGTACTTCTGACATCCATTTGATGTAGTTTGAAATAAAACATTTCCACATATAAAACCATAATTTTGAATACTACATGTCTAGAAATTGGTTTAAAGGATCCCTCATAGAAGACACACTCTTCTTTTCTATATGCTTATGCAACTAATCTGGCTACAGTTGTTACTATAGTTTTAGACTCATCCACATTATGGCTAAACATTAACTTTGTACAAATGGTCAATGTTTCAGTAGTCTTATTTAATAATTCCCAAAAATTATATCTTTTAATTTTATTATGTTATTATTTCAATTAAATTACACCAAAATCATCAATAATTTCTCATTGATGTTCTTAGGTTTATGTTTTTACAAGAATTATTGATGATCAAACAGATTTCTTAGAGAAAATTTGGTATGTGAACCTCTATATAGGTATCATAATATAACATCTAGAGGATGATATTAGAGATTCCTAATTGTTATAAGAAATTTATGGATGGTTATATCATTATCTTATACAGGTTTAGGTCCAGTTTTGGGTTGTTCCTCCGAGCTAAAGGATTTCATTTTTTTTGACAGAACCATTAGAAGGTTTTTTATTAATATTTATATTTGATAGATCATATTCATGATTTAATAAATTTGTATTAGACTCTAGTGGATATGTTTCATCATATATTTGATGAGAATATTTCAATACATTGTTTTTTATTTTATTGAACACCGTATATGACATATTAGAGGTTGAATAACGAAGAAAAACACCTTCATCACTCTTGAATGTTAATTTTTCCAGATTATCCTTAGTATTATGAATAACGAATATGAAAAAAATCTTAAAGTAGTTTACTTTTTGTTTTCTACCGTTACATAATACAGAAGGTGTTTTATTTAATATTGGTCTTACTAAAACTCTATTAATCATATAATGAGATATATTCATTATTTTTTTTCAATAAATAATTAGGTATGTCTTACTCATTGAGCATGGTTTCGGAAATTTATCGAAGGGTTCTATTTATCTTTAACTACACTATTCCTCTATGGGGTCCTAGGAGCAGAAAAGTTTTGATTATAGAAATTTTGTGAGAAAAATGATTCGAAATATTGATTTTCAAACACATGGCCTTCATCAATTCTAAAGGTATTAATTATTAGTCCATTATGATTTTAAACAGATTTACCATAAATGTTAAAATTATATCATGATTCACTTTTTATAGCTACAAATAATACCCACCTATATCTATAAATGTTATATACTACAACATAAACATATTTCCTCCCATTTGAGATAGAAACTCTAGAAGTCCCAAAAATTTCATGTGAATAAATTCTAGTGGTGGAGATGTTAAAACATATTTCCCTGATTTGAAATGGATTTTTTATAGTTTCCCATTTCTAAATGAATTAAATACTCTGTCATTTGGGAACTATTGATTAGTTATATCCTTGACTAAGGATTTCCTAGTTATATTTCTAATTGAATGAATATTGAAATGGAATATTTAAGTATTCTAAATCCATGATTTATTCTGATAGGCACTATGATAGGAAATAAACTGAGAAAAAATGGTTTTAAATTAATAGAATATACATTATAACTTCCTAAATAAATAAATACTAAATAATTTTTCATATAATTTTTTTTTCATGAATTACATTAAAACTAAAAAGAAATCCATAATCACATTTCTATGGTCCTCGAATTAAAAATATAGTTTAACCCATATATAAATAAAAACTTTTAAATTAAAATAGTATTTTAGATACTAATTTGACCAAGTCCAATAATGTTTCTTTGTAATTTTCACTAGAAGGGACATGTACCCCCCCAAAATTTACTAGGTTATTGAAAGACGAATTGTACCAAGTCATGTATCTAGAAAAATCACTACCTAGATACCATATGTTCCTATTTGAGATATTCAAGAATGTATCCCATAGAAAATTGAAATGAAAAATGTCATTGGAGCCCAAACCTTATCGTGTCCAAAATGTTAATTTTTAAAGAACAAGGGAACCATAATTTATTAAAAGGGTTCCGGTGAAAATATTTTATACTTTTCGAAATTAAAACATTGTAAGGTCGAGATGTTTAAAAATTGGTCACATTACTAGGGGAACTAGAACTATAAATTAAATTATTTTTGATGATCCTTATTTTTTCATGTTGATACAATATATAAGTGTAATATTTATGTGTTGTTTTATTTCAAGAATCTAGTTAAGAGTTTTTATTTAATTGGATAACCTCTTCATACCTTTATTTTATTTCATATTGGTAAATTTGAACTCATTTTTCTATTTTAGAGACTAATAATTTTTATCCTTCAGAATGCTAAGATTAATTTTTAAACTCACAGTAACAAAATGTTGCTTCTTTAAAATATTACAATTATACATGAGTTTATTGAATGTTTCCTGAACATATTACAATATTTATTGATTTTTTCATTTTACATGTTCTAATCATTGTTTTCATCTCTAGAATGATTAGAAATAAGAACATGAGAAGAATGATTTTTTTACCACTCGTGTGATTTTCATAAAAGACATGTTTTCTCTATCATTATTATCCTATTAGGTTGAGTATGAATCAATCAAGGTATCTTCCAAATAACTCCAAGTTACATTAATGGATTTATTATTCTCTTATATATATCATCATATTTATTCATAAATATTTACATCAGATAATCATATTTTACATTAACTGACCTTTTGCACTAGTAGTAGAATAATTCATTGTATGTATCAACCTTCTCTAATACTTTATCAAGTTTACTATATTGTTATATTTTACTTTGTTATTAGATTTATGGAAGGAAAATGTATTCTTGTAGAGGTTTTTGAATCTTTTTTCCTAGGTTACCAATTCTCTATCACTATTAGAAGGTGATTCTTCATCCCATGAGTTTTCATCTTTGATCATCCCTTATTTATTTTGAAGTATAATTTTTAAAGGTTACATATTTTCCATTTCTGTCATTATCTTCTTCTCTTTCTAACTTCTAGTTTCTTATCATACATTATAAGAATTACTATCTGCACTTTAATAGGAAAATTTCATACACCACAAGACACATGGATTGACACTAAATTTCCTCTCCATTTGTATGGTAAACACATCAACATGAACATCACTTAATCCTTGACAAGAATTTGGTTTCCCAATGAATGAATTGTTTTCAAGATCTTACTAAACCTTAGATACGTATGAGAAATATATTTATAAAGTTTCATCAAAAAATCATTATATCTAATAGTATATAAATTTATGTATACTTCAATGACATTAGATGTTCCTCTATGAGAGACATATATGGTATCCCAAATTTAAAATGTATTAGTAAAAGTAGAAATTCAATTAAATTACACATAACCCAAAGAACAATATTATGCATTCATGGATTTTTATTAATTGTTATATTTTTCTTTAGATGCATCAGTACATTCGAATCATTCACTTTAAGGTCATTCAGAATTTTCTTTCATTACTATCATGATTTAATATCCCATTACATTAATATGAATTTTCTTCTAAAATCTTCCACTTATCATATTTTTTTCCACCAAAATAATGAGTTTTATTAGTAGAAGATTAATCTAGTAAATTATTATCCACACAGAACTAAATTTAGAAATATCATAAATTTAGCATCTTCAATAGACATCAAAATCAAAATTTTAATGTCATATCAAAAACCATTGATACCAATTGTATGTTAGAGTGAGTAACTATAATAAGGGGGTGTGTTGAGATCCTAATAAGGTTTTTTATTAAAAATTATTTAATATGAAATCCCACTAGTTAATTTTAAAATTCATAGTTAGTCATTATAATTGAATCATATAAGTTTTATCCTTCATAATATTTATCCAATATGTAATAGGGATCATTGAAAACCATATTTGAAATCATTTTATCTTTTGAAAAAAAAATATTTAATCAAACACTTTATATAAACACAAGTTAGGAATAAGTACCAATGTAGATGTTTGGTATATAGATCAAATAAAAACTATTATTTCAGATTATAAATAAAGAAACACAAAACTATAACCAATATATTAATAAATTATAGGGTTAAGTTTCAAGGAAATATTTAATCTCAGCCACATAGAACTCACCCACTTCTGATGATATTATTTTTATAATAATATGATCCACAACCTATATCAGGTTTTATAAACAACCACACATGTTCTTTCCAGGATATAACCCTCCGCCATAGTTATATATGTGAATAAAAAAATATAGGCCATGCATAACCTCTTCTAAAGATTCAATGGGTATAATAAAATAGATAAATTGGAGAGAATGTGTCTAGTACCCTTTAATTATTGTTCAAGAGTTAGTGTCTAAACATTTATATAAAAAACAACACTAATAAAATATGAAGTACAAAAGATATTGAGAAAATGATAAGATATGGAAATATGTGGTGATGTTCACTCTAAATATCTTCAAATGTTCAATAATCCTAGTGTTTTAATCGATGAAGAGATTAAATAAGTTTCTTTGAATGTGAATAAAAATAGTGATTCATAGAGTTCTGTATTCTATTTATAGATGATGTAAAAAAGATCTATAAAGAAATCCAAATATAGTGTGTGAAATATTTTTGTTCATTTTTTGTATTAAACAATTTCACACATATATATCGATCAACATGTCATCATCTAAGCTCGTGTGGGAGTTCTTTATAATATATAGATTTTCAGGTCAAATTAACTATTGAAGAATAATAATAAATATATGATTGATCCCCATATAGAGTAATAAATTTGGAAACCTATAAAAATTTCTCCATTTCGTCCATGAAGTCCTTTAAGAGTAATGATTATTAAAAACATATGAGATTATTTGTATTTAAATCCTTAAACTAGTTGTTGGAGGAATTAAATTTTAATGAAACTAGAAAGAGAAATGGAAGAAATCTAATAGTAGATCATCTATAATGGTAGAATAGTACATAAGTAGATTAGATTGATTGTATAAAGGTTTATTGGTAGATTTTTGAATTGTAGATTAACTCTAGTTGTAGAAGAAGTTCGGGTTAACACATTTAGTGGTAGAACATGTAGATATATCACATCTGAATGTAGGACAACGGGAACTAGTCCATCTGGTGGTAGAATATATGGATGTCACATAAACATGGAAGTATTATAACTCTAGTTATAGAACATCTATGGGGGTAGAAAAACTCTAGAGGTAGACCTTGTTCTATGGTAGAGTCCGATGATCTAATGGAGGATCATCATTACCAATGATATATCTCTTTTAATTGATGGTAGATCTATACACACAAATTTATTTACAATATAATATACTATCATAAAATATTATTCTCATTATAAACATAATAAAAATGATTTGTGAGCATTAAAATAATGAGGTGACAATATAGCATAACCAAATAACAAATTCATATACGCTATGAGATATTGGGTCTCTACATAAAATGTCAGACCAATTCTATTGTCAACACCTATAACCCAATATTAGTGGTTCCAGTATTTTTTAAAGACAATTCCCATAGTACATAAACAAAATATATAATTTAGGGTTACTAAAGAAGATTAGGATAGCGTGCCTTCAATAAATATCTATCTTGAGGTAAGATATTTTCATATCACTTTTAAATCTACAAGTAACATTCCATGTTCACCACATGTCTCTTTTATGTAGTGTATACACTACCCATGAATGAATTTTAGGAGGGTTATCATGATAATTATGTGGATACAGATGTTGACATAAGGTTCTCTATTTCATGAGTTTTTTTAGAAATGTGATCTCTGGGGATCTTATATAAAAGTCAATAAAGGTATCTAATGTATGAAAGATGTTATTTTACATTTTTCTGATTGAATGATGATAATAATATCACAAGAGAGAGTTAGAGAGACATCACACACATTCCTTCATTCATTTATGTGAAAAACCATTAGAAATGTTATTTTTCATGATAGATGTCAGTGATATTATAATTCATGGAAGAGAGCATATCCAGAAAATTAGCCATCCCACTCTTATCTTCTCTAAGAGGTGAACCACTCCAATCTAGATAGATTGAACAATGGTAGTATAATTATACTCAAACCATATATTTTTCCAATTTCATTTCTTTTCAACATAGATAGATCTGATAGACAATTTAATTTCTAATTCAAGAGGATTATAATGGCCATGAGGACCATAGAGTATTTCGACCACATCAATATTACGATCTAAAAAAATGATCACATATCTTACAGGACATGGATTTCCCCACGATTCTGCTTCAGAATTTCGTTTTAGCCGGATGAGGAAAGGAGGAGTCTAAAAGGCCTCGAGTGTGCCATGTGGTTTTGGAACGTTCCATGTAATGCTCAGTGTCTTATGAATGGGGAAGTCTCTAACAGTGTTTCTATAGTGTTTAACATGCAATGTATTGGAACTATATACGACTTCAATAATTTTAGCAATGGAAGATCAAGCATTGAATCATTTCTACTCATGATTGGACTTGTTTCTAATTATCCAAGTTAAATGAAGTAGCTCCACATAGTATACCCATTAAAGGTGGTCAACATGCTCTCTATGATGATATAATACAACACACTTTAAGCAAATATATATACCAACATGTTATATGTTTTCATCGATAGGAACCTTGTTAACAGAGAGTCTCTATAGAAGTGTAATTATATATGATAGAAGCCAATTTTTGTTGAAATTACAAATCCATTTTCATCTTCCTCAGAGTATATGAATATAAAAATTCATGGAATCAAGTACTCCCTTTGGGAAAGGTTCCCAAATGAGCATATCCTTCTAATTAAGAAAATCATAGCTAAAGACAATAGGAAAAATTCCATTAGGTTGATGCTCTAGGATGACCATATGGTATTTGATTGAGGTGATGTGGTCAATATCTTGATCAAAAGAAGTAATGTTTTTTAATCTATTGATTTCCAATGTAGTTGTCATGGAAAAATATAATAGGGCAATTCATGTTAACAAGTTGGTGAGAGAGCAAGTGAACCTTTTGAACGAATTTTTTCAAACCATGATAAATTGAGGAATCCATGTAAATCAAGTTTCTTATTATAATAATTTCAATAATTCTCTATTTATGGAAGCCCATGTTTTCATTGTGATTAAAGTTTGACCTCAATATAAATTTACCAAGAAGAGAATCGTTACACAATTCTTTATTTATGATTCCGTGACCAAAAAAAATATGAATAAATTCGTATTTACAAGAGGATGTAATGAATTTACTTTCTGAAATAATACCACTCAAAATGAGTTCATCATTATTGAGTTTATTAAATTAATAAAAAAGGCAGAGAAAAAAACACCACGGATGATTAGGCCAAATTTGAGACCACAACATGTTTAACAAGACCAACACTTCCTACTATTGAGGGATATTTTCTTTCACAAGTGGTGAGAGTTCTTTTGATCTATCTCAATGAATCATCAAAATGAGTGGCATGATGTTTTTCCTAAAACAAGGGTTCAAAAAGATAATTAAAGGGGATATAATCTTCCTTAATTCCCAAATCATTGATGATAGAAACGTTTCATCAAGCTGGAATTCTGTTAAAAAAATATATGAAGGACTTCTTCCAATTTATTTCTTGGTCTGACACTCTTTCATAATGAAAAAGGGATATATTGATATTATTGATGTTCTTCCTATGTCCCTGAGTAAATATAATAACATCATCAATAAAAATATATATGGCAAGGAGTAGAGGTACCTCTTGCTACCTTGATAGTTGTAATTTCACTCTTGTCCTCCTATGAAGGAAAATCATGATGAGGTAGTCCTCTAAAATGGAAATGATTATATCTTATAGAGGATCTCCATATCCCACTCCCCGAGAATATTTGACGTTTCCCAATGGAGACCCATTTTTGAGAATGGAGATATTACCAGACCCATTCTAGTCTTTCATCCAATGAATGAATATTATATTGAATCCAAATCTGTGAAAAAAATCACCAATAAATCACAAGTCGATTGTATCAAAACCTTTATTGATGTCAAGATTAAGTATAATGCTACCTCGCTTGGTGGAGTTTAATATAATATTGACACTTTCTGAGGTATTGAGTATGAAATCATGGATGTTTATTCATTTGAAAAATCTAAATTCATTCCAGGATATGATTTTTTATGAGATATTATCCTGTCTATTGGAAAGAATTTTTGTAATCACAATTTTATTAGTGTTAAGAAGATCAGCTGAACTAAATTGAGTCATTACACTTTCATTATGTTTTCAATCATAGATTAATTTTTTTCTTGTGTTATTTGTCTCAATATTTATTCATTGGGACTTATTTAATTTTATTAACCTATTTATGTTAATTAGGTGAATATATTTCCCATTTTTAATGTTATATCACATCATTATTATGTTTATAATATATAAAATATCATTTAATGTTATTCCTTCATGGGGTTTAAGATTCAAAACATTCCAAAGCTGTAAGCGTTTTATGTTTAAGTATAATTTTAATAAGGATTATTTATGAATAAATTTTAATTTTTGTAAAATATATAAACCTTAGATGATGAACCCATTTAATTTTAATATTCTATAGTTATTTATTGAGAATAGATTTTATCATACTATTTTCCCTTATTTATGTACCCAAGTGGACAAATAAATTTTTTTATTAAGGAAAAAATGACTTTATTTTAATCCTTGGTTGAAAATCCTTCTTCTTCGATGTCTAAATTTGTAAAAATGTTTTGAATTTTTTTTTTAAAATTATAACACCATTATTAAAAATCATTTTACCCATTTTTTGATTTTTATAAATGGTTTGAAAATGAATATTTTTGTCCTTTTACAAATGAGGTATTACTGACTTTGATCCATAAATGTGAAATGAATCCATATTTTAATGTACAAGACATGGAAACTCCATGAATAGAATATTTTGTTAAATGAATTCATTTTTTTGTTTAAATGAAATGATTTCATTAATATATGGGAAATTTATAGATTCTAAATTAGCGGTTCCAATGTGAGAAGAGTATTTTCCCTTATAAAAGTTCAACTGTTATTTGAAACTAATTTTCATCTATGATGATATCCTCTTACGTTACTTAGGATTTACTGGTGATATTATCCAATGATTCCATATTTATTATTTCTTTGGTTTTTTATGCTTATGATGATAAAATATCGATCAGACCCTTTATCTTATACATCAGTTATGTTTTGCGGAATGTTTTTAGGATCCTTTGGAAGTCATATGAATTGATTTATGATTTTGTGATGGGTGGCCCAGAAATTTTATATCCCTCCAATACATTTTGTAAAGACTAATGTTCTCTGAGATTAAAGGGTAAATGTATGATTATCCCAATGAAAAACCTAGTGGGTAAAATCAATTTATGAGTGACTTGGTTGTTATCCTTGTGATAAATTTTATATAAATATGTTTATTCAACACCATATGACTCTATTTTGTGACATTATATTATTCCAATGTTTCGTCTTCATTTCTTATGTTATTTTTTCCCTTTATGACTCATTTATAATGGAAATTAATGATCTTTTACCCAACTCATGTTATGATCTAATAATTGTTATGTGCTATTTTCAATGGTCAAGAACATGTTATCACACCCTTTATAGTAATTTAATATTTAAATGATTATTGATATGTCCTTTATTTACCCTTATTGAGTATCTGATATCTCTATTTAATACGTTTTTGTTTTCCCTATGATATTAAGAAATTTTTTATGTATTATATATCTTAGAATGATACTAGTTTTGAAGAACATAGTGGCTGACGATATAGATATATTATAAATAATTTATTTATGCATCCAAGTCACTGAATACACTAAACCTAAAGGATTTCCCAATGGATCGTAATGAAATTTATTTAATAATTATCAAATAATATTTGATTTTGTATTATAAATTGTATGGGCCACTATATAGTCCATGGATTAAAATTTTTAAAATGGGTTTGAACTTGCATGGTTGGTGTGTGATTAAAGGAAATGGGTTTGCGAAAATGTGTGTGTATGTTTTTGGATTTTTTATTTGTGTATGGTTGTAGAAAATCAACAAAATTATTTAATTCATACTTTATATAGGTCTGTATGGTTGGTTCATGGGTTTGAAAACCATCTATCCAAAATGTACATGGTGTTTGGAATAGGTTAATAGAAGTCTCCTAATTAGAACACACATGTTAAAACAATGAGTCTAAGAGATGTTACCTACCTATATTTCATTTAGATTAGTAAATTACCATTTCCATAGTCCAATATTTTTATCTCTCATCCTCCTCTTCATCTTCTCCAATGAATGTAGACTAGGGGTTCCCCTTCCCTATTCGTTTCTATGGATCCCCTTAGGTATAAATTGGTTTTTTACTTTGTTATTTGGAAATTTGAATTATTTACATTTTCTTTTTCTTATATGCATCTTACCTCTTAATTTTCATTAATTTCATGTGGTGAGAATATAGTATAGTGATTCTTTCTTCTATATCATGGTTGAAATCATCCACTATTCCCTAATTTTTTCTCAGTTTGGCTGGAGGACATCCCGAGATAATGAAATCATGTCATCACATATCATTTCATTGAGGGTAAGTCACCAAGTAAATTTTCGATAATGTTTTTTTTATAATTTAGATGCTAATGGACATAAAATTGTTATATATATATATTGGTTATTTCATGTTGTTTAATTTTGGGTGTGTGTCAGGAGTTGACGATGCCACGTTGCTCGAAGTTTTAGCAAGGGAGTGTTTATCAATGATTTTCAAGCACTATACCAAATTGAATTAAATTGTAAAATTATTATAAATATAACCCTTTTTAATAATAAACTATATTTTATTATAAGTAATTGTTTTCAATTGTTCCTTGATATTAGTGATTAGGAGGATATACAGGCTTCGATGAGAACCATCAAGCTGTATTTTAAAGGTAATGGATTCAATTGAGTTGTGGGGTCACTAGTCATTTCCCTTTGATTTATGTATTTGAAATGTAATGTAATATATGGTCTTACCCCTAAGGTATATTGAAAATTTTAATTTATATAATTCCTTATAAATATATGATCCCTGTGAATGATCAAATAAAGTATCAAGGTCCAAGATAAACACTTGAGCACCTGTCTGTTGCCTTGACCATCATTTCTGCAGACATTCATTATAAAAGTATTTTACAAGATATAAAGATTCATATGGGTGTAAATATAATGCATTTAGTGGTTATAAAGGACGTGGGTCACTTAATTTAGTCCACATGGGTATGGATGCATGATGGACAGAGAAAAATTACCATGAATACCATGATAAAAACATCATATGCAAGAATTATTCAGAAAACCTGAGATTTGTGTGAATTGAGTTTTCATCCCCTGATAATATTTGATTTCATGGGTGGGTATTCCTTAGGGTAGGACTTGTGGGTTGGTCAGGTACCTAAGGGATGACCTAGGTTGATTATGAAAGAGGATGAACTTGATACCATATCTCTTGTGAGACACCGATAAAATGATTCCCATGAGGATTATAATGCTATTATATGAGTATGATTATGTTTAGGGATTCCATACACTTTTATTGAGTATATTTGAATCAATTTTAATTTTCATATCTTGGATCACATATAAGTTTTTTGTGGTATGATGTGGGGATTCAAATATGTGACCCCACATAATATAACCATTGAGAGTGTTAGTGTGGGATTTGATAGTGATGATATTGGGTGTCCCTTATGAACCAGAATTGATGGTATTGGCCTAATATGGCTAATGGGTTGGGGAACAATCTTTCCATTGGGTGGTCGACCATGGTTATATAAGATGGTTTTGATGGTAGGAAATCCATGTTATTATTTTTATTGGTATTATGACAAGATATGAAATGGTAGGATGCTGTCCACCAACAATATGTTGTAAAGCATGATATTAATAATAAATATTAGTGTTTTATGATAATCATGAGTATATATTGATATTCCATGTGATTCCTTGGATTTGAGGATGAAAGTGATGTGATTTTAGATTCATAGTGGTGCATATGATATGAAAAAGTTCATAGGGTGACATTGTTTGTGATTCGTAGAGATACCGAGGATCAGGTGGACTTTATAGGTGGTTGATGTTTGTGATTCCTAGAATATATAGGACTACCATAGTGGATGTTTTATGTGATTAATAGGAATTTCAGTGATTATTAGGGGACATTTAATGGGATAGATATCGATTCTTAGGATTTTTAGGATTCCTTGTGAATTTAATGCAGATTTCATGGGAACCAATTATATAAGGATTAATATATATTTTAAATTGAGATACTTATAATGAAATATAGGGTCTTATTGTTTCACCTAGAGTAGGTTTTTTGAAGAGATCTCTTCATAGGTCATGTACCATACCACCCCCTCAAGGATACATGACATGATAAAAGACATCTTTCGCTATCTGAAGTAGGTACAGTCAGTATCAGGATTGATGTCAGAACTATAGGATCAATAGTGTTTTTATTTAATTTTTTATATTTATTTAATATTTATAATGTTCATAACCAATGTACTTTCATTTTATTTACCAGTTATGCTTGGGACGCCATTGGTGGTTCTCTACTGTGCAGTACTGAATCCATGCTCAGGCGACCATGATACATAATAACTTTATAAAGTATCATATTCAAAAGTATTAGTAAGGCATATGTGTAGTGTTTCATAACCAAGTATAATGTCTTGATATATATTGGATAGTTATATGAGGTGAAGCTCGGGGATGATAGTAGATACAAAATGTCATTTAAACTTTACTCATTTTGTATATGTGATCGGACCATGTAGATATCATTGTGGATGTATGTTTGCATGACCAAGGGTTTGTATGATTGTATGCTTCTCCATTCATTTATTATAGATGGTTATGTTATTTTATTATATTTACTCTGATGATTATATTTTATGGATGTTGATTAGTTATTTGCAATATTTTAACTCTAATATGAGGGTATAGTGTCCCGACATCATAGCACCTTGTTGTTAGTCATCATGAATTATAAAATAAGGAAGAGCACATGAGGTAATGTATATAATTCAACCAAGACATCAATATGTGGTCTCCATTTAGGGGTTGTAACATTTTAGATTAATAATCATCCTCATTTTTAAGATTCATCTCTAGGAAAATAATTAATAACGTTTAATACTAATAAAAATAAAAAAACACAAAATATAGTTTGTATTTGTGCTTATATTTTAATCATGAATTATATTTAAAGTAAAATGATATTAACTCTTTAAAGTTAATTGAATTATCCTCATTTTTCCAATCCACTACCTGATACTTAATTTATTTCAGTGATATTAGATACTATAGAGTATTCTAAATATTCACATTTCTATGATTTAATTACTTGTGTAAGAATGGAATAACACCAGTTAAAATTAATTTCATGATACTATTGAGTTTTTGAATCTAAACTTCATCTAATTCAATATCATATAAGTTAAATATTTTTTATTAAACCACTATGGTATAATTATTATCAATTTCATCAATGTACTATAGTCCTCAAGATCACCCTATAACTTTATATTGTTTAAAAAAATTCTACCTAAAGACTAAATCATCCATATAATCATATTTTCTTAATAAAATTTCCCTAAGTTGAAGTGGAGTTGTTTCTAATCACAAATCCTCAACGTTTCTTTTCTCCATCATGAATATTATGAAGCTTTCTCCAAATTTCATTATCTATTTTAGACCATAGGAATTGTTTCAATTATATCTTGAAGTGTGATAATAGTAACTCATAATATGAACTCCATCTGTATTTTACCTTATCTATGTTTTATAAAATTTAGATAATCTCAACTTCTGGAATATATATGATATTATCAGTAACATAAAGAACTTCTAGTCTAAGAGATAAAATATATTGAACCATCTTCACTTTCAAAACTTGAAATAATTTTTTATATAGATTGAGAATTCCTTTTTTATTGATGTAATTGACATTAAATTTTAGAATCATCAATTAAAATATGCAATCATATGAAATAAGTAAAATCCTTAGTAATGCATATAATTACTACTCTAGAATGGATATAACTCAACAAATAATACAATACCATTTAATAGGTTTATGTGAGAGATTTACTACCACTTGGTGTGAGGTTTGTGAATTAGTGGTCCCTCACAACATGATTATTTAATATATTTATATTTGTTCATTTTAATTTTTTTGGGAATAATTATCTAAATCATGAAGTGATAAGGAGTTATTGATATTAATGACTAATAAACAAGGAAAATTGATATTTTTCATGGTTCACTTAATACTTTTATCAAGTGGACAATATTTGGTGTTTAATGGTTGATATTTTTCAACACCTTTATTTATATTATTATCAATATGGAGTAAATTAATATAATATGAATATATTCCAAAACTATAAGTACATGTTAGATCAAAATGAGAATCCAAAAGTTGTTATGTCTTCTAAAATCATCATCAAGTTCCTACATATTTGAATCATGTGTGAACTTTTAATTGTTATCTAAAACCTCAAAAAATATCTCTTAATACCTAGATGTAATGTTTATCATAAATCACCGATTCCCATTACACTTTTTGATGGAAAAAATTCCAAATATATAAGAGTAATAAATCATAACACGATGATATACTATATTTAATAGTTAATATTCTGAAATAAATATAACAAAACAACATGGATAAATGTTAATTTTACTCTTAAAATATTCGTGTATCTTTTATCCCTTCATCATATCTATGTATTCCACCACATAATTATGATTTTAACCATGATATATTTTCCATAGATCCAATAAGTAATAAAAAAAAATTTCCCCTAAAGATGGAAATAATTGAATTTTAATTATACCTTAAAATCTATTATAATTTTTTTTATCATCTTTATATAAATGGTTCACGAGTTACTCCATTTTAATTTCCTAGTATGATGAATTTCCCAATTGTGAGAATTTCAATCATAAAAACTGATGTAGTTGAGAAGACCATGAAGTTGTGTTAGCTTAATCTAGTATTCCACCTATCTTAAAATACACTACGATGCCCGAACAAGAAAATTATGATTTATTTTTTATTGAAAATTTTAAAATAAACTAACCGTGAAATGTTTTGGTATGATACATAGCATGATTTTTCTATCCCCTAAAATTATTAATTCATTTTCATCTAATTTATCTACAATTATACCATGATTCATCCATGAGTTGGTTGGTAAAAACTAAAACATGAAATAATCATGAAGGATCATGATTGAGTCAACTCCATAAAATATCCATAGAAATTTCCCACTAAGATAATTATCTAAACACCAAACTAAGAGATAATTTTTTTTCTAAGGGTACTCTATGGATATGTATAATAAAAATTAAAATATTGAACATTACTCAATTATAATTATCCATTATCCCCCATTATCACTCAAAATAATTATAATTCAATAATAAACCCTATAATCAAGGTTTATGTATCCTTATTTTACATATGTTCAAAGAATTATTTTATGATTTTGAGATGATGAGGTTGATAAAATTATTCCATTTATGTTTTCTAATTTGATAGGCACAATTTCTCCCATTATAAGGTTTAAATATTGAATATCTTGCATAATTTTTTCTAGATCGATATCATATTTGAATGCTTACCTAATCTCATGTGAAATATATTATTAAGGGATGAAATTTAATTTTCCTTTTGATAAATATTTCTACTCATCATTTATAAATATTAAAAATATTTTAATCCCCAAAGAAGATTTTGTTTGTACCTATTATGATCTTATTTTATACATTCCAAATATTTTTTTAACTCTGTCAAGTATGAATAACCATAATTTTTGGGAATATTTTAATAAAAATTTCCATTTCCTAAGATTAGTATATTTTGGATATAAATATTACAATAATGGTTATTTTCACTAACAATTAAACATCAAATATTTTGATATCTAGATTAGTGTTAAATATTTATAAACATCATATTTGAAATAATAGATTACCAGTATATGTTTTCCAGATATGAAGTTTGAAACAACTCTATATTATATCTTATTGAAATATTTTTAAACCATTAATGAATTGGAAGACCCACAAAAATATATTGGAATTTTTTTTTAAATGTGTCAATATTAAGTACCTACATTAGAAAATTTAGTAATTTTTTATAATTGAAGTAATTATTCCTAATTAGTTATCGATAATTAAACATTGTCCTGGGATTATGGACTGAAGAACCCATTACTTTTTTTTATCATTTGTAAGACTAATGCATTGTCAATCACAATGATTATTTAATTTATTCCTATTACTTAAAGATATATACTAAAACCAATGTGATTAGGATGGTTAGTGTAAATTTCTTATAAAATCAATTACATGAATTTGGAAAATTGATCCTATAACACTTATTCTTTCAATATCGGCTGTATTAGGTTTTTTAAAATTATATCTATTATCATAACACCATGAAATAACTAAACCTCTATCTATTATCAATATAGATTCCATAAACCTAATATATCTTAATTTCTCATAATCATACATTATCTTAAATAAAATCTCAAAATACTAACATATTCCCATAATGAAAAGGAATCATTTATTTGTATATTATCGATAACCCTATCATACATCATTACATAATGAATTATTTTTGATATAAAAATTTATCAAGATCCTGTTCTAGATATATATTTCCATAGGAAATACTAAGAAAATAGGGGAAAATTGTAATAGAAAGATCTCATCTGCTCAGTAATATGATAAAAACTATTAATAAGACATAAATGATTCATTAATAGATCATAAAATGTAAGATATTATATATAGAGAAAAATAGTGTACAATTATAGGAAGTGAACCTGAAAAAATATTAGTAATGTAGATCCATAAAATTATGATCAGGAAGGTGTATCACATATCATGGTATAATAATTTTGACTCATTAAATAAGAATCATGGTCCATGGTGTGATACGATTGAAATGTTGATCTTATATATTCATAAAATACATACCTTAAATGAAAACTACAATTTCCATAACAACATAGTAGACATGGTTAATGAGATCAAGAACATGAATATCAAAGAAAAAAATATTACTACATCATATCCATGCATATCATACTGTTCAAATAATATTATACCATGTCTATGCATAACCTTGTAAATTGTGGTAGAGACAATATCCTAATTCATAAATGGTATATTAAATTGAGTAATTTAATACTATAAGATCTCATTATTTATCTATAACGATATACTAGTACTATGGGTCAAGGAATAGCATTTGGAAATAATTTTGTAACCTTTTCATTAAACAATTATTGTTACTATATTTTTTGGTGAATAAGAAAAGTCATTTCCAATTTAAGGACATTACACACAAACAAATGATACTAAATTTGTTATACGATGGAAAAAAATCATAACACACCACCAAAGATACTATATTAATGCATGAAAGAACAAATCATTCACGATAAATAAAACAGAAACTTCTACATATAAATTTCATGAATATGCTATCCATCAAACACAAACAACCTAGAGTGTAACTGATACACATTCCACAAGACAAATCTAGTAAAACGAGGTTCAAAAGATAGGTTTAAAATGAGTGGGATCAATTATGTATATGTGAAATATAAATAAAAATCCTGTAAAAATAATGTAACACTGAATCCATAACATAAATTATGAACATATCATATTTAAAAAACTAAAGGTAGATAATTGAAGAAATATAACGATTGAATAATATGGTAATTTATTGAGAATTGAGACACACATAAAACATAATTTTAATATCAAAATATAGAATACCTAACCATTTAATATTATATATATGGTTTCACATGAAATATAATAATAAATCTACCTTTTCTCTAGGTAAATGGAATTATCTTATCATAGTATAAAATTTCTAAACATGTTTTCACAATGAATGATTCATTAGTATCATAACAATCAAAACTATTGGAAATCAATAACAGACATGATTTCTATCATGTAAATAATATACTAGTCTTTCTTTCATCATATCTAGAAACAATACATGTCGAACCATTAACATTAAATTGGAAACCTAATCATGGTTTTAGTAATAGTATAAGAAATAATTTATTATTATACAAACAATTTATTAAATACCCGACCGACTATATGGCCATACATGGATAACCTAAATATGTCCTAACTAATCAAGCGAAGAATGTGTGTATATATTTTCAATACATTTATTATTTAATGTTTTGTTCAAGAACCCATTTGTAACTAAACATTACAAGATATGATTTACTTTTCACTTTCCTAACATAAGGTCTATCTACCCACCATTTATCCTTATCACAGGCTAAGGATACATTACAATATTATAATAAATTTTTGCATTTTTTTTAAAAATATTTTACCCACACAACTTTGTTATAAAAATTGAAACTCATTGAAATGAAATTAGAGTTTTAGAATGAATGTAGTTGTACCATGTCTTATAAATATTTACCCATATTTAAGGAAGAAAATGATTTAATATTTACTTTTTACAAATCATATTAATGGGTTCCTTGAAAATAAATTATTCTTTTATAAAATTAAAATAGATTCCACTCTCATATATATTGAAATAATTGAGGAACCCTACTTTTGAATATATTAAGTTCATGGGAAATCATTATTATAAAATATTTTTAAGGTAAATTAAGAAATAATTTTTTAAAAAAATGCGGCAATTTTAATAAATTTATTATTTTAATGAATTAAAATGATGATTTTTATTTATGATATAAACCAAATTTGTGTAAAACACATATTTTAGAAGCAAATACAAGAATATTTCATGATACATTAAGTATAATTTAAAAGCTGAATAATGTCTAGTACCCCTTCACTTTTCCTATATGAATAACTGAAACATTAACTCATCAATTAAGTCATCACTTGACCAATGGATTTGTCGGGTTTTTTGAATTATTACTCACCTAAGACAAGTTCAATGAATTTATTCCATTATGTAACTCTTAAGTGTGACCCCAATAAATATTCATTAACTGAATACAACTACTCCACAAAGGTATATCCCAAGAAAAATATTCACTCCCATATGATTGTCTTAATTGAATGGGGGTTCATATGATGAATATAATGATTATATTATATAGATGCACAAATATTCCCATTTAATCATAATTACTAAATAAATGGATTTAATATAATGAAATCATACTTATATAATTCAACATATCATGGACTTTTAATGCATCTAGAATATATTAATGCTCAAAATCAATTAGATACAGAAAACCACTAGGTGCACATATCCATTAATAATATTATTCCATTTTAAAATCATTATTTTATATTAATTAAAATACAATAATGTCATTAAATTTTGAGGAAGTTTTTTCCCATTTATATATTGGGAGTCACTTGGAGGGGCTGAACCACCTACCATAGTTTTAAAATCGATTTACCACTTCCAACGGTTAACTAGGAAGAACCTAGAAATCCATAAACCACATTTGATTACAAATTGATCCTTAATAATACGATTTTATAAACTAGGATTTAGAAATAACCAAAAAATCAATGAGATAAAGTCTATATTTCACTAAAACACATAGTGTACCAAATCATCAGTGAAAACCACCGTAAAAACCCCCGAATAAATTTCATAATCCCAAAATAATTGAAATAACTTGTAACCTAATAACCTTCTATCAATGATGTTAATAATGATGATAAATAAAACATAAAATATTTTTTTAATAGGAGAAGAATCCCTTGAGTAAGAGGTGATTTCAGTATTACTTAGTGAAAGCAAAATAATAACTTCTTACTATGGAAAAATTAAATAATAAAAGAAAAAAACTAGGAATTAGAAAAGGGTGGAGGAGACTTACTATATATAAAAATGATGAAACTCCCGATAAATCAGTAATGGATCAAATGGAATGAGAAGAGGATAGAGGAGACCATAAAAATAAAATAGTGGCTCTCTACTAGTTCAGATCAAGTGAATTTAAAGGGAAGAAAATGGGTGGTAAATGGGTTCTAATGGAAATTACCAAAACACCACCATGTAAAAATATTAGCTGGGTCTTTTGGGTACCTAGTATAACCCCTAGGTTCCCTCATCTATTATCCATATCACTAAGATCCTCAGGATCTTCCATAGTGCTCTTGGTGCAAGATGTAATATCAATACTATAGGTTCCACTACCAAGATCATATTCCCCAAAACCTGAGAATCAAAATTAAAACCATTCATAAAACAACTATGATATCATCAACCAATAATATATTTGATAATAAACTTCCAAAACTGAATATTACCACTCCTAGAATCCAAAACGTCAAACGAGTAATTTTTTTTAAACTCCTTATGATAAAAAATTAAAATTACCAATGTCACAAGTAATTATATAACCTCTATTATATGACCTATATTCCCTATTAATTACAATAATATGCTGACCCAGATCCTTTATAAATCTAATTTTTCAATATGTGTCCAATTTATCCAATTCATTCACAAAAACATCAATCACACACTATGTCTATAACCCCATAATCTTACACATATTGTATAATACCAAAAGGTAATAGTATCCATGAAATACACCAAACAATAATTTTTTAAAACATGTTAGAAATATCACTGGGCTTTAGGTATACAACTCAAAAAATAGTTACTAATCGCTAAATCTCTCATGGTCTCCACAGACAAAGATAAATAAATGTCCATTGTGATTCAATTTATTCAATAACAAATTAGTTTCAACAAAACCTAATGTTATCCCTAACATATTATTCTCCAAGGGATACCTATGAATATCCTAATATTATATATTTAATTTTATAAAAATTGTTACCTATAATATTTATTTTCAATAGGCCATATTGTTTTGAAATTAATCTATAAAAATATTTTAAAATCAGCCCATTTTATAAATCTGAATTCATTCTCTAGTCCAGAAAAGATAACTCATGTTTACATTTTAGTAAAGGTCACTCCTTTGACTTTACCACCACATTCCAAATTTATTTTTCTATTTAAATTCATAAATATGAACTTATAACTAATCATGAAGTATCAAAACCAATATCCATTTAAAACATAATCCTATTAAAAGTTTTTTTTACTATAATATCAATATATTTTAAAAATTTAAAGTAAAATAAACATTAATAACACTTTTTTTAATATGAACAATAGGAATACAACACCTAGTTTAATAAAAAAATTCTTCACATTCTGATAATAGGTTCATTAAACACTTTTCACACCACCCTTGATTACATTTCAAAATAATAAATAATCCAAGATTATAAAAACAACATTTGAGTCTAAAAAATTGAGATGAAAATTTTTATCCATAAACTATTTCATATTCTAATATCTCATTACATGAAATCAGTAAGAGGATGTTAATAAATATTTACAAATGAAAACATATCACAAATTATTTCTTAGGCATAATGATATGAAAAATAGACATGCTCGAAAAAGAATAAATTTACAACAAGCTAAATATGATTATTTTGATATGAAATAGGTAGAATGATATACTACAGTTCAATAAATAGTAATTAAAACGACATACTGCCTAGAGATTTATAAAAAAAATATTTTCATGTTCAATAGTTAATTCCTATTATAATATAAATTACATATATAGTAGAATAAAATTTGATAGGGAATCACATTACATGGTTATTAATAGTGTTTATATAGGAAAAAAAGCATGATCATTTTTAAATTTATATATTTTATAGAATTATATCAATTTATAGTAAATATATAGTACTAAAAAATATTATTATTGAGAAAATCTATTTTTTTGAATTTAAAATATAGAATTCTCAATAATTGAATATAAATAATAAACAATGAACATGATAAAAAATAATTATAGATCATTGAAATGGAATGGCCAACCATATATAAGAATAAAGGGAAACTATAATATTGGGAATCAATTTCTAACCCAAATTGGACTTTTCATAACCAATAGAAATATTAGAATACACTATTTTTTGTGATAATAATGTTTTGAGCAACATAAATAATCAACCAATTCCAACTAAAATATAAAAAACCTTTCAAATCAAATTATATGTCATGTATTCCATTTAGTACCAAATTATATGAATCAAATCATGATGCCTAAATCCATATAAAAATTTTACTATCGTTTGGTACCAATAACATCCCTTTAGTTTCATTATAATGTAATAGATACTTTACACAAAAATCTTTAGCCTAGGATATGATGCTAACACTACACAATTAAACATCCCCTGGAAACACGAGTATCCACCGTACAAAGTTTTTTAAGGTTATTTTATGAGTTATATCTATAGTATTTTCATTCATAACTCATTTCTAATGAAAATAAATTTCTAATACTTCCCAAAACACCACTATGATTCTACTTGTATAATACCAGTCTCAGTTACCAGAATGATTCCAATATATTAGTACTAAAACCCTAGGATGACTTCGAATTCCCAAGGTATGGTTACCAGTGACTCATATTGACTTATTTTAATAGGTAAAGTTTATACATTGTAGTTTTAAACATAGATCATTTCCAAAAATTCCAATGAAACTGGCATGATATATACATACCATGAAAATTCCTTAGAAAAATGAAATACTAAACCTACTATGAACAAATAAAATCAATTACATACAAACAAAGTCACCATATGAAGGTGTAACTGACTAAAACACATGAAATTTATAAAACTCAAAATTTTCATAAAAAACAACCATTACAAAATCGCAATAATGGTTCAAGACATAGAAATGAATTAGTGATAATCGAAATGAATAATCCGACCATATAATCATCAAGTCCAACTATTGAGTGGATGAAAAACCTACACAAATGACTTGAAAAAATAATCCATAAGCAATAAAATTATTCTGATGTACTGGGTAGTGACATATATTAAGTAAAGATGAGGTCATTGGTTCAATGAGGTGTCCATGAAGTGTGTGAGAATAAATAATTTATAAGGAATCACTAACAATGTCTCAACACACACTGTGAATAGAAATATATTGTAATTTCATGCTGAGGAATTTATATATCTATATCAAAACTAGTCGGTAGTGAAAAAACATAGAATCAATGTAATAATAAAATTTATAACAAAAAGTTATAGATATATATTTATACATATTATTATATCGACAAGTAAGAAGAAACTAAACTATAATGACATATAAATAAATCTATAAATTTCAATTAATCCTTCTCAATTCAAGATTAAAATTTAGTGAGGGTACTAATCTTCCATAAGGGACCTCCTTTTTAGAGATGTATGACTAAAATCAACATTTATTAGAAGAAATATATATATAAATATATGAATATATATATATATATATATATATATATATATATATTAATTTATGTATTCATTAATGTGTCTAGATTTATATAAGTATATTTCTCATATATAGTCATCCTCATAGGTTTGGATGTACGCTCACTATAAAATAGAAGGCCAATTGTATTTTTATTTAAAGATTATGTGTCCATTTGTATAAAACATCCTTATTTAGGAGGCAATGTACACTAAAAAAATTTATATATCAATCAATGACTATATATATATATAAATAATATCATTGGGAAGAACTTATGCTCACTCTAACATGGGGGGACTTACTTATATTATATGGAGAAATACACATATGTATAGACATAACTCCTATGTATTACCAGTACACATGGGTAAAACCTCATCTTGAAATATAAATCTAAACACCTAAAAATACAATAAATAGATATATTTTTATATGAGTTAAATTTAATAAAAGATTCTCCCTAAAAATACTCTCATGTTAAATACACAATATAAAAAATTAACATATCATTATAAAATAAATATCAGGGTAACATACTTCATGGGATTGAATGAAATCATAAGTTAGTCATTTATAATAATTTTAGTGTCATTGAGATACTAAAATTAACATTAAAACTGGAATACCTAAATATATGATATTACGCATGAGATATCACTTTAAATATAGGAAGAAAATCCTCTATGCGTCAGTCATATACGGAAGCACATTTCATAGTTTATTTATGCTCAACATATGTTTCCAATATTACATTAATCAAAATAATAAAATTAATCATGCTTAAAAATACATAAAAACAAATATTTTCAACATGTATAGAATATGGTAATCCCTATCCTAATGTGTAATAAAAAAATACATTCTAAAACCCAAGTATAAAACTGCAAATCCAACATTGATTGTAGGCATAACATATGAAAAGTTTTAAATTATTCTAATGAAGGTAAATATGGTTCTACATACACAATACACCATATGAACAGAAATGGGTAGCATAAAGAAGTCTTAAAAAATATTAAAAATAAAAATTTTCTTTGTGTTCATTACTTCAAGAAATAAGAGTTTGGTTCAAGAACTCATTGTTTTATACAATTTAATCGAGTAATATTTTCCATTGAAGAGTGTAAGTTTTCTAATTCATTTATTCAATGAAAATATATATTTTTTGCTCTGTTCAGATTATATAATTAGGATCCCTATAACTTGGTTTTTCTTATATAATATGAAAATGCGTTCAACTCGACTAATTAATGAATCATTTTGGAGAACACACTTTAAAAATAATAACTTTCTAGATAATGTATTATGAAATAAATATTTAGGAAAATATACATAAAAAAGAGTTAATTTAAAATAACTGATAATTTTATTAAGGAAATGTTTTAAAACGAATATTTAGTATGTTGAGTTTTAAAATAACCCATATTGTGATGATATAGATTTTTTAAAAACCACTATAGGACAATTTCATGAAACTTTATATATAATTGGAATAGAAAATTTGTTATTGTTTACCTTTGATGTTCCTAATGTTACAATCCAAAACCTTATATTTTCACTAAAGTAGTATTTTATCTAGATGATATCTATGCTTTTAAAACTTATAACTCAGTTTGGATATGTGGAAACTCATGATACTATTCAGATATCTTAAGTGAAGAACAAAAAAATATTCCTTATAAAAAATACAACTATTACCAAAAGATATAATATGCGAATAAGTTTCATGGTCACCAAATATTTTACATGAATGGGGTATATGTGACAACAATTCATAAAAATTGAAAGGGATACACCAAGAAACACATTCAAGATAAATATTTAAAAAAATAGAATGATCATAAATGAATTGAGATTATAATTTTTTTGAACCAATTTATTTTAATGAAGCAAGAATAAATAAACATCCATATATAGTATTCTACCAAATCCAACAGGTTTACATTGTATATTATAATTAAAAAACATTTAAAAATTATATGGAAATTTTTATGAAAATATAAGGTAGCCATGTTTTGAGAAATATAAGTGAGTTTAGTTGTAGGAATATTCAGAGCATCATCATAATTGTTAAGAACATGTACCATAATATTCAAGAGATATTTATACATTAATCGGCCCCAATCAAAGCAATGAAAAATTGTTAGGAAACAAATTATAGAACATTCTTTGTACTAAGTAGAGATGATTCCCTAAACTAACAAGTTATTTCATAATTAATATCTAAAACCAGAAGAAAAAATCACTAACAAGATGAAGAGAAATAATAAATAATAACGATGAATAAAGAGGAGAGTTGAAGAGTAGTTTCACATCGACCATCATAATGAAATCCCAATGGATCAACCTTTAATCAAAGGATAATAAATGGAAAATAAGAGACTAAGGATAATGCATGGGAGGGATCATAAATAACTGATTTCAAGTGGATTTCAAAGTAATAAATATGGGGATAAAAGAGATTGTCATAGAAATGTTAAAAACAACCCTTATTAAAACACATGGTATGCCCCCACTAAGGTACTCATAATTTCACACCCAAGTTCCCCACTATTTTCCAACTCACCAAGTACTTCGTGAGATACAAACTGGTACCTAAACCACATTTATTTTTAAGATTACATGTTCCACAACCCCAATTTCATCCTAATCCTCTAACCCACAAAAAAACCTCATCCATGTCTTAAAAAACCATTGATATCATACAGAAACCTCATATTCGATTAAAAAAGTAAAACACCCCCCACCCTTTGAATATTGAAATTCAAATGATTTAATATTTTCATTCTCTGAAAGAAATTAAAATGAAGAACAACTATCCCAAATGAATTGGATTTACTCCCCTCATCACATAATTGTTTTTGATTGGGTTCCCTTCCGACAACCCATAAACAAAGTCAATTGGGATTATTCTTAATATCCCATATGAATTATTGATTATGATGAATAATGATATACCATAATAATAATTTTTTTGTCCACTCTTCCCAACATTTAAAAAAATTAATATCTTGTGATATTTATAATTACCCAATGTTTTAGAGAGATATTTTTTTATGAAACCACTGATAATATTGTTATATATCTATATATATTCCTCTTACATGAAAAACAAAAAATATCGTTTAAATTTATAACAATATTAACCTATTGGAATAAAATTGGTTTCATTAAATTAGCATGAGATAAAAATATCATCTAAAAAGGGAATGTGTATGCTACAATTAGATTGAAAATATAATCAATGAGTGGTTTTAAAAGATTTTCTATATATAATCAATCAATATACGACTATAAAAATGGTTTCCCCAGTTGATGAATACATATATATATATATATATATCATGGTGAATATAATTCTATCACAAAAATTAATTATTATATACTTATAGTGTGTATAATATTGTATTAAATGTTTTCACAAAGGATTCATATTAATGTGTCATCAATATAATAATGAAATATATCAAATTAATTAATGAATAAAAATACCATGATCTATCAATGATTTGGGGGAAAATGAACAAGAGTTGTGATATTAATATAGTATGAAACAATGGTTGATTGATTAATCACGTATCATGAATTTCAATTTCAAATTATAAAACCCTAATGTCCCGTCACATATAGCTATAATATTCTACGTGGAAGGTATTTTCCTTATGGGTAGTGTATGTAAAATGGTATGGATTAAAAATTTAACTTCCTGTATATTTATTGATAAAAAATAATAATGTAATGATGAATGGGTCTTGTCTTAAGGATTTTGTTTCTATAAACCATAGATGCTTATAAGTGTGTATAATACAGAAAAAAATTAAGGGGTTATTTTTTATGATAGCTAAATATGAAAAGGACGTGATTATAATGAATTGATGATCCCATAATGGTAATATATTAAATAGATAATAATAAAATGTTAATATAATCATTTAGTTATAGGAAAATTAGTTAAAAGGATATTATTAAAATCATCCCTAATTTGAAATATAAAGTGATAGTAAAAAAACCTCAATTTGGAATCACAACAACTTGTGAAATGGGAGTAATGAGATGAAATAAGTATTTTATTATTGATAATTGATGAAATTAATGAAATAAAAACAAAATAAATATTCCAATAGAATATTACATGGTGATTTTAAAAATTTTTATAACATATGTATCATAAAAGTTAAATACATATCGTATAATAATGTACCTTTATTTGTGATGATAAAGACTTATATGAATATAATTATTATAAATAATGAGTAATATATCATCCATAATTCATTATAATGGGGATAACAACACAAATATATAATCCTAGTATCATAGAACAATTATCTTTATGAGAGTTAGTAATCTAAAATATGAATTTATAAGGGATAACTAAGGTCTCTTACATTGGGAAAATAAAGAATTCTAAAACTGTTATAACAAGAGGGAATGGAAAATATCACATTAGTGATATATCATAAGGATTATTATAATAAATATATTTATTCACTTTATCATATTAAATTATTGTTTCAAAATATATTATAATAAAAAAAATAAAAACTAAAACGATAATAAAGAATTGAAAAACATCAACTTGGAATAATAACATATTATAAAAAAAGGTTTGATGAGTGGTTATAGATAATATATCATACATAATAGATCATATGTATCATTTTTACATGAATATTTAGTCATGGAGTTATATTAAAATACTTTTTAAATGATATTAATGTATAATAATGTCATATCAAAAATTAAAACATAGATTGTGAAACCATTAAAATT
This sequence comes from Viscum album, assembly GCA_963277665.1. Lineage (NCBI taxonomy): Eukaryota > Viridiplantae > Streptophyta > Magnoliopsida > Santalales > Viscaceae > Viscum > Viscum album. The sequence continues at coordinate 1,368,709,374 of OY728163.1, read as the reverse complement.
CTTAATATGTTTCAATACAACCAATTATTTTGTTATGGGTCTGTGGTATATATTCCACATGGAATAAAATGTGTCTTGAACATTATAATTGGTGATGGGATTAAATTTGTAAATGGTGTAAAAATTAAATATTTTTGATTATTTCCCAGTTATATTTAACTGATCAAATGATGTGTCTAGAACATATGTGATTAATGTATAATAAAAAACGTAATGAATTTTTTAATGAATTTATTATAATTAAATATCTAAAACAAATGGTATAATGAATTTTATGATGATTGGATGTTCTAAATCTTGAAATAAATATATGATAATATTATTGGAAATTAAGAACATCGATAATGCTATTTTTTGTTGGATGGTTCTAGTCATGGTGCATTGATGGTTGTGATTGATATTAAATGGTAGTGTGGCTGGGATAGGTATAATGGATGTTTTTAATTTTGGCTTCATGTGGACCTTTAAGATTTGATTATGTGTGATGATATATCTATTGTATTTTTCTGTTATTTCATACCCACCACCACTCTATGTTTTATCCTAACTTTCTCATATATGAGGACTTGGGTTATGGGAATATTCCCCAACACTCAATTTATCGAGGGAACAAATGGTTGGCAACTCCCTCTTGGACAATCTCCCTTTATAAATAACAAGGTTTTTGATGGATCAAGGACATATGTATATATATATATGTGTGTGTGTGTATTTTAAAATTTTATATTGGTCATAGTATATATATATATATATATTATATGACATGATTATGTGGTTTTGATGTGGTTAAATGTTGGGGGTCACGAAAAAAATGAAGAGAAAACAAAGTTGATGTCCATCAAGTTCAAAATACCATAATATCATAATAATTTGATATGTGGTTTAGATGTATTGACATGATATTTGGAAATGTATGTTTTGATATCGTAGTGAGATGATATTTGGTTGTACAAATGTTTATATATGGAAGAAATTATAGCTTTGGATATATTTTTTTGGAATTTAGGTAGACCGAATCAACAATGAAGTGAATAAGGGGTACCATTTTCATATATATTGTTTTGATAATATGTTATATTTTTTTAAGGCGATATTTGGTGGGTGAGTCCTTGAGAGTTTTGGATCTAGTTAACTTTAAGTGGGTGAAATTAATTTTTATTATTTATTTATAGAGGAATTATTACACGTTTCCACATTTGCATGTGTTTTTTGGGAAGGATATTTTTGAGTATACTAGTTTTATCTCCCCAATTTTTATAAATCAATTTTTATATTTTCTAGAAGGTGTTTGTGATTTAGTTGGGTTGTACAAACTCATGGATGATGTTACCTGGTGTTTTTATTGCTTTAATATGAGTTTCATCTGGATATATATTTTTCATGCCATAGATATCTATAAAAATGATATAAATTTTGTATTTTGGTTTTGTATTTTCTTTTTAATAGTTTTCTGTTATCTATTTTCATGGTATTATATAGGAAATTACCTAAATTTTTGTGTCTTATACAGTTTGTGATAGTTTATCATATTGGTGGTGGGCATCAGAGGTCACACTCAACTTCCCTTCTTGGCCAAGATGGGTCCCTAATGGGGTCAGATCAAGACAATTAAAATAGTTTAAACACTAAACATAAATAAAATTATAAATCAAAATATATTTTTAGAGTAAATATATAATTTAACATTCCTTTATTTCATATTATGCATATAAAAAATCAAATTAGAATAAAAAGGAATAAATTACCTATGATGGTCGTATATTAAAATTATGTGACTAATAGATTATCTACCATATTGTGTTAAAATTTTAATTTTAGGTAATAATGTAGTATTTTTATAACAATATGAAAAAATTAATTAGATTAACATAGTTATCTAATAAGAATAATATATGTGTAAAAATATTTATGAATTCATTAAAAGATATTTTTCAAAATTAATTTGATTAGTTCTTTTTAGCAAAAAAAAATTATGATAAATGATGTGATATTATTTTGATCATTTAGTATATAATAGGGAAAATATGCATCCATTTTTATTTTTATGAAAAGAATGTGTAATATGATAAATAAAATGAAAAATAATATTCTATAATGATAATATATAAGAGTGCTTTTTATTTTACAAAAAATCATTGCTACTTTATGATCAATATATATGTATAATGATTCTAGATTCATATTTTTGAAAAAAAGAATATTATATAATTTTATATTTATATATTTAAAACATGATATATTTTACTAATATTTATTAAAAATCTATGATGTTACACTCATCAACCTTAACGAATTCTTATTCTCGTTGTTTTTTTCTAATGGATAAGAAATAATTAATTTTTTTTTGACTATTTTCCTAAACCCATCACTAAGGAAAATATTATCTTAAAAATTAGATTTTTATGATTATAATATTACTCAATTAAAATGAATTGGAAATGTTTATCTTGTGTGGTCTACATGTTATGTAAAACAAAATACCCTAGGGATAATGTTCAAATATCTGACTTTTTATAACAAAATTGTTCTCAATCCAATTTCCAAAAAATAACTAAAATATTATACAATAAAAAATGAATCATCCATAGCCCAAATATTTGAAAAATATTGTTAGAAATATAAATATTTACATATAAATGAGATTAAAACCAACTCTTAGAATACAAAATTCAATGTATTTTAGAATTGGTTAGATATAAGATCACAAAACTATAAGATTTTATCAAATCCACCGTTATAAACATTTTATAAATAGAAATAAATATTCATATAATCTAAAATTAACAGGGAAAATGGGAAAAAATAATAAATAACTGAGTTAAAAATATTAGTAATGCATAAAAAATTATCAATGATACATAATGGATTTATCAATAGATCATTAAAAAATGGTACATGATCTGTAAATGAATGGAATGACTAATAAAACATGACCAGGAAACCAAAATAAGTATTAATGAGGTAATATTTAATAATCATAATAATGAATTTTAAATATACATGGATATACATGGAATCATTTCACACATTAAGAAGTATTATTATGAAAACCTATGGTAATAATCATGAGCCATGTTGACATAAAATATTAATATTATATAACATAGTTTTTTTCCACTATGTTTAAGTTGCATCTATTATCAATTAAGGATTTTCAAGATATGTGATTATGTTTAAGAAGAATTGAAGTAGCATTGGAGAGATATGTTGAAGAATATGGGATCCCAGAAAGTCATTTACTATCTATAAAATAACTGGGATGTTCTTACTTAAAGGAGTTACACCCTTGTATTTTAAATAAACTTAATAACATATATATGGAAGATGATGATGTTTTGAAAAGATGACTCCAAAAATGAAATAGTATTATCTTCTATTATGAGATTATTATTGTTTGGGTTATATTGTTGAGAATCTACCATTGTGGTGATACCATTTGGATCCTATTGTTAGTGTGTTACTGTTAGGTTCTACTATAAGGTGCTACTGGTAGCTTCTATTTTCATATTGTGCCATTTGGATCTACCTCTTAGTGATACCATCAAGAAAAACTATTTTTTTTCTTCCATCGGTGTGATTACATGGGTTTTCAACGATGATAGGTTACCATGGGGCACCACTAAAATGTGCTAACTTTCTATGGAATAAGGTGATATCGTTTAGTGATAAGTGATTCTTCTATGAAATGGTAGGAGGTTATACCCTATGAAGGTGGGAATTTTTACCGTAAGCTTCGAAGGTATGAGGATCTATCATGGAATTTTCTTGGTAAAAGGATGTTCTCTGAAATTTCTATTATAGGAGGAGCCACAATTCATATGAGATGAGAAATAGTAGGGTTTTCACTCAATGGATTCATACCAATTTAGAGTCTTATATATGGAATTAAATGATCTCATTATGGAGTAAGTACTTATTTATTTACTGTAAAATATGACAGCAATTGACTGAAATTTTTGAATGTTGTTTGATAATGATTCTAATAAATTATTATATTTACACTCTAATACATGTTGATAAAATGAAAATCTTTTGAATAAAGATGGATGTAATTAGATGTTAGAATGATGAAAAACAACTATTCTAGCGAACTGATGTATGATTAAAGGGATAAGGTTACACATTAATTTTCAAATAAAGATGATGGATTACTAGAAAAGTTAGATGTGAAGTTATTTTTACTGATGAGGTATTCAAAGCTATCTCAAGGGAATAATAAAGAAGTTATCAAGACAAGATTTATATGGTTTTTGGAGGTTGTTTCAGTAGAATGCATGAATGAATAAGTACAAAATTTGCACATGAATTGTAATGTTTTTTATACGGAAATTAGATATTTAATTTTTAAAGGGAATTAAGTAATTTAATTCCAAAATTGATGCTCAAGTAATCAATTCTATTTACAATGAATAGATTGATTTACACACATGGATTTAATCTTGAATAAAGTTGGGTTTTAATTCATCTTTAATGACTCATCATACATGAAATAAGGATCTCATGTAATATATTAATGGAATAGAATATATGTAGACATGGTACATAGGATTTTTCGAACAATGTATGAAGATATAAATGGAATGATTATGTGACAACCATGTTGACATTAGTGATTATTATTGAAAATTCATTTATTCCATGATTTGAATGAGTTAAATCAAGATATCTAGATCCTCATTCTTATAGTATTGATGAAGAATAATTATTGGATATTATTGAAAAAATATAACCATGAATTATTGGGTATTTAATTCGTACATCATTATGGAAGAATTAAATGGTAGAATACCATTTTATAATCATATATATTTTTGAATAATAAATCAATGATGATTTAAGAATTTGAGAATACGTGTTGGTGTAACCCGAACTAAAGGTGTTTTTATTATTTTCATATATTTAAATTTTAGGTTTTTGAAGAAATTAGGTTGATATTTATTAATGTTTTTCATCTGATATAGAATCTAGGTAAAATAACAACTCGTATCGAAGATGAATAGACATATCCAAATTTGGTCATTAATATACATCCTAAAGTGTCATAGTTAAATATGCATATCCAATTTAGTCTGCTATGAATTAAAGAAGGAAATTAAAAGAAGATAAAAGATAATAAAGTGCCAAGACTATTTTATTTACAGGAATAAGAATAAGTAAATTAATTGTCTGAGTTGGGTATGAATTTCATTGAGATATGAAATTTTAAGAAGGGGATATGTGAAATGTTATCCAAACAAATTAGAGAAGATACTTTCTACTATTAATGGGATGAAGAAAAATGAGTAGAACATCCAAAATAACAAAAAATTCTATATTTATGAGATAATATATCATTATTTTCACTACATTATATCTTAATGGAATAGGATATACCAAGCTGGTTTGTGGGATAAACACTCTACAGTACCTATAGATAATAGTGTAATGGTTAAAGTGTTTTACTAGATGGTTGTGTGAACATTGCAAATTTTTCTATCACTTTTCTCAAGTGTGTTTGGATGTTCATTAATTATTGATAGAAGAGACAAATAAAAATTTAATAATTTCACCTTAACAAGTGATAGAGTAAAAATAAAAGGGATAAAATATTAAGAGAAAAATCATACCTACACTAATTCACCCCCATCTTAAGGTCAAATATATCCCTCCATAAACCCTAAAATTATAGTCATAAACACATGCTCAAATCTTTTTTAATATCAATAAAAATTATTTCACATTGAAATATTTGAATTTTATTTCCAAAATTTATAACAAATTGATGTTTTTGATAGGCTCATTTCTTTTAGGATTATAAATTAGTTTATACAATGTACTTTATTAAAAAGAAAAATAAAAAGGAAATAAAATTGAAGAAGATTCTCCTCTTGTAAAAAGTGGAAGATTTTTTACGTTCTCCCTATAAACAATGTAAATTAGAAGGATAAATCTTTGGGATAGAGAGGAACCTGTGATATATAATAACAACACATAATAGAAATCCTCCCAGCTTTATGGAGTCCAATAATCATGAGGTATTTAAAAATTATAATTTTTAACCGAAAACAAGAATAACCTGGTGGTTATGACCGTATATTAGAATTTTTTGTATTGAAACATTAAATTTGATGATCCATTCTATTCACAATGATTTTATATCAATTATATACATGATTATGGGAAGTATGCAGAAGATATTTCTCATCATGATGGTGAGGCTGAAAACATTGATACTTCTTTTCTGGAAATTTCATCAACATATATTAAAATATTTGAATAGGTTGGAACCTTTAATAAAATAAAGCAAGAGATTAAATAGAGATAATATAAATTTGAATAAGTGTGTCCCATCACAACCCAAGATGAGGATGAGTCTGCAAAATAATTTTATAATAATTTGTTTTTAGTCGAAGAGAATTAATAATTGGATATTAAATAGAAAAGAATCAATGTTACTGGCTCTCTATTTCAGTAGAAGGATGTTATGCAATAAAAGAGTGTCTGTAAGAAATGAATGGATTTTGAAGATATTGTTTCATCAATTTTCAGATATAATAAACTTAATGAATATTATTTTTACTAAATTAATGATCAAATTTTATAACTCTAGGAGGCATGATGACCCTTCATAATTAGATTTATATAGAATGTCTGTAACATACAAATCAAAAGTGGATTCCAATTATAAAAGGCCATTACTATGTGAAAAAGTCAATGACATCATTTGATAATCTATCAAAATAAAAAATAGTGGTATCATCTACATCGAATTCAAATTTTTTATTGAATTTATATTTTTAAATTATTCCATTTTAAAGAAAAATTTTAATCACGTATGATTTTTAAAATGTGAATTGAAATATCCCATCATGATAATGATGGAAAGAAGAGTATGTTTTTGTGTTGGTTCATCTATAAAATCCTGAGATGTTGTTGGGAATTCTAAAAAATGGTGTGTTCAAAATTCTAGAAATCCAAATAACATTTACTTCAAATAATGTCAATGTTTATAGGGATATACTGGTGTTATGAAATATTCAATCATTATTAACCATATTTATGGAAAAATTTTATAAATATAAAATCACTAAAGAAGACCATGTCAAATGGGAAACCCTTGAGAATAAGAAGAAAAATTCAATGAAAAAAAAGATTCTGACTCCATTAAATGAATTTTATCCACTCAAATATTCCTACGATGGTTGTTGTGTTGGTGGTGGTCGTAGAATTGGTGCATATACCCATCAAAATGTATTAAAAGATAATGGGATAAAAAAACCATAAGTGGAAGTGGAAATTATGAATGGATTTTCATTGCGTAAAATTATAAATATAGTTTTAAAACACATTACACTCAAAACATTTAAAAGAATTCATTTTTATAACGTTTTCACAATAAATAAAAAATTCAAAATAGTAAAACGAATTTTTCTAAGAGTGATACCTATCATATGAAGGATGTGAATGAAGGAACATATAACAAGTATATAAAAAGTAAAATATTGAATCAAGTGCACCCATATGAATTCATGTATTTATACTAATATATTTGGAGGGAGAAACATATTTGGAAGATGGAGAAACACATGACAACAAAAATGGAAAATATAAGATTTCACATTGAGAAGAAAAATTTCATTTGAGTTTGCTGACAAATGATAACTTTTGTTTTAGAGAAAGCCAATATGATATTTTCTATAAAGCTGTATGCATTTTCAAATGATTTTTGATAACATTTATAATATATGAAAGATCCACGATGAGAATATAAGCTACTTCAAGATATTTATTCAATTTTCTGGCTATATATTTATAAACCACATCATGCAATGAAATTAAATGAGAAATAAGATACGTAAAACAAATAGCCAAACTAGATTTGAAAATATAATGTGGAAGGATAAATAATGGATGAAATAGATAAACTTGGTTATGAAATTATATACCTTTTAGTTTACAACGAGGAGTAGGGAGACGAACCATATTCCCTTATATATTTTATGTGTTGCATTTTAGTAAATAATGAAAGGAATTGAAGTTGAATCATAAACTCAAGTAGATATCCTGGGAATGAGTGTGTGAATTTATATCATATATATCAAGAATAAAGAAAATATTTTCTTTTTGGACCTCATATTTGGTATTAGGAAGAATTAGAGATGAAGAAGATCATCCTTGATGAAATTTTGGAAGTTATCAAATTCCCGGCAACCACATGTTGATGTTCCATTTTTGTATTGTCAAAATATTAAACAACATGTTATTCATCAAATAAATTTATCTAATATTATTAAAACATTGTTAATATCTCAGTATGGGGAGACATGTGATGAATAATGATGAGGATTCTAGAATTGTTTTTCTCATAAAATCGTTATATAATTTTTAATTTTTTAGAATATTTAATGAAGTGAGATAAATAATTTTATTATAATGTTTATAACAAAACATTATTTCAATTTATATTTTTTAAATTACTCAAAGAGGGATTGAATTTTTCACACCTTGATTTCAATATTTCTACCTCTTATTTTATATGGTTTCAGTCATTTTTAGGGGGAATTTTTTTGTATAGATAAAAAATTCTTTATTTCTACTCTCATCGCGATTCATGTTTAATTATAGTGGTATGGTTCATGGTAGTTTTCTAAATAATAATTTATTAATTTTTTTCTCAAAAACATCGTATTTCTCATCAATATTGGTGGGTGTGGGGGAATGGTTGTTTGACAGAAAAATGGGGAGTTATGGAATGAAACATATTTACATATCATATGTACATTTTATTGACCATCCAATACAAAGTGTGGGATTTTTGAGTACACTGATTTATAGTTGTATTTTTGTCAAGGAATGATTATCAAGAGATAAATTTTATTTGAGAATTGAACTATCTTTGAATTTGTTTTTAATAATGGAATCGAATAATTCTTTTCATTCATATAATATATCATGGATTTTTTTTTAAAATATTTCCTCCCAGGTAGTTTAAATAGACATAAAATTAAATCTAGATGATGAATAGTGTTTGGAATTATGATAATGAAAATTTTATGGTGGTAGGAGGTATAATTGAGGTGATACCATTGGGGTGCTACCATTTAGATTTTACCATTGGGGTACTATAATTGGTGTGATCCTATTATGTGGTACCATCTGGTTATACTAGTTGGTGATACCATTAGGCCCTACCATCAGATTCTACTATCTAGTGTTATCATAAAGTGTTTCCATCATGTGCTTCCATGCATGTTCTACTATGCGTGAATAACCCTGTAAGGAAACCATGGGGTGTGACTATAAGGTTCTACCATTTTATAGTATAAGGTTTTACAGTATGAAGGTATGGGGTTCTATAATGTTACCATACGAGGTTTTACTATTTGATCATAGGAAGTGATACTGCAAGCTCTAACAGTGGATGTTTTTACCTTGACCTCTGTATGGTAATAGGAACTTCTATGAGATTCACACAATAAAAGGAGCTTCCTCGCATATGAGACGAGAAATGGTTGGATGAAGGAAAATTGGATATATTTTTTTGAAATAGTTTTTTGGGTTTTGTTATATGTTTTAATTTATACATGAAGTAAAAACATTATATGTGTTTGCCAAAGGATATTTTTTGGAATAAATACAAATTATATATATCTAGAGAAGGATATAATACAATAGTTCTAGTGAAATAGACTAATAATTAAGAGAGGCAGATGTTCTATACACATTAATTTTCTCAAGAAGATGAAGGAAAATTGGATGTGTTATATATGAAGATCTAATTCATGATGGTGTTTAAACAATGGAAAAAATTAAATTTGGAAGAAGAAATGGAAAAATATACAATGCCTCACTTGAATTAATTTCCATCAGACAATGTGTATGCATAAATTTCCAACTATTGTGTGTGGTAGATTATGCTATTATCCCAAAAAGATGGTGGATCAGTTTAATGGACCGATAAAATAATGAAATATAATATTCAAGTTGACGCGATATAGTATTTTTATCAATTATAGATATATTTATATAGATGGATTTATTCGGGAAGAACTATAGGTTCTATTATGGTCCGAATCATTCGCCATTCTTGAAATGAGGAGTTCTTGCAACATATTGAAAGAATGAAATATATGCAGATGGGGTATATAGGATTCTAATTAATAAGTTATAAATATGGAAATAAAGTTATTATGTGAAAATTTGAAAAAAACAATGATTAATTCATTCAAATCATTTTATGAATTATGAGGATAAATACCCGAGTCATTGGAGTATCTAAATGAGGTGTTATGTAAGAATAGTCATTTGATGAAATTAAGAAAATATTTTAAGGAAGAATATCATTATCTCGTTCTTATGTTTCATTTATAATTATTGAATAATAATTTTGGGATATTATGACATATATACTAACTAGGATTAAGGTAACATTAATTCAAGTTTCATTATGGAGGAATTAATTGGAATAATAATTGTACTTTGGTCATGTGCATTTTTGAAGAAGAAATCAAGGTGGATTAAAAAGAATTGAGGATCATGTGAATGAGTAACTATGGTAGTAGTTAATATTATAATTAAAAGATATTTAAAATATATTATGTCAAATAAATTATTTCCATAGTAGTTGGAGTTTTTGATCCAATATAGAATGTAAATGAAATATCGACTAGCATCAATGAAGAACAAGGAGACCCGACTATTATATTTATTATATGTCCTAAAGTGTTGAACATGGAGATGTCGATTTATTATAGTATGTTATTTACTAAATAATAATTTGAGATGAGGATAGATGAGAATGAATTTTAATGCACATTTCTTTACAAATGAAGAATAAGGTATAGGAGAAAAATTGTATGAGTCCGCCATGAATATCATAGAGAGAAGGAAACAAAAGAATACGTTGTGTGTCATTTTATGTATAAAAATTGATGAATGGAATTTCTATTAATAAAGTGAATAATTAAGGGTAACACCTAAAAATAAGAATAATTATATATTTTTTTTCAGAAATATTATGTTTTTGTCCCTATAATAAATTGTAATAATACGGGATGTACCAAAGTTGGGGCTGTACAAAGTAGGTGTGTGGGATACATACTGACCACCTTCAGGAAATGATAGTGTAAAGAATATATGATTTTTTTAGTGGGTTGTGCAGCCATAAGTTATAATAGATTAAACTAAGGATTATAATTCTCATATTGGGAGGTGACCCTGGAATATTCACATGTCTATTTTCATTTTTCTGTTTGGATGCCAATGAAAAATAAGAAAATAGGTAAATAATAATAGACATAATTCTTGTTGATAATCAATAAATGAAAAGATAGAAAAAATAGAAAATTCTAAATTTGGGTTACGCTAATACACTCTACCATCGATGTCACACTTATACTTACTCGTACCCTACAACAAGAATGTAGCACGTACATAAACATATAAAATATTATCATATGTGAAGGATATAACTAAGAGAATCACAATATAGTTGATTTTATTTACTCCTTCATCAAATAAACATTGTGAATTACATTTAGTCTATAGTATTTTATGTATATTACCTAAAACATACACCTATTATTATAGACACAATTTTCCAATGGGATGTAATTATTCTCCAAATTTTTATAGGGAATTATAATTTAAATCCCACCCCTTACATATTGAAATGTCCATAGATATTTAGGCCACATGGATATTACAATAATCATTAACTTAAAAAAACATAACATGATTAACTTATGGAGATAAAGTAGGCATATGAATAAATAAAATGGAAATATTGGTAAATATCCTACAATAAAAATGTTGGAGCATATGATACTCACACTATATAGTTTAAATGGTACATTTTTAATTAAATTATTTCCCTATATAATCAAATTCATATTTATTTCGGGGAACACACTTCAATCGTAGTAAGAAAATATTATTTATTTATAAAAGACATACACTAAAATAAAATATGTCATTATATATTGTTAATGATAAGGTAATATAAAAATAGTTGTATAATAATACACTTATAGGGATTTGAATTTCAAAATATCATGGAAAAATAGAAATTTGTAAAATTTGTAAAGTTTTTATTTCTTTATAATAAAACCCATAAAAGGGTATAATGAGTGAAAAAATGACTTATGATTAATTAGAATTATTTAATTTAAAAGGGAGTTTATTTATTATATACTATTTTAGTAAAATATAATAAATTTCAAATGATATTTGGAAAAGCATTTTGTAATTCCTAAACAATGTGAAAATAAAAAAAACTCTCACTTGTAATGAAGGACCTAAATTCAATACTCTTTTAATAAAATGAAACTATAAAATGTATCAATGAATAAAATATATATAAATTAAGTAGTTGAAAAAGTATTTGGATTGGAACATGCAGGGAAATGGGAGAGAATGCATGAAAATAATTTTCATAAAAGTAATTTATGTTGTCATAAAAATAGTGAAATAATTCACTTTCAATCAACATTTTCAAATGATAATAAAAATTATTGTAAGGATTTTTTTAAATATTAATGTCACCCAGTAGTGTAAAAATAAAATTTCTATTGAATATAATAAACATTGATAGGAGGATTATAAAATATAAAAAGTTCCATTATATATATTGTAGGGTTTAGAGGAAATGATTAATCAGAAGTGAACTGTTAATATATTAATATCAAAAAAATACAGGATATTTAAGTATATAAATATAATATTATCATGTGGGAAAGAGGTAAATAATAATATAGATATATAAAGGATGATAGAGCATAAAACTACTAAAAATTAAAGAAACGTGGAAGGAGACCTTAAAGATAAGGTACGATGTAAAAAATAAATGTTTAGTGGTGGTTTAACGGCCCAGTCCAACTCATGATCATGATATTGTCCACTTTGGGCCAATCTCGGATGGTTTTTCATTACCTGGGCTATGGCCCTTAGTCATCCCCCAAGAAAAGGCCTCATTATGGAAGCGTTATCTGCCCCACCTTATAAAGGGGTACTTCGAGCTCTTGAACCACCATATAGAATTAATATGTAGATCAAGAATGGATCAACGGAATAATAACAAAATATATGTGCCACAACTATTAGAAAATATAAAGAACAATTGTAATAGTAGCTAAGAAATCGAAAATACAAGTCCAACAGCAAGGGACTAAAAACCAAAAAACAACTAAAATGATGGCAAGGAAGAACTCCAACAATCCCACCTCCAGCTACCCATCACAGATGACATGAACTCACTACATCACCAGGTTTCCTTTCCTTTCCATGCATTGTAAGAAAAAATGTTCTATGAACCAATGAAATAGTGCACAAGGTGTGAGCTAACATTCTCAGTAGGATCCCACCCATGTGTTACATAACATGTCTCCATATAAAAAATCTTATATACCCATTTTTAAAATAAAATATGGCATGATAAGTAGTAAAGACACTTTATAGAAAACATGGTACATTCCCTTTTCCAGAGTTCAAAAAAATAAGGTATATCTGCTTAAAATAACATTCTCCATATTATTTTCAAAAACAATTAACATTCATATCCAGGATAACTCAGAAATACAAGAAATACTAAAAAAGAAAATGTATCACACACTATGGAGTACTATAGGTCTAGGTATTAGACTTCTCGTACCATTAGAATCAAGTGCACAAATCTGATCCTAGAACAATGGGCCAAGGAGGCCGAGGAATACCCCATGAGTAAACCCCCCAAAATATCATTACATGTCCCCTATAACAATAGGACAATGAAATAGTGGAAATCCCCAAGGGAAACCTCCTTGATAATAAAAAAAATGGATGATGGCCGCAAGATAAAGCCTCCACCAAAGAACCCTTGGTAACCCATGTGCTCAATTTCAAAATTCAATTTCAATGTTTTGAAAACCATTCAAAACCATTTGTAATATATTTTTTAAAAGTCATGAAAAAAACCATTTGTCTTTCAATAACCCTTTTAAACACACACAAACAATCATGCCAATTTAAAATAACAATTTATAAATTAATGTTCAAATCAAAACAAGTAGGTTCATTATCATAGTCTAGATACAGAACTACCTACCTCAATGCTTTTGTTGCAAATTCCAACAATTGAATCCAAAATCAACAAACCACAAAACACTATATCAAAAAAGGCCCTAGAATCAAACTCATACCTCAATGGATTGATTCAAAACAAAATTCAATTGATTGAATGATATAAGAAAGCCCATGAACCTCAAGAACGAATGTACTTATTACCACGAATAGCAAAGGAACGAACTTTGAGACAATATCTCACAATAGATCTAGATGAGGAAAAAATGAAATATCCCACATGGATCAGTAGATGTGATACCGCAAGGTTGGGTCATTATTGCAATCATCCGTAATGATGAAATAGAGAGAAAACTTACCTGGATAGACACACCATATAAGCAACGTTGATTCAGTGGAAATTGGTTCGATCCGAAAAGTGAAAGGCCTCTAAAAATTGCCTAGGGAGAGATCTGTTACGAGTGGCAAGGGCTATGGAAAGAATAAATTGGAGAAACTTCTAAATGTGTGAATTTGACCTAGGCGTGGTATGAGTCATGACATGTATCCCTTATTCATGATGTGTACTCCACTCTAGATAAGTTAAGCTGAAAAACCCATAACCTTAGGTTAAAAATCCTCTATTTGACACCTACATGATGGATAACTCATGTACCCATCAGGTAGCATCTCATGAAAAGATCTCCCAATTCACAGTGTGATATCCAATTCCACAACATGAATCCAGCACCAAGTACATGACATGTACTTCAGGTACATGGTGTGTACTTGTTCTGAATTCTATAGTAAACCCACAAAAATCACATTAAAGGATTTTAAAACTTGAAAGGAAATTTAAAAAGGAAAAAAAATACCCAATCAAGATAACAGGATGTTACAAATGTAACAAATGGGCCTTAGTCACCCTGCCTTAACATGGTCATCAGGTCCTTGCCCACCATTTACCACTAGTTTCCCCACAAACACGTGGTCCCCGCCTTGCGGACCACCCACATGCTCGAATGGGTCATCTGACTAATTACTATAAAAATAGTCCAAAAAATTTCCTTTCCAACGTGATTTGTCCTCACTCACACACACCTTGAGAAAAATTCCAGAAGGTTACCTATCTAGCTTACTACTCCAAGACAAGAACGCCTAACAGTGTAGTTCTAACCAGACATTCTCCTAAAAAGGATGGTGCACCTTATTGACATGAGTCATATCATTTATTCATTTAACCCTTAATCAATTTAGGTTGTTACATTCACCCCCCAAGAGCAAAAAACCCTCGTTAGGGTCCCAACATCTAAACCCAGGCATTCCACAACACTAAATGGTGGGTTCCTCCTCTGATACCAAATATAAAAAGAGGGACCTAAGGATAGCACAAACACCCCACCTTAGTTTGGCCATCATGTATGGGCCCCCCAAGTACAACCAGTTGACTCACATATATGTGGCCCCACCTTAGGGCCGACCCACATACCCGAATGGGTCATCTGACTAATGATTGTCCCCACATGCCAACACATGTCCTTTCTAGTGTGGTTTTTCCTCACTCAAAGAAACCCGGAGAAATTTCCTTGACGTTCACCCGTCCTGATCACTAATCCAACCCATATATGCTTAACTATGGAATTCAAATGATGTAGGCTCCTAAAAAGAAAGGTACAAATTTTTGTCACGATACATAACATTTAACCATTTACCCCATTTTCATTTTGGGGTGTTACATTTGACTATGAATATCCCCCATAAAATGAGGAGGAGCATGAAGCATCCCTTTTAAGGTGGTGTGGATACCTCTCCCATCATGAAGAATTTTCCGTAGGGATTCCAAAGGGCCATAGCCCCAGATAATAATAACCATTCAGGCTGGGACCAATGTAGATAATATCATGATAGTGTGTTGGAATGGGCCTTTATAAATGGTATTAGTGCCAGTGTCCTATTGGTGTTCTAGCGAGGATGTTGGGCCCTTCTAGGGGGGTGGATTATGGCTTTACCACATCAAAATAAGAGGACTATTAATCACCCCTTTATATGGTTTTGTGGATTCCTCTCCCATCATGAAGTGTTTTCCTAGGAGTTGGTTGAGGTCCACAGTCTAGGGAATGAAAAAGTTTGAGGGATAGGCCAAAGAGGATAATATCATGATCGTGGGATAGACTGGGCTAATCCAAATGGAATGAGAGGCTAGTCGGTATTCAAGAATAATTTATTGGGATGGGAGTTAGACTCGAGATAGAATTTTTTGGACTTGAGAGGTATTTTTGTGATGAGTTCCTAATGAACTTTTGTCATAGAGAAAATAAAGATACCAGGGGATGTCATGATACATGTATCTAGTGTTGGTTTTTTATTTTAAAAATCATTGTTTTTTCTATATGGATTTCAAGTTCGA
Organism: Viscum album; assembly: GCA_963277665.1. Classification (NCBI taxonomy): domain Eukaryota; kingdom Viridiplantae; phylum Streptophyta; class Magnoliopsida; order Santalales; family Viscaceae; genus Viscum; species Viscum album. Next base: position 1,368,692,954 of record OY728163.1, on the reverse strand, counting down.
ACTGATATTTGTTCTATGTTTGATCATTTTTATAATTTGATGTACAATAGAATGTCTCTGAGACGTCTTCCACAGGTTCCTCAGGAAGTTTCAGCAGATGTTTCTCATGGAAATAAACCAATGGATTAGAATCTATTCGAGACTATCATACATGCAGTTTTCGTTGTCGATCAGAATGTGCCACAAGTTTAGAACAAAGTGGTTTAATTAAAACAAGAAGCTAGAGGAGAAATAGATTAATCGCAAGAGTTCTTGAATGAGAATCCACCATCCTTTAATGGGAAACTAAACCTCAAGATGCAGAGGATTGGTTGGAATGGATTGATAAAATCTTTGAATTCATTGACATAAATGAGAATATTAAGGTGAAGTTCACACCTTTTAGACAAGAGGGTTCTGGGAAGAATTGGTGGGACTCTATGGTCTAGGAAGATAGATATGTGGAAATGGATTGGAAGGGTTTTAAAACACTTCTCTTTCAACATATTTTTCCATAGTCTCAGATTTTGGAAAAAAAATTGGAGTTCTTATCATTACAGCAGGGAGGGTGTTCAGTGTCAGCCTACACCAACTAGTTTTAAGAGTTTTTCCATTTTTCACTAGACATGGTACGTAATGACCAGCTAAAGGCCCAATAGTTCCATTAGTATTTGCAACCAAATATTAGATCACAGGTGTTCATGTTGAAGATTTCTACCTATGTAGAGATAGTATATAGAGCAACGATGGTAGAGACAGAAATGGTAGGATAATTCAGATTTATCACCTATTCTCTTCCAACTAGTGATAGATTTAGTGGAATGAATTAGAAGAAGAGGGAGTGGCAGGACTATCATAGGAGTAGTGGAGGTGGGTCTCAATATTTATCCTTCTCCACACCATTCGTTGTATCTGGAGGTGTGCCTCTAACTTTCTACAAGTATGAAAAGGGGGTCACACATTACATTCTTATTCTATTCCCTTGAAGACGTGCCATAACTTTGGATGTCATGGTGATCTACAATGTTTCAGTCAGGCTATGAATACACCTCTTTATGGTCAGGGTTTGTCTGCTCTAAAGGCTACTACGTTGTAGTCAGAAGCTTCAAATACTATTGCGATCCAACCCCATACCTCTAGAGTGAAACATTATCATGAAGTAGATGAGTGTCAAATGGAAGTGGATGCATGTCTATCAATTGTGAGAGGTATTCTTCTTATTTTAGATTCAATATCTACTCGTTTTTTTGATACCGGTACCTCCCACTTGTTTATATCTGCATGTTTTTTTGATATTTTTAAACATTAAATGGATCTTATGCCCTTTACAATGGAGTTAATGACACCTATTAGAAAGATGAAAGAGTAGGGTTTTCGGTTCCCTTATTGTTTGTTCACGATAGCTAACACAGAGTTTGTCTGGGTTTTCTCATTCTTGATGTAGATCTGTTTGATGTCATCATAGATATGGATTGGCTTTCCACTCATTGAGTTGAGGTTGATTATTAACATCGATACATTTCGTTTTTTGTTGCTGATTGGAACTCACATATGTTTCATGAAGAGTTGGCCCAAAGACCAGGTTGTGCTGGACTGTCTCACTCATTGATCATGAGTTTTTTTGTTTCTATTTCATTTGAGCTCGATTTCATTTCTTCTATTGAGGGTCTTCCTATTTTTTTCAAGACTTTCCTGATGTTTTCCAAGTTGAATTCTCTCGTCTTCCTCCATAGAGAGTGGTAGAGTTCATGATTGACCAGGTTCCAGGTACACATTTAATATTTATTTCTTCTTACCTTATAAATATTTCAGAGTTGAATGAACTCAAGATTTATTTGGATAACCTGTTAGAGAAGGGTTTTTTCTCCCCAGTTTTTCATCTTGGGCATCCCCTATGATCTTTTTCAAGAAATAATTTAGTTTACTTCGTCTATGTGTAGACTATCTAAATATGAACATGATAATGATTAAGAAAAAAATGTCATTTGCCTCATGTGGTTGGTTTTTTTGACCATTTAAAGGGAGCAAAGTGGTTTTCAAAGATCTATATTTGATCAGATAATCTTCAGCTCAGAGTCTTGATGTATGATATACCAAAGAAGAACATGATGGGAAGTTATGAACATTATTAATATCTTGTGATTACCTTCTATCTGACTAAAAATCATAATGTTTTATGGCCTTGATGAATCATATACTTCACCAATATCATGAATTTTTTTGTAGTTTTTGTTGATGTCATTCGACTTTATTCAATGTCTGAGCATAAGAGAAAGAACTGTCTGAGTTTGGTCCAGGAGGTTCTGAAAAATCACCATCTGTATGGAAATATTTCAAAATGAAGCTTCTGGATTCAATAAGTGAAGTTCTTGGGGGACAATTTTTTTTATCATATGTCATGTGTTAATCTATAAAAGGCAAAATTTGTTTTTTCTTAGAAGGATCTGTGGAATGGCTTTTAGAGATGAAGCTTCCTTGGTCTTATAGGATACTACCTATAGTTTGTTAAGGATTTCTCTAAGTTAGCTTCACATTTTAATTATCTTATGAAGAAGGATGTGAAATTATATTGGGATGAAAAGTTTCAGTGTAATTTTGATGAACTAAAATTACATCTAATATCGTCACCTGTTATGATCTTACCTGAGCCCCGTAAGGGGTATGTGGTGTTCTGTGATGTATCTAGAGCTAGTTTGGGATGTGTTCTCATGTAGGATGATCATGTGTTAGATTATAAATCTCATTAGCTCTGACCACATGAAGATAGAAATTGAACTCATGATTTAGAGATTCATGTGGTGATTATGTGATTAAATATTGGTGGCACAATCTCTTTGGGGAAAAGTTCATCATTTTATCAGATCATAATATTCTAAGTTATATGTTTTACCAGAAGGAATTCAATCTTAGACTTAGATGATGGGTAGAATACCTTAAATTTTTTTACTTTTACATGTACTACAGTTCAGATAAAGGGAATGTAGTTATAGAAATTTTAAGTAGGAATGTACCATCACAAACTATTCTCGAATCGAAGGAGGTGTCAAATCTTATAGAGATTTTTTCTAAATTACACTTGGATGCTCATGAGGATGTTTTAGGGATGGTTTTAACCGGTGTTCAGTTGTCATCATATATTCTATATCCTATATTTCAATTTCAACAATTAGACGATGAGTTTCAGCAGATTTGGGAAAACCGTTATGGTGGGGATACGATTATTGGTTTCTCTCTTTCTTCAGATGGAATACATTTATTCATAAAGTGATTTTCATCCCTGCATCAGTGAGAAGTTTGGTTTTGTTTGATTTTCATTTCTCTTCATGTGTCATTCATCCAAGATCTATAATGATGTATTATGACATGAGAAGACAGTTCTGGTGGTCAGTTATGAAGTGTGACATTGCATATTATATGTCTCATTGTTACACTTGCCAACAGATAGAGGCAGAGAACATGAAGCCCTCTATTTTTCATCAACTTCTCTGTATTCCAGTTTGGAAGTGGTAGGAGTTGTCCATGAATCTTGTTGTTGTATTTCCATGTTCTCCCAATGGGAAAATACTATTTGGGTGGTTGTTGATCAGTTTACAAAGTCTGGATAATTCATTCCGATAAAAGACACCACTAATGTTGAAGATCTGGGTAAAACTTATGTGACGGAGATCATGAGGTTATATGGGATTCCATCTGTCATTGTATTAAATAGGGATCCAAGGTTTACCTTAAGGTTCTAGAGTAGTCTTCAAGAGGCAATGGGCACTCAGGTCAAGTTGATCACAACTTACCATCCATAGGCAGAAGTCCAGACAGAGCATGTAATTAAGATCCTAGAAGATATGCTACGTTATTTAATTTTGGATTTTAGTGGATCGTGGGATTTTCATCAAGGTCTAGTTTAGTTTGTTTACAGAAATTGTTAATAGTTGTCAATCTTAATGGAACCATTGTAGGTGTTTTATGGTCTCATGTGTATATATCTTATTTATTGTGAATACGTGGGCGAAGCAGCTTTCGTTGGACCATGTATGGTTCATAAGATGCCAGAAAAGATTCTGGAGGTGCGACTATGTCTGGTTACAGTACATAGTCAACAGATATCTTATACAGATCTGCAGAATAGTCCTTTGGAGTTTTCTCTTGGTGACTGGGTTTTCTTTAAATATTTCCTTGGTTGGGTCATCATCAACTTGGAAAACAAGGAAATTTGGTTCTGAGATATGGTGGACTATTTGAGGTTACTAAACGGCTTGAGAAGGTTTCTTATCAGTCAGAATTTCCATCTTAGTGAACATTAATTCATGTTATTTTACACATATCACATATTAAGAAGTATCACCATGATCCCTCCCATGTTCTATGTAGAGACGACATAGAGTTAGAAGTAGATTCTTCTATTTTGGAAAAACTAGTTGAGATCATTGACTCTTAGAGAAATGTCTTGCGTGGGAAGTCATTTCCCATGTTCATTATTCTATGGAAACAAGGATTAGATTTTCATGAGACATGGGAACATGAGTTGTGAATGTGGGAGCAGTGGTCTCATCTCTTCCTTGAGAATACATCTTCCACATGACCTCCCAGGGAAGGAAGGTCTATATGGTAGGAAGTTTGTAACATCTCGTTACCTAAATCAGGTATGTTTTCTCTTCTTATAAGTTCCTATATGCTTTTTAAAATCATTTTATACGATTCTTTGGGTTTGCTGCATACTGAAATATAGGTACATATTGTGTAGAAAAAGTACACATCATATACATGGTGCTGGTTGTATGTCGCAGATTAGGAGATCACACCGTGAATTGGTAGATCTTTCCATGAGCTGGTACATTTTGTCTACTTGAGGTACCCAACATGTTGTGCTTGAATAGTGGAGTTTTACTTGAGGTGATGGGTTTTATCGGTGTAACATACCTAGTGTGGACTACACTTCGTGACCAAGGGGAACACATCGTGAACCAACCCGCGCCTAGGTTATATTCATGTGTTTAGCCATTTTTCTTGTCTGTTATTTTAATATCTCATGGATCTCAGACCAGAGCTCTCCCTTGGAGATTTTCATAGGAATCTCACATTCCGGATCGATCTTATCAGCTTTGGTTTGTCGTTACAACTATAGTGCGTCTCTCAAGGTAAGTGTTCTCTCCAATTCGTCCTTACGATTGATCACGATGGAGCCCTTGCCATGTGTTATCAGATTTGTTGATCTAAGTTGGATTTTTCTTGTTGTACTCATCAAGATACATTGTGGTATCTTGTCTTGAAGTCCGTTCCATGGATAGTTGTGGTGTGTAGACATTCATTCATGAGGTACGTGGGATTTCTTCTACCGGCCAAACCCTTGACTTCTATTTTTAATTAATCCTCTGAGGTGTGTTTTGATTATAGGGGTTTCATTGACGACGTTTTTGGGTTTTGTTTCTTTTGGATTCCATTTTGTGTGAGTACGAGCCGAACTATGAGGTAGGTGGTTCCGTCTCTAGGATATGGTAATGAACCTACTTGTTTTGATTTTCAAATTGCTTTATAAATTGATTTATGAAATTTCAATGATTTTTTGTGTGTGTTAGAAAAGATATTTTAAAGAAAAAAGGTTTTCCATGGCCTTTTAAAAATGGATTAAAATCGTTTTTAATGGTTTTCAAAACATTGAAATTGAAAGGTAAAATTGATCGCATGGGTTACCATGGGTACTTAGGTGGAAGGTTTATCTTGAGGCCATGATCCATTGCATTGTGATTATCGAGGATTTAAGTCTTGGGGACTTCCTCTATTTCCTCGGAATGTTTTTATATGGGAAAAATATTAATATTTTGGGGGGTTTACTCATGGGGTATTCCGCTGCTTCCTATGCCCGTTATTCTATATCTTATTTGTGCACATGATTCTTATTGTATGAGTAGTATGCCGCCTAGAGATATAGTATTCATGGTGTGGGATACTGGTGCTTATATTATTTATTTCTTAGATTTCTGAGTAATATTGGATATGAATATTTGTTCTTGTTGAAAATTGTATGGGAAATGTGTTTTGAAACGGATATTACTTCTTTTTTTAGAACACTGGAAAAAGAAATGTTTACCATGTTTTATATAAAACAAATTTACTATATATAATTCATTTTTTTATTTCAAAAAGGATTATATTTTCTTTTTATATGGGTACCTGTTATGAAACACCTCAGTGGAATCCTACTGATCCTCTTATCTTACACCCAGTGCACTGCTTCGTTGATATGTAGACCTTTGTATGACTTCAAGTGTAGGGAAAGGAAATGCACCGCCGTGAGGCGATGAGGTTATTACAGATTGGATTGGTAGATGGTGGTGAGATGGTTGGAGTTTTTCTCGGCCATCATTAGAGTATTTGTTTGGTTTTGAGTCCCTTAGAGTCAGACTTATCATTTGGAGTTCTTTGCTACTTTTAAAGTTGTTTTGTTTCTGCTATTATCTTGTAGTTGTGTGATATATATTTTGTTAGTCTTCCACTATTCCTTTATTTATATATATATATATATATTCCATGTGGTTTTTCAGGATGGGAAAATAGTTCCCTCAGTTCTATCATTCGATGTACGGGTGCTCGTCGTCAACTCATGGGGATCAGGAATAACCCTCAGGTATGTGACAGATCGTTTCGGGTGTCGGGTTTGAGGGAAACCTGGTTCGGTTCATTACAGGTGGTGAGGAATGTTATAATACATCAAAATAAAGAAACATTACATGTCATATATTTCAATATTTATATAAATTACTTATCCGATATGATATACCTTAAAAAATATATACTTGAAAAAATTACGATTTGGCTGAAACCTCATACTTCAAGTCCCATATCACTCAACACATCCACAATATTGTTGTAAAAATTAATTATTTTAATTATTTTCTTATTAAAACCTCATTTATTTTAATTTTATCATTATAATTTATTTGAAATCATTAATTATCATGTATTTTTACTTTATTAGAATAATTTGTCTTGTAGTAGTTTTTGTATGGCTAGTTCATAATTCCAAAACAACATTGAAGTAATGTAAATGATCAATGGTCACTATCCAATGGTAATATTGTACTTATAAGGGTCATGTTATATGTTTAATAATGATATTTTTTTATAATTTTAGCTATTTTAAACTGTATTTATTGATGGTCTATGTGAAAAATAAGACATCATCATACACATAGGTAGGGTAAAACCACCATTCATGAATTTTTATTGAAAATAGTTTAAAAGAAACCAAAATATAATAAATACTATTTTTTTATAAAATATTTAAATTTTATGTAATCTACAGTTAATGGTTATTTTTTATATTTATTTTTATTATAGATGCGGTATGTTGAGAAACAAAATAAGAGGACAACTTCTTAGAGGCACCTACATTGATCTTCATAGGGCCTCCATTAGATTAATACTAATGATTTTATATGAGGATATTCTGGAAAATACAAGGCCTTAACAATGACTCTTGGTTAGTTCAGAGACGTATTTGGATAGTTATTTTTGAAAATTATGTGTTTTGATGGTGACTGGAAATGAGTGGGGGACATGGGTTTTAATTATCAAAGGGTATTTTTGAATAAAATACTGATTATTTTATATCATAGGAATTAGACTCTGAAAAATGTTGATTTGAGTGAATTTTATTGGTGTTTTGTTAATATATATATATATATTTAGTTATATTTTAATGAACCTAAATAGAATGAAGCAATACTAGTATTTTATACCATATAATAACTCAAAAAATGATTTTATTAGACTAAAATTTTCCATAGGATTTGAACTTTGATTTATAAGGTATGAAAATTAGTTATATTATTTTTGGAATGCGTTATTTTTATCATTTAATTATGTTTAAGTCATTTTAAATTTTTTATTATGATTTTAGTGATATTTATATCTTGATGATTTCATTGAAGTTATGTTATCTTTAAAAAGAGTGTCTTTGGTTTCCCTAAAAATTACAATTTTTTTAAAATATATAAATTATTAATAAAATTTCAACATGATATTTAAATAAATGATGTATATATTTTCAATTTTAAACTATAAATATTAAAAATTTAACATGACATTAAAGTATTTTAATTCAAGGGAAAATAATTTTAACTCAAATTATTTAAATTTATTTTACTGTGTGTTATTTAAAATATATTATTTTATACTACATAATTAAAATAAGATTAATATATCATTATTGATACATGCCAAAAATATAAATTTTATAAATTTCACCCTATAAATGAGGGGAATTTTTCTTATTAATGCATAAGAAAATAGTTTTGGTTACTTGAGAAATATTTATAATCTTACATCATTGACCATATTAATATTATAAAAAATGAAATAATTTAAATTTAATAACCATTTTTATATAATAATAAATGATATACATGTTAAATTAGATCATCAAATAAAAATAATAAATAATTCCTAATATTATTTCAGTTTAAAACCTAATATTGGAAGTTTTAAATAGATATTTTTAAACCAAAAAAAGGTACATAAATAATATGATAAAAACAATTTAAACATTAATGGAATATAAAATCTTAAATGACTAATAATATATATTTGTTTGAGATGTAAGTATAATTTAACCATATATTTGATCATATTATTAACATGTAATGTTAAATGACATTAAATTTTTTAAATTACCTTCAATAATTAAATGTTACAATTATGTGACTATTAAAACATGTTCTGTAAATTTACAATAATTTTATTTTAATGAAAATGTTTCAATTAACATGAAAATGTGAAAATAAAACATTTAATGAGGGTATTTCTATTATCAAATAAAAATCTATGTGTAATAAATATTATGAATTATTTAAAATATATTTTTTAAATCCATTATCATATGTAATTATTATGTATAAAATTCCATTATAATACATGATTAATTCTTAGTTAATTATTATTTAAAAAATAAGGGAAACACATGGATACGTTATTAATTTTAGAAACATAAGAGACATATATCTGGAATAAATGTTATTATTTCAAAATATTATGACAATAGATAAAATATGTAATATTTTTTCAAATAATATAACTCTTATATATTTTTTAATAATGACACAAACTAACACACTAAATCCCGACATAGACTATATATATGTTGAGAGTCGCACCCCAATCCTGCCTCTTTTTCTATAAGGGTAGGTGATTAGCATCGAGCAGGAGAATCACACATTATCAGAGGTGTTTTTCTTAATTAAACTACAATAGAAACATAATTTAAATTCTTAATAAAAAATTAATAAAATAGAATATTTATAAAATATTGTACTATATATAATAGAAACATGTGAAAAAGTAAAAGTACAGATCCAGGTTGGAAAACACCAAAATAACTATACATATAAAAAGCCTCTGAATCCAGTATGTACATGTCCCTGAAATACCCTTACTCACTATGTGAACTCTTGGAATAATATCCCATTGTAATAATCATCAACACAATGAAAAAACACCATGTTTCACCTTACATCACATTGCGTCATGAGGATTCAACTTCAAACAAGGCACACAACCCCACCTCAACCTAGACCATATTTGACATGTGTGTCATCTGTATATACATTAAACATGTGGACATATGGATTGTGGATGGGTGGGTATGAACATATTCAATATAATTCCTAGAAATAAACAAGGTAATATATAATTTAACCTTTATCAAAATAACCTAATATTGATTGGCTATCTTGTTTAACAGTAATAAATTTTAATACAAATATTATCAACCACTATAATTATTAGGGAAGGGCACAAAAGTCCCAGTAACCTCATTTCTAACCCATTAGGACCATATTCATATGATTAAGAAGGGATTATCAATGTTTTTAAATGTCCATGACGTTTGATGTTGATTTCCAGATATATATGGAATCTCAAAGGAAAACAATTGGGTTTTCGGAGTCACAAGAACCAAAGGAATATACAACTCTAAATATCTAGAATTACTACAACTTGGGTTGAATTTAGGAAAGGGAGCTTACTCATCACAGATGTATGCCAAACCATCAAGAGAGTACTACACCGTATGACCCGTCAATACCATACCATGAATCATGTGTCATAACTACTAATTCAAATAAAACTATATAATGTAATAAGAGAAATTTTTATGGATCCCTCTCCCCAGGTAGTCGACTTGAATAATGACTGCATAGGAGGATACTACCCCCCTTAGTGCTCTTTTGGAAGGTTTAGTACCTTGTTATCTGATCATGGATCTCATGCCCCAGTTAGGTGGTGAGAATACCAACAATTCATCTAAACCAACCTATAGACATATGATCTTATGCCCTCGGTATATGGAAGGAATTACTTACCAAACGTATATGATGATAAATCTATGACCATAAAGTCAATACCACACAACATGATGTATTAATATATAAAAATTTATAATCTATGGAGACTAGCTAAAAATCAACCTTTTATTTCTTAATAGACAACTCTATCATGATCTGTGTGAATAAATACTTATCATTCTGAATTTTTTTCCCAAAATAGGCACTAGTATCAGAGTTTACCAAATACATCCCCTCATGGGGGAAGAGATGGAATGTGGAAGTGCCCATGCACATGATGTGGCATAATTCTGTGGGTGATAAGATAGTTTTTAAGATCATTTATACCTATTTATTTTATACAACATGGTTATATAGATCCCATCATACGCATAGCCGAGTGCATTCTCCAGCTAGGATTGGATCGGGTTGGGGAAGGCCAAAAAAATAAACATTTCGCACCTCAACTGTCTAGTTAGGCCTGTTGACCCACTATGATAGACTCACCACATCCCATAATGTGGTATAAATAGTGTTATCTTATCCATGATTAATAGTAAAACTATATTCACTTAGGTCACAACACCCACCAACCATGTCTCAAGAACCCTTACTACCCCATAATCACTATTTCCAGTTCCCAGGACATAGATGTGGTATTCTATGATCCTTATCCACCAACAACTATGCAATGTCATCTCCTTTACTACGATAGTCGACTCTATATGTATTAGTCCCTCTATTATAACAATCAGGCCCACTCTCTGGCCTCAAACAGTACCACCTCTATATATTGTGCTACCTGACATCATGCCACCTCACCACACATCATACATCATTTACCCACACCATGTCACCACCACATCACACTATAAAATCATCCACCACTAACTCACCTCTCAAAAATTTATATTTTCAACTCCCATATCATTGAGCAACATTACCACCCTTCCAAACTAATAACCACTACATGGGATGACATATAAATCCATTAACTACTCTATCAATGTTAATGGAGTTTACTGAGAAATTACAAGATAATGGTTGGGTATAATAAGTTCAACCCTAATATTTCCTTGGCGCATGGAAATCCATCCAACAATAGAAATAAAAATAACACAGTTGAGGTTATAATAGAAATAAAAGAATAATGAAAATGAATAAGCAACAAAAATTATTCATAAATAATATTTAAACTCAACCAATTAATTTCCTGTGAAATTCAAGATAAATGAAGTAATTTTATATAAAATGTCCCTACCTCTAGTATGAATTGTTTTATGACAAAGGATGTGTTAGTTTCTACTGATTTTGAATATTTAAAGAAGTAATTCTTTGATCCATCTCAGAAAATCATCAATGCTTTCACACTAAATTCAAAGGGGTTTTGTGGAGAAACCTATGTAATGAGATACATATCATCATAAATATTCACTGTTTTGGCTTATATTATTAGTCTCCCATAACAAATAATTAATTGCATATGATAATTATCTTTTTAAAATATAATATAAACTGTCAATGATAGATAAATATAGGATCCCATAATTTAAATATAAACATTAGTGTCCCTTGTTTTAGTATAATGATCTTCATGCATCCAAGATATCAATTATTACATCTAATGACACCTTTACAAGGAAAATAAAATTTCTATAGTATTCTCATTCATGAATAAAAATATTGTTGGTATAATTAATATTTTTTTGTAGATCCTATATATCTATAATTCCACACGAGCTCGGCTGGGGGATAGAAACCACACCAAGAATCAATGAGACACATCTAAATTTCTTTAATTTTTTTCCAGGAAAAATTTACTTTTTTACCCTTCTGTAGTTCTGAATATTAAGAAAATAAAAACAAACTACGTCTTGACTAGGAAAAATATGGGTCACTAAATATTAAATAGAATAAACCATTTTCATCTAGGAAAAGGAAAAAACTATATATTCTAATAATCACATTTAAATAAATAACCATATGTTGAGAACAATCTCCATCACACACTCCTCCTTCATGTATACATGTTATAGTTCTATAAAAACTCAGTACTTAACCACCCATGAATGAAACATTGTATTTGATTCTAAATGATGTTTGAACCATCCCATCTTGAAGAAATAGATTCATAGATAGTGACATCAACCCTATATGAGACACTGCATGCATCAAAACCCAAAAAATATCTCCCTCTGACGGTCATCCTACCATGTGTGATTAAAAAAATTCATGATATGATAATGTACATCTTGGAATTATATATTTCTAATGATACCTCTAGAAAGAGTACCTTTTTCTTGACTTTTAAATGTCATACTTGATATTTTTAATTGAGAAGAACCCATATATGACAAACTCCATTAATAAGAGCTCTAGTTACAAAAGAATATCAACTACGAATCATGATCTGTATTATACACATCAACCAATCTAACCATTTTTTCAAGGAATTCAACCACAACAATTTTTTATATTATGAGATGAAGGAAACAATGGACATCTTCTTTAACCTCTTTAAAAGAATTCCTGGGAATATATAACAACAAACTTTCTCTCCAACCGGCTCCAACATGCTGCCAAAGATGACATTACTATGTTGTCACTGCTCTTTTATGGAAGATACATGTGAGAACATTGAGAAAATCACCAACCTAAACATATTAATCAACAACACCATACTTCTCATCAGGTAGAAAATTTTAACATAATATAATGTGTATGATCCTATATTTTTAGATAATAATTCATTATGAGACGTCTACCCTGTGATAACAATTTACCTTTTAACCAAAATACAAGAAATATGGGGATCAACTCCTCATATTCCCTGTAATAATAGTCACCACATGGTGTGTAAATCCACACACTTCTAATAGACATAAAATATAGAGGGTCATGATTTACTAGGTAATCTTATCTTTGGATATCAATCCTAATATTAAATTTGAAAATTAATATAATATTCTTGTCCTCTGAGGAAATTGGGTGATATCCAACAAATATTTATAAAAACACTCAATGTTTATGACCTGATAAAATATTGTCACTTCAGTCCACAATGTCTACATCACTGTCAAGTTCCTCTTTCATACAAGGGGAGAGTTTTGAACCACCATTATAAATTGAATTTTATAAACATATATCTCTTTAAAAATGTGTCACTTCTCCAAATCATGATACTCATGGACTTCCCCTATAATCAGGACATAGTTCCATTCAATTTAATTGACAACCACAATACCACTATATACTATACCAAGATTTGATCATCTATCATGATTTCAATATCAATAAAATCAATAATATCCAATGACTTTATATCCCTTACTACAAGTGTTAATTTCATATATGGTACCATTTTGGTATGGAAAGAGAACTTTGATCAAAAGATACCATCCCTTTTATGATTTGAAAAACGGTAAATGTGATTCCAATGAAACATTAAAACAATGGGTGTGTTAATAATTCCAATCAATAACACCCAAACACCATCTATATCACGATATATAACAAATATATTAATCACCCACAGAGGGATAACCATAGGAACAACCTTGGAAACAATTATGAATTATTCCACCTTGATTAATAGTGTATTTTTTTATACATGTACATAGAACATAAATATGTCCATACTATCTAATGGGTAGACAATTTTATCCAACAACGGGTTTCCCCTAATCTCACACACAAAGGAATTGTATTCTAAACAAATAAATTTGTGACGAAATCACAAAAGGAATTTGTTATCCTCAACAATTTGGTCATATTTGAAAACTAAAAGATATATAAGATATAAATCACTAAGCACATCTTGGAATTGGGTGGTAAAAATTAAACAAAATGTGTGAGTGAATGAATGAAACAATTATTTTAAATTCACTTGTGGAAATGGGAATGAATATGAGTTCCACTAAAATATATTACTCTTAAACCATCACTGTAAGAGTAATAATTCATTATTGTTCTTGTGAGTATAAGGGTCTCCAAAATGAGGACCCAAATAATATTTTTAACATATCCATTAGAGATTAACCAAATGCTTCCATCATTCAAATATTATTGAAGGTAAATATATCATCACTCTATTATGGATAATAATTTTCCCATGGTGAGGATGAAAGGTGGGGAAGATTGCATCATTCATCTTCTACTTTTCTTACAATATGTGATTCTAATAAATGAATATATAGTTAAAAATAGGTGAAACAATAAGAAGGATCAGATTCTCATCACCATATCTACCATAGAGGTCCATCCCTAGAGGCATTATATATATATATATCTTTAGGTGAATATATTAATAATTCTGAAAACTACGTTTCTTATATCCAAATTATAATGTGCCGAAAAATCCCACTTGGGCTGTCTTAAAAAACGGTGGTGTTTAATGAAAAACATTACAAGCTAATATCACCACCTCTAGAGTATCCTCTTGAACAACTAAGATAGAAAAATTACATCATGATACATGTAAAATGAGTACCATGTGAGGTCTATTATCATGAATATAAAAATATAAATGGTCGCCCCATTCTATTGAGGAATCAAAATCCTTAGATTTTCCTCCACCATGAAAAAGGGCTAAAACTCCATCCATGGTGGAGAAATAACATAGAAAGATAGAGAAAACATAATCCACAATTAACCCACCACATTTTTAGGAATATCAACAAAAAAATTTATATTTGGTAATATAACGTCCCAAACACATAGAAAATCATGTCTTAGACTCTAGTCAGTCCTATATCACCTCCGGATTAGGATCACCTCACAAAACCTTGAATCATATGTGGTCAGAACTCAACCAAAACTCTCAGTCAATAGGCATACAGTTATATCTCAGTGGGGAAAATTATCTTCTTAATAACGATGATCCATAATATGTGCAAAGGGAAGATAAAATCCATTGATCATTAGGAAAGACCACATCACAACTAAGTCTTAAAAAAATACCTCATTACTTACTAATCGGTTGTGATATCGCTGAAAATGGGAACGATCTCATCATGACCATGAATAAACATACAAGATTTATATCAGTAGGTGAAATATTAGATTTAAAATTATGAACATTAAATTTTTATACCATAACTATATGATGGGGCTCAGTAAGTATAAGCATGTTCACAATTGACTATTGTATGATTGATTTACCAGCTATATTATACCTACTAATGATATCTTTGTCATAGGGGTTGAATATTTTCTTATTGCGGTCTTTTTGAAAGGATATTTTTGTCACCACACGTACATTTATATCCCATTTCTAATAATAAAACTATAAAAACCATTAACGTAACATAAATACCATTCTAAAAAATCCTCACATGATTGCTAACTCCAAATATCATCCCAAGGATATGACTTCTATTAAACCACTATGACATGAATCGAACCATAAGAATGCTACATGGGATATAAAATATTTTCTAGTGCCATAATGGGACCACATCTAGTTGGAAAAGGTCATGTGATTGGATCCAAATATAAAAACCTCACAATATGGAAGCCTTAGCCTACACCAACCTAGAAGAGACACATAACACCATTGAATGTTCAAATTTAATAAATCCAATTGAATATATATAAATTAATATACTATATATTTTTTAATAATGTGACAATGAATAAGTGTACAATGCTATGTAAGAATAAAAAATAACTGTAGATATAATAAACATAGGAATCTATAAAAAAAATCAATTATAAAGCACCCCCGTAGTGCCCAATCACATGGAATCATCTTCATACATAATGGTCACTACCGTCATGAAGGACCACTATGATCCAATATGCATTGCTATACATTATCGACTGATGACTATGAACATTATATATTATCCCTACATCCACCAAGACCATCTTTGACCAGTTTAATATATACATAGACATACAAAATTTGGGAAGAGGGCATGTGTAGGGGTACGCATAAACAATCTCCGTAGAATAATCCAAAACAAAAATTGTATAACCCAAGAAAACTATCATCTCCAAAAATCCTAGAATGAGTGACTATCCCAGATAAAGATAATTAATATAATACAAATATTCTAAAATACTAGATGTCTTAGGGGAATACAAAAAAATACAAGCCATGCCAATTATACCCCATGAGGGACACAATATGATAAGAATCTAAGGAATCTATGAGTATCAAAATTTCCATGATGAATGAATTCAATAGAAATATCAATATTAAAAATCAAAGGCAACCCTTACGTTTCCTTAGAGTCACCTATAAAAAAATAATTAATTAAAAAACTATTATAACTACCACATTTCAAACTATATCCATGAAGGGGAGCCTGCTAAATGAAAAAGTGTTTTTTAGTCAAGGGAGAACCAAACCCCCATAGTCTATTAATATTATAACACATATCATATGTTAAAACTACCAATTCAATTAAAAATATTTAACCTTATAGAAACTATGATGGAGGATCCCTCACCCTATGTATGTTCCATGAATATCCAATTCAAATGATGATATTTTGTTGAATAATATCTTTAGGGATGGGGAATATTATTATGTCATATAGAGGACCCCAATACATGAGTAGGTTGATTTAAGACTTAATCTATCTGTAAAAAAACTAACCGATATAGGACACCATGCCCCATATTTGTAAGAGGGGATATTGAACCCATATATAGGATGAGTACACTATGATCAGCATGAAATAATACCTTCATCAGCTATATGAATATAAAATTTTATTCAAATGATATTACATCTTCAACAACATTACGTTGAAAAATGAAACATTTAATCATGATATATATAGAATAATACCATGGTAGGATATTTACTTTCGAAAAAAGGACAACCAAATGAGATGTTACAAAAAATATCACCCTCAAAGGTGGACGAACTGGCCTTATGGTGGGCCTAAACATGCCTCATGGTGTTCAGGGTGGAAGGTACCATACCTATTGGGTACATGGTATAATAAGAAGACTAATGGTATCTATTAACACTATTAATCTTTGTGGGTATACTAGACTAATCAGTTCTGGTTAGGGTATACTATAACCTACCTCTTTTTCTGCATGATCCAAAATTCTTGGCCACCCAGTTGGATCAATCAGGAAAACCACCACCCACTATGTGGTTAGAGGAGTGTTGTTTGATCATAGGTGTATTGGAAAACTGGGAGGGGGGGGGGGGTGGATTCCCTACCCCACATCTGATACCTCATGCATCACAATGACCCCATGGACACTGCCTTTATCTTTGAGAAAAAAAATAAATATAACTCATTACTTATTTCATGCATATTCCTCACCGTATGCCTCTTCTATTATCTAAAATTACTCACACTATATAACCTTACCTTGAATCGTTCCACCACTCCTCATGTCATATTTCCATTACATGACCCTCATGATAGAATTTTTTATAACCACCACTCTCACCAAGCACTATCAGAACCACCACTACAGTCTATCAGCTTTACTTCCCACAAAATATATTAGCCACAAATAGAGAGGACAACTGATCATCAGATATGGAAAAAAACAATAGAGAGTAGAGAATAAAGAGAGTATACAAAAAGAATATTTTTTTGTCAGTTCTACACTGATCATTATTGAAATATTGATAAAAAATAAAGATCCAAATTTGGGGTAATTGTCTCTAAACATTTATATATTTGACATGGAGAAATTTAATGAACATCCATAATGCAATAATCACAACATGGGATGAAGGAAAACTAAAAGAAAAATAATAGATTATAAATTTCCCAAATCATATAAGAATAATAGAGAATTAGATGCCCTCAATTTTAGTTGAAATTAATAAAAAATAATGAGAAGATAAATAAAAAATATCAACCTCAGTTATGGATTTTGAAATTAAAATTTTGGAGTTCCTTTATATTGGTTTATATAATCCAGAGTAGAAGTTCGTTGATCTTTCTCATGAAATTATTTATCTAGAAAATCGAAATTCCTAATGTTTATATTTCTAACCCAAGAGATTCAAATAAATATCATTATATATATATATATTTAATATATTTGTGTATGAAAATAATATTTCATAATAAATAATAAATTATATAATATCTTTTTCTTTTAAAAATGTTATATTACATTCCAATGATGACCAGATCCTAGGGCTCCCAATTCGAACAAAAATTGTAGTACCGGTTGGGTAAATCATCAATTGAAAATATATCTACAATGTAAAATTTTCAATATAATTTTACATTTATATAAGAAATAATTATTGATGATAATGAACCCATATGATTCCATATATTTTATAAAAATTAATATATTCTTATAGATTATCTTTTATGCATGTAGTTACTTTTCTTGCCAACCTAGTGGTAAAAGGTACACCTAATTTAGTAGGACCATTAGAAAAAATAGGTTCTTTTGTTATGTTAAATTTATTGTTATAACCTCTTGGGGTTATGTGACACAAAAACTAAAAACTAAGGTTTTTTCTTAATTTGGAAAATTTCATGTAACTATTAATTAATTTTTATAAGTACTTGACTGATCTTTTTTTTAAAATAAAACTAAATAATTTTGTATTTTAAAATTTAATGGAAAATGTTTTTAGAAATATTTCCTACAAATCTAGCATTTTTAAAGGATACATATATTATCAATATAATAAATATAATTATTAAATATCGATAATTTTTTCCAAAAAAGAAAAAAGTGTTTATATATGTTGAATCATGACTATAAAAAAATTAAAATACTAAAATTTTAACTCTGTGGATTTTATGATAACATTTTGGAAGTGGTATCTTTAGGCTGGATCCTACTTCATCCAATTTTTCTTATTACACATGATTTCAATGCTACTCCAAAAATCATCTTGGTCATTTATTACTCTATTTCACTTATTTCACATCTATATTGATCTTTTTGAATTTTTATTATTCTGTTCTCCCACTCATTTTATAAATAAGGATTTCCATGATCTTTTTATATCACAACATTTTGTATTTGTGTTACCACTTTTTTTGAATTATGTTTGAGGTATTGGTCTTATGAACATTAGTTACTTGTTGTGGATCACAATATAGAGTGTAAAATTTGACTTTTAAGGGGGAATTTGTTTTCTTTTAAATTATAGTAAAGCTTATTATGGATGTTCATAGACCAAAACCATATTTTAATTTGATGACAAATATTATTTTAATATTTTTATATAATTTACTACTTTGATGTTTTTTTTATTATTTATTACCAAATTTCATCATTCATTTTTTACCATAAAATGATATTTTAATTCTGAGTTTTTCAAAAATATTTTTGTTTTGGGGAAGAAATAATCAATAGGGACTTTACTCTACTATGGATAAAACCATTTTAAAATATATATTTTATATCATGTTATTTAAAATGAGCATTGATCAATGATTAGATAAAAATTTATAAATTTTTAAAAAGCTTTGAATCACTATATTTATAACTATATGAATTTAATTTTAGGACAGTTTATACAATATTGTAATAGTTTTTATAATGTATTTACAAATTTATTTAGCTCAAAACATCACCCTATTAAGCATATATAGTAAAAAATATATATATATATATATATATTCAATATTTTTATAAGAATAATCATGTTCTAAATTCAACATTGTGTGTCAATCACCTTAAAACGAGGGACTATAAAAACATTGACATTTGATGCTGGTATCAACATATTATTTACATAAATATATCAAATGATTGAAACATCATTCCATGATATTTTTTCTATTTAATAAACTATCTTCATAACTATATAATTTACACCTATGTACTTATCCAAATCACATTCTCTATTAACATGACTCAATGATTGGTTAACATTAAAATTATTAATAAATTCCCCCTTAATTATATTTCATTATGCATTCAAATTCCTATTATTATTCATCCATTCAAGATATTTTATATGATATTGTTTATATCAAAAAATCACATCAAAATTATTTTATGTAATGATATGATCAAAATAATAATATGAAACAAAAATCCCTCTCTTGAAAGGTAATTTTATTTTTACAAATACTAGAAAATTTATAATTTAAATTTTGGTAACCAATTAGGATAATTTCTCAAATGAAAATTGTGGGTCAATATAAACTTTAACAACATCATATATTTGGATCCTATTTATTTTATTAACTAATTTAATTTAATCATATTTAATCCTCCTATTTTTCTAATGAAAATTACCACCATTATAATAACAAGTGAGTCATTTTTAGAATATACAAGAATTATATACAAAATAGTTATTCAAAATTTCAATACCAAAACCATTAATTAATAGAACATTTACATCTATAAAAAAATGTTCCATGAATAATACTAACAAATAATAATTATCATGTTCAAAATAATATATTTTAAAACCAATTTTATGAAATTATTTAATTCTAAAAAGGGTCAAGTGAACACATATAAATTTTTTGGAAAAATAATCACTTGTAATCCAAAAATAGGAAATTTTTTAAAACTAATTCCACTTATTAAGGGATATAATATGTCTTAGTTCCCTTAAGGTACTATTACATTCCCATAAAGGTTTTGGTGAATCAAGGGATTGTTGTTATAATAAATTTTTACCCAATTACTAGGATGATCAACAATACTCGTAGTAACACTTCTCTTGGGCTCTTGTTTTTAAGGATATTAATTATTCTTCATGTGTTGAATAAACTCACATATTTTATCTATTGTAACCATTATATAAGAATACTAAAATAAAATATAACACATGAAACATAGTTTACTTGACTGATGTGCGATATATCTACTGTGTGAGGGAGGTCAAGGTTCCTCTTGAATTTCCAATATAACATTATTAATCATTATAGAATATGGATGAATACTCTATTAAAGTCTTACATACTATTGTGGATGTAGATCACCTCCAGTTAATACTTATAAAATAGTTTTATGTGTTATTCATCAATATACACATATAGAGTACGTATCATATTATGTTATCCACATAGGATATTCCTTTTTATCTCCCATTATATTACTGTTTTACTAGGCCCGTTATATTTTTATCAGGCCCCATTGTCCAGTTTACCTATTATTGGAAAATGATCATGTACTTATTATATTCCCACTTACACACTAAGGTATTCTTCATATATATATATATATATATATGATATATTCCACTTTTCCTTATTTATAAGGGAATCTTGAAATATCATTATAAATTGCTTTACTTCCAATATTTAGGTCTTCTATTTATATTAGATATATATATATATATAAATATTCATTAATCATTGTCTTTTATATACCAAAAAATTTTCTTCAATGAAAAGAAAATTTTATTCAGTTTTCCTGAATATACTTTATTTTAGTTTACTTAATTTTTTATTTTTCATTATTTTATAATATTCACTTCTATTAACGTCTTATACATTACTTATCTATTCATATCATAATTTTATAATACCTCAAATACTCATCTTCTCCCAAGTGAAGAAATTCTTATGAAAATGAACGATTCCTTGCTATCTCCTTTAATAGACTGATGCACTTAATCTTTTTATCTACATGCATGGTTGGAACTTATTATAATTTTTGGTTTACTTTCACTTATTGGAAAAACAAAATCCTTCCATTAAATCAATATAATTTACTTTTTATCTATAAGGATTGTGGTTATGTATCCCAAAATATCTTTAATATTATATAAAATGATATTGGTTTGGATCCTGATATATCACCAAATCAATCCACATGTAGTTGATTGGTTGTTTATATTCAAATACTATTGAAACATTAATCAATCTATTCCATTATCTAGTCGGTTATCATTTACAGCAATACCATATATTTACACATGTGATATGTTACAAAAAAATACAATTTTATTTGAATTAATTTAAAAACCCCCTTTATTACATTATGTGTTACACTATTCCTTCTATGTTTTTCCAATGAAAATCACATGCATGTCACAACTTCTGAGATAAGCTTCAACTTAATTTTTCTCACTTAATTATATTGTTTGATGGATATATAGAAACATTGAATTATTATTAAAACAATCATGATTATATCTATTTTATCAACTATATAAAACTATACAGTCATACTATTTTTCATTCTTTATCCATCTTACAATGCTAATACTATACTATTTCTCATGCATTAGTTATGGAAATTTTTTCACTAATATAATTTTTTAGTGATTACATTGGTATCATTTCATGAGAACATCATAATATACATAAATAATTTCTTCTCTAATACCCATTATCATGTATTATTCCTCTTATAAAAACATGTTGTGTTTTATTACACTTAAATATATACGAATCTCCTCACATGAATCATTTTATGCAATTCATTGAACTCCATACATGATGTTCTCTCTGAAGATAACAACTTATACATATTATGACATTCAATTGGATGGCTTATGTCAGACTCCCAATATGATATTCAACTATATATATAATTTAAAATTCATCGAATTATACAAAATTCTACTAATCTCTCAGTTAGAACATTTTCATAATGTACAAAATGTGCTCTTTCAAATATATTTCTAGATATTTCTAAAACTCAAAATCCAAAATTTTATCAATTTATACACTCAAATTAAAATCTTCTTGTGCTCATATATATAAAAAAAATTTGATGAAAGGAAAAGTGTTTAATACTCAATATTTTTGAAAATTTATAAATACAAATCCTTTCACATTATTTTTCAAATAAATAGATAAATATACATCTATATAAATACCCATAAATCCATAAATAATATTAATAGATTCTTCAATATTTGTGTATACTATATATTTTCCATGAAACACTAGTATATGCATTAATACAGTATATTAAATATACCTATATAGTTTTTTTGATCACACCCATGTATGTCAACTATATAATAAAATATTAATATTTATATGATTCCATAATTCCCCAAATAAACTCATACATCCGTCCCCTTATTTGTGTGATATATTTTAATTACTATATCATTTATTTATGTATATTGAATGACTAAACATGATCACCATGTATACAATATGATAAACTATACGATGAATAAAAAGTATTTCTCATTTTACCTAAACCACTGGTCATAATAAATGTTCTATTGGTATTTTAGTTCTTCATATAGTACGATTCATATGAAATGATATTATTAAATATACTTTTATAACACTGAATATTAAAAATAAAAATAATATTATACATTTTAATAAATTTTAATGTATAATAATATCTAGTTAAATAAAATATTCAACTCATAAACACATAATTTAATCCAAATGTAATACTAAATCCATTATGAATAATTGGTCCATTTTATATAAATACATTCAAAATATATTAGATTGAAACACTATGCATATGTACTTATGGTTGAATGTACTCATTATAACTATGCTTAATTTAATTAAGAATGAACATTTTCTATTTTGTTTTAAAAATATTTTCTCCAATGCAAAAAATTGAAAAACAACCACAAACATTTACTAACCATAGTGATCATGACTATGATTTTGAAATTAATGATTTTAATTTCTTTAGAAAAAATTTATTAGGAAAATAACAATTCATTTACAAGAACATAAAATTAGAATGATATATCTGAATAGAGGAATATATCCATAGAAGTCTCTTGGATTATGATATGTATATATTAAGGTATAAAAAACAATTGGTTTGAGGATACAATTAATATATTCAACTTTGTAAATCAATATTTACACATTTATTCTTAAAAAAAAATATATTTAAATTGTGGAATTTGGGGAATGAAATGATTAGATATGGAAAGACGCATACCTTCCATGTAATTTTTTTAATTATATGGAATTATTACAAGTCTGTGAATATTGACGGTGTGTGATTTCGAGGCCCGGTGTGCCCGGAATAAATCTCCGAAATTTTTTTAAGGTACGTCTAGTAAACATGCGCGCGACATTTTCTATCTTTTGAACCGGTGCTCGGATTAAAATTATGAGGGCACTATTGAATCTGAAACACCAGGATTCACTTAAGGGAGGCTTCACATCGACTGCAGTATCTTTGGGGAAAAAGTTTGACTTTGAGTCTTTTTAATAGAATAATAAAATAACTTTGGTTTTATATTTATTTCGTTCTTTTCCTCCAACGGACAACAGGCAGCGGCATGACCAATAACGTTTCATGCCATTAAATGGCTTGACTCCTCAAATCCTTTGTAACAACACCGTTGGAACTCGGAAGGTTCCTATTAAATTGACTCCAATTAATTCAATGGATGCTACTCACCCTCCCCACCATCCAATTTATATAGAGCATGGGGAGGAGTATTGAAACTTCTTCACCAAGGGACAAAGTTTTGATAATATTCCTGGATTCCAACCCCTTGGATGACATGACCAATTTCAGCAACTAGTGAAGAACGACACTGAATCAGAAACTGAAGAACGATGGTTGAGCGACATAATTGGAGGCTTGTTTCGGGGATGACGAACCCTAACTCTTCCTCCCTAGAGGATATACTCCATTGTTCTTGAGTTATGTTTTTGTCTCTTTTATTTTCAAGAGATTGTTCAATCATATATCCTCTTTGATGATAAGATAATAATGCAGAGGGAGGGGACAAATGAACAAGGCCTGGTCCCTCAGTGATTTGTTTTATATTTTTATTCACCGCAGAAGACCCGCAGTGCAGAACCGGTGACCCACACCGGAAGATGATGGAGGCGATAAGAACTGGTCGACCATGATGGCGGTGGTGCGCAATCACGTGCCGCAACACTATGTTGTGGTCGTCAGTAGTGCGGAAAAAACTATCCAGTCGTTGAGGTGATATGGCGTGCCATCGCACGCCACCGACAGAGAAGGACTATGGATTTTCAGTTGCGGCAGTCGAGCAGGGCGGTCGACATTGGCCGACTAGAGGAGGAGGCAGCGCCGCTCTGCCATAGAAGCCATGACTCCGACGTCGCAGTGGCAGGACCCACTCCCTGTGGGTCTGGAGTAGATGAGGCGACTCCACGTGGTGCCACCGCTGTGAAGAAAAACCAAACGGATTCTCGTCTATTCCGAAAACAGTGTTCGACCGGGTCGGTCCGACCGGGTCGGACCGAACCCAGACCATTCCATGCCCAGTTTCACTAAAAATACCATAACATCGAAACAAGGCGTCTGTTTGAGTAAACTTCTATGGTGCTGGAAACCTTGGAGTGAGGTATCCCTTTTGGTATATTACACTTGAATTTTGGAGAAATTTGGATTACGACCAGGTTGGATCGAACCCAAATCCAACTGGGCTCTCGACACTAAAATGCCTATAACTTACAGACCGTGTATCAAATTGACTCTTTTGCATTGGAACCCATATGATGCAATAGATCATCAGGTTACTTCTTCATGGGAATTAGTGGATGTTTAGGTACTACCTATGTCCTGAGGAGAGGTTCTCCCAAACGTGATGATGAGCGAGAATCTAGTGGCTGACAGTGAGGTGGAGATTGGATACATATCATACGGAGGTTAGTAACGAGGGATCCTATGTGGGTTAGCATCAATCATGTGTGGGTTAGATCCTGTGTGGGTCACCGCTCAGCAATCTTGTGTGGTTCAGCGCATACCGATCTTGTGTGGTTCAGATCCTTTGTGGGTCAGTGCATAGTTATCCTATGTGGTTCAGTGGATACTGATATTTTTTGTGTCATTGTGGGGGTTAGTACTGATCAAATCAAGGAGGGTCAGATCTTGTGTGGATCATTGTGGGGGATAGTACCAATCGATCCTTTGTGGGCCAAACTTCATATGGTCAGCAGTAGTTCCTCTCGACAGAATAATAGGATATAGCTTCTCGACTAATCATCTGTACCTTTATGCCTTACTTATATACCTAGTGTGAGTTGAGTCTTTTACCTTCGTGGTGGTACATGTGTGGTAATTTTACCTTCAAAATGATATCTTCATGGAGATACCTGTGTGGTACTTTCACCTTCGTGGTGCTACCTTTGTGGTACTTTTACATTCTTGGTGATATCTTTGTGGTGATACATGTGAGGTACTTTTACCTTCGTGGTGATATCATTGTGGTGTTACATGTGTGTTACTTTTCCTTTATGGTGTTATCTTCATGGTGTTACCTATGTGTTACTTTTACATTCATGGTGTTACCTTCTTGGTGTTACCTTTGTGGTGTTACCGTTGTGATATTCCTTCATCATGTATGAGACCAGTATATCTTGATAACATAGGTATATGTATGATCGTATACATAAGTAGAGTTTATGACATCTTTTTTCTTTTTTATTGAGGTATTGATTAATGGGTTTTCCTTTTATGAACTCTGGGAGACAATTGGGGGTCTCGGGGTCCCTACTGAGTATTGTCATACTCACCCTTGCCCGGGATTCACCCGCACTTTGTTTTGTGTTGTGCAGACGACAGACACTGTTGATCGAGGATGAGGGAGACTAGACTGGATGGTGCTCAGAGGCTGACCATTTAACGTGGCCTGACGTAGGACTACTGATGATGAGCTATACCAACCCTTCAGGTAGGATCCTCGGTGGATAATCCAGGAGCTATTTTTCTCTGTTTTAGTTGTACTTGTACTTTTTATTTTGGCTAATATTCCAACCCCTTTACTTTAATCACACATTTTACTACAACAATTTACTTTGTGGTTGCTTCGTTTGTGTTTTCGGCTTGTGTGATTGTATAGGATTAAAGGCAATTCCTTCCCATTAAAGGGATATGCCTTTCTTGTGATAGTAGCCAACCACTAGCCTATACAAGGTGGGCATGGCTTAGTCATGGAACATGCCCCAAGGGACGGGTTGTTACAATGTTTTATTAAAGGAGTTGGTTCAACCGAAGAACTAGGACATTGACCTTTTCCTTGTGGATATAGTGTAAAGTGTTGTTAGTGTGGTTTTTAGTTTGTGTAATCTAGTGTTTGTGAGGCGACCAACATATTCATACACCAGGACCATGATTTCTGATTTTTGGCTTAGATCATGAAAACACTGATTGCGTGTGTTTTGAAAATATTTTCTTATAATTTCCTTGAGTCAGCTCACCAGGTATAACTTATTGATTGTGGTGCACCAGTTTTATTTTAGGATGCCACCACTTATACAACCAGATTGGATTAAAAAAAGAGCACACGACAATGGTCCACTAAGTGATGAGGCCTCGGTGCAGGGCCCTCTTACAGTGTTAGCAGCTTTAGGGGGTGTACTAGTAGCACCACCACCCCTTGGGAAGTAGATGCCACCAGCCTCCCCCCCACCGCAGAGAGTGCACACCGACCGAGATTTTTTCATGAGTTTCAATGTCAGAGAGCTCCAAGGATCTGAGAGGAGACAGATCCACAGGTGGCTGAGGATTGGTTGGAGGCTGTGGCTTGAGTTTTTCACATTGTTGGTATACCGACTGATGTGATGGTGATCCTAGCCGGCAGTCTCATCCAGGGAGCAGCTGGGAGATGTTGGAGTCTAACACTCAAGTTACAGGGTAAAGAGACCCTCACCTGGATGGACATCGGGGGACTTTTCAGGGCAGAGTTCATCCCAGCCACTCTACATTCAGTGAGTATATATGAGCTATCTCACTTACAACTGGGCAACATGACAATGGCCTAGTACTCAGCGAGGTTCACTGATCTCCTCTGCTACTCCAACGACATAGTATAAAACCCTTTCTTCAGGGCCCAAACCTTTGAGAAGGGTATTTTATGTGATATCAGAGCATCCATGATATCACTCAGAATTCTGATGCAGGATAGGGTGCTAGAGTGAGAACTTTTGGTGGAGAGATTCCATGTTGAGCACACACTGGCAGAGAGAGCCACCATCAGACACCGGTTAGAGGATTCATCCATAGCAGGAAGTAGATGTATGATGCATGGGCCCAAGAAAGACATACCTTCTGGTGGGCAGCTTCAAGATATAGGGATAGTGGGGAGGGGCTCATGGGAGAGAGGAGGGATGTTGAGGATCCGACAGTGCTACTCATGCGGCGGTTAGGGTCACATGGCTCACGACTACTTGACCCACCTTACAATGACCAACAAATGGTGAAGGGACTGTCGTGGTAGAGGTAGAGGTTCGAGCAAGGAGGTCCACAAGGCGTCAGACATGACAGAGGAGCTAGAATTGCAGCAGGCGGTTGGCGACAATTTGAGGGTCTGCTGCTACCACCTCAAGGTGGTCCTCCCCGACCACAGGGAGTAGGAGGAAAAGGACGATCTCAACTCCAGGTAGTTGAGACCAATGAACATGTCACTCTAGAGATGACTCTAGGTACGAACTGTGTCTATTCCACCCTATCTATACTACAAGTAGACAAAGGTGTTATTCACAGTTTTATTTCCACAACCCTCATTTGGAGCTCGAATATTCTGACAGAGCCATTGGCTTGGTCCTATCAATTAGAGACTCCTACGAGAGATGATTCAACGATTACACACTGGTTCCAGTTGTGTGAGATTACTATAGGAGGCGAGAGCTTCGGCGAGGATCTTCTAGTAGTAGCGTCGAGTCCTTACAACATCATCTTGGGTATATACTGGTTATCCAAAGTTCATGCTCAGATTGACTGTATTAGTTTCAATGTGCGGTGTGTTCACACAGATGTGACTAGATTTTCATTCACCATCGTGAAGGGAACCTTTTCAGCATAGGATGGACATTACTAGTGGAAGGTGCAGTCGATCACACATTATTTGGCTAGCCTTACCATCAGAGGAGTTGATATGGATAGTCTGAGCTATCCTATAGTGGTGGAAAAGTGTGCTTATGTCTTTCCTGATGATGATCCCGGACTTCCTCCATGCATATATTCCGACTTTTACAAAGGCTTGTACCTATAGACAACACCAATATCTACACCAGCATAATGAATGGCACTCGTGGATCTTTGTGAGTTATGGGTACAACAGGAGGGATTAGAGAGGAAGGGGTTCATAAGGAATAGTGTGTCTCTATGGGAAACCTCATTTTTGTTCACTAAGAAGGAATATGGGAGTTTGAGACTCTGTGTGGACTATCAGTGTCTCAACTAGGTGACCATGAGAAAAAGTTTCCACTTAAGAGGATTTCTGATCTTTTTGATCAGTTGAAGGGAGATCGATGGATTTCGAAGATAGACCTCAAATCTCGCTATCATCAAACCAAGGTACGAGACGTGGATGTCCAGAAGATGTCCTTTAGATGTTTTTATAAGCACTATGAGTTCGTGGTTGTGTCTTTCGGCATGGAGAAAACCCCTGTAGTGTTCATGGGACTCATAAACAGGATATTCCATCCATACATTGATCGCTTTGTTGTGGTCTTCATCGATGACATCTTGGTGTACTCGGCATTAGAGGAACAACATTTCTATCATCTGCAGATAGTTATGGATACACGTTGAGAGCACCAGCTTTATGGTAAGATATCGAAGTGCCATTTTTGGATATGAGGGGTTCACATTTTGGAACACGTTATCTCAGTGGATGGAGTTACAATTGATTTAGTGAAGACAGAGGCTTTACTAGATTGGGATCACCTAGGAGTGTGACTGTGGTGCGGGGTTTTCTGGGGTAGGTTGCGTACTACCGGAGATTCATACCTGACTTTTACAGAGTTTTGTCACCCTATTAAAGATTGATGAAGAAGGGATTTCCCTTCTCATGGACATAGAGATGCCAGCAGAGTTTTCAGGAGCTGAGGCAGTGAATGACAAGTGTCAACCTTTTAAAGCTACCAAAAGAAGGTGTTGGGTATGTAGTCTAATGAAACACATCAGGGACAAGATAAGGATGCATCCTAATGCAGGAGC
The DNA here is from genome assembly GCA_963277665.1 of Viscum album. Classification (NCBI taxonomy): domain Eukaryota; kingdom Viridiplantae; phylum Streptophyta; class Magnoliopsida; order Santalales; family Viscaceae; genus Viscum; species Viscum album. The sequence goes on along the minus strand of OY728163.1, from coordinate 1,368,662,868 downwards.
GAGTAGTGATCACTCATGGTTCACAACAACTGAGAAAAAATGAGTAGAATAATAGTACCCATGACCTATAGTTAGCATTAGTGGTCTTCACCCTGAAGATGTGGTGACATTACTTTTTGGGCGAACGTTTTACAGTCCACTCAAATCACAAGAGTATCATGTATATATTCTCACCGAAGGATCTAAACCTGAGACAATTAAAATGGATAGAGTTCTTCTAGAATTATGAATCTGAGATAGTCTATACTCCAAGGGTGGGGAAAGTAGGGGAAAATGCACTCAGTAGGTGTTCTGGACTACAGTTTCCTAGTGACGTGATAAAGTAGCTAGCCGCGTTGCAGATATCCTTTGTGGATAGAGATGGAGCAGCTTTCCCCCAATCTATGACTGTCACTCCCTGAATTATTCAGTGAGTTTGGGAGGAAAAACATGGGGAAATTGATTACATGGCACGACATGCTCAGATACCCCCAAGACATGCACAAGATGGATTTTATGAAGGTAGGTAGCACATCATCCTCTTTATAAGACACACAGTTGTAACAGTGGTGCTACATGAGGAGGTGTTGTGGGAGTTTCATACATCCCCTATGGCAGTATATCCTGGTGTGGTGAAGAAGTACCAGGACCACTAGCATCAGTACTGGTGGCCAATGATGAATAAGGCAGCAAAAGAGTTGATTTCCCGATGACTCACTTATTAGCAAGTGAAGGCTGGGCATCAGGTTCCGGAAAGCATAGCGCAGCCACTAGAGGTGCTGGAGTGGAAATAAGAAGTCATATCCATTGAAATTGTGGCATGTAATCTATGTACGTCTAGGGGACATGATTCTATCTAGGTGATCGTTGACTGACTCAACAAGTCGGACAACTTCCTACCTATCTGAGCGTAGGGATCAGTAGAGGGTTTTGGATGCCTCTATGTATATGAGATTGTACGACATCATTGGGGGCCATTGATGATCATCTCTGGCCATGAAACACAATTTTTATCCCAGTTGTGGAAAGGATTACAAGAGGTGTTTGGGACTCAGCTACATTTTAGAACCTCCTCTCATCCTTAGATAAATGGTCGGACAGAGTGGACCGTATATATTTTGGAGGACATGCTACGTGTTGGAGTCCAAGATTTTGGACATAGGTGGGAGGAAAACTTTCCCTTAGTGGAGTTCAATTACAACAACATCTATCACTCCACAATCAGTATGAACCCATCCAAGGCCTTATACGGTCATCCTTGCAGATCACCTTTATGCTGGGCAGACCCAGGGGAGTCAAAACTTATGGGTATAGAGTTAGTATAGGCTACTATTGAGAAGGTACATATAATCCAGGAGCGGATAATGACTGAATAGAGCACAAAAAACGTCTTATACTAACAGATGATGGAGACCTTTAGAGTTCATGGAGAGAGAACATGACTTCCTATGGGTCTCACCTCGACAAGGTTTACAAAGATTTGGCTGAGGTGTAAAGTTATCACTGAGGTTTGTCGGACAATTTATGATACTTTGGAGGATATGTGAGGTGGAACACTACTTGGCAGTACCGCAAAAGTTGGAGGGGGTGCAAAACGTCTTACACATGTCCCAACCATGGAAATACAAGCATGACCCAAATCACATCATCAACCACGGAAAGATAGACTTTGATGATGGGGAAACGTTTACAAAGGTTACAGTGGAGATTGAGGATCGAGAGGAGTGGGACCTTTGTGGACGATTGATACCTCTAGTGCATGTTAACTGGATCATGGGAACCTCTATGAGCGAACATGAGAGTGGGAGGCTTAGATTCGTGATTAGTACCCCCATTTGATTCCTTAGTTAATGTTTTGGATTTTGGGGGCAAAAAGACCAAAGGTGGGGAGAATGTAAAGAACCGAATTTTCCATGTATTTTTTTAATTATATAGAATTATTCTTAGTCGTCAAAAAATGATGACACATGATTCCAAGGCCCAGTGTTCACATAATAAATATCTGAACATTTTTAAATGTACGTTCAGCAAACGTGTGGGTGACGTTTTCTATCTTTCGAATGGGTTCTTGGATTAAAAATCTGAGGGGACTATTGAATCTGAAGAGTTGGGATTATTTTAAGGGAGGCTTCACATCAACCACAATATGTCTCAATAAAAAGATAGATTTTGGGACTATTTAAAAGAATAATAAAAGAACTATGTTATTTTATTTCTTTCTTTTCCGACAACGGACAAGCGACCGTCGTAGGACTAACGACATGTCAAACCATTAATTGGCATCACTCCTCAAATACTTTGTAATAACACCATTGGAGTTAGGAAGGTTCTTATTAAATGGACCCCCATTAATTCCACGAGTGTTACTCACCCTCCCCCCTCTCTTATTTATATGGATCTTGGGGAGGCTTATTGGCATGAATTCACCAAGATACAATGTTCTGATAATGTTCCAGGATGCCAACCCCTTTGAGGGTGTGACCGGTTATGGAGAGTGGTGATGAGTGGAACTTAATTCCGAACTAAATAATGATGATTGAGTGGCACAGTTGGCGGTATGTTGCAGGGACGACGAACACCGACTCTTGCTCTATAGTGGGATCCCTCCATCGATCTTGAGGTAGGGTTTTGTGTAGTTTATTTTCAAGAGATTGTTGAACCATATATCCAATTTCATGATAGGATAATAACACCAAGGGAGAAGGCCAAACGAATAGAGCCCGGTCCCTCAGCCATTTGTTTTACCATTTTATTCTCCAACGATGACCACGAAATGGCTGGGCCGCTCCCCATGAGCCCAGCATGACATGCCCTTGGGGGCCAAGACACACCCCCTGCGGGCCGGGCCGGACCGCGGCCCAGTGGGTGAAGCCTGCCACTGCCCAGCCCTACCGAGTTAAACCCAAACCGGGTTGGGTCAGCCCAGACTCGGTCCGGCTGGGTCGGACAAGACCCAGACACTTGCAGGCCCAGTTTCCCTAAAAAGGCCATAACATGGAAACCGGGCGTCTCTTTGACGAATCGTCTATGGCGTTGTGACCCTTAGAGAAAGATGATATTTCTGGTATAACTGAATTGAGTTTTAGAGAAAGTTGATTATGACTGGGCCGGATGGAACCCAAATCCAACGGTGCTCTCGTCACTAATGAGTGGGAATTCAGTGGCTGGCAGTGAGGTGGAGGTTGGATACAGATCATACAGAGGTTAGTAGAGAGTGATACTATGTTGGTTTGCACTGATCTTGTATGGTTCAGATCATATGTGTATCAGTGATCAACGATACTATGTGGTTTCGAGCTTACCGATCTTGTGTGGGTCAGATCTTGTTTGGGTCAGTGCTGATCAATCCTATGTAGGGTAGCACATACCGATCATGTGTGGGTCAGATCCTCTGTGGCTCATTGCGGGGGTTAGTACCTATCGACTCTGGTCGGGTCTAATCCTGTGTGGAACATTGAAGGAATTATTTCCTATTGATCCTATGTGGGTCAGAATCCATATGGTCATCAGTAGTGCCTCTCAACAGAATAACATGATCTTGCTTCTCAACTAGTCATCTATACTTTTATGCCTTACATATATACATGGTGTGAGCTTAGTATTTTACCTTCACGGTGATACCTATATGGTACTTTTACATTCATGGTGATAATTGTGTGGTACTTTTAACTTCATGGTGATATCTTTGTGGTGATACTTGGGTGGTACTATTAACTTCATGGTGATATCTTTGTGGTGTTACTTGTGTGGTACTTTTACCTTCGTGGTATTATCTTTTTGGTGTTACCTTTGTGGTACCTTTTCTTTTTTGGTGTTACTTTCGGAGTGTTACATTTGTTATATTCTTCCCTCATATATTAGAAGATAATATCTTGATAACTTAGGTATATGTATGGGAATATAGATAAGTAGAGTTGATGACTACTTCGTGCTTTGGGATTGAGGTATTGCTTTGTGGGATTTCCTTTGTGAAACTCTGGGAGGCCTTCGAGGGTCTCCAGTCTATACTGAGTATTGTTATACTCACCCCTATATAGGCTTTTCAGACATATTATTATGTCTTGGGTAGACGACATACAACGTTGACCGAGGTTGAAGGAGCCAGAACTGGACGGTTCTCATAGGTGGACCACTGGATGTGGCGTGACATTGGACTACTGATCATGAGTGGTACCTACCCTTAAATTAGGATCTTCTATGGATTATCCAGGAGATATTATTCGCTTTTAAGTTGTAGTTTTCCTTTCCAGTGGGGATTGTATTCCTGCCCGTTTACATTCAGTACACTTTTTACTACAACAATTTAATTTGTGGTTTCTTATTTTGTGTTTTGGCTTGCGTATTTGCACAGGTTTAAAGGCAATGCCTTCTCATTATAGGGATACACCTTTCCAGTGCTAGTCACCAGCTACCGACCTATAGAATGTGAGCTTGGGGGTAGTCACGACATGGGCCCTGAGGGACGGGTCGTGACAAAATACATTATGGATTTGGATAAAATTATTTTAATTCTAAATAATAATGAATATATTTGGAAACTTTTTACATATATCAAATTATATAATATTTAGAGTGTACTACACCGGCACTAAGATCCAAAATAAAATTAATATAATAACTAATAACAATTATGAATTGATAGATTTGAAATTTCATGAGATTGTACGCATAAAAAATGTATCAAAATATAAATATGATAATTATTCCAATGATATATCATATGAAACTAATATGTTTGAAATTATATGATTGAAACACCAAAATTGAAGAGTGGGGAAAAATAAGGTGACACATTGCGTAATGGGAAAAAATTATCCATATTTCTAAAAATTGAATATCATTAATGTACAACCCTCATGAAATTGTTATTTTAGATTTAGATTGTTTGATAGTTACAAGAATCTACGACCAAAAAAATTCATCCTTCTAATATTTATGATATAATTCAACCCTAAAATGATAGATAATTCCTAGGGTAATGGAATTTTTTTTGATACCAATAAAAGGGAATCTCATTTAGTATAAGTGTAAATAATTATGGCAGTTGACTAAATGTACAGATGAATTTATTGTTACAAAAACTAAATAGGTGTTTTTAAAAATATTTGGTAGTGATAATGTTTTTATTTTAAGTGATGGGTTTCATATGACCATTTAATGACCATTTTTAGTGTAAGACAACCAAAACTCATGGAAGATATGTCTAGAATAATTTTACATATATATAATACTATAAAACAGAGTACCATTAATTCAAAAAATAATAACTGTTTCTATATTCCTTCTATATAAAATGTTTTTGTAAAATCATGAGGGGGATATTATGAAAAGAACCTTCAATCCAAGGGTGTACACCAAACAACATATCCTTAAACATTTCCTGAGGGATCATAAAAATGGAAGTGGTTATAGAACCTCCTCCAATGAGATAAATATTATATCATGAGGGACAATGTGCTGTTATGTCTCATAAATGATACAGCATGCACAGAAACCCAATAGTGGATAGTCTCATTCTCTTTTATAGCATATTAATGAGGATCCTCTAATTCACAACACATCATATGTGTTGCTATCTATTCGGGATTTAATTTTTTGAATTAATTATAATAAATAAATTCAATACAATTAGTCCATTCATGAATGTATTTCAACTTATAAATAAACCATTGGGGAGTAAAAAATAATATATATGAAAAAATATCATATATATATTTTCTGGGAATCAAATCTAGGAAAAATACATGAAACGTATTTTCATATTAAATATAAAAAATATATAGTAACATATAGATGATATGTTTATGCACCAATTACATTATATTCATGTGTACATTAATCTCAGGAATGTACTTTGTGTGGAAATCCAAAAATATATAAATTTCACAAAAACCACATTATTAATTTGGGAGAGAATTATAGAATTCATTTGGAATCCATCCAAACTATTTAGGGTATAGTTTTTTATAAAACTGCATTCATTTTAAAAAATAATTTCACTAAAACATTGTTGTATCCAGAGACCTTACTGTATGACCCAACTTGCTTTAGTAGTTTTGAAAACAACATTAAAATCCCAATTTCAACAATATAATCAAGGGGTGGAACCTACAGAATCATTAGTTTTACTGAAGCTACTATGGGGGCATGGTTTGATCACCAATAAACATGGTCATATCTATATGTGAACATGTCCACAAAATGTTACATTTAACATATAATAAGTGTACCTTTATAATATGTTTTTAGATGTCATCGCATGAACACTAGACATGGAACATGTCAAACATAAATTAGCCACTCATTATTTCTTGTTTTTCTAAAAAGATTGACCATTTAAATGAATAAATCACATATCATTAATTTATTTGGTTATTATTTCGCATGCCACTTATCCCAGTAATTGGAAACATAAAAATATTCATGGACATTAATTTACATTATTGAATTCAATATTGGTCTTGATGTATTTTCATGTTCTACAAATAGATAAATCCCATCTCGGTCACACTCCAACCAAAGATATAATAAAAAATATACCCAAAAAACTCATATTGGCTATGTTCATATGATGAAATTGATAAGAAGTTTATAAAAATATAATGGCTATCTTTATTTGTATCTCTCTAAACTCTTGTAAGGAAGATTTATGATAAGTATATAACCTTAATTTGATGTATGACCATATTAAATTCTATTTGATATACTTCCATGGATCAATCCAAGTAATAAGAATTTACATATTACCTTATGAATCTATTCTTCAAATATCATATAATACTTCTTATAATATATATATATTATAATTTACTCAATCCATACTTTATATATCATCATAACCCATTATACTCTTTCACTGCTATCAGTTAGGGATTACTCAATGTTCTTACATTGAGATGATATTTTTCTTTCAACCAATAATTTAATGTTAAGGTGAGCACACATGAATGAATGATAAATGGAGATATACTTTAATATAAACACAAGATATTTTTAATACCATTATAAAAAACCTTTTATGTGTTTAATATATTGAGATTCAATATGCCTTAATTTCTCTCATTAAAAACGGTTTTTTTTGTATTACATGAAAAAGTATTTCCTGTCACATCTTTATGTAACCCTATGATAAAATAAACCCACTAAATTCCTAATGAGTTGCATTTATAATGAAAATTATGTTGAATAACGTTGAGATAAAGAAATAATAGTCCCTAAATTTTACACTTGGATGTTATATTTGAATTACATAACTTCAAAACATATAATCAAATATAGTTATCTTATTATATCTTCATAGATATATGTTTAAGTGCAACATCATCAACTTTATAACCCTTCCCGTCAATATTATTCCTTTCAATTTTTTAACAATAATTTAACAATTTACATTTTCACTTACCATAATATTATAATCTATTTTAGTATAATGTAATAACTAATTTTCTCTGGATAATAATGTAACTATTTAAATTTACCTTAAACAACATATAGTAAAATATTTTAGGATACCTATTGATAATTTTTTTATTGGATTTTATAATCCTTTAGGTGAGAAACGAAGTTCACTTGATATGATAACTAAAGGTGGATCTTCACTTTTGTAGCATCAAATATCTTAAAATTTATTATAATCAAATATAATTTTTTAAGACTATATCATTATAGATGGTATCAAAATAATGGTTTAGACTACATTTTGGAATGAGTATGAGAGAGCTTCAGTGATATCCCTATGTATATTTCTAATGATACGTCTAGGGATGCCTATAAGGATAAGTATAAGGATGAGTTATCATTTTGGAAGATGTCCTCATGTTTTGGTAAAGGATAGAATGAGTGGTTCCCAATGAAAAAATTATTATCTCGAAAATAAAAGTGGATGTGGCACTAGGGCAGATGTACCTAGGGGTAAATACTCAAACCTGATGATCTGGTCTTGATTCGGGGTAATCAGTTACACGAAAACAGACCTTGCGGCACACCAGGTTTAACATTCCCAGGGGATGTGCCTTGGAAATTCCAAAAATCAACATAAATCATCAGGAAGAATTTAAATATATATTTTATCTGAATAACCTTGGATAAAACAGAGTTTTCATATATTAAAAAAGTATGTGACATGATTTAGACACACTATAAGTAATTTTTCATGATTATATGGTATCTTAATATGATAAATGTTTCTCCGTATATGCTTTTTGGTTTTAACAAATAGAGTTTACCTGATGGAAATGAGTAACATTTAATGTTTTAGATGTGTATATTAGGGGAATTTTGCAGTATTGATTTCCCAAGAATAAATCTCATAAAGATAATCAGAAATGTGGTATCAGTATTAGTTATACATATGAAGATAAAGAGACCACAATTGACATGTGAACAACATGTGATGTTCTTCTAGTATTGTTTAAATTGATCATAATAAAAATGATTAGATTCAGGTTGATGAACATTAAGACGTGATTCATATTTCAAATTCTATGAAATATGAATTAAGGAATATGTTGATGAATCCTATGTTGTGGTTTAAGTAAAAGTTGGATGAATGAAGTACTTATGTTTTGAAATTAAATGATTATGTTTTAAAAATAATAAATATATACATATTTTAATTATAATTTTTTTATTAAGTATATAAAATGATATTTCTAATGGTGATTAATTCATAGAAAAGTTATATTTTTATTAATGGAATGTAACCCTTAAGGTGATCATGATGTTGAGAAAATTATTTTTCACTAGAATAAAGAGATGATTGATTTGGATAAAGTAAATTAGATAGTACAAATTTCCCTAGATTTTATATTGATTGGTTTACAAATAAGTACATGTCATCATGGATAAATTTTACAAATTATTTTGTTTATGTATTATATCATGTAATATATGGAATAAGGAAGCATGCATGTTTTTCAAAAGTAATCTTTGTAATTTGGGTTATTACCATGTTTCAATAGAATATATGATGACAGTATCCACATGCTTAGATGTTTTCAACCAAGATATACTTTTTGATATATGGGGGAGAAATGTCGATGTGATTCTATGAATCCTTTCAAAAAATTTGTATTTTCAACCATTATAAGGGTTATAATGTTTACTATTTATCGAACGATTAAGTATAACTTTGGATGATATTTGTGAGAGAAAAGTATTATCTTACCACATTAGGATTTATGAATAATGGATAGCATGTTATAAAAATGTGATGTTTATGATAATTGATGACATATGGTATGGAATATATTGGGTTACATGATATGTTAGTACTTCAGGAATGAAAAAGTAACCTTCCATTTTGGAGATAGAGGATAAGTTTATCAAGGAACACAAAAGGGTGAGGTAGTGTCAAAATCATGAATGAATATATTTTATTGAAAAATAATTAACTTTAGGAAAATGGATATTGATACTAACTTTATTTATAATAGTACCTCTATTTCTGATGAATTTTATGGTCCCTTAATTCATCACATACTTATAGATTTTTTATTGTTAACTTTCTCTTAACCTTTTTCCCTATCACTCTCCATCAGAACTTGGTAGTTAGAATTTTTATTCATGCCCATTTTTTCACTTCTAACTAATGTTATACTATATAAAAAAATTGGTTATATGTTGATTTGGGTAACTTTTATGGTTCCAAATTTCCCATTTTTAATGATGTTTATATATATATATATTTATGATGTGGGTTTCTATGGATGAATCATTCAAATATTAAACTATTGATAACCCAAAATAATTTCTAGGGAGAAATTAAATTTATGGGGTTAGAATATTACACCCTGAGATTCTGTGAATTTTTTTTAGAATTATTTTATTCTATTGAAATATTCTAATTTCACATAAAACTAAAAATAGTTCTTTTAATATATTTATACAGGAATATTGACATTCCTTTCACCAACAATAAAGACTTATATTGTGTTACACACAATAATAACATAAAATGTGAAATATTTAATTAAATATTTAATTTCATAAAATGAAGTAATGAATTTTATTGTGATACATGCTATACCGACTTGTCTTGTGCCACCCGCAACACCGACGTGGCGTATGTTCCCCACAACACAAATGTTTATCTAATACATCATTTTATTATTATAATTATTAAAATCAGATAATGATATGACAGACTTTAAAAATAGTTATATGAATAGTAATAACTAATTTTCAAATATTTTTAAAAACAGTTTTATATAGATATAATATAGTAATAATGAAATATATGATATTTGGTATAGTCCTTTCTGTTTAAAAATAAAATTTTCTCAAATGATACACTTTTAATAATAAAATAAACACTAAACACAATTAGAATTATAAATAAGAAGAATAAAATTCATTTTTTAATTTAAAATTTTGAAAATATCTTAATGAAAAATTTTGGTATTTTTCTAAGAAACATCAGTTTTGATGAATAGTGAAAAATATTGCAATCTAGTTAATAGCATTTGTTTTTTAAATAATTATTAATGATATGTTATAAATTAAATTTATTATAATATAAAATTTTATAAATTATAAATTTATCAATACATTTAGGTAATTATAATCAATTTCACATTAAAATTTAATATAAATACATAACAAACATTAGAACGTTTTTCAACTTCAAAATCCCATTATTAATCCCCATCTACAGAATTGGAAATAATCTTAATTTTTCTACTTATGTGAATTGAATTTTAAAAAACCAACATAAAACATAGAAAGATGTATAATATTTATATTCTAATATGATCAACCAATTTTTTACAAAAATTATTAGTTAAGGTGATTAAATTTATTAGCATTGATTATGGTCAAAGTAAGTTTATTTTTGGTCTAAACCTATATCTTAAGGGCCCAAATGTACTAGGAACTTTTCCAAAACACATTGAATGACCATTATTAGTCCATAAACCTTCCCTTTATTATTCTATTTTATTATTACTTTTATTTGTTATGAACATGTGTACACCTTATGTTTTTCCCAAAATTCCAAGTGAGTCATTTTCTTTCTATATAAAAGGCCACCACCTTTCCTACTAATTCAAACGTATCAAACATCTTAGTCCTGGATATGATCTTTTGAATACACTTCCCAAAATCCCACTATTCCTATTTCTCTATTTTTTATCTTGTAATGTGGATTTTTTCCTCATTTCCCCTTTATAAAAATTTAAATTCATGTGAAAAGGAGTTACCCGATTAAGAGGTAACGTCTTCTCTCAAGTCATTTATTTTATTTTCATTATCCACCCAATATACACTATTTAATAAATTATTAAATAAAAAAAGTATCCTTAATATACTATTATGTTTTTATACTAATGGTTCTTCCTAAACATACACACATATCCATCTAAAAGGTAACGAACATACTATTTTTGTGTAATGTGAGCTAGTGCCTCTCAAACATTGATTTTTCATTTTTACATTACCACATACCACGATGACCATTATAATGGAAAATATATTTATATATGTCATATATTATATTTTATTATTTCCTTAATATTTTATATTCATTTTTAAAAAAAAATCTTATTACTTTTAATTTGGTGTTAGTATGATAATTTCATTTGAGGACGTGTGGACTACCGCCGCCTCAAAGGTGTATGATTCATTCGTATACTACACGGATTGTATTAAAGATGGTTTTAGGGAATATATAAGATATATATGATATCATAAATATAATATAATCATGATATATATATATATATATATTATATGTAATTTTATTTCTTTCATTCAATACGATAATTAAATGGGAAACAACGTTCATGTGTACGTATAACTAAACATGTCCCTGAATGGTGTATTACATTTTGTACATATTTATGCCGTTGATTATTATAATATAAATATAATTGATATATAATATATTTATATCATGATTAAAATTCTTTAATGAATGATATAATTATAATGACCAAAGATATAACAAATTAAGACACATGCAAAGAACATTGCAAATTCTACTCAAAGTGAAACCATAACACATGACCATTAACAAGTGTATGATATTAGGTTCTAATGAAACCATATATGGTATTATGTATAGTAATATTATTCTATAAAATATCTATAATAAACATATATTTATTATACTGGAATATATTTCGAGTATGAATAATGTAAAGACACAAGGCAGGGGATTTCATCTCACTTTTTATTTTCATGATATAGATGTTATGTTCACCACCCTTTCATTTTGGGTGGTGTGTATACTTAAATTTATGTGTATTAAAAAATAAATTTTCTTATCTTTATTTTATGAGAATTATGTTTCAAAGGAAACCAAATCGGTAAAGTAATTTTGTCTCAAATTGCCTACTTTCATATACATGTTTTGTTATGCACCAATATCATTTAACAACGTGTATATTATTCCAATATAAATGATATAAAATTAATATACTTCCTTTAATGATATTTTATACTTCATTTAATTTCATATTCTTACATGAAGAGTATCATCCAAATAAACCCTTTGGTAGAAGTTATTGAAACAATCTCATTTCTCTTAGAGACTGTCAATGATTATTCTTCTTTTGGTAAAATACTTTGATCCATATCTCAAGAACACTCTTGAAAATACTTATAATCTATTTATTTTAGATATATCCAAGTAATAATATTGTTTTCACACTATTTGTACATTACGATAATTAAATTTTTTTTTATCGAAAATCTAATTGTATCTCTATATTCGGTTAGAAATATTTTTTTTTTCAAAAACATGTTTACAATAATGTTTCGAAAAATGTTTTGAAATTATATTTAAAGATAATTTTCGTGGTAATGGAACTTTAAAAATTATGTATGGATTTAATATATGTATTTATATGTTTTCAACGTTATTTCAATGAAATGAGTTTCAAAATATTTTCATGCATTATTTTAATGTTTTCAAAGAATTTTTAAAGGAAAAGGTTTTTAGAAAAATGTTAGGATTAATTTATAACATTTTAAGGCAAATGCTTTTAAAAATGATTTTAATACTTATATCTACATTTTCAATTTATTTTCAACAGAAATTGTTTTAAAAAGGTTTTATGTTTTAAAGAGGAGTTTTTCAACGAATAAAGTATATTTTCCTCATGAAATGGTTTTAAAATACACTTCCATGTTATTTTCCATATAATATGAAATCTTATGATGTTACTCATGCATTTCTAAGAAATCATCTAATGGTTTCATTCGTGTTATTTCTTGTGCTGTTTATGTTTTGATAGACTGATTCTTAATACACACGTCTCACATTCACATTTTTTATACTTTTTAAACTTGTTTCATTTCTTGGGTTATGATTTCATGAAATTTAACCTATCTATTTTTCATAGGTTATGACGTGAGGAAATGTTAATGATGCCTAATTCATTTAATTGGTTATGATTTGAGGTTTATAAATCCCTTCGATTTTTATGGGTCCTAATATGATGATGTTTAAATACATTATGGAATGTGTATGAATGATTTCATTATAATGTGGGTGGGACCTATATCCCCCTCCAATGCATTGGGTAATGATGGACGACTCATGAGAATAAATTTTATGTGTGAGCATGATTTCATGTTCACAATGTCATGCATGGACGTGATTGCATGTCGATAAGTTTGTGTGCGAACATGGTTACCAATTAAAAATTTTATCTGTGAACCTGATTACATGCTCATAATGTTATTTTTGTACTGGATTACATGTCCATAAGCTTATGCATGAACCTGATAACATATTCCCAACGTTACACGTGAACATGATTACATATTCACAATGTTATGCATGGACCTAGTAGCCTGGGCATATGTCTATGCATGAACCTGATTACATGTTCACAATGTTATGCGTGAACCTTATTGCATGTTCCAATTGTTATGTATCGAAATTTTTTCACGTATAAAATTTTATTCTTGGACCTAATAACATGTTCATAATGTTATGAGGGAACCTTATTAAATGTTCACAAATGTTATCTGTGGACCTGGTTTCAAGTCCATAAGTTTGTCCATGAACTTGATTACATGTACACATTGTTATGCATGGACTTAGTTGTATGTCCATAAGTTGATCCAGGTGGCTAATTTCATGTCTTTATCTGTATGAATGAACGTTTTTCTACTTAAGCATGTTCACAACATTATAGACCAATGTGCATGCCAAGATTTATTGGTATTATTGATATGTTATTCTTCCACGACATATTCTCTTTAAATTATTATGATTTATGTATTATGATCTTCCAATATTTATTATGATCACTAACATGCAGTGTAATGCCCCGACCCCAGTTACCCAGAGTCGGTGCATTATTTTAATACATTGGCATGATTACAAGGAATCACGTCCCCAAGGACCGATTAGTTTAGCAGTCTTGTAAAATAGATTACATACATGAATGTTACGTTACACTTCATAACATACAAAACAACAACAAAAATCCGTTATGAATGCCATTATTCCCTTCTCTTAACCCTTCTTATCAATCACAATATACTTCTTGGAATCCTGGGAAAAATAAAACATAGTAAAGGGGTGAGCTCAAACGCTCCGTAAGGGTAACCAATACAGCGTAAACTTTCATAAATAAGCATAAACATTTAAGGCAATGTATAACTAAAACAAAAGCATTTTAAACTTGAACTTCAACATAACATGGAAAAGATAAAATGAAATAATTCCATTTACTTATTCACATGGATGTTCTACTAGTCGAACAATCACATGCAATATCAACAACCACTTTCATAATAATGGAATGCATAATGCCAAACTATCATAACCACATATCCAAGGCCTCGTTCCAGACCACAAATAAGATTTTTCCAAGGCCTTGTGCAAATACACTAGTTTGTCTCATGAGACCTACTGATACATCTAGGAACTATAGCGGGCTCCACCCATCACTTACTAAGTCCAATGAATTCCCATATGAAAATGATTAAACATAACATAATCATTCGTATTAAAACTAGCATACGATATGTCAATACTTTCTCCAGAAACCATGAATGGTATAAAAATAACACATCCACTGTAAAAAACATCACAAAACCTTCAATACAAAACAAATGTTTTGTATCATAATAAATAAACTTCAAATAATCTTAAAATCCATCAAAGGATGTTGACATAGAAGAAATCAAAACAATTTGAGATAAATATCTCTTTTCTCGAAATCATTGAAAAGTCACACATTTATAAAGAAAGTAATTTAAGAGAGATTTTTGAATCAAAGTGTACCATTCCACTTTGAAACTTTTGAAAAGAAATATCATTTCAAAACATTCATGTCCATATAAATAAATCCTTAAAATCATTTTGAAAACATGGACATTAATTAAAAGACTTAGAATTATAAATCTTTAAAACATTAAAAATTACGATCTTAAAAAAGAGTACCTTTAAAAAATTATTAAAATATTCATTTTGAAATCATTTAAAAGTCACATAATTATAAAATAAAACATTTACTTTGATAATAATCTTATAATATTGTATGGGAAGCATTGAAAATTTTATAACGGCGGTAAATAGCCGTACCCTCCGTATAAGTTAAAAAAAATTCTTACCTTAAATTTGTCGAAAAGATTAATAGTGCCTTGTTTGGATAACGACGAAAAGATTCCTTTAAAAACACATAAGGGTATAAATTTCTTTAACCCATTATCTAGTAAATAGTCAAAATGTTTTTAAATATATTTTTGAGGAACATGGATGTGGATGATAAAGAGATCCCAGTAGATAATTACGTATAAACAACCTCAGATAATGAAGTGATTGTGAAATAAACCCTTACCATGTAATTTTACTTGGTTGGGGGTATGTTAACCTCATGTATAATGGTGATGTATTAGTTATTAAATTATTCAATAATCATATACATTAATATGATATCATATATGATCTTTTAACATTTCTTTGTTAATAATATCTTAGAATTATCATCGTTTAGGGTGTTAATTTACTTGTTTTATTTTATATGTTTTGTTACGTAAGCCATGTTTATCATGGATAGGTTGAATCTTGTTCATATCCAGAATGATATCAAGTTCTTAAACATTATTTTTAAATCATCAAATGATAATTATACTTGAATGGATACGATAGAGAATGAATCTCATCGCGTTCGGGGAGACGGTAGTCCGTACGTATGCACGAGCGACAATATCATTCTTTTGATATTAAAATAATATATAATTGGATGGTATATCATATATACAGAATAATTATCATGTTATATTTAATATTTACATGAATTACACATCATTATTATACCCATCCAAATAATAATTTATTAAATAACAATTACACCACGACGTGGAGATGGTAAGCGGTATGTACGCACGTATGGTGACATGTTATTCAAAGGGTGGATAGAATACTGAATATGGTTGTACCATGTTTATAAAAACATAAAAGTATATATAATATACTGGAGTTATTATTCTAGAATGATAATAACAAAGAAATAATAAGTGGAAGACGAAAAAAACTTGAAAATGGGTGGTGAAATCATTACCTCTTCTTCGGGTTCTTCCTTTTGATTTGATCAAAAGGGATCCTTAGGTTGGATTTTTGATCAAACTATGGCTTCTAGGTTGTAGTGAGGGAATTATAGAGAGTATTCGGGTAGGGGTTTGCCGAACCAAAAGGCTTTGAAGGTGTGAAGTCATGAGAAGGAGGAGTGCCCTTTTATAAGAGGGGTGAGGGGCACCTTTGGAAAAGCTAGAAATATTAATTTATAATAAATTCATATTAAGTTTATAATGGCTAAAAAGTTGATTATTTAAAGGTTATAGTGGGGATGGGTCGAAAACCACTCAACCAATAGAATTTAGAGTGGTTTGGGTCATTATATTATCCTTATCTTTAAGTATTAACTATTAGTTAATTAGTTTCACTTTTACAATGTCTCTTTGTATTTTTATATTATATGGTTAATAAACATACCATATACATCCAAGAGACCCCCCCAAGTTGTCCATTAATGATACAATTATCATGATATAAGTCTCTTGGCCGAACCATATATTTTTAGAAATTTAATATGAATTAATAATATAATATTTGTTTTAAAAACTCTTTTATGTCAATTTTGACACTATTCAATAATTGATTTTTGTGAAACTCATAATAGAATTATTACTTCGAAAAAAGTCAATTAAATAAATCCTAATATAAAATATTAACCTAGAAAATTAGTTTAATTCAATAAAAGTCTCCAATTATATTTATTTGGGTATTTATAATATCAATTATTTTAATTTTTCACTATTATGGTAATTAGTTCATCATCATTGTGTCAAAAATAATTAACTTATTTCATTTATAAAAATTATAAATAAAATATCATTATGTAAGAAATCCTTTTATATTTATAATTAATATTTATAGTCGAAAATCAAACATATATAACCCTATGTAAAAATTGTTTTTCAAAAAGATATATGCTTATGTCATTTTTGTACTTATTTTAACTTAATTAAAATAAAGTGTCCCTATCACCTTAATGGGGTCCCAAAATCGACCCAAAAATGCCCATGGTCAGCCATGTATCCACCAATAAGGTTAGGACACGTTTTAGGGTAATTTATTATTATTATAATATAATATTTTAACCCTTATTTACCAGATTTACCCTTTAACCATAGTAAATAAAATATTTACCGAAATAATTATTCAAAATGTCTAAAAATAAAAGTTACCTATTTACACAATTTGGACATACTGATTCCAAATATGGAATCCATTTTCCAAAATTCAAAAAACAGAGGTGGATGAAATTAATTTAAAATTAATTCCCGCTGTCAAAATAAAAAGCGTGTTTTTAAGATATAATAACTATCAAAAGATTGATAATTGTTTATGTCCGGTTTAATTGTGAAATTATGCCCAATGACCAAAATTGTATTAAATGGTAAAAATATATTCTAAATATACTTGAAAACCACTCAAATTCATAATTTATCACTATTAGTTATTTTAATTAAAAAAGTTGTTTTTAATTAAGATTTAGTAATTTTCAATATTCATCAAAATATTAATGTTATCCGAAAAGTACCAAAATTTCACCTTAGGCTAAATTGGATAATCCGAATCCGAAAATGAAGTCCATTTTGAGAGGTTAATTTTATAAAATTTAAAAAATTATGTATTACTATTTATAACGACTAGTTTTTTTTGGTTATGGTGTGTGTTAGAACTCGAAGTTGCGTACAACACACGCTACTGTATTATTCAAAGAGAAGCATAACGGGGAATCTTGGGATGTTACATTGTAATTTTTTTGTGTCCCAATTCTAAAGAATAAATTTATTTAGTCAAATTGATTAAAAGTTTAAAATATTGGATTTAAAAATGGTTCACTATTAAAGTTGGTAAAAGTGAATTTTTGAAAAATACTTCTTTTATCTAAAAAAATAAATTTGTTCTTACTTTATGTCTAAGAAACTCATAATATGGATTATAAAATTATAAGGATTATATAAGGTTTAAAATTTAGTTAATACTATTCGTATCCCCTTTTAAACGGCTTGTTAGGTAAGTCATGGTGCGCTTGAACTCGGTGTTGCGTGTAGTGCATGTTATTGAATTATTTTGAAGTAATAAAAACATTATGAAATCTTGGGGTGTTACATTCTCCCCTCCATCAACAAATTGAATCCTCACAATTTGAAATTGTTCTTCATAAATAAAATGTTGAAAATAGAAAATATCTTTGTGGGAAAATCCACATCGGAAATTGGGTTACGGAAATTTAGTCCTAATATGAGGAAAAGGGAAATGAAAGGGTCACCACCAAATTATGATCTCGATTAGGAGAACATTTGTGGAAATTAGAGACATATAATTAGAGGAAAAACGTAAATATTTATAGGTAGTGATTAAGGTCATGAATCACAAACAAGTGTAAAATTTAAGTCCTTAAATTCATCAATCTATGATGATCAACAAAACATAGGGTATTAGGATAACACATTTTTGGTTTTAGGATTCCTTAAATAAAGTATAATAATTAATTTCTTCATAGAATAAGAGAATAAGAAAAATATATTCTTGACAAGTAGAGTTCCATATTTTAACTAATTTCTACCACAAACTCATCTTTCACTCTAAAAGATAATAGAACGTAAAAAATATATTCTATTTATCCTATCCGTATAGGGTTACAAAAAAAAAACAAATTTATAATTCATCTACCAGATTTTAAAAAAAAAGCTACATTTTTTAATCCTGGACATTACATGGGCCAGTGGTAGGTGATACACCCTTGTCGCCCTTCGGTTTTGGGTTCAAGTCTCGCGGCTTTTCCAAACGCGACGGGTTACCGCCCAACCTTCGGGTTGTCCTTTTATGAAAATACAAAAATAATCCAAACTAGAACTATCCAAAATGATATAGTCCAAAAATGAAGATCCTTTTTTCTGCGTAATAACATGTGAACAACTTCATCATGTATTCTTTTAAAACACTGCAACATCCTGAATTACCATAAAACCTTATTGATTACATTCATGATCCCTTATTCCTTAAAGAATGATAGATATACTCCTTTAATCCAAAATGTTTTAAACCCCAACAATGATGAAATATACAAATCATTAATCAGTTTCAAGGTAGTCAAAAATATCCAATATAATTTATCCAAATCAATCATGTGTTATTCTATAATCACTTCCTCGGTATCAGAACCATATTATGGTTTATCTTTCTCTCAACCATATATTTTCCAAAAATTTAACCTGCTATTGAGTCACTTTTCATTGTTCACACAATCTCAAGTCCTTAATGAAATATTACTGTAGTACAATCCCCACATACTCCATAATTATTATAAGAAGTACATTATTGATACAACAATCAAATGACATAATCAACATAAGAACTCTAATCATTCCTCTTCATCTATGGTAGTTTCATAACTTGATTATTATCCAATAGCATCATTTACGGCATAGTCTGATGACTGGGACATAGGTTCACGTAGTGTCCAAACTCCTTGCAAATGAAGCATTGTACATTTGAAATCATTTTCTTACCCTTGTAGTCAAGTACTTTGTGCCCTTTTTCTCCACACTTATAACAAACTCCCATTCCTTTCAGGCATGTTACAGGGTGTTTCTTCCCACAATTATCATATATGGGAAAATTCTTCTTTTCCCTCTTCCCTTTATCCATATTTCTGTCTTCCATCCTTTTCTTCTCTTGCTTCCCTTCAAAGCCATAGGACTCAGTAAACTCTTTACATATCTTATCAACACATGATATTATTTCTTTATATGATGATAATTCATGGGAGACTATTTCTCTTATATATTCTGGCTTAAGACCATGAAAGATATGATCCTTCTTTCTCTTCAGATCATGTGCATTGTTGGAGTTCTCATTCCATCTACTGGGCGCCATTTCTAAACAATGGCATACACTAGATTAGTTTATGAATAACAATACCTTATCCCAAACTTGTAAAACACATAAAATAAGTTAAATAGTTTATGGATATAATCTATAATCATAAAAAAAATTCTTTGACGAAGTATATACTCATAAACCCTTCATAATGATTTGTAAAGAAAATGAGAGTTATCCTAAGCATATCCCCCGGGAGTGTCGTAACCAAGAGTGCAGAAAGGCCCGTTGTCGTGCACCAGTTCCCATTCGAGTCTAGCTCAAAGTGGTGTTTTCGGGTTTTACCCCTAGGTACATCTATGCCAGAGCCGCCTCTACCTGCTCATATCCAGACAGGGATGTATTTCTTGGAAAACTCACAAAATATCTAAAATACCAAAATATTTGGAAGTTCTTCTATACTAATCCTAGAAGTCTATATTAGGGATATGTGCTCTAATTATAGTTTATCTACATCTAGATTCCAAGGTTATTGCTAAACTTCCTCTGATACCAACTGTAACGCCTCGACCCCAGTTACCCAGAGTCGGTGCATTATTTTAATACATTGGCATGATTACAAGGAATCAAGTCCCAAAGGACTAATTAGTTTAGCATTCTTGGAAAATAGATTACATACATGAATGTTACATTACACTTCATAACATACAAAAAAAAATAATCCTTTATGAATGCCATTATTCCCTTATCTTAACCCTTCTTATCAATCACAATATACTTCTTGGAATCCTGGGAAAAATAAAACATAGAAAAGGGGTGAGCTCAAATGCTCTGTAAGGGTATGCAATTCAGCGGAAACATTCATAAATAAGCATAAACATTTAAGGCAATGTATAACTAAAACAAAAGCCTTTTAAACTTGAACTTCAACATAATATGGAAAAGATAAAATGAAATAATTCCATTTACTTATTCACATGGATGTTCTACTAGTCCAACAATCACATGCAATATCAATAACCACTTTCATAATAATGGAATGCATAATTCCAAACTATCATAACCACATAGCCAAGGCCTCGTGCCAAGACTACAAATAAGATTTTTCCAAGGCCTTGTGCCAAGACACTAGTTTTTCTCATGAGAACTACCGATGCATCAAGGATCTATAGCGGTCTCCAACCGTCACTTACTAAGTCCAATTCATTCCCATATGAAAAGGTTTAAACATAACATAAACATTCGTATTAAAACTAGCATACGAAATGTCAATACTTTCTCCAGAAACCATGAATGGTATAGAAATAACACATCAACAGTAAAACATATCAAAAAACCTTCAATACAATACAAAAGTTTTGTATCATAATAAATCAAGTTCAGATAATCTTAAAATCCATCAAAGGATGTTGACATAGATGAAATCAAAACAATTTGAGAAAAATATATCTTTTCTTGAAATCATTGAAAAGTCACACTTTTATAAAGGAAGTAATTTAAAAGATATTTTTGAATCAAAGTGTACCATACCACTTTGAAACTTTTTAAAATAAATATCATTTCAAAAAATTCATGTCCATATAAATAAATCCTTAAAATCATTTTAAAAACATTGACATTAATTAAAAGGCTTAGAATTATAAATCTTTAAAACATTAAAAATTACGATCTTGAAAAAGAGTACCTTTAGAAAATTCTTAAAATATTCATTTTGAAATAAATTAAAAGTCACATAATTATAAAATAAAACATTTACATTGAAAATAATCTTATAATATTGTAAGGGAAGCTTTGAAAATTTTATAACGGCGGTAAATAGCCGCACCTGCCATATAAGTTAAAAAACATTCTTACCATAAATTTGTCGAAAAGGTTAAAAGTGCCTTGTTTGGAAAATGACGAAAAGATTACTTTCAAAACACATAAGGGTATAAATTACATTAACCCATTTTCTAGTAAATAGTAAAAATGTTTTTAAATACATTTTTGAGGAACATGGATGTGGATGATATAGAGATCCCAGTAGATAATTACGTATAAACAACCTTAGATAATGAAGAGATTGTGAAATAAACCCTTACCTTGTAATTTTCCTTGGTTGGGGGTAGGTAAAACTCATGTATAATGGTGAAATAATTGTTATTAAATTATTCAATAATCATATACATTAATATGATATCATATATTATCTTTTAACATTTCTTTGTTAATAATATCTTAGAATTATCGTCGTTTCGGGTGTTAACTTACGCGTGTTCTTTTATATGTTTTGTTACGTAAGCCATGTTTGTCATGGATAGGATAAATCTTGTTAATATCCATAATGATATCACGTTTTTAAACATTATTTTTAAATCATCAAATGATAATTATACTTGAATGGATACGATAGAGAATGAATCTCATCGCGTTCGTGGAGACAGTAGTCCGTACGTATGCACGAGCTACAATATCATTCTTTTGATATTAAAATAATATATAATTGGATGGTATATCATATATACAGAATAATTATCATGTTATATTTATTATTTACATGAATTACACATCATTATTATACCCATCCAAATAATAATTTATTAAATAACAATTACACCACGACGTGGAGACGGTAATCGTTACGTACCCACGTATGGTGACATGTTAATCAAAGGGTGGATAGAATAATGAATATGGTTGTACCATGTTTATAATAACATCAAATAATATATAATATACTGGAGTTATTATTTTAGAATGATAATAACAAAGAAAGAATAAGTGGAAGATGAAAAGAACTCGAAAATGGGTGGTGAAATCATTACCTCTTCTTTGGGTTCTTCCTATTGATTTGATCAAAAGGGATCCTTAGGTTGGATTTATGATCAAAAAAAGTCTTATAGGTTGTATTGAGCGAAGTTGAGAGAGTATTGGGGCAGGGGTTGGCCGAACCAAAAGTCTTTCAAGGTGTGATGTAATGAGAAGGGGGAGTGCCCTTTTATAAGAGGGGTGAGGGGCACCTTTGGAAAAGATAGAAATATTAATTTATAATAAATTCATATTCAGTTTCTAAGGGATGAAAAGTTTATTATTTAAAGTTTAAGGTGGGGATGGGTCGAAAAAAACTCAACCAATAGAATTTAGATAGGTTGGGTCATTATATTAACCTTATCTTTAAGTATTAACTCTTAATTAATTAGTTTCACTTTTACAATGTCTCTTTGTATTTTTAAATTATATTGTAAATAAACATACCATATACATCCAAGAGAACCCAAAGTGGTCCATTAATTTTACAAATATCATGATATAAGTCTCTTGGAAGAACCATAGATTTTTAGGAATTTAATATTAATTAATAATATAATATTTGTTTTAAAAACTCTTTTATGTCAATTTTGAAACTATTCAATAATTGATTTTTTTGAAACTCATAACAGAATTATTACTTCGAAAAAAGTCAATTAAATAAATCCTAATATAATTTATTAACCTAGAAAATTACTTTAATTCAATAAAAGTCTCCAATTATATTTATTTGGGTATTTATAATATCAATTATTTTAATTTTTCACTTTTATGGTAATTATTGCATCATCATTGTGTCATAAATAAATTAACTTATTTCATGTATAAAAATTATAAATAAAATATAATTATGTACGAAATCCTTTTATCTTTCTAATTAATATTTATAGTCTAAAATCCAACATATATAACACTATGTAAAAATTGTTTTTTTAAAGATATATGCTTATGTCATTTTTGTACTTATTTTACCTTAATTAAAATAAAGTATCCCTATCACCTTCATGGGGTCCCAAAATCGACCAAAAGATGCCCATGGTCGGCCATGTATCCAACAATAAGGTTAAGACACGTTTTAAGGTAATTTATTATTATTATAATATTATATTTTAACCCTTATTTACCAGATTTACCCTTTAACCATAGTAAATAAAATATTTACCGAAGTAATTATTCAAAATGTCTAAAAATAAAAGTTACCTATTTACACAATTTAAAAATCCTGATTACAAATATAGAATCCATTTTCAGAAATTGAAAAAACAGAGGTGGCAGAAATTAATTTAAAATTAATTCCCGCTGTCAAAACAAAAAGCGTGTTTTTAAGATATAATAACTATCAAAAGATTGAAACTTGTTTATGTCTCGTTTAATTGTGAAATTATGTCCAATAACCAACATTGTATTAAATGGGAAAAATATATTCTAGATATACTTTAAAACCACTCAAATTCATAATTTATCACTATTAATTATTTTGATTAAAAAAGTTGTTTTTAATTAAAATTTAGTAATTTTTACTATTCATCAAAATATTAAAGTTATCCGAAAAGTACCAAAATTTCACCTTAGGCTAAATTCGATATCCCGAATCCAAAAATGAAGTCCATTTTGAGATAGAAATTTTATAAAATTTCAAAAAGTAGGTATTACTATTCATAACGACTAGTTTGATTTGGTTGTGGTGTGTGTTAGAACATGAAGTTGCATACAACACACGCTACTGTATTATTCAAAGAGAAGCGTACCAGGGAAGCTTGGGGTGTTACATTGAAATTCTTTATGACCCCATTCTAAAGAATAAATTTATTTAGTCAAATTGAATAAAAGTTTAACATATTGGATTTAAAAAGGGTTCACTATTAAAGTTGTGAAAAGTGCATTTTTGAAAAATACTTCTTTTATCTGAAAAAAGAAATTTGTTTTTACATTATGTCTAAGAAACTCATAATATGGATTATAAAATTATAAGGATTATATAAAGTTTAAAATTTAGGTAATACTATTCATAGCCTCTTTTGAATGGCTTGTTTGGTAAGTCATGATGCGCTTGAACTCGGTGTTGCGTGTAGTGGAAGTTATTGAATTATTTTGAAGAAATAACACATTATGAAATCTTGGGGTGTTACATGCAGGGTATGATCTTGAAATTTTATACTCATATTCCATACCCTTTTTCCAACTTACAATTGCACATTTCCCTAATTTTCCCTTACTGGGAAATTTTAGCTAACACCTTTCTTATGTTTTCTATCCCCAGGATATGAAGAATGGTACTAGGTAGAAGTAAAAACGTTGGAGATTCAAATGGGAGATGTTGCACATCCTCACTCGAATAGAAGATTTTTTTTCATGTTTCCAAACACACCAAACTATTATCATTCTCTGGCATGTATTTTTGTAATATATTGAGTATTCATCTAAAAATAAGTAATATCCATGTATGTTAATCCAAGTTCATTATAGTTGGTATCAAATGAACATTTTAATCATCTATCAAAAAATAGGATTATAATGATTTAGTGATATTTCATGGAATATTTTTAAGGATATGTATAGGGATGTCTACATGGATAATTATTTTGATGAGTTAATGTTCAGGAATATGTCCTGGAATTTTGGTAAAGGGGATAGTGAGGGGTATCCTAGAAATAAATCTATATCTAAAAAATACAAGTGAATGTGCCTCTATCACATATGTAACTTGTGGTTATAAATCTAACAAGACGTTATAGGCCCAACTCAGGGTAATTAGGTACATGAACACATGACTTGCTACACCCCTAGTTTGACAATTTCAAGGGATATGCCTTGGAAATTTAAAAAATCCCCATAAACCATCACAGAGGATAAAAATTTAAGTTCTATATGGATAAAAAAAGATTAAACTTGGTTTTTATAGATTAAATAACTATGGTACCCAATTTGACCACATAATAAGGAATTTTCCATGATTGTATGGCCTCCTAATATAATAAATGTTTCTCTCACAATGATTTATTGTTTTAGTCAATGGAATAACTAGATGGGAAATGGTTAACATTTAATTTTTCATATGTAGGAAGAATTGTAATTTTTCGGAATTTATTTCCCATGTAGAAATTTAATATATAGAATCAGAAATTTTGGATGGGTATTGGTTATACTTATGAAGATAAAGAGACCAAAAATAACATGTGAAAGCTATGTGATGTTAGTCCAATATTTTTTACATTGATCATAAGAAGAATTATTAGATTTTGGTGGAGTAACATTATGACATGGTTCCTATTTCATAATTTAGTAAATATGTATTTGGGAATATGTTGATGAATCCTAAGTAATAGTCAATGAATAAATTTGGATGAATGTATTTCTAATGTTTTCGAATTAAATGATTATGATATAATAATTAAAAAATATATAAATATTTTCAGTATAATTTTCAATTAGGATTGAAAAGGATATGTTTAATGGGGAATAAGATATAGAAAATTGATAATTTGATTAAGGTAAGTTAACCCTTAATGTTATCAAAATTTTAAAAAAAAATTCACTTGGATAAAGGGATGATTGATTTGGATAGAGTAAATTGGATAATACTGATTTCCCTGCATATTATTGTTGATTGGTTTATAATTTTTCATATTTCTTAAATAATAATTTTTACAACTAATTGGATTTATGTATTATATTCACTAACCTTGTGATTATGGAATCATTCATGTTTTTTTCTAATGCACTTATGTAATTTTGGTTATTACCTTGTCTCTGGAGAATTTATTATGACAGTATTAACATGTTTTTAATGGTACAAACAAGAGATACATTGTGATATATGGGGGATGGATTTAAAAGTTATTCTGATACTCCTTTAGAAAAATTTATATTTCATATTTTGGAAGGGATATAATTTTAACTACCTATTGAAAGGTTAAGTTAATAATTTGATGATTTTTGTGAGAATATAGTATTATCCTACCACATAAGGATTTAATAATATTGTACAATAGTTTATAAAAATGTAGTGTTGAAGATAACTGATGATATATGGGATGGAATGTTGTGGGTTACATGATCTATTAGTACATCAGGAATGAAAAAGTAACCTTTAATTTTGGAGAAAGAGGTGAAGTGGGTCAATGAACAAAAAATGTGAGGCTGTCTCGAAATCATGGATTAATATCTTTTCATGAAAATTACTTGTCATTTGGAAATATGATATTGATACAAAAAATGTTTTCCTAGTACCTCCATTTCTGATGAATTATTTAGTCCCTTATATTATTGCCGATTTATGGATTCTATATTGTCAATTTCTACTGACCCTTTTCTCTATCACACTCAATTTGAACATGATAGTTTGATTTTCCTTCCATTCCCATGTTTTCACATCCAATATATGTTATATTATATGGAATACTAGTTATAAGTTACATTTGGAAACCATTATGGTTCAAACATTCCCATTTTGAGGGAGGTTTTAGTATCAATTTTTACGATGTGGGTTTCTATGAATGAAACATTCATGTATTAAACCAATAATAACACAGACTAATTTTGAGGGTGAAATTAATCATTAGGGTTGTAGAATGTAACACCCCAATATTTTTTGAATTATTATTTTTTGAATTATATTTTTGTTGATATTTTACATTTCACATGGCACTTTAAATTGTTCTTTTTATATATTAAAACACTAAAACAAACATTCATTTCACACTCAATACTAACATGGCTTGAATTACCGAAAACGCTGACTAGGATTATGCTACATATAATAGAATATTTTATTATGCTACTTGTAATAAAAACATGGCTTGTTCTAAATTAAAAATACTGACTTGGCATACGCTACCGGCAATACTCACTTTGTGTATGTTACATGCAACACATATGTTTCTACAAAGCATATTTTTATTATTATATTTGTTAAAATGAGACAATTATAACACAACCATTTAAAATAGTTATTTTAATATTAATAAAAAGAATTTAAAATATTATTTATAAATTTTTATAAGGATAATACATATTTATAACTAATGTTATGATTTTTTAGAAAGTCCTTTACTTTTAAATACACCGTTTTCTCGAATGAACCAATTTTAAAAATAAAATTAATTTTAAAAACAACTATAAATTGAATATGAAAAAATAAATTTCATTTTTTATTTTAAAATACCAAATTTATATTAGGGTGATTTATTTTTATTTTTCTAAGAAATTTCATTTTCTGATGAATAGTGACAAATATTGCACTTTAGTTAATAACTGCCTTTTAATTTAAATAATAATTACTGTTAAATTGTAAATTAAATTTGATTTATAGTCAAATTAGATAAATTATTATTCTATTAATACCATTTAGGTAATTAAAATCAATTTCACTTTGAAATTGAATATAAATACATAACGGACTTTTGGACAATTTTCAACAATAAAAACCCGTTATTTCGTATCCTTTTCTTGATTGAAAATATTAATAATTTTCCCTCTGATATGAATTTAATTTCAAAAAACCAACCTGAAATATTGAAATAAGTATAATATTTAGAGTCTAATAAGGCAAACATAATTGTTTACCGAAATATTAGTTAATTTGATTAAAATTAATCACATTGATTGATGACAAATTAAGCTTAATAAGGGTATAAACATTAATATTAGGGTCCCA
The DNA here is from genome assembly GCA_963277665.1 of Viscum album. Taxonomy (NCBI): domain Eukaryota; kingdom Viridiplantae; phylum Streptophyta; class Magnoliopsida; order Santalales; family Viscaceae; genus Viscum; species Viscum album. The sequence goes on along the minus strand of OY728163.1, from coordinate 1,368,634,096 downwards.
AATGACCTAGATACTATTTATAAACCCCTTTTACTTCCATTAGACATCCATAATAATTTCTTTTTTGATTTAGTATTATTTGGTATGACTTTTATTAGGTAATAACATGTGTACACCTAATTTTTTTTAAATATTCCATTTGAGTCCTTTTCTTTACCTATTAAATGTCACCACATATACAACTTATACACAACCATAATATGCTTTTGTATGTAAAATATATACCAAATAGACTTCCAAAAAAACCTTTATTCTTCCTAGAATCCTTACCTTGTAAAAAATGAAATCGAAACAAGCCTTTTCGGCACAAACCAAAAGGAGTCACCTGGTTAGGAGGAAACATCTTCTCTGAAGTCCTTGATTTTATTTTCCTTTTCACCCCATAAAAACAATTTATTGCAATATTATATGAAAAAATAATCCTTAATATAATAGGATTTTTTATTCTAGGGGTTCGATCCTAACTTACACACCTCCATATAATGGGTAACTGATATACCATTTTTGTTTACAGCGAGCTATTGCCTCACGAAACATTGATTGTTTGTTTTTAAATTACCCCATACCATGCTAGAAATTATGATGTAAAATCTATTTATATATGTGATATATTATATTTATGATTTATTTATGCATTAATTTTCCTTTTAAAACACAAATAATTTTACTTTTCATTTGGTATTAATAAGATAAATTCATTAGAGGAAGTATCGACTACGACCCCTGAAAATGATATGATATGTTAATACACTACATGTATTGTATTAATTATGGTTTTAGTGAATATATATAAGATATATATGATATCATATCTCTACTATAATAATGAAATATATATATATAAACACGATTTTTTCACTCAGTTATGGATCCTTTAATTTTAGGTCTAATTCATTATTTTAGACATAATATGGATTCTTAATGAGTTGGTAGAGGTTTTTGGAGTGTCTATGGATTTTCAGATCCCAAAACTTATCTTTTTGAAAAATCTGACCATGTCACATGATTAGTGAATGGTTTTTGTGTGGTTGCCACACAGTTTGGCTAATTATGAAGATGCAAATTTTTATACAAAACCATCACGCATGATTTTCAAATGAAAATCTAGAATATCCATGCTAGTTCCCCTTATACCAAGGTAACCATTCACAGTTAAACCATACAGAGAAGTTGTGTGCTGGTGATTTTCTGGGAAAATAGTCCCTTTTTCCCTTAATGATATAATTATGTCCCCTCCTTCCTAATCCGAGTTCATATAGGATTGACATAATTTCATTTCATTTTGGACTGCTTTGAATGACTAATCAAGTGATATAAAGATACCCTTCATATGGGATCTGATTGGGAATTATTTTATCAAGTTGGATGCACAATGGTATGAACTTGATTTCATTTAAACCTTTCATCTTATCTCTTGATATCGACCTAGTTATAATGGTATTAGAAATTTTCTCCTTTTCATAGATCTACTCCAATATGATCCAAATCATCGGCCTATATTAGAGGAGGAGTGTCGCAAAATCTTAAATTGGGTCTTCTATAACTAATCTATAAATTTCTTTAATTTTGGAACTCTCATTCTGGGCCCACATATTTTATCAAGTTCTATTTATTGAATTTATATTCCATTCTTACAATCATTATAAATTTATAGTAATTCTCTCTATATATATATATATATATGTGAATAATTTTTCATGGTTATGCCCAAAAATAAATTCTTCTCATGTACGATGATATTCCATAATTGTATTTTTAGTATTTGAAAAAATTGATCCATCGTTCACATGTGACTTGGCTTGACTGTTCTAAGGGTATACTTTTCTATATTAAATGGCTTGATTTTTATTGTGGATTTCAAAATTGTATGTACCATGTAAGCTCACTTCTTGAACCCCATAGGTATGTAATTCAAATTGATAATTAAATGTGAAAGGGAAATTAGAAATTGCATTAATTATATGACTTGATTAGGTTAAATGTGAATCGTTAATGGGTTGCATGTCAGTAGAACCCCTTAATACATTAGTGGAAGTTGGAGGAATGACCCTTAGTTATTTTATATTCCTTAAATGGAATTAATAAATATTTCATTCTACTTGGAATTGTTATAATAATGAATGGAAAGGATAGAACAAAATGCACTTATTGATTACTTATGACTTGATTAAAGGGTTTCATTCCAGCTTACCAAATCAAACTAATTAATGGAATGCATTTTACCAAATGAAACATAACATGACATGATAATTAAATAGAAATGTCCAGACTTGAGGTCACCTTGGATTTAAATCAGGGAATTCCATGAGCACTTAGGAAGCCCATTTTCATTCTAGGATATGATTTTTTAGGTTGAAACCCACCAAGATCCCAATCCTTATCTATTACAAGATTCCCGGTATAAAACTGTAGGATCCGTCACATAGTATTAAATAACACATTGGATTCACTCCATGGATCTAGAAATGAAAAGTAAGTTCCATGTTTATAGCCTATAGGGCCCCGTCTCTACTTATCCCTATCTTATCATGGACGATCACATTGGATTTGGTAGGAATATTATTGGGGAATTCCTTGGAATATGATCTATAGATTACACTCTTACCCTTACCATCGAAAAAGATATTACTAAGTTTTAAACCCTTGAGGTCTATGTTGCCATGGTTATTACTTTGGTACCCCATTATTTAATGTCATTTTAGATTTCAATGTCATAACATGAAAGCATAATTATTATTTACATGTGAATTAATTATAAACTGGTAATAATAAATTAATGGAATGGTTAGTTTCACACACCGACTGAGGGATAAAGATTATACTTGGGTATCTGGTTATAATGCACTTCTTTTCTTTATATATGAATTCATTCACACTATTACATTTCAATTACATAGGCCAGGTGCTATAAAAATTATTGGTGGTGGCCCATTTATATTTATCCCACACACTCTCCGGGGGCCGTTTGGTTCCTAAAGTAGATTACATGGCTACAGGTGTGGACAAAGGGAAACATATAACTTTAAACACTTGGTTGCTTTTAGTTTTGTAAGGATCTTGATAGAAAATGGTTGAGCGAGATCATGGGATGATTGTGATAATATTTTATTCCATTTTACTTATATGTACCATGTAAGTATGTTGTCTTATATAAATGTTTTCCAATTTTCTAGTTAAATGACAAATCATCAGTTGTTGAATTATATTCTCGAGATTTCAGTTATTATTATTGTTGGATTTATTTTCCATTGTTCATTATATTTACTTATATTTTATCCACCATTTAGATTATTTTATATTAATCCAATGTGATACACTTTGGTAGTGAGGGAATAGTCTCCCCACAGAAACACCCTAGGCCCTTGTAGCTAGTCGAAAGCCTCTAGCATTGTGGGAGATGCACTTGAGGCCATGTAGCCATCATGGTTAGGGAACCCACTAAGTGGAATCCTATTCCTTGACATCAGAATATATATATGTATATACTAATACTTCATTTTAATTATTTCTTTCAATTCAACAATTAAAAGGGAAACACCGTTCATGCTTACATTCAACTTACCATATCCATGAATGGTGTATCTCTATTTATACTTCTTTAAGCTATTGATTATTATAATATAATTATACTGGATATATAAGATTATTGATATAGTGATTAAAATTATGTAAATAAGTATATATGTATAAATACAAATTCTATAACAAATTAGGACATAGAAGAAGAACATAGAGAATATTACCCGAAGTGAAACCTTAACATATGATTGTTAACAAGTGGGTAACATAATGTCATAATAAAACCATATATGGTTTTTTGTATAATTATATTCTTATATAAAATATTTATAATAAACTAATTTTTATTATACATGAATATTTTATGAGTATTAAGAATGTCAGGACACAAGTTAGGGGATTTCATCTCACTATTTATTTTTGTGAGATACATGCAATATTCACCTCTCTTTCTTTTTTTGGGGTGTATATACTAACCCTGATTGTATTCTATGTATCTTATACCCAAATTTATGGTTTTTCACATATATATTTTATGATATTTATTTCCTTAGGTTTATGTTTGAAAAGTTACCAAATTAGTAAAGCAATTTTGTCTCAAATTGCCTTCTTTGAGACACATGTTTTTTATGTACCAAAGTCCTTTAATTAAGAGTATATGTTTCCAATTTACATGATATATCATGAATCTAAAACCATTAATTATATTTTATGTTTCATATACTTTTATTTTCTTTCATTAATAGTATTTTCCCTTGTAACCATAGGGTATGAGTTTATGGAAACAATCTCATAACATTTAGATATTTTTAGTGATTATGTTTATTTTGATGAAATATTATGATCCATATCTAAAGAACACTCATGAGAATACTTATCATCTATTTATTCTCTATATATCAATTTATTAGTACCATTTACACTATTTAATACTTATGAATTTTAATAAAATTTTATAATGAAAAATCTAACTGTATATCTCTCTTCGATCAAAAATCTATTTTATTTCAAAACCAAGCTTTCAAAAAAGTTTTCAAATTATATTTGATGATCATTTGACTAGAAAAATGGAATTTAATTTTTTTTATGGTTTTGAAATAAAATTCATAATTTTTCAATTTTATATTCAATGAAATGGTTTCGAAAATGTTATAAAGCTATATTATAAGGTTTTTAATGTTTTTTAAAGGAATATGTTTTCAAAATGTTATCATGATTCATTAACAAATTTTCATTTGAAAATTTTTTAAAAATTATTTCAATTATTCTTTATAAGTTTTTAAATTTTCTTTAAATGAAATAGTTTTCAAAATTATTTATGTTTTAAAGAGATTTTTTCGAAGAAGAAAGTACATTTTCCTCAAGAAATGTTCTCAAAATAAACTTCCATGTTATTCTCCAACTAATATGAAATCTTTTTATATTACTGAATACATTCTATGGAATAATATAAATGTTACATTCATATTATTTCTTGAGTGGTTTATATTTTTATGGAACGATTCTTATGAAATTAGTTTCAATTCCACAGGTTGTATGCTTTTGAAACCAACTTCATTTCATGGGTCATGATTTGACGAAATTAAACCAATAAATTTTCCATAGGTTATGATGTGAGAAACTGTTAATGATGCCTAATTGATTTCATGGGTTATTATTTTATGTGCATAAAACTGACATATTTTTATGGGTCATGATATGATGTAGTTTTTTTATCTTATGTCACATGTATTAATGATTTTATTATGGGATCGGTGGGACATGAATATCCTTCCAATTCATTGGGTAATGATTAATGGATCATGAGAATAAATGCTATGTGTGAACCTGATTTCATTTCCACAATTTCATGCATTTAACTGATTTCATTTTAGTATGTTTATGCATAAAGCTAATTTTATTTTCAAAATGTTATGCATGAACCAGATTAAATGTTCTGTATGTTATGTGTGGACCTGATTTCATGTCCACTAGTTTATGTGTGAACCCAATTAAATGTTCTAAATGTTATGTGTGAACCTGATTACATGTACATAATGTTATGCATTGACCTAGTTTCTTGTGCATAAGTTTATCCATGAACCAGATTACATGTTCATAATGTTATGTGTGAACCTAATTACATGTTCACAATATTATTGATGAATGTGGTTTCAAGTTGAAACTTTTATGTGTGAACCTGATTACATGTTCACAATGTTATGTGCTAACTTGACTACATGTTCAAAATGGTATGTGTGGATCTAGTTTCATGTCTGTAAGGCTATGCGTGAACCAAATTACATGTTCAAATTGTTATGAATTGATTTGTTTTCATGTACATAAGTTGATGTGGGGGAATTATTTCATGTCTGTAACTTTATGAGTGAACCTGTTTCTACTTATATTTGTTAATAATGTTTTAAACCAATGTTCATGCCATAAATTATAGGTCATATTAATATGTTATTTTATCATGACTTATGCCCTTAATCTTCCTATGAAGTATGTCTTATGAACTTCCAATCATTATTATGAGTGAAAATATGCAGGGAATGATCTTCAAATGTTATTTTCAAGTTCTATACCATTTTTTTCACATTATGCTTTAAATTTTTTTAATTACCCTAACTCAGCTTTTGATCTCTCCCATTTCTTATATTTCCTTTCCCCGTATTATGAAGAATGGTTTTTGATATAATTACTAAAAAAGGAGATCTTTATGGTAGATGTTGAAGATCTTTCAACAGGATAGAATATTTTGTCTAGGTTTCCAAAGAAACTAAACTATTACTATCCTCAGACATTCATTTTTTTAATGTTATGAGTATTCTTCTATAATGATGTAATATCCATGTATGTTAATCTTGGGTTTTTATATTTCATGATTATTTCTGGTTGAATATTATTTTTAGTGTTTGGGTTTTGTGTTGATCATTATGGTAAATCACCCTAAAACCTGTGGTTGTCAGATTTGATGTGATTATAATATAGGGGGTATAATTTTTCAATTAATTATTATTACAAAATATGGACATCTCATTACCATAGTAAAAACATTTTTTATATTTTATATATTTCTAATGGTTGTTTTATTATGTCTATATGGTCATCATTATAATGCAAGAAACTTATTATTAAAAATAAGTAGTAGCTATTGTTGTGGATTTGAAAATATAGTGTGTTATGTGTTTTATTTTGTGATTTACTTGTGATAATAAAAATTATGTGGTAGGTATCATACTATAGGGAATATTGTTTATTGAGTTTTTATTTAATTTTTGAGATTCATTGATTAACATATATTTTTTATAACTCACTATTCATTTCACATACCTATTTATTCATCACAAGTGAGGTTAAAGGAAGAACCTTATGTTTATAATGATATAATCACCCACTATTTTATTTTATCTATCAAATATATAGTATTTTTTTAGGGTGGTGTCTAGTGATATTAATCAATTAATGAGGTGTTTCTACTAAAAGTAATGAAATTAAATAATTGTATTTGACCTTATATTTATATATAGTGACTTTGGGTAGCTGTATTGTCATTGTTCATATTTATTTAATCATTCAATTATTGATATTGATACTCTTTTTCAAGTTTGTAATATTTTAATACTTAAAATGTTGTAAAATTCCCCATATTCCTCATTTATAACATTGTTTCTATTTTCCACCATATGGATTGTTAGAGGTGTGATTCATGGGTCAATCTCAAACTCACTGATGACTTACGAGGATACTTTATGGGTATGAGATGTGATATATTGGTATTCGTAAAATTTTTATGGGAATATTTTTTAATTTGTACATTTGAGAACATCATCTATTAGTAAATATATCATATTTCATTGACTTGGTATGTGATGTTGATCAGGTTAGATGACTAAAGATATAGAGGGGCTTGAAGATTCTAAGTACGAGAATTGAATTATTAAGGAATCATTTCCTCTAGGATGTTATATTTTCTATAGGGTATGTATAATGATGTGGGTTTATGGATGATATTATAATATAAAAAATGGTGGGATACTTTGGGTACTAAAAAATTATTTTTGACTAATCCTATGGTTTTACCGATTTAGTCATATATAACTCTCTTTTCCAGATACATTCTTCCCTATATTTATGTTAATAGAATATTACATTTCTGATTTAGAAGAAGGGATTGTGGAATAAGAAACGTTATTTTTTTTCAAAATGGTGGACCTTATATATATAGTGGCATTGAGTTTCACTAAATAAGAGTTAGGTGGAATAAATTACCAAAGTATGAGTATCTTAATTTCATTTAAAAAAAATATGTAATTATTGGATATTGAAACAAAATTTCACCTTATTAATGATGTTGAGATTTTTTAGTAGTCTAATTATTACACAGAGTAACACTACATTGGTTTAATATGTATTTGTTAGTATTTATGTCTAAATGAGAATTTATTTAGATCAATTCTTATAGGTTATCCTAAATGTTACGCATTGTTTGGAATGATTGCTGGTGATATTGTCTATATTATAATGGTAAACTATTATTTGAGAGTGTAGAGTGACGTTTTTGTATCTAATATAGTACTCTCTTGTTTTTTTTCAATGAAGAAATAGTAACCTGCACCATTGATAGATATTAGTAATCATTGATTTAATATTATTTAATTATATCTTTCATTAGGGCTTATGTGGGGATGTTGAGGAATACTAACATCATTAAGGGGGCCTTGTAAAAGATAGATGTCATAGATGTGGGAGGATTGTAGAGATTGACATAAATTACAGAGGGAAGGAGTTTAATGTGATCTCAAGGTATATATCTCATCAAAATTAACACCTTTTTCATGATTCATTAGTTTTGGTAGTTTTGTTACCTCATATGTGGTTAGTGATATGACCTATTAATCATAGGGATGGATAATACATCATTAATTTGTGTACCCTTTATATGAAGGAGTTTAGCGTATACCATAGTAGTTATAAAATCTTATGGGATACCTCATTAATCATGGTTTTTACATAAATGTTTATAAATGATACATAACTGATGACTATACATACTACTATTATAAGGTGGTGGTGGAAGAGAATACCCTAGAATATTCATCACCCTAAGGTATATGTGAATTATTGGAGGATAGGATGGGGTATATTGGATGGATTTTATGGTAGTAAGATGGTCATGAGAATATTTATGTAGTGTAAGTTTAGGATAAGGGAGAACTACTTGTATTGATATATATTATATATGTATTTCCAAATATTTCTACATTTTTTTAATTTGGTGAATCAATGTTTTTATTAAAAGTATCATTGTAATAGTGATATAGTTAAAAATTTTGTGAGTTTTTCAACATAGTGATTTATATTCTCTTGTTGGATATCATTCAATTTTAGTTGAGGTGGATCATTGGTATGAATTGATTTATAATATGTGACTATATTAAGTTAGACATAATCAGGATTCAAAAGAAACCATATGATTTAATAGATAAAATAGAATTGTATTATGACATACAAGTCATACATGACTATTATAAAAAGACGATGACCTATAATATTAATAGAGAGAATCATTTTCTCAACCTTAGAGAATGATATTGGAGAAATATAATAAGGTTCACGAAACCATAAATAATTATTTGCGAATATGTGTGATTATGAATTTTCATGTTGAAATTATAAGTGAATGATATTTATATGGTGGTAAGGGATTTTTTGAATGTTTTTTTGGAACTGGTTACTTTTCTAACACTATGGTTTGATATTTAGTACTACATAGAACAATATCTAGGAACTCTGAAGATATTAATGGTTTCTTATTGGATGAATCCATTTGAGCTTATGAATCATCAGATCTAAATTGATGTTATTTTGTAGAGGGGTTGGATTCACTAATGTGTGTCACCATTAGGTACATAATTTTTATAAATATATATAATGAATTGGTGTTTTGTATTGATTATTAGTGGTTGGAATGGGGTTGGAATCTGATTAGTATCCTGTAATGAAGAATTATGACTTTTTTTGATCAATTGAAAGGGGTTAGATGGTTCTTGGATATGAACTTGAGTTTTTTATACTATTATTAGATGGTAAAGGAGGAGAAATTTATTTAAATTAATTTCTAATTTCATAAAAGAAATATATACATTGGGGAGTGCATATAAGAGTTACAAATTCACCATAATTAGATATAGGTTCTATTGCTTTTCTATTTATGACACTTCCTTATTGCTTCTTGTTGGTGTCCTGGGAAGATATATTTGTTTACTTCAATTAAAATAGGGATAAATTTTTAAAAATTCTCGATTTTTTTTTGTATTCTTCATCAACATTAATTTTATAGAATGATATCTAAATATATTTTCTCTTGTTAATAATTCATTTTCCCCAAAATGTTATTTTTTAGGGAAAATTAGTAATAGATCCACTTAAAACCATGTAAAATATTTAATTGAAAGACTTAAATAATGAATTTGAATGGTTTATATTTTTTAGATAATATAGATATTAAAAATTGTTTTATATATGATTTCTCTTGAACTGTATTCCACACATTATATTTCACCAAGAAATTATAAGAATTCATTTTGGAATTTATAGTGTCAAATATTGTCTAAGGGTGTAAATGATAGGTGTACTAGTTACCTTAGGTTTTACTTTATTGATTAAGGAGTTATGTTTAAGGTTTATTATGATGATTCACATTAAGTATTAGGATGCGATATGATATAGAAAATGGTGGTTATCTTTTTTTTAATGGAATTTCTTGACTCAAGAGTGAAGTTATATAAACCATTACATCAAGTTTGATGTTTTGTTGTTTCCATTGAAATTATGTATTCACTACATACATAGAGAATTATTTATGGTCTTTTATGACTATAAAATTATGCATTACATATTATACTATAGTGATGTAATTATATATTTGTGATTATGTATGTATTTAATGTGGGATTATGATTTTTAGATCACATGTACTATGGGAAAATAAACTATGGTAGAAAAATTAATTGAGTTGGACATATTATGGGAGTATTATTCTAGGAAGAAGGTGATAAATTGATGATTATGGACTAAAATTTTAACATTAAATTCAATATGGATTAGGTTTTTGGTGTTGGTTTTCTATATATGATGTTAATTCATTACCATTTCTTTTAATATATGAATATTTTTTAGATGATAAAACATAAGGTATACGTGTTGGGAGATTTTATAGTTAATAAACATATTATGGATGTTTGATCAAAATATAGAGAATATATGATGTTATTTAATGGAAACATTTATTCTTGTCAAATAATATAGGATTCAGTTTTAAAATAGTTTAATATATTACCTTTAGTGATACATTTATCTATCATAAAATTGTTTTATTTTTAAAATCTATTTTTGGGTTTGTGTAATAAAAAATCAATGGATCAATTTTTATGTTGATATATCACATTTCAACAAGATAAGGTGGGGTATCCGTTTTCACAATGTTTGTCCCATCCCTAAAATGTTCCGTTTTTATAGTTGTGGATGTATTAGAGTATTTTGTTTCTCGATAATAATGTAAATTAAACTGATATGAGTCTATTTGTGAAATTATCTACAATTTTGATTAATTTTCTCCTTCTGTATCAATATTAAAGTCTATCTGGGACGATTTTATGGTGAGGCATGATATAATGGAGGTAGTGAATCCTTACGGAGTTTACAGGATGATTGTTTCAGAACAAGACCCTAAAGTTACTTCATAGATATATAGGGGTTGAAAGTGTGACTTTAATGGCCTATTATTCCTTGACACACCATTTCATATATATACCAATATTTTTTATTTATGCGTATTCACTTGACATGCTTATTTAAAAATTATGGTCATTAATTAAAAAGGAACATGGTAAACGAGAGACAATAATGAATTAATGATTTTTTATTGAACTTAGAGTGTGGGAGGTTTAGCTTATCCACTCATTATTGGGGGAATTATTTTTTACTATGAGACTCTCTTTTAGATTTTATATGTAAGAACACATGTTTTTTCAGATTGATAATTTGAGTAGGAATTTGTTTTTTCAGACTCATATGAGGGGTAATAAGGTCATTTTCCCAAGGAAAGTGATCTTAGTTAGTTATTATAAACTCCTTATTTGTCTGATAATATATGATTTACCCAAGGATAAGTGTTCTGTAGAATTCTAAATATTTTATATTTAAGTGAAATAATTAATATTTAATTTCTCTTAAATTAAATATTAATTTATTCTTACATGTTCATTCATCTTTATCATTTGAAAAGAGAATTATATTGGTATTCTATCTCAACTATTGATTCTGGAACTAGTATTTTTTTCTTATGTGGTACAAAAAAATTATGTCAATCACAACGGATGGGTCTAACCACCATTTTATTTTTCTTTTTTTCCCTCTATTTTTATTGTCTCATTGTTTTTTATCCTCCCCTTTATATTATTTCATTTTATGCATAGGTGCTTTCATATATTTCAAAAAATATATAGTGAAAGTGAGAGGAAGATACAATGATAGAGGAAAGAAGGGAGGTTCCATCGTAGAGCTCAGGATGAGTCGTATCATCGTGCAGTAGACACATACTATATTTACCAGTGATGCTTTAATGGATTCTAGCTAAAGGTAGTAAATTATATTACATTACATAAATCCATTTTTATTTAACATTTTCGTGTTTTTGACCCCCCTTTTCATTGTTAAGGAAAAATTTAGGGCCAATCTATATTTTATGAGGAGAAAAAAGTGGTTCAGGCCTTTTTAGGTGTTTCCCAATCAAAAATCATGATCACATGGTGTGTTTTTTAGGGAAAAATCATGTTTTGTTCCTATTTAGGGAAGGTGACCATTTCATAAGTAAAATCCTTGTTCTATATCATGGTTGTGTATTTGAGTCTCCGGCTAGATAGCCACTATAGAGGAACATGGCTATATATATTACATTGCCAGACCCTATGATATCATAGGTAGTGTAGATATACATGTCCACATAGAGTGCGTGTTCATGCCACGTAAGGTTCATGGATAGGTAACTCATTAAGGGTACTCACCATTTAATCAACATTCACACTATGAACATGGGCTTACATGTTGTGTCTATCTGAAGTACACAACATGGTGGAGCATTGAGCATACACACAGCGTACCAGGGTAACACAATATGTACTCATCCCTTCATACCCCTTGAAGATTTTTCATATTAATATTACCCTTGGTTAGAATAGAACACATGAGTAGAGCATTATGAGTATCCATTAGCATATATCGAAATTTTGAAGCACTTGAGGTTATTTGAGGACTCCAAGAAGGCTATTTCTTATTTTTCACTAAGCATAGTGGTTTTTTCCTTCAATAATAAAATTAAGTTATCACCTCAGAGTAATACCCTTAGATATGGGATGTTCCATGATTGATTTACCTTGTATGGGTTCAAGTAATTTGAATTGTTGGCATGAGGATATTATATCATTTGAACTAGGGGATCCTATATAGGATTCCTATATCTTATCAATGATAACGAGGGTCCCATATAGGATTATTTCACATACATGGCGATTTAAGGAATGACTTATAGTATCACACTACATATTTACTCATTCAATAGATCATATATAGGATTCCTCCACCTATATACGCCATTAATTTGGGTCCCATGTAGGTTTCCTATTATTATGAACCATTCAAAGGATTCCATGTAAAATGCCTCAATTTATTTACTATAATGGTTCCCATGTATTATTTCTTTATTACCATTTTTTTGAGGGTAGTGAGTAGGAGTCTTTCACTTATTTGTAGACATTATGGAACATGAGTAGGATTCCTCTCTAGTGTTTTGACCATGAGTGACCAAGTGGGTGCCCCAATGTTTGAGTGACCCTAAGGTAATGCATTGGCGATAGGGGTAGTGATGGTAGTGCGTATCACCTTAGAACCTATAATGAACATTTAATCCAAAACATTGTGGAATTTGTGGTGGAATTATGGGTTTGACCTACATTATTCTATATTTTTGTATTCACATGGTTACTATTGGGGCAGCTGTGATTCTATTAGGTTCTTAATCATTTTTTGGCGAATAATCTTATCATAGTTGGTATATTATTATTAATAGGATTTCCATATATAAGTCATAGGGTTTGGATTTTGAGCCTTTTATTCATATGTTGTCATTGGGGTCCCAAGATATATTTTATACTAACCACATGATGATCCCTACCTTTTGACTATCATTTGATCATTATACAATGACATACATCATGGTATTATGATTTTTAGATTACAAACTTAGTGTTTTTAGATTAAATACCAATATTATTGATTTAAAGCTTTTTTTTATTAGGATCACCAGATGTACTTCATAGGGTCTCGATTCCGAACCATTCATGATTTATTTTTATAGTAATTGTTACTGTATGTACAATTTTTCATTGGGATCCATCTCTATTAATTGATATAGTGGTCAGTTACAAAGAGATTTTTAAACCCTATTATACTTGGTAACTCTAGGAATTTCTTGTACACTAGAATTACAATGTATTCTAAATGCCCTAAGTGGGAACATTTCCCCTAAGTAGTGGTATACTAATGAGATCCTAGATAATTAGCTAAATATCCTCATTTGATGCCTAGGATACTCCCTATGATTGATGGACACTCCTCAAAAGTATCACCCAAACTATTTTGGGGATGAGGATATTGAGATATTTATTGAATTATTATGGGTTGTTTAATCAGGTTATAAGATAATTCTATATATATCTCCAATTGGCCATCCCCCATAGGGATTATCGAAGTATCAATGTCAGTAATGCCTATGACCCGGGACCTAGGATTCTAACAACAGACCAGATCATGTGTTGATTAAGTAGAATGGAATTTAGAACAATGATACATTTAATATATTCTAGTTGATACCCAGTATCCTTTATATATTATTTTTAGAGGTGTGTGTAAGTGAAACCAGGGAAAGGATATATATTCCCCTTGGGTGATGTAGATTGATTATAAGCATTGAAATATTGGGAGAAGTATGTATTTTTGATTTTGAATATGGACCAAATTATTTAATTAATAATATAGGGCTTGTGTAGTAGAACATCCAACTATGCTCCCCAGTAATGAGATGTCCAATTAGCTAGATCAAGGATTCAAGTATAAACCATTGATTGAGTATATTTTGATGTTTTTCACAAACTCATTAGACTGATGTATCGACTTAATGTGGTTTTCATATATATTCATGTACAAATATATTCATGGTAGTGTATATGTATATTGATATATGTCATGAAATTGGCCCATGAACCTTACAACTTAGGTGGATATAGAAATTCTAGATAGGGATTATATTCTAAATGATCGACTATGTTTTTCTATTTCCTTATTTATAATTCATTTTGTGTCCTTCCAAGCTGAGACACTTTATGAGAATGAATTTATGACCACATATTTTTAGTTTCATTATTAGGGTGGACTAATGAGATTATTTCTCACCATTATACATTTACCTCAATGTGCATCCATTCCTTATGTCTGCTTTTTCATGTTAGGTACAATTTTCTTGGTGGATAGGGCTGGTCCCCACTATTCCTTGATCGGGAAGAGCCACCCATATGGATTTCATTTGATCGTGAAAGAGTAAATCAATATTGCCTGGGAGATAGATTATATGGTATATATTTTTGTTTGTAGTAGAAAACAATAATTTTATTTTTATTTATTTTATGTACTAATATATATGTAATTGTCCCACTAGGTGACCGATGTTGAAAAAATTAAATGAATTTTTATATTTTAAGTCATTTTTTTAAAAAATTATTTTATTTCGAATATTTAATACATCTAAACTCTTTATATTTGTTTCTTTTGATTATGTATTTTGGTTTACACTATTTTTATAGTGATATGAGGGTATAATATCTCCATGGAAAAAAATTAGGACCTTACATTTAGTTGGTAGCCTATAGTATATGGAGAGGTGGACTTGTGGTCTTGTAGCGAACCAGCTCAAAGAACAGATTTAGTGGAATACAAGTTGAGATGATTCCAACTTCCATCATAGGTGTTCCTTACCTATTTAATTACAATTTTTCATATGATAGTCTAGAGTGTTAGGAATGTGACATAACTTATAATTGATATCAGAAAAGTGCAACGAGAACACATGTTCCTATTATAAGTCATTTTTTATAGAAATATGGGATTATATTTTGGATCTATGATGTTATTATTTTATATGATTTTATCTTTGACTAATGCTCATGATGTGTGAATGTTATGATTTATTATGTAGTTTTGGATCTTGTCCCATTGGATAGAGGCTAGTTATGGACTGTTTATCTGGGTCAGAAAATGTAAGATGCAACTCCTGAATTATATTTGGAACATAATACTCATATGTTATAGGGATTATAGTGTGTGATTATTACTGTTGGAATATGTCAATTGTTTAACATGAAAATAATAACCAAAATTGTTTTTCTTGTATAGTTTCTTGGTGGTATTTTAATATGTAGGGATGACATGAATATATTTCCATCTGATGGATAGTAATTGGGATCTATAGTGAGACATTTCATAATGACGATGATGACTAATTCAACACACATTAGAGGTTCATAAACCCTATTATATAAATAAGGCACGGTTCCCATGTGGTGGACCCTATGAGTGGTTTTATTATTATGTCCAGTTATTTAAAGTGACATCAATAATGTATGTAGTGTTTACCTTCATGTCTTAAAATAAAATATTTCATAACTAATATTAATTTATATTTATATAGCTAGGTCATTGAGTATGATTTTGATAGGTAGTAGGGAGTTTCTCATGAATTGGACCGTGATGTGGTATTTTTGTATGTGAATTCCTAGTGAATGTCAGTTTCGTATATACTCTATGCTGGATTCTTGACCTCCAAGATATGTTACTTATGAGGATTTTATTTGAATATAAAGACTATATAGGCTATTTTGGAAAGTTTAACCCTCATAGGTTGATGCCATATATACTTCCATTGGAGAGGTTAGACACTGGGGAACAGTGGTTATACTTAGTGACCCTAAATGAGACTAGATCTATAGGGCTATGTGGGATTATAGATGACTTTTTTGACCTCCATCGTGGTTATATTCTCATTTGAGATCGATGTATAGTTAGAGATCTGGTTTTTTTATATTTAAATGCTGAATACATTTTCTTTTTTATGAATATCCAAGCATCATTTAGTGTCCATATTAGATTTGATGTGAATGACTATTCGGGTGTCTATCCTAGTTGACCAGTGCTTCTGTTATTTCTAATGTACATAGAGAACATGTAATTTCCCGTGAATGGAATGTTGTTGTGTGACTATAAGTCATGGAAGAATTGGAAAAAATGTATGGTTCTCTATTTTTTAGAATAGTTACAATAGAAACATTATCTCTTTTGTATGAATTGGACATGTTTTTTGTCATCTTTGTTTTAATAGCAGATGACTCATCTAAGTATGATTCAGATGATAGAGGTACATGCTGGTTATACATGATGATGTTGAAAACATAAATCATTGAGTGGACATATTCAAGCTACATAGTGAATATTTCATAAACTATCATGGGAATAGTTACCAATAATATGTGGTTAAATATTGAATTTCCATATGTGGTAGAAGAGTCATCAGAAAATAATTTTTCTCTATAAGACCATTAACCTTTGTCTTGACTCTGACACAAATTGTTGGGAGTGTTCAGGTAAGGTGTTGGTTATAAGAATTTATATCCTATTTTGATATAAGAATGGATTAGAGAGAGTTACACATTAATATCCATATATTTTTAGTTTAGTATTAGTTAGAGATGAACATGGAAAATCTTAATATCATCCTAAGTATTCTAATAGATTTTCATCTCTATGCCATGATTTTTCGATTTAAATATCATTCTGTATTTGTTAAAGGAGTCTCTTGAGGTTGAGCTCGAGGAGGGGTGTAAGGTAATCCATATTCTGGGGTGTGAACCATTAGATTATTGAGGGTGGGGACCCATGTTTTTAATTTAATATCATCATTTTCATGGGCCATTGATATTGACAGTCAATTTTTGAGGTGATGATAATGTTATTCCTATGGCGGGGCATACCATATTAGTTGAATTTGAACATCTCCCATGTAAGAGAGTTGTGGACACTGAGAGGTCAGTTGGTGGGTGGTCAGGAGATCATAGATTATTATATACTTATAATGAGGGCATGGAATCTAGTTTTAAAACCAAGGCCCCTCGTGTAAACAAACGTTTATGGTGGAGAGATTATATTTTTGATTTTTTTTTTGAAATTGGAAATTTTTTCTAGATTTTTTTTCTTTTTGTATATATGGGGTAAAATTATAATTTTCCCATAGAAAATGATCTCATATTGTTATTCTAGCAACATTGTCAGTCACAGATAAGGTTGTTTACCCAAGGACAAGAGTTTGGAAGAATTAAAAAACATTCTGTCAAATAAGAAATAATTAATTAACTTTTAATTAGTCAAACACATGCATTTATCCTTATCATTCAAATGGAGTGCACAGTTGAGATTTTTTTTCTTCTATTGAATCAAAAAAATTAATTTTTTCTTAGGGATAACAATCTTTTGTTGGTGTTGGGACAGAGCTAGATCCCCATTTTCAATTTGTTATTTATTTCCTTTTCCTTTTATTTTTTTCTTCTAATGCCCTTTGGATTCTCACATACCCCTCCCCCTTTGGGATTTCTATTTTGTTTGAGCAATTAAGATAGAAATGGAGAGAGAGAGAGAGAGAGTGATAAGCTGGCAGATGATGCCATAATGCTATGGAGGATCAATATCATTTTGTAGAAACCAAAAACCATGGATACATGAAATGCTTTATAACATGCCTCACAAATGTAGTTTGTTATTAATTTTTTATGTAAATTAATTTAGATTTAAAATTTTCATGTTTAATAGAAATTTTTTAAGTAAATTGGACCCCTTGAGGGTAAACCTATATATTTTGAGGAGAAAACGTTGGTTTCAAGTTTATTTATGTGGTTTAAAGTTTAGAAATACCGATCACAAGGGATTTATTTATGGAAAACCCCCTATGTTCATCCTATTTAGCAAATATTAACTTTTTAGAAGTACACACCATGTATAGATTATACATTCCATGTACTCGTTTTCAATTGTTTAACCGAGTACTCGCCCATAGAATACATGTATGGGGAGATTCCGATGTAGTGTTCATAGTCAAACTCGGGTGGTTCATACACCATTGAAAGGTACACAACACGGTAAAGTACATGTCCAATCTATGTAAGGTACATTGATAAATACATCAGTACTTGTACGTTCCATGTACCTTACTTATACATAAAGTAATTAGGTATACACACCATGTCATGTTAATGTAGATTCCTAGGTGGAGCTCAATGGTTCATGTTGTGTACCATGGTATACACACTGGGTAATCGTCTAATGCTTCCTTTTTAGCAATTGTTTCTTATATTTAATCCCCGACGTTATAATTGGACATATGATTAGTCCATTTTGAGTATCTTTCCATTTAAATCACGATGAGGAAATCTTAGAGGTGATATGAAGAATTCCATGTGGCATTTGTAACTATTTACATAATGGATACGTTCTTTTTCTAGAAGTCATAGTCATCTATATCATGGTAGTGAGACCCATTCATCTAAGACTTTATATGATCCATCTCTTTAGATAGGTGTTTGTGTATTTTTATAATTTTACCTTAGGGATTCATAGTTTTTATCCAGATGATCCCATGTAGGACACCTTTATATTATCACTCTTACATAGGGTTTCATGTGGGAAATCATTACTAACATGAAAACATAGAGAATCCTATTTCTATTTCCTCAAAATATTTACAATTTTATAGGATACCATGTAATATGTATTAACCAATATAAAATATTATTGAGGTTCCCATGTAGGATGCATTTTCTTTTGTACCATTCATATGATCCCACGTAGGATGCCACTTTTTACATAATGTTTAGGATCCCATGTCAGATTACTCCTTTTACCTTCACAATAGTGGTTTGGGTAGTGATTGTAGTGGTTGTCACCATGATTCCTATGATTCACATGTATGCTGTGAGGTAATGGTATAATTGGTTGTTTTAGGCATGCAACCATGCCCGCTCTTTATTGATGTTTTGAGATGGTTACTCTTGATGCATGTATGATATAATGAGGTTTTTTTGGTTTGTGGAAAATATTATAGACATAATGTGGTATCTAATTATTAGTGGGATAAAGGCATATACTTTTTGGGTTTAGTCATATGATATATTGGATTAATATTTTTTAATGGGGTTTCAAGATGTACATTCTGGGACCTAGAGGATGAACAATTACTTTCGACTATCATTTGTTCAGGATACCGAGACGTACTTGCTCAGATTATAATATTGAGCCTTACTATTTTATTACCTTATGAAATACTACATAAAATATTTCTTCTAAGCCTTATTCTGTTGGAATTTTAGGACATACTTCATGGGGTCTAGCATATGAGCCTTAATTGGTTAAATTTTACTATTACAATTATTAAAAGTCCCATCTTTTATTTGGATTCTTCACTATTCTTGGATATAGAGGTACATTGCGGTAAGTTATCTGGAAACCCTATTATAATGGGTTTTTTTATAGGAATGGATAGTCCCATTAAATTATAATGGATTCCAGACATTTATCGGTTTGGGAATTCCTCACGAGTATTGATATGTTGAAGAGATATCCTCTGATGGATATGATCTCCTCTTTTGATTAATAGGATATTGTCCTAGATCGGTGGATGCATCATTACGTCATCACCCAAACATGTTTGTGGATAATGCAGTTAATATATTTATTTAATGAATTTATATTGTTATACCAGATCATGAGTGTATTTCTCACATGTTTCCTAATGTCCACCTCGATAGGGATTATATGAGTTACAATGTCAGGATTTCTAATGGGAAAGGGCCAAGGACTTCGATATCAAACTGTATTACACATTGATTTATTAGTACATCTATACATGAAATACAAATGTTTAGAATTTATAGAAGATACCAGGAATCCTTCATCTTAGTTATTGGAGTTGATATTGGTTGAGTCCTTGGCGAGGAAATGTATCCCCCTTTAGTGACATAGCTTGCTCAGAGACATATCGACATTGGCCGATGTGGGTATTATAAATCTGGATTAAGGTCCTTAGAATCAAACTAATGATAAAAAGATGGAGTGTTACTCCATCAAACATAGATACCTAGTCATAGTATTTTCATTCAACTATATATAGGATTCTAGGATTAACAGTAGAGTGAGTTTATTATGATATTTTTTGTGGATTCTTTTTATAACAACTGAGTTTAATCCAATTTTCATGTATATAAATACACATATATATGTATGAGAATACATATATTCATAGATATATGTGAATGAAAAGGATAAGGTACCTTCTGACTGAGTTATTAGTAGATACTATTGATTGGGATTACAAAATGTTATTATAATGTCTATTATTCCATTTGTGTCTTGGCTGGGAAGAAATATTTTACAAGAATGAATATATTATAGTAGATTTACATGTTCATCAGTTTGATTGAATATTGAGATTATTTCTCATCCCTATATGTGCATATCAATATTCATGAAGACATTATGTCTGCATTTCAGGTAGAGTATAGATTTCATAGTGGATAGACATGAGGCGCAACATTTCGCGATCAAGAAGAATTGCTTGTGTGGATTTCTATTGATCCTCAAGGTGCAACCCAACCATGTCTTCAAGAACAATTCTTTATTTTATATCTAATAAGTATTAGAAACCAATAACTTATTTTAGTTTCATTTATATAATATTTTATATGAGATCGGCCAAGTTGGTGATCAGTGTTGTACATATGACATGGCTCTTTTTGATTTTACAACATTTCATTTATTATTAAAATATTCTTTAATTTTAGATATTTAATACTTATTCACTATGTTAATTTACAAATTTTTATGATATTTATTTATTTCCAAATATTTTCACATTGATAAGATGGCATAGTCTCTCTATTGGCACACCTTTGTCCCTTGTTGCTGGTTGGCATCCTATATCGTATGGAGTGTCTCTCTTGAGGCCGTATGAAAATTTTTCTTAGATCAATGGTTTATAGGCATCCTATTTGGACATTACATCATGAAGTTTCTATATCTTACAAGTTAATGTTAGTAAAAGTATTGATTACCATCATAAGAGACAGTCACTTAGTTATAGGTTTGAGTGAGAGAGACAAACTTTTTATGAATTAATAGTTCTCTATCTCACCCCTTTTCTTGTAAAGGTGTTATATTTTAGATTAAATTATAAAATAATAAAATTATAAAAGAATACTTCATTAGATAACATACAATACATGAATCATTGAGCATAAATGAACAAGGAAATAATATTATTTTAAATATGACCTTTAAAACATATCTATTGAATTGGTGAGTGTGAATAATAAATAAATAATTATGAAATATATGTAAAATGTACGAAAAAAATATATTTAATAATTAGTTTTTAAGAATCAAAAACTCAATTTTTTTTAATTAGTTTTAAAATTTTAAAATATGTTTTCTAATTTTGTTATTGATTTTTATTGAGAAAATATGATGCATCATTTTTTTTATAATTTTATAAATGTAATATTATAAACATTATATATTTTTGAAATCATCATAATAAAATTATCATGGGGTGAATGTTTTGGATTTTCTCAAAAGGACTACTTTTTAAATGAATGGTGTAAAATAACATAATCCTAAACTATAATTTCTATTCATTTAAATGTCCCAATAATTTTTGAAGTTTATGTTAATGTAAAACATGTTTCATTTAATTGGATATAATTTAATTTAATTTTTTAATCATCATTATAATATATTTTTTATATGTTTTTTTTCAGGATTAAAAAAACATTTTTTTCTAAAAAATACATTTTGTTACGATTAACACATTTATATGAAAATTTATTTGTGATACATCTTGAAATAAAATCTCAAAAAATGGATTCTTTATGTGAAATCATGAAGTTTAAATATGATAAATAAGATCTTTTTTATTCATTATAAATACTAACTATGGTAAACATTCATCAACCTGATAGGGGTAAATCAAGTAATTAACATTACAAATAATGTGAGAAAGCTTACAAATACCACTAAAAGTTGTATTTATTTAATTAGATTAGTTTTTTTGGAGCATAATTTTACAATGTCAAAAGATGATTAAATTTATGTCCATATTCTGTTTAAAATGGCTTATTTAGGATTTTAAATATATAATAAAAACAAAATGGCACCCCCTTTTTCATAATATATTTAATATTTATTTATTTGAGATGAAAGTGGTATTTATTTATTTCAAAAGTTTATAAAAATTATCAATAAACATTATTTTTCAATTAAATTTATATTTATTTTTTATTGATGATAAAATTACCTCAAATTCCTTGGGAAAAATCAGGTTAATGATATTAAAAAATTATAAATGTAATATTTCATGGGTGAGGAGTAGTGTCTAAATATTATTAAATATTACGGATATTATGAATTCTTATATGAAAATAATTATTATATTTATTTCATTATAGAAAAACTATGTGAGTATAATTGAAAATGACTATAATGGTATATTATGTTAAATAATATGATCTTTTTTGATTTCAAATTCATTAAAATACTATTTTATTGATAGTGAATACGTTGTGGTCATGATTATAAAACATGGTACACTAATGGGTAATATTTCCCTTGATATTATCCTTCATAACATCTAATGTATAAAAACATTGATATTGTAGAAATCATTAGGTAATTTTGGGGGTGTTGTCTAGTTAAGGTTATATTTACCCAAATTATATTTTATGAGAGTAGTTCCAATAATTATTATCATATCATCATAATTTTTCAATTTTTTCTTCCTATTCAGGAACATTAATTTATATTAATTTAAAATACTAAGAAATAATGGGAGTATGGTCCCCTCAATTTTATAAGGGAAACATTTTTCCTATATTCCACAATCATTTTGAGCACTCAATATAAGTTAATAAATAAAAAATCTTTTTATAAAACTTATCCCTTCTTTATAGATGTTTTATTCTGTGATGAATACATAACTTATTAGAGATAATATTTAATGAAATAGAGGTTTTCTATAGAATAGGTATAGATTTGAACAAAATATGGTAGTATTATTTCATCTTGTACCTCCTTATGATATTATAATACTAGGTTGAAAAAATATAATTAATATCCTCTATATATTATCATATTAGTATATCAATGGGATAAACTATATTCATCTAATAGTTGATAAAATTGGGATTGAAACCTTCATTCTTATTTATAGAAGATTGCTGCATTGCAAACCAATGTTATTCATCTTTAATTATTGCCTCTCCTGGATGGTTATAATTTTGGATTTAATGTGTATATATATACATATATGAAATTAATGAAATAATAATACTTTTATATTGTTAATATATAAGAAATTTTCATACCTTTCCGCCAATTGTAAAATGATAACGTCGTTCGTTCGTACTTGTGGATTAACACCTCCACGAACCGATATGATTTATTTTCCATCACCAAGTCACATGGATTTTATATATAAGTGAATTTAATGTTATAATATGAAATTTTGGATATATTAGTAATTAAAGTTATTTAAAATAATTATTAGTTTTTTTAATTTTTTTTCATTGTCAAATGGAAACATTACTCATGCGTAAGTACATCATATGATCTCCAAGATCATAACATAATTAATTTTTCATTACCAAGTATCATGTTTCATTTTAAAAGTATATTTATTGTTAAAAATGATATTTATTTCATGTATAAATTTTTTTAATATAATGGGATAATTAAATTTTGACCATGGTCAACAAACTGGTGTCATTTTCAAATATGAATCTGACATCCTCCTAACTCAATACATGAACTTAATCAGCATGGTAATTAAATATGTCATTATTAGTGGAAAAAATGGATTAATGATGAAATCATAAACTGATAAATAGTTTTTAAAAAAGTAAATAGTTGATATACATTTATTACACATGAATTTAATGACATATGTTTAATGTTAGGACTCGATGTAAGAGATTTCATCCCAAATTCCTTCTATTGGGGCATGTTTTTATGTTATAAAAATAATTTCTTCTAAATTATGTTTATAATTCTATTTTATATGTTATATAATGAATCATCATATATTATATTATTTAAGGGACCACTTTGTAATATCCCCTTTTTATATAGGTAAATATCCATTATTGTTCTTTCCAGACCACATGTTTCCACAACTACGGATGTGCATAATAGGATCATGTAAGAGGGGTACATGGTTTGGAAAAATAGGGAATAGTTTTCAAAAGATAGATAAAAAACAACAATTTGTTTTAGATGAAATATACAGTGTTTTTTATCTTTTTTGTCATATTGAATCACCCTTTTTAAGTATATCACTCTTATAGATTATTTTCTCTTCATTCACTGCAATATTATGAAATCTCTCAATTGAAATTATTATTCGAGATTTATGGAATTTTAGAGAATGTATAATCCAAAAAAAAAACTTCCAACCAATCCATAAAATTAAAATACCGACAAATTGTTTGTTATTGTGATGAAAGTATATATTTTCTTTAAAAAATCCAAGATAGGGTTCTGAATGTCAAAATAATTTTTTAAAATAGATTATTTAACTACTCAAGAATACGTTATTTCATCAATATTTCCAACAATATTATAAAATAATGTATAAGGGTTATTAGAATGTTTTATCCCATTGCTGTAGACCTTTTTTAACTTATTACAACCTTACCGAGGAGACAAATATTTAACACAGTTACGCTTCATAATGACAAAAAATTAAGTTAACAATATTAAATTTTATTAATTATTATATTTCAAAATTTATTATGTACTTTTTCTAATTCAATTCACCAAATTATTTGAATTTAATTTAAAACTAAACATGAAAAAACAAGATGAAAATCAATCTTCTAGAAAAATTTTCTTTTTGAGCATAAATAAATTTTAATACCAAATCATGCATAATATTGATTACAATAATCTTAATTAGATTTTAAAACATTCAAATAAATAAAATTAGTATGAAACTTTTCTAAAAGAAAATTTATCTTTGTAAAATATTTTAAGGTAAAGGCATTTGTCAATAAATATAAGTACATTATACAATTCACTAGCAAAATAATATTTTCAAAAAAATCCAAAATATCATCCTATTTAAATTTTTTTATACTATTTTAAAAAATTAATTCACATTAAAATAATATATATTGTAAAATGTAATGAAATTAATTGTAATTTCTATGAAAAAAAATAATTTTTTTTTGATTAAAATGGACTTTTGATGTATAAAATTACATTTCTAAAAAAAATATGTGATTATTTATTATTAATTTATAAATATATTTTATTAGATTAAAAATTATATATATATGTGTGTTTTAAAGTTGTTCAATGATTTTCATACTTTGTAATTTATTTTATACGTTATAATATATCAAATTTTTTATGCTTGGTGTTGTGTGTAAAAAAATATTAAACAATTTAAAATTATTTAAAGAATAATATATTCAGAAATTATAGAGTGTTACATTCTACCTCGATAATTAATTTTCCCCCTATAGTCAATATATTCTTTAAAAATGAAATATATTTAAAAATACCTGAGTCAAAATCCCATATCGTATAATGGGATTATAAAACATTCTTTAAAGTAAGAAGGGGGAAATATTAATTTTAGATGGAATAACACTAAATCATGTTCCATGATAGGTATGGAATTAATAGGAAGATAAAATACAATAATTGAAGATATAACAGAATCCATGGACTAATATTGAGGGATAGAGAACATCGTCATGAGAACATTAATGACAAAAAACTAAAAATAAATGAGGGGTTAAAAAGACCATCACTTTATCATACATTAAGGTAAAAGAGTGAAATTTATATTTCAAGATCCTTTTCATAGAGTTGATGGAATATTTTATGATCACGATAGACTACTTAAGAAATATAATTTCAATTTTCCTTTAATTTCATAGTCGGAGAATAATTATTTAATTGTGCTTCAATCAGTTTCGACATCATCTCATAAATTATAAATTCAATATTAATGATGAGTTTTTTTAATACTTGAAGCACATAAAGTATTTTTCATGGATCATAAGATCCATCAAATAAATAAAAGTAATTATGCAATCTCTGTATATAAAAAATAATCAGAAAATGGAATCCAATATTAAAAAGTAAAACACATTTATCTGTAAAACCTAAATAATAACACACAAAGTTCAAAATAATCCAATTTTTATATATTCAACCATAATACTTCTCCAAAATATATCTAAGAAAATTCAAATACAAAAAATTGGAAATATTCGATAACATATTTTTTCCAAAATCAACTTTAATATTCATACCCATCAAAGATAAAGTATCTCATAATTTCAAATCCATAACAAGAAAACATGTTACAATTATATTACATTAGTTTATGTTAACCTATTACAAAAATACTAAATCATGGTAAAACCTCAATGAAAGTATAATTTCTTCAACGAATTAAATAATATTTTATTCATTGAGTCATGTTACCATAGTAATACAGTGTTCAAAATATGTAGTAACTCATTTATCCCAATTAATCATAATCACCTAAAAATAAAAAATCAAATTAACCGTAAATTTAATCAATAATATAAATATTATGTCCAATATATTTAAAATAATAATTCTTTAAATAAAATTTTCACTAAAACACATAAAAAACAATGGGATTTATTTCCATAAAAAAAATCTAAAATATTCTTAGTCATATATAGAATCTGTTACATAATGTCTCAAATGGGTTATCTATTACGTCAAACATATGATCTATCATATAATTACAAACACATGATTGTTTAGGTTTATCCCATATGTAGGGGAATATCCTTGATTTCCCAAATATATATCTTCTCATTTGTCAGAATGGTTTGTAAAGAAAATTTGAACCAATAAATGTATCTCCTCTGGGATTTTGATTGTTGTTGTCTATTCTTATTCCCACACATCATGCACTAGTGATGGTTAAATTAATACCCAATGCACCCAATTAAGAGTTGCTACCCCTAGGAATAACTATTCCACAATCATATCAATATTATTGTATCTAGAAAGATGTTTATTTCATGAAAACCCACAAAATTAATATCTTATTAAAATGCTAGTTTTTTTCATGAAATTATTCTTATCACCATGGTTTTATAATATAATTTCTAAAAATATTATTTAAATATTAAATACACTCTTTTTTGAAACCAAATTTAGTAACCAATAAATTTGATACAAAATTTTTAAATCCTATTAGGTGAGTATCCATTACATAATATTAAGATCCATGAAATAATAATAATGGTTTAGTGGCATTGAAAAATTGGATTAAAAAATAACTGGTACATTAAAGATATAAATCATCTCCAACCTAGTTCTCAACTACTGTCACCCATCTAAGACATATCATAAATAAATTATTTCTTCAAATTATGGGGAAATTGTTACATAATAATGGGTTATCTCAAATGATCAGTATGGTGTAAAAGGGAGATATCCATGATTATATAATAATAAGATGAGTATAATGGTATATGTACAAGATCTTAACAATTGAAAAATATACCCAAGAAATAATATGTCATAAATTTTATTCATTTTATAAAACATGGCATTTTATATGACATGAACCACAATGGAATTAAATAACATGATAGAAGATAGAAAAACATTGGAATAAGAAATAAATTTGTTGAATACACATATTTATAGAAAATCATTTACTTACTCATGGATCACTAAAAAGTATATCACATTTGATTTGGTTCACTCTCCATTGCATCTTATCATTACTCAAGGAAATCCTAAACCATTCACCCATGAAAACATATAACAAGGCCCAAGAGGCATCCATGATCCACATTGGTTGGAAACTAGTGTTGGGAATCAATAACAACACAATTGGGAAATACTTTTCCAATAAGAAATAAATAAATAAATAAATAAAAATATATCAACCTGTCACCATCACAGGAAAATAATTAAAATTTACATACATCCATATGATTTCATGTGTCACTCCCAAATATAGAATGACACTCACTCTACGAACAAACCATTGTTTGGCAGAACCTGAAATGAAAAATGATAATGATTATAGGTGTGAGAAATAAAATGACCACTAGAAATTCAAAAATTGGAAAACACCCTATGCCTTATCATTTAAAAGATATCCAATCATGTTATTTTTAAGATAAAACATAAAAATAGGGTTTTATACACTTAAGTTTCAATATTCCATAAAAAGTACTCATCATGATATTTTAAAAACAGTTTTCAAAACCTGATTGGAATTTGAAACTAATTATTCGTAAATGATAATTAACACTAAAATGGAATTTTTGGTATAGAGACAAAACAACAATATGAATTTAAAAACTTTTACTATGGAAAAACTAGTTAAATTAAAAATGAACCATCAAAAATCTCTAAGAAGATAGGTTAACTTGGTCCGAGGATCGTCTTATTTTGATTATCAGACCATATAATTAATTCTAATACATGATTCTCTAGAGAGGTTATAGAAAAAGTTACACTATTCATAAAATAATCATTATTTGTTTTTTTTTGTAGAAAAATTTTTTTAATTATCATATATCATTAACTTTTTTCACACATGTTGAACCCTAGTCATTAGAAAATCACATAGGACCCCAAGGTTCCCAATTTCCTGGATTTATTTTACATTACACCAAGACACTTTTTTATCTTGACTCAAAAATTATAGTAAACAATTTATAACTATTACATGAAGTTATAATAAAGTTATATTATTTTTCATTCAAAAACATTCTTTATAAACAAAAAATTACACACAAATCACACATAAAAATCAACTTTTAGAAATTTAAGAAATTAAAAATTCTGAAACAACATGGAAAAATATTTAAATAAGGAATATAAATGAAAAATACATAGATAAAACCTGAAAACAATGGAAGGTCCACTACCAAGAATCACATCCATTTTTATATCACATAAAAACCCTTAAATATTAAAAAATCACTTCTAAGACACTCATAAAATCAATAAATTAAAATTAAAGGATCATACATAGAGAACCTATACTGAATCATGTTATTTATACGGATGGGAAGTCAAATACACATCATAGTGGCTCACGGGAGCAAGTGAGGCCCTCCTTTTATTATTACAAACATATGCACCAATATGTATATATTTAACTACCCCTTGTGGTATTGTACATATTCCTCATTCATTGTGAGAATATGAATAGAGAGGGTATATATATATATTTGTCTTACCAATGTATATGTGTGAGTGTCCTTTGATTATATACAAAACAATCCACCCTTAGACCTGAAGGCATATGACCGTATAAATATATGTATATTTATATAAGAAAACCTAGACCCAATAAACATATTTACACCACCACAAGTGAATATCTACATAGGGGGGACCCATAAAGATATATAAATATAATAATACATATCTACTAAATATGTATATATGTCTGTAGGTGTCATCCAATGAATTTCAAGGGATTATAGTCAACCAATAGGTAACCCAAAAAACCAAAAAACCCCATCAAAGATTAGAAAATTAAATTGGGTGGAAGAAAACCTATGGAAACTGCGGTGGGAAAATCAAAATGGACTAAAAAATTTCTACTTCGGTGGTAGATTTTGAAATATGAACATAGACAATCCCAAAGACTTTTATCACTCCCTTGGAAGAAAATCAACATTGAAAATCATCCCATTCAGACTTCTGAACCAAGTAGAATGACATGGAGGGGAAAAATGATGAAATTTAAATACGTGTGATGTGGATACCATACATTGAGGTTTCAACAATGAAACAGTATGGAATATAATGAAATATCTAGTAGAAGTGAGCTCATATAGGGGGAGGGTCACTCAGGCATGGAGGAAAGGAGGGGGTGGGGGTGTCGCATGGATTAAAAGAGGGTAAGTGAGAGAAAACCCTTTTGGGGTTATAAAAACGTTATAATATTATAAATAAAATAGTAATCATAATAAAAATTATATTAACAGTAATAGAAAATCCATTAATAATTATAATAATATTAATACAATTGTTTTTATTTATTTATTATTATTATTTTAAAAAATATATCATTGGAAGGAAAAAAAATTTCCACACTGTCTTCCATACCTAGACCTAATTATGCGGTTACGTATGTCCCACTGGGGAGGGATGACATGGGTTCATGGGTAAGGACACACTCCCATGTGCTGGCCCAGTGCTAACCATGATGGTGAAAAATCCTCAAAATTAGTAAAATAGTTCCTGATAACTTGTTAAATATTCACCTTTTTCTATTGTTTCAAATAATCCATGTAAAACAGTTTCAATTCCTATCACATATATCAAGGATGAAAATCACATCTACAAAGTATAAATCAAAAGAATAAGAATCATAATGAAAAGGATCACTTCTAGTTAGTATATCTTGAACACTCATATCTTGTCATATAATATGGCATGGATAAAGTCTTTAGGTATATTACATGAATATAGATATTAGATAAAGACCACTGAAAGTGAGCCTCTGATTAGTTTCAATCAATTCCCTAGAATAATAGGCCTATGGTGTGGAGCATCACCCTATGTATAAACCCTCCAATGAAATAAATAGATAAGGCCAACTACCACACCTTCCAATAAGTACCCATGTCTTCACATGTGCTAAATTTTCCAAAACACCTCATTAAACCCAAATTTGAATTCTATTTCAGAAGCCCATTTCACAAAGATTTGAAAAACCCAATTTCTCCGTTACGAAAATAATTGAAAATTGCTCTTTTCAAAAAATCCAATTTTAAAAAATAAAACATTTAATCAATAAATATTGTAATTTTATTTATAATTGTTTTCGTGAAACCCAAAAAAATTATAGATCATTAAACATAGGATTTTGGAAAGAACCACCTAAGTCAAACACAGGTCGCACAAAAAAAAATAGATCCACAAACACCTGAAGGAATTTCAAACAAAAAAAAATTCCATACCTATTTTATACACATTTTAGATTCATATTCCACAATTAATTTGGTATATGGAAAGTCTAGGACACACATCATATAGAGAAAAGAAAATAACTTCACCCCATATATGGATATACCCAACCCCAAATGAGGATCACACAACAGATTCAAAAACGATCATGAACATAACTACATGATTAATAGTTATAAAAAATAATGTAATAATGAGTTTGAAACCAATGGAAATAAAAAAAATAATATCACATAGTATGAGATATGTAGTACTTCTATCATGAACACTAATCACTATAAGAAATGATCTGAAGGGAAAAGAGGTCCCTAAAATCATTTTGAATAGCTTCTATGTTTTGATATGGATTACATCACATTGAATAAAAAAAAATCATACATAAAGACTTATTAAAACATCTACCCTTGAAACATTCATGATGTGAAAACCATTGAATAAAAAAATTTCACAATTTATAGGACACCCCAAATGGAATAACCTCATAATAAAAATAATCCAGATCAACCATTTAATTATGGGAGCAAATTTCCCAGATTGTAAAATATTTATGATATAAACCTATTCATGGTATCTTCTCGGAATAATATTCATGTCATGTCTGCATTTCATGATGTGAAGGTCTCCTCCATGCTATTCATAATCCATATTTTTGAGAAAAAATCTAAGTGGCCTATGAAGCTTTCCAAAACCATGCCGAAACAGTAACATTTGTAGATAAATTTATACCTAATCTCTATGAAATAAAATAGACATGAATACCACCACAATATGAATTTATCCTCCAAAAATATCTATCCTTGAATGTCTTGAAACACACCCTATCAAAAAGGGAAATTAAAAGAGAGATTAGAAATACATGAAAGAAGTTAAAAATATGATAAAAACTCCCACCATAAGACATTCCATTCCTAGGAAGTCATGTAGTACAATAGAGATCTAGAACGAGGTGAGGATTCTGCTCCATCACTAATGATTCAAACTTGCATGTCTCATGAGTATCTAATTCATGTCGCTACCAAAATATATACTAAAAAGATAGGATTCACACAGAATACATTCACCTAAAAGGTACTGATCGAAATGGATACTCTAAAATTAAAAAATCAGTTTTTAAAAGAATCTTCTACTAAATATAAAAATTAAAGGGATAAATAGGGTATTTCTTATAGTTAGATATATGAAAACCATATTTCAAACCCTTTAGTTTAACATAGAATTCCAATTGATAAGAAACATTCCTAAGAAACTCATTAACCTAAAATGAACCAAAATATGTTAGAGATAAATTAGCATATTTTCCATGAAGATGGTTACCCAACTGAGGAGAGACATTCAAGAAAACCCATTCAACAATGAAAAAATATAAATGATGGTTTCATTGATCCATGTACTATTTATAATGAATTTTACCAAAAACTAGACACCAATATATATGATGATTTCAAGAAATATCTTGAGTGAGACTTGGCCCCACCAATGAAGCCTCAACCACCTTTACAAAACAAAGATTTGACCTTCATGAGAGACCATAAAAATAATAACAAGGATCCATTCTTATCAAATAATGATAATTATTGTTATAATAATACTCAACATGTTCTATATGGCTATCGCACGATCCATAAAAATAAATGGAATAGTAAAAAAGGATATCCTCTTTGATCTGTATAACATTCTCCTTTTTACCTTCTATATATGGATTGTGTGTTCTACTCAATGAGATCTACCTATCAATTGCATCTTGGATACTCTCATATAATTTTGAGGAGAAACTAAGATGCATGTAAAAAATAGCTACATAGGTTATCACATGAAAGCTCAAAATATCTTTTACATAGTGCTTACCTAAGTCTTCATCATTAATAGTGTCTCTAGTTAGAATGAAATGAGTTGAATTTGTCAACTTATCAATCAAAAACCAGATACCATTTATCCCTTAGTGAGTCTATGGTAATAAAAACAATGCCAATAAAAAAATATCAATCAAAACCTATTCTAATTTTAGATATATAGGGGTACCATATCTTCCTGGCATAGGGAGGAAGATGAATGATATAGTTTTGGGCTTAGTGGTTGACGATTGGTTTGGATGATGGAAGTAAGAAGTCAACCAAATCTATAGAGAGTGTGACCTACAATGTAGATAACACACTCAAGGGAGGGATACGATGGCGAATCTACACAACATCTTAAATGGTTTGAGGCATGGAATTTTGGGTTTTTTTATATTGGATCTCCAATATAACTTTTAGATTAACAAGGAAAAAAAACAGAAGGGAAATGAAAGAATGTAACAATCTTCACAATTGATAGAATAATCTTTTATTGTTTCACTAATGCAAACATGGATGGTTATAATATTCCATGGGATTTCAATTTATATCCAAGGGGTGAGATAAAAGGGAAATAACCTAATACGTTAAATTCATTAGGAATATTCCTACCTTTTACCATAAAATTTACAAATTTATTGTCTAATAATGAAATTTGTTAAAACTATAACACTTATTTTTATTGATAGACCACCAAATTTACCATTGAGTACCCACCCAACCGGATTTGTCTTTGGTGTCCAAATATTAGACTCTATAATTATCTACGGGGGAATGAATCCAATTTTTTTGAAAACATGTGTTCAATTCATAAGGAATAATATTTTGGCTTGGATAAGTTAGATAACAAGCTCAAGTTTTCCATCAATGAATGGTGTCATCCAATGGACCTTTAATAAAGTGAGATAGCATCCAATTATAGAATTTAACCTCATTTAAATACCTTTCATTATGTGTCCTTGAAAATAAAAATTATCTACATGAGAAATCGACTAGGTTTCTTAGATAGATTTCTCATAATACCCCCTCATGAAATAGAGTCTTCCTTGAATATTTATCCTCTACACACAAAAAAAAGATAATCACTAAAAACATATAAATTGATAAAAACACCATTCTCCCATGATAAAGATATCTCGTAAGAATTTTTCTTAATATTATCGATAAATTATAAAATTCTATACCTTCATAGAATTTTTTTTATTTCCACATGTTAATTAATCTATCCTTTCACATATAAATTCAAACTATATACTAGGATTGTATAATACATTCTTATGACCCTTGTATGCATGAATGACTTATTTCAAGGTGATTCACTCAATATTATTTAGTTACTTTTAATTGATGGTTTTATGAATTATATGTGGTATTTTGAATCCAAATTATTTGATTCCTACATTTGAAAAGCCCCTAAATTAATATGCATATGGGGGTTAAAGCCATAAAAAATTTCAAATAGAGAATACTAAGTAGTGGAATAAATGGCCCTATTAAATGTGAATTCCACACGTGGTATACACTCATACTAATTCATTATATTATTTATAATAATTTTCATAATAATTGTTTATTTTTTTCCAATATTACACCTATTCTATCCCATTAGTACTTGGATTACAGGTTGTGGGGAATAGTAACGTTATCTCTAGTTTTCCCTACAAGTTATTCCAAAATGAACTGAGGTTTTTTTTCTCTCTATAAAATAATATTCTAAGTAATTACATGTAGTTTGAATACTTAATTAATGAATAGAGTTAAAATGCTAGTGGTATTATCTTTTTTGGGGCATGGAATAAAATGTTAAATTTTATGAAATGGTCCCCCCCAAAAAGTGGAATATCTCCCCCTCATATTCCTCAGTAACTCCAAAATAAGGTATATTGATGTGTCCCAACATGGGGTGTTTGATATTGCTATATGTAGATATAATCAATGTGGGTTCAATTTATATTTGGATATATGGATGAAAATCTACATTCACACAAAATCATTTATATATCAAGACATCCTAGGCCAAAATAGTCTCTCTAAGAAAACATAATAATTTTTCAACACCAAAATGTATCAATAACCACACAAAATGACAATACATTAGTAAAATTACAAGTATAAGTAAATTTGTAATACAAATCTTATCAAACAAGAATAAGAATCCATCATGTAAATAATACTTTTCCCAACTAAATCCATGATTACAATAAGAATAATGTTCACTGAAAATGATATCAATGGAATATAAAACATCATTATATTAAAAACCAAGGGGTTTATAATATATTAAGGACAAAAGAGAATATCTGTATGAATGGTTGTCAACCACAATATTTTTTGGACTTTTTTATGCATTATTAGATATGGAAATGAATTCGTGAATTCCATCCATTAAAAAATTATCCTATTTAGTTTTTTCTGGATCTTAAAGAGTTTAAGAGCCTCATGATCAAAATGGATCACAATTTCAATTGTCTAATTACAATGGTTCCAAGTTTTTGGTACTATAAAAATTAAAACAAATCATTATTGTATGTTTCATTTTTTGGATTTGGGCCATTTAGGTTCTTAATAAGTAAATTAGTATGCATACCTTCATTCATGAGTACTCATCCAATGTCAGTTCTTATAGCATCACATTCAATTTCAATGGTATTGAAGAATTAAGGGAGATGAAGATGGGGCTCATGGGTGAGTCTATATTGGAGATCATGGAAATACTTCACATCAATTTTCCTACTTTGAGAGGAACATTATTATTTTTCAACTAACTCAACGATAATAGTAGTGTCCTGAATTCCTTAAAAAATATCCAATAGAAAATATCAATCCCATGGCGACATTTTTCTTATGCAATAGAGGTTAGATTCAGATCTTCCTAAATAGACTTCATCTTTCCAATATCTTCCGGAAATCCATCCCCTCTTACATAAAATCAATGGAAAACCATTTTTTATAGGAAAAATTCACACCTTTTGTTATTTATACACAAATTCTATTGTATTACCACCTCTATAACGTTTTTAAGTGATCTACGTGTTCATGTAATGTCCTATAATAAACCAAAACATCATCTATGTAAGTTACCATGATTTATCCAATATTATAATGTAATAAAATATTCATTAACCACATAAACATTCTTGGTGAATTGTAATGACCCGAGAGAATGACTAACAATTCATAATATCTATATTTTTTCTTAAATATTGTTTTCATTATATCTATTTATTTCATCCAAATATGATTTTAGATACTTCATAAATAAATTTTTGATAAAATAGAAAAACCATTTTTCTCATCTAGTATATCATGCAACCTAGGTTTCAGATAGCAATGTCCCTTTGTGATGTTAAAAATAGATCCGTAGTAAATTCCAATTCTCTTTGTTCATTCCTTCTTGGGAACTTAAAGAACACATACAACACATGTACTATTGTTCTGTCTGATATATCCCACATTAAACAAATCCTGAATGTGACTTTGAATTTAATTTTCTCCTCTAGGTAGGGAAGATATGAAAGTCTAGTTGATGTGATGCTATGGGTATGAGGTAAATTTGATGTTCAATACCTGTAATGGTTGGAAAACATGGTGGAGATCTTTATGAAATAAATTATCAAATTCATGCAACATAGAATCAACAAAATTTGAAAAAGTTAAGTTAATCCATTAGTGTTAAACACCAAGTCGTATTACATAATTATTAAAAGTATTTTATGATACATCACAAATTCTTTACCCCCACAATTTTTTACAACATCATAATTTTCTATCCTCTCAAATATCTTTACCTCTTTAATTTTATTTTCTCTAAATTTCTTATCTTCAATAATTTTTTCCTTTAGAATCATTATTTAATTTTTCATTTTCACACATTTTTTTACTTATCATTCATTTTTTATTTTCTCTAAAAATGTGATCTTCCAAATTTTGTTTGGAGAAAATGGTTTGGGGGGAAAAGGTTCCTCTCAGTGTAAAAACGAGTGAAAGTTCAACAAACTTATCACAAGTAACATGATTACCATACTTCTAAAGTCATCCAAAAATAAATTTATATACCATCATAGGAACAACATTGAAAATATACCTCATCTATTTATTTACATATGGTGAACAATTCCTTTACATTTTTGGTAACCTTTAGAACACAACAATAATTTATCCACTAAATATGATATGGATGTTTATTCTTCAATGTAGGTAGTACCAATATGTCCACTAACTTGGTTCTCATTAAATTTCTCCAACTTCCCCTATCAACAATAACACCAAAAACTCTCCCATGGATCTTATATCATTTATGAAAAATGTTCTCTTATTTCTTCTTTCCTGTGGTCATTTTTGTGGTTATAACTATTTCAATGATAATAATGTATTTATCTTATATAAATTCATGATTTTCTATTTCATGGGAATACTCATCTTCCTAAATCAATCTCTTTCCATCAATATCAATTTTTCCACACTAGTTGATGGTCACAGTGAGGTGGTTTGGGAATTAACTGACAAAGTGTCCCCTTTTTAGACATTTGAAACATTTAGACTCCTTGTTAAATGTTTAGATATTATCAATTGTTGGTTTCTTAGATGGAAGAATTACAGATTCAATTTTTTGATCAATATCCTCTTTATCCTTTGATGGTTACCCAATTTAATTCCATGAATTTCTTTTTGGGTTGAATGGGTCAGTGTGTTTCCTCATGTTGCCGCTCCTTTTTAATTTTTTCTCAATCATGGAGGTTTGGTGTATCATTTCATTTATATCCACATGGATAACAATATGGTACTGCGGAGGAAAAACTTCTTATGTATATAAAAAATTAATGTAATGTCATGTGTTCATGGGACTCCAAACAAATCTAGTCTTCAACATCTGCATTTGATCCCACCAAATTAATAAATAATCAGAAAATTCATGGGAAGAAAATTTGATATTTTTCTCTCTAAAGTATTCATGGCATGAAAATACCTTCTCGATCAACATCTCAACACCTATTAATCATCTAGACAACTTTTCCCTTAAAATGAAGGGACCTTCACCTTTATCGTTCCATGAAGTTCATCATCATGTGTTCTCCCTTGGACGCCTCTATGTTTTTGGTACAATCACCTCCTAAGTAGGACATCATCAAAATCACCATTAATTTTTTCCGATATCCTCCTCCATGATAAGTGGGATACATGGTTCTGGAACATGCCCTAGATTATCATGGATCATCTTATAGATTGGTTGATTCTCTAGCTTGTCAATCCTCTCATGTAACACCTCCAAATTCATATTAAGAAACCTATTCTCATGGATCAGCAGAGATTGCATTTTGGGTGACATATATTCTAGTATGGGAGACATGGTATTAATTAAATCATCCCTAGAATGATAACTTCTCTATCCGAGATATTATTCCACGATTTGTATCTAAAACAAAAATAGATCTGGGAATAGAAACCTGAAATGACACACACAAACACGTGAAGAACCAAACACACCAAAACAATATGTACACTAACACATAAAATATTTAAAAATATACCCACATAAGGATACACACTCGTGAATGAAATATGTACACACTCATTCGCACAAGAATATACACTTAGGAACACAAGATATTCACACTGACATGCACTAGGTTACACACTCACAAGTATTTGTTTTTTATTTCAATCCACTCTCTACACTCAATAAAATTCTCAAGAACATATGATATATAGTATCTTTCTTGTGGTGATCAAATTCTACCATTTATTCCCAAATAATTTATTTGGGGGATGGATGAACAAAAACTGTTTGAGTAGAAAAGTGTCACCAAATGGTAGAGGGTGGAAAAGAGGGTAGATAATTTGGGTAAATAGTGGAAATGGTTAATGTGTGAAATAAAGGGTATTTTCTTTATTGTGGAAGATAAGAAATATTAATAACACTATGATACAAATATAATAAGGCGATGAATTACCATAATCGATAAAGTGTTGTATGGACGTGGAAATCACTAATAATCTAAATCATAAAGAATAAGTATGGGGATAAACTATTTTCCAATTTTTTTTGTTATATATACTGAAAATATGTGTGGTTAGTGTTATAAAGCACAAGATGATGAACAAGGAGTGAGAAGATTTTTTTTATATCTATCAATGAAACGATGTGATTACATATGAAAATCGAGAAAATAATGATGTGAATGAATTTCATTTTTATATATATAAAACACGTAGAGTGAATTAAATGAGAAAACATTATAGTTGAATAATTTTCTCAATGTAAAATAATTCAATATTGCACAATGTATGCCAATTTTTGAGGTTTTAAAAGGAATTTTTTTTGAATGGGTTGATAATATGAAAATACAATAAAAGTAATGGATAAAATTATTGTAAATTATGGGAAGGATAACTACCTCATCCACATGATATATGATACCACCTGATGTGAGATGCGTGTGGTGTCCCAATTTTCACATCATAGAGCATCAGATGAAGGATATTTTTTAGGGATAATTGGATGATTATGGGTTTGGATATCTGAATCAATTATTCATCTAAAACTATATGTATTGTGGTCTACTACTTAGAAAACTCACTAAAGGGAGGGATGTGATGGTCAATCCAGAGAAAAATTCACTTGGGATGAGTCCTGAAATTAAGATATTTGTAATATTGTATCTTTAATATAAAATGCAGATTCATAAGAGAAGAATACAGAAGAGTAAGGGATTAAAGTAAAAAACCTCACTATAGAGTGACTAAAATCATAGAGTTTCACTAGGGAAATCGTGGATGAGAATACATTTATATAGGGAATCTAGTTATAGAAAATGTGTGAAATAGAATGAAAAGGTTGTAATACCCTTAAAGTCAT
This sequence comes from Viscum album, assembly GCA_963277665.1. Lineage (NCBI taxonomy): Eukaryota > Viridiplantae > Streptophyta > Magnoliopsida > Santalales > Viscaceae > Viscum > Viscum album. The sequence goes on along the minus strand of OY728163.1, from coordinate 1,368,593,701 downwards.
AAGGCATATTACCCAATTTCCCCCTCAAATTCTAAAATATAAATTCTAAAAAATGCAATTTTGTAAAAATTGAACCTTTCATTCCACCCATTGAACACGGAATTTGACGTTGAGTATCTATCCCGCTAGATTTGAATTTAGTGTCTAGTGATACCATTATATAATTCTCTATGTTGAAAAGGCCTCTAAAATTTAGGAAACCATGTGGGAGAAGATTAAGCATCAATATTGGTCTTGAGTAATTCAGATAACCATCATATGTGTCCCATCTAAGAATGTTGAGATCTATTGGTCCTTTAATGATGAATGGTGGGAACCCGTTTTAGAATTAAACCAATTTAATCTCCCTCACCTCATCTGTCTTTAAAAATAAAAATCATCTAATCAAGGAACCTAATTGGTTCCTTCCACATGGTTCCCATCATCATCCCATTTCCGAACCAACCCTAGATGTGTTTTGAGAAAAACAGAATATTTTTTTTGCTCTTCCTTTATCTTTTGGCTGGTGCAATAGTGGGTCACATTATCTTTAATTTGAAGTTTCATACATGGCCCCAAGATTCTCTGTCTAATGTCGTGATACATCCTCAAAGTGCCAAAATTTACAACCCATGAAGAAGTATGATATTCAGAAAAAATAATCCTCCATCATATATTAAGAAAAAATGATCCCCAAAACAATCAATACCCATTGAAGGAGAATAAAAACAAGATATCATCGCCCCATCAATAAGTGTTTCTGAAATTTCTCAGAAATCATCATCTTGTTGCTGAACCTATTGAAATGACTCAAGGAGTGATGATGAAAATTCCACACTGGTTATAAGGATGACTGAAAAATCATCATGATCATACAAGTGAAACTGAGTGAATTTTACCGTATGGTTCTACTACCCATTTGATTTAAAAAAAATCGAGCGATAGAACATTACTAATGTGAGAATCATCAATGACAGTCCCCTTCCCCGAGGTGTAAGAAACCTTAAAATCAAAAATCTGATTAAAATAAACCTAGTTTCTCTATCAATGATTCATGTTTTCTTGAGATATTATGTTTCTCATACTCTTATGATCTCAAAATACTCTGAACATCTCTGTAAAGAGAGTTTGTAAGAAACAATAAAGTTCTTACATAACTATAGAATGCTCTAAATCACGAGTTTAGTAATACCACTCATGTATCCATAAAGAATTATATGCATAAGAAATGAATTGATCATCCTATAAAATAACGCAACTCATAATAGTATAAGAATAATAACAATACACTACATTCCTCTTACCAGCATTAGTTCAGATTACAATAGTAGCTGATGTCAGATGTTTTTTCAACTTGTTGGATGAAGATATACATTTAAAATTCCAAATCAATCCCACTATGAGAAATATATTATGAATCCTTTATAATATCAATCAAAGATATATAAAATCTTAGTCTCAAAGTCATTTCATGGTTCATTCCTTTAAAATACTGCATTCACCTTTCCATGATCAACTGATAATCCATGCCCAGGAAAAAATCCCCAATAACAACACATCTTGGATCCATAAACAACATTTCAATGGAATTCAATACAAACTGTGTCTCATTATGATTCCCCAATACAAATTTAAATAGTGATCGTTCCCATGTTTGGATCTCAAATAAACCAAAATATCACCCATGAACACTACCATTGATAAGTAGAGATACTCATGGAATATTTGGTTCATCAATTAAATAAAAACTGTAGGAGCGTTTTTCATAATAAAATGAATCACAATTTATTCAATATTCCCATATCCAATATGGATGGTTATCATTAGAATATCAGACCTATACAATCTGAGTAGATGATAACCATACTAAATATCTATCTTAAAAACCACATTTAACCATGTTCTTTTCTGAAAGAATCATCCAGACGTGGTAAATGATTCATTTTATTAACCATCGCCTGATTTCATATTAGATAGTCCACACAAAATTGGTGTGAATCATCTTCCTTCTTGGAAAAGAGAATCGGGGTAGCCTATGGTGAAACACTTAGGTGAACATAACCATTATCAATGAGATCATACAACTCAAAATATTGATCTTCGAAGTACACTAGTACAATATGGTAAGATGGTATAAAAATCATTTATGTACCTAAAACAAGATCACTCTTCAAAAAAACCTCCATCTATTGAGGGTGATTATGGAATTAATTTGAAAGAACATTAAGAAACCATAAAAAACAAAGAGAAGACTGATAATATAATAAATTACCTTTGGATAAACTACTAAAATAAACAATAAATCCATTAGATTTATTTTGTAAAGTCCTGAATGTCCACACCTCGGGTCCCAAAGTCACTAAAACAACTAAAAGACCCCATTGATAGTGATGAAAAGGACTCAATGATGATAAAAATAAATTTAATAATGTATAGTAATAATCCATTCTATCCCAATTATGTAATTGAATAGAGATTTATCAAGAATGAGCAATTAATAGACTAATTCCACATAAACAATCAACAATGAATTGAATGGACCCATAAACCCTTGTATTTCCACTTTCTAATTGGTGTCCCTAATTCTATGAAAATGTAAATGATCTCTATAAGTTGGTTAAGCATATCATAAAAATAAGAAGATATATATGAGTTGGAGGAACCATTATTAAATAATTTGACCATTATAGAAGTTGAAATAATGTTTTAACCTCTCACATTTACTTGGATCAAATGAACCTATGTAAAAAACTCATCTGCTATATGATGGTGATTCTTTCCTAAGGCATGTGGGTAGATCCATATAGTCCCTGAATAATATGACTACACCCTAGTAGCATTTGGATCTAATGTTCTCTGACAATATGAGGGGTATAATAGCATGCACAAATCACTAAATATATCTATGAGTTCCACAAACATCACAAATAATATATGATAGGAAAAGATAACTAGGTATATATGACCTTAAACATTTATAGAAGGTTAAAGGGAAACTATTAAATATAACTAATGTCATAGAGGAAGGTCATTGCTATGAACTATCTCCAAAACCATTGTGATTCTCAATAGACATCATCCTCTTCCCTTATGCACCACTAAAGCCTCTAATCAGTTGAATAGAATTGGAATATTATTCATTTTTTGCTTCCATATCAATATATTCCATAATATATCTTTTTATAGTTTCTATTTATGTAGAATTCTTCAACCCAAATAAAGATGATTTTTTATCCAGTTAGAGACCTATAATTTATTTATAGGCCTGTAGATCATCATTATTAATTAACTAAAGATAAAAATGAACAAAGTCTATGAATCAACTATTATATACCAACACTAAACACTCACTATATTGGATAGAGTGAAAATCTAGAGAATTTTTTATCATTAGAGACTTTGGAAAGGACTATAGAAAGAAGCGTCTTGAAACCCTTATAGTCGAAGTCCACAAGTGTTTTTTATGTTCTATTGAATCCAAACATACATTGATAGTACCCTCATATATTAATACTTCAAAAACAATATTTAAATTATAAGGTGTGTCTATTATGTTTTATATCTGATCAATCTTTTCAATAAATACCTCCCCCACTTGAGTTTTATCTATACCTCTATCAGATAGCATCATATAATGTATAAAAATCCCATTATCACTCATTTTCTCCTATATTTTCTAGTGATACTGCAACAATATGGTTTTGGAATTGAATTACATTTTCTTCTATTGAGAAAACTACTAACATGATAGTATCTATAAAATTATGATCCAAAGGAAGACACCCTTAAGGTCAATCCCCAAAAGAATCATATTGAACTTCTGTAATACATCTTAATGGATTATCACTACACACTAAAAAATAGAGGAATTTAAAAATGATTGAAAAATCATAGATCCAACCTAAAAAGTATAAGGTAAAATTATGATTAAGATCAATAATACAAAATAGAAGACACACATCATTAAATCACATAATATCATGAATATTATCACTCTATGTTTTGTCAAGGATAACCCTAGTACTATCCCTTCAACTCAAAACAATGCTATATAAAGTGTACCAACTTCATAAGATGAAGAACCAAACCTCCTTTGATATAAATCTATAATGAACTGACACAGGTACCAAACCAAACCAATAGCTAAATCAACCCATCAAATACTTGAAGGGAATTTTCAATCCCCCTGAGTTGGTGACTAGCACTTGGGTATCATCAAAAACAAGAGGGAGTTATTTTTCCCAATCAAATTTCAAAAACATGACCTAAATACACACACACAAACAATAGGAAGAATCAATATATGAGAAAAAAATGAAATATATTACCTAAAAAAGGAAACTACAGAAGTGACTCAAGACAAATGTAGCAAGACAAATAACAAGGTATGAGTCAATAAAAAAATTTAAAAACAAAAGTTGAGAAAAGAAGACTATATGGGATATATAGACAATGTTCCACTATCTCCCCACCATATTTCAACCCAACTAAAATAAATTTAACCAACTTAATATGTCTCTTTTCCTTTCATTGAATAGAAATACATAATAAGGCATATACACCATAGAAGTGGTGCTTAGGGTGTGAGTTGACATGCTAAGTTGTACCACATCTAGGTGATCTATAAAAAAATTTACATAATAATCAAAACACCCTAAATTAAAATTAGTAAGGAATGAAAAATATTTAAATAGTTATTATATGAAATGTATTTGAAACATTCCATTTTTCCCCATATTTAATAAATCTAGTAAAACATTTTTAGTTAATCTAAAACATGTGATGAAAGATAATAAAATACTTGTACTATAACTCAAAAGTAATGGTAATTTAATTCCAAGGATCACATTAGAGCATGATGGCTAGAAAACTCATAAACATACATATATTATGGAGGGAATAATGTTTATAGACCCAGTTGTAGAATGTAGAGTGTTAAAGAACACCCTATAAATTTAACCTCCCAAGAGTTTATAAAAATTACTCTGAACAATAGGCATATTGATCATAGTAATACAACCTGATTAAATGACCTTATTGTATCAGTGGACGAGGAATATTACTAAACCTTCCAACTATGTACCCAAGTATTCCCATGTTCTACATTTTCAATACCATTTCATCAAAATCCAACCTGAATGTAATTTCAAAAACTCATTTCACAGTTATTTTAAATAACCCATTTTACTTTTACCATAAGATGAAAACGCATATTTTCAAAAAAAAAACATCTTGTAGAAAAAAATAAATTAATAATTCATGGAATTTTAATAATAAAAAACCTATAAAAAAAAGTAATCATGGTTCTTCGATGACAAGTTAAAGACCAAAACACCTTCTATAATTTTAGGGTGCATATGCCTTTATATAAATCTTCCAACATAGAACGGAATTCTTAAAAAAATAAAGGCATTATCATTGATTTACATTATTCATATTCATATTACATAAAAAATATGGTCAGAAAAAATGTGAGGGCACACATACCTTAGTGAAAATTCACATTCCACCCCACATCAAATAATGGACAAACCATAAAAATATGATCACTATGGAGATTTAGAAAGGATTAAGAAGAAAATCACCACAAGATCAACAGATTTAAACAAAATGCGACAACCCTATTGGGTCTAGTAACAATTAATAAGTAGAAATGTCACTTACCCAGAGAGATGAATCACATAGTATAGATCGTAGGTTTCGAGCGATATTAAAACACATCGAATGAAAATAAAACCATTCTTGTACTGTGGCTAAAAATATTTTCCCCAAACCATTAAATATGGGAAACCCTTTCACGTTTTGATTTCCACTCTATAAAAGATATGCCAAAAAATGAATCTTCTAGATTTAAACATAAATCTGATCAGACTTTTCATGATAAGATCTAGTTTCAAAAGTTATAAAACGTTCACTCCCAAAACATGTTCATGGAATCATCTAAAGAACAGATTCATCTTATGTATCTTGTTCACAATGTGAAGGTGTCTAGTAGGAAGTTCACAGACCAATTTCTATAGGAAGAACCCAAAACACATTTTAGTATTTCAAAACCCATGTAGAACTGTTGTAAACCAATTATAAATGTATACACAATATCTATTAATTCAAATATAATTTCATCCCCAAATGTTATTTCATTTTCCCAAAATAACACTCTCTATCCCAAAAAAGACAAAAAACATAAAACAATTAAAGGAAAAGAGAGATGATAAATACAAAAAAAATTAATGGGATGCCACATATTCATAATTCATTTATCTTTGTGACTCAAGAACATAAAAATTCAACATGTAATCATATCATAACCTTAGGAAACGAAACAAGCCTAAAAAAATTCAATAATTTATCTTTTAATAACCTAGGGAAAATAAATTGTTTTCATATAAATATATTAATAATATTCTTAAAACATTTAAAGTGATAATAAAGATGGTATTATGGGGTCATATCTCCCATGAAGTAATATTATGATCAATAGACGTTATCAATATTGAAAAATTAATGAATTGTTCTCTGGAATATTCCATGATAATAACAGCATTTGAACTTTGAAGTCACATATATAAAATCAAACAATTTAAAAAAAAATTACAGAATAAACGTTCCTTGAAAATAAACACATAAATTTTTAATTGACACTACAAAACATTGTAAAACCAAGATAGTGAACATTTATATTCTTGTCATAATTTGGAAAACAATGTTTCCTTTCACCTTTTCAGAAAAAATAAAACAAACATATTACCCAAAATAAAAACAATATTCCATTAAAAAAATACTAATAAATTAAAAAATTGGTAAAAATTATTTAAAATTATAATATTATAATATTAAAAATAATTTTGAAAAAGTTTTATAAAAAACATTGACATGAATGAAATATATTTCCAAACAAAGAGAAAATAAATCCCATTTTTCATAAAAAGATTACCTGTCATATTAATTAAAAAAAATGAGAAAAATGGTATTATTATTTGAAATTATATAAATTATTAATGTATAATAAAATTAAAATGTATTATTATATTGTGATCATATAATTTCCCTCAATTTAAATTCATGAATAATCCTTCCTCATTAAAACATTGTAGAAATATAAATATAAAAGAAATTTGGAAAATTTTCAATCATAATTCACATAAAATGATAGATAAAAAAATTAAATATAATTAATAAGATTATATTAATGATATAAGTTTTCATTTGGGTTTTACTTTCAAAATCATAAGATAAGATAGGTTCATAATATATCCTTTCTCACAAACAGAAAAATTAGGGATGATTAACCCTTACCACTAGGTAATATATGAAAAAACCCATGAAAGTGAGAACCAAATATGTATTTTTAAATAAAATTTTTTTTTATAAAAATAATCATAAAATCATTAATTATATTTATATACTCCACAGAAGGGAAAAAATCCTTGAATATTACATACGTCTTACAAAAATTAATGAGATATGATAATGCATTACCTAAAGACTTATCTTGTTTTGTACATGTTAACAACTCATGTATAATTAATACATGTTAATTATCAATATATTATATTACTCTAATCAAATATATAAAAATATATATGATTTATTTATAATAACTTATATCTTGTTTATTAATAATTCATTATTAACATCAATGTTTCTTTTGATAATTGCTTCATTTTCATCTATATTTTGATTCAGCTGTCCTAATAATTGTACTTGGATCATGCTTCCATGATCAATATAATTTTAATAATGTCATAAATTTGATATTTATTCATTAAATACACTTTTATACTAGTCATATGATATGGTGATTGTAATAAATTACATCACTTTTATGGGGATGGTAGTTCATACATACGTAGTACTGATGTTTCCACTTTTTGATAGAATGAATGAAAGATATATAGATAAAAAATTAAACTTCAATAAATATTTATAATATAATATATACCACATAGATTCATTAAATAAATACTTGTTACCATCTATGTTAAGAGAAAATCTAAAAATGATCAATTTGCTCCGTGGAGGTTGTATTCTAAATCTAGAGAGATGAAACATTATTTTTTTGTAACTGATTGAATGTTGAGATTGTTGATAAGATATTATATAATAAGGATTTAAATTATTTCATTAATATAATAAATAATATATTATAATATCATGATAACTATCTATGAGATCCGGTGATGGGAAATGAATAAATCGGGTTGTGAGGCGGTAGTCCCCCATACACAAAAATAATGGTTTTGCTTGCATTATATAATAAAGAAGATTAATTATCATTAACCAATAAACATAAAAAAATATAATAATTTGTTATACAATTGGTTTATTTTATCAACACTTTTGTAATAGTTTTTATATAGTTATAATAATAAATGAAGATAAAACATTCGGTTTAAATCTTGAAAAATTTTCTGACAACCACTTTTTTATAAAATCATAAGCCTTAAAATGATGGTGTTTTTGAAGGAAATGGGGGTATATAATGAATAGATGAAATATAAAATTCTATTATAATCAATATTGGTTGATATATGAGACTCAATCATTGTTAATAGAGAACAAGAGTATATAAAATTTTATTACTGAGGGAAAGGATAAACACTGAATTACTTAAAAGATCAAATAATATATATATATATATTACATTCTTGTAAAGTTGAATAAAAGTACTAAACGTAAATGATTAAATATTATTTGGTATAAATAGACTCAACTAATGTATTTTGGAAAAATATTTGGATACATTTTAACCCTTACAATTTTGGTTAACCACTTTAAAACTATATTACCCGTAACTACAAAGACTTAATTTTTTATGAAGAGAAAATAATTATTTTAAAAAATAAATTTTCCCTATATTTTATTTTTGTAAATTATGATTTTAAACATGAAATAAATTTTATTATATTTACCATTTATATTAAGTTGAATTTACATTTTTTATAAAAACACAAAACACATGACAAGCTATTTTAATGAAAATACCAAATTTTTGAGTAAAAATCATTCTACCTAAAAATAAATTTGTAAATATGTTTACAAAAAAATTAAAGTTAAAAATGAAGTTTTATTTTTTTATCTATACAATATATAATGGAATCCTCTAACCATGCCAAAAATTTCAAATTCTATATAATTGTTTTTAATTTGAAAAAAATATAACTTATCACCACAAAAGATCTGATTTTTTTATAAAAATTAATTTTGTTAAATTATTTTAACAAAATCATGAAGAAAATTTTGGTTAATTAATTGTCATGAAATATTATAAATTCGATAATAAGAGTTATTTTGAGATTTTATCCCATAATAATAGTAATCATGTTTTACCTATTTTAACTTTACCGAGGAGAGAAATATTTACCACAGTTACTTTTTGTAAAAAACAAAAGATAATTCAAGTATATCAGATTGCATTAGTTTTGATCATATATATTATTATACAAAAATTAATCATCTAATTTATTCATGTGTTATTAATTGTATATCTATATGGTTAATTTATAAAATTTATATTGAAAATAATTTAATTCTGAATTAAACTTTTCTAAAGACTAAAACAAAAATGTAGTTTTCTAAAAAAATATGTATTTTTCTACAACTCACTGAAGAATCATCTTTTTAGAGAAATCTAGAAAATACAATGTCAAATTGTTTATTCAAATTTAAAAATTATTTACTTTATATAAAAGAAAATTTGTATATATGGAATAAATTATATATAATTTCCTCATAGAAAATGTTATTAAAATAATTTGGAAGGAAATATATGTCAACAAAATAAAAACACTTTTCAAAACAATATTGATTTTTTGTTGTTAAGAATTGATCAATAAATTTTATTTGATTAAATTAGTTGAATACATATATATTTGATAATTTTTTTAGTAAAATTCATACAAATAAATTCAATGGATATGTTATAATATATCACAGTTTATTTTATGATCGATGTGATGGGTTATGAAATTTATTGAACATTTTAAATTTCTTTATAGAAATACATAATCTAAAATATCATGGTTTTACATACACGCTCACTATTTTATCCCGGTAAAAAGGTATTCGTAAAATTGTAAAATAACATCCCAATGAAATCTACAAAGATATTTATAGAGACAAAATCCTTTTACATATAACATTACATGATTTTTAGAATTATTATACATTATTTTGAAAGCCATGGATCATGATGTATTATATCTTGGATGAATAAGTATATAAATCTTCAAATAGGGGGAAAACTTCTTTACATAATCTTCATAAATATCCCACAACGTCCCTTTGTCCCTTACATCTGCAATGTGTATCGTTAGGATGACATGAACAAAGGGATTAGATAAAATCCCATCAATTAAAAAAAATATGGCAATAAAACCTTAACACATGGGTAAGAAGGCATGGCATAATAAAAAATAAATGGAATGAAACCCATGGAATCATAAAAAATAAACATGGGATAGTTTAAGGATTAATTGATAGTAATTTGGAAGCAACCTAAAAAATATCTTTATCACGAGTCAAGGCTAGCTACCAAAACTGTTGCACACGGTAGCACAATCCAAGGCTAACCGCCAAGACCGTCACACACGGTAGCACTACCTATGGCTAACCGCCAAGACCATCACACATAAAGTCTCATAATACTAAACATTACCCAATTAAATGGAGAACTATCTAGGAATACCCATATCAAATTTTCATCAATATGTTTTCAACAAAAATAATCATACATAATAAATCTTACGTGAACATAAGTGTTACCCCTTTAATGAATTGGGCGTCACAATCATGTTATAATGCATAACAGATGGGAAAATCATAAAAGTGTCCCTAAAAAAGGAATGATAATATATGTGTAAATTCATGATAAAAAAATAGGCATGTGTCATGGTAAGTCATTTCAAGTAGAAGGGAAAACAAGAAATAAATGTATTTATAAAATTTTACCATTCAATCATATTTGTATGGTTTTAAGGAAAATACTATAGAGTCCTTAAAATAGAGAAAGGAACAATCCTTTATATAGAACCAAAAGTGAACTAAAATGGTTTTCATTAAAAAAATAATTATTTTATAAAGACTATGGTGTATTAAAATAGAAGATAGAGTGAACTTGAAATCATGTAAGAATTCCGGAAGTTCCCTCATAACATGTTTGCTTATCGGGTAGTATTGTGGAGGGAATCACATAAAAACATGTATATTACCAAAATATTATAATGAAAGAGTCTTGATAAATGAATTTGGTACATGTAAAAAACATTTAAAATATGAACATAAAAAGATAAGATAACTTGATTTTGGTAAAATAAAGACAAGGCATCCGGAAGGAACAAATGAGGTTTAGGTGTAATCCCTTACGGATTATCTGTATAGTATCAGGGAATATAAGAGGGGTTAATGAGAGATAAATGAGATTCTCATCACTTATACAAGATGTGGATAGTACATGGGAGGTTTTAAATCATACCACATCATTCGGTATTACACATAAAATTGAATAACATAGTGGACATTATTGAATAAAAGTGAAATAGAGAGGATCCCTTAGCTTAAGTACGAATATGCGCTTAGCTAGATATTAATGACCTGAGTAATAAAATTAGAATCATTAATATATATTGAATGTACATATTATATATTTAAATTATTTTTTATAACCTTTTTATGTTCATTCATGATCTTTTTTATGGGTTTAGTGGTTCAATTTCATTGTTCAGTTCCATTATTTTCTTTGTCTTTACGATCAGTTTAGTTATTTTTGTGAATGGAGAATCATTTAAAATGCAGATGGATTTATAGATTTGGATTTATATATTATTATGTAACATCCATAAGGTTACAAGGTTGTAAATTTAATTTTTCTACTGATATTGAGGTTGAATCATTATATAAAACATTAATGATAAACACTTCGATTAATTTGGTGTTTTTTCTCAAAATTAACTTGTTTTAAATTATTATTTTATATCGAGTGTGAAAAAGGATTATAGAAAATCACATATAAGGAAAAATAAAAATAATATGATCTATTTCAACTATTAAAATTGTTTCATGAGCATTCTATATGGTGTCCTTGATAACTCGTCATCCTTGAATGGGATAAATCAACACATCTTGGACGATATTTTCATTTATAGTATAAAAGGAGGGGGAAGGAGATATTATCATAAACTATCCCATTATCAAAATATAATTCTATTAAATATATGTTACTGTATTTATCAAACCAATTGGGTTTAGGCAGGTGAGGAAAAGAACATGAAATGAAAATAACATGAAAGAAAATAAAACAATCAGAATGTGGGATTTACCTCATGAGTTTATATCCACTGAGAGCCTCTTAAGTGGAGGGTATTTGGACTTTTGATGAGACAAAGTGCTGTTGGACATGGGGTAGGAGCTTTGGGAGTGTTTTGGGAAGAACATAGTCAAGTAACAAGTCCTGAGAGGAGTGAAGGGAAGTGGGGAGTGGGGAGTGTGGATGGTTTTTATAGAGGATGGGAGGAGGGTTTTCTTAATATTTAATTCCATAGTTTATTAATTTAACTCGAGACTAGAAATAATTATTATTCCATGACCAAAGATAGTAATAAGTGCATGTGAGTTCGAGATTTGGGTCCTTACATCATTTATGATGTTAGGAATAGGGGCTTTAAATTATAATGTCTTTATACGGTAAATTAATGTATTTTAGTATTCACCAAAAATTCAGGTGTTTCAAAAAAATACCAAAAATTCACCCTAACTATTTTTTGACATGTATAATCCAAAAAGAAACTCCATTTTTAAAAAATAACATTTTAAATATGATTAATTTAGTTTTTAATTAATATCATTATTCAATTGAAAAATGCAGTTTTTAAAACTATAACTTGTTTTATAATGCATTAAAAATTTATATGAGGTCCTATAAAATTATTTTCAACCAGATGACGTAAAGTTATTAATTTATGAACACCTTTTTGGAAAATAAATTTTATTTTCAATTAATTATTTAATAGTAATTAATTATTTATTACTTACAAAAATTCCAATACTTTTACTATGGTCACATTATCACTTATAAGATAGATAAATTTTATTTATACCTTCCTGTATGAGGTTATAATTCATATGGATGATTTAATATTCATGAGGGTCATATTACTATTCATAAGGTTATGTTACTATTCATAAGGGTGTGTTACTATTCACAAAAAAATTATGCTTATTCTATTAGAGTCGAAACATCTTACTGATCACAACTGTATATGTTAGATTTTCGAAATTCAAATCATAGAGGTAAAAATATTCTGTTTAAAGGCCACCTAGCACTTAGTAGTTTATTGTGTTGTAATTTTATGTGATTATAGGACATAATTATAAGAAGGAAATTTCCATTGATAAAACATTGGGTCATTATATTATTCCCCATTTATTAAATTTTTCCATCGAAATTTCGTTTTTCATTCTAATCCATAAATAGGAGTGGGTACTTTTACTTCATTGCCTCCTCTAATTCCCATGTAGCTTCTTCATACTTATGGTTCCACCAGAGTTCTTTGACCAGATGAGTAGTCCGGTTACATAGAACATTATATATATAATCCATGATCTTCACTGTCTTCTCCTCATAAGAATTATCATTCTCTAACTATACCACATTTTGAAGAGAGTACATGTGAAGGGTATGTTATGTACTTCCATAAGAGGTATATATGAAAGACATCTTGCTCTTTGGACATGGTGGGTTGAAGTTCCAATTGATAGGCCAAAACCCTGACTTGATTGAGGATCTCGAAGGTGCCAATGTACCCGGGACCTATCTTTCATTTCATCCAAAATCTCTTGAACTTATACCATGTAGATATGTATAGAAATACCAAGTCTCCAACTTTGATCTCAATTCTCCTCGAGGATTGTTTGCATTATTATTTTTTCTACATTGGGTTTCCTTGATGTGATACTGAATTTTTTTCACCTTCTCCAGCATTTCATGGACTATTTCAGGTCTTAGAAACATACACTCACTTACTTCATCCCAAAACACCGGTGTTCTACACCTTTTCCCATGAAGGGATTCGTATGGTTCCATTCAGATACTTGAGTGAAAACTGGTTTTATAAGAGAATTCAAATAGTGGAAAATGTTGGTCACACCCTCTTTTGAAGTTCATAGAATACATTCTCAACAATTTTTCTTGTGTCTTAATAGTTCTCACAAATTGGACAACAGTTTGAGGATGATAGTCTCTACAAAAGTTTAATTCAGTGCTTAGAGTTTGTTGGAGACTTTTCTAGAACATCAAAGTGAATCATAGATCTCTATAAAATACAATACATAGTGGTAATCATGGAATCCTTACCACTTTTTGATATATTTATCCATTCAATATAATACAATGATTATTCCTCTCAAATTTTGATAATGTGAGCTACCTTTATAAGACGATCCACAATGACCCATATAGCATTGTTTCCTATAGATGTCCTTGGAATTCCAGTGACAAAGTCCATGGTGAAGTTCTACCACTTCCATATTGGAATGGGTAGTGGCTCCATCACCCCCTTACACTTTTTTCTTTAATCCAAAACTTTTTAACATACCAGGCACATTCATGTATACTTAGAAATCTTCTTATTCATATTGTCCCACAAAAAGTTCTCTCAGAGATCTTTATAAATCTTTGTGATCCCCAGGTGAGTAGAGAAGGTTGAGATATGTGAATCATTAAAGATATCCTTCTTTACCTCTAGATTGTATTGTACACATGATCATGTCCCAAGCCTTATGTCTCCATCCTCATCAATATTTTACCCATAAAATTTCCCATTTCTGATACATTCCACCCATTTCAGAATTTAATCATCTATTCATTGAGCACCTTTTTTTGTCCACGAGGGATGGTTGAGCAATTATTTGAGAAAATATTGATGTTGTTCATCCCTTCATGAATCCCATGTCAATCCTCTGCACATCTAAGAATATCAGCTCATTTTCAATTCTCATCATTAAAAAAGATGCATGATCCTTTCTACTGTGAGAATCCAACACCTTGCATGCCTTATTGGGATGTTAGTGGAATGAGCATTTATAATCCTTGATGATCTCTATCCATCATTGATGGAAAATTTTAACATCTTTTTGTGTGAATATTTATTTGAGACACTTGTGATCAGTATATATCTCACACTTCTCTCCTTGAGATAACGTAACCAGATCATTAATGAAAATATCACAACTGCCAACTCCTTATGATGCATCAGATAGTTTTGATCATTGATTTTCTGCATCCATGAGGAATAGACTATCACTTAATCATTTTTCATCAGTACACAACCTTATCCTTTCGTTGAAGCATCACTGCACACCATAAAGAGTTCTACACTTGTTGGGTGTGTGAGTACTGGGGAAGTGATTAACCTCTTTTTCAAATCCTTAAAAATTATTCACATTCTTGAGTCCAGACAAACATTGCTCCATTCTATTTCAGCTTGGCCATTGGGTTTGGAAATTGTGAAACATTCATAAATAATAGTCGATAATACCCATCTAGACATAGAAATCTACGGATCTCAGTTACAGATGTTGGAATAGGCCACTCATCAATCACCTCTATCTTGTAAGGGTCAACAAATATCCCTTTTCTCATGAAAACATACACCAAGAATGATACTTAATTTATCTAGAACTCACATTTACTATACTTTTCATGCTTCTTCTGCCTTCACAATACCTTTAACATAGTATTCAAATGCTTCTAATGTTTTTCATTGTTCTTGGAGTATATAAAAATACCATCAATAATGATTACCACAAATTTGTCGAGGAAATTTCTTAAGACACCATTCAGTAAATCCATGAATTTGTTTGGAGAATTATAGAGTTTGAAGAGAATAACTATGAAATCATAGTTTACATACCTCCTTTGAAAGGAATTCTTGGGAATATCTCTCGTCCTCACCTTTAATTGGTGATATCCCAACCGAAGGTCCAACATAGAGAAATAACTATCCATACAAAGCTGATTGAGAAACTCATCTATTCGAGGAAAGGGATAATTGATCATTTTCATGATTTCATTGAGTTCATGATAATTAGTGTAGAGGTTCATTGAAACATCCTTCATCTTAATGAAGAGTGCTGACACACCCCACAGTGAAGAAAACAAGCATATAAAACCATTCTCCAAATTCTCATGTAACTGCTTCTTCATCTCTTCTAACTCTATGATGAACTTTCTATAAGGTGTATTTGATATAATCAAAGATCCAAGAATAAGTTCAATTGATAACCCAACCACTCAAATTATAGGGATACCAGGAAACTCTTAGGGGAATACATTA
The DNA here is from genome assembly GCA_963277665.1 of Viscum album. Taxonomy (NCBI): domain Eukaryota; kingdom Viridiplantae; phylum Streptophyta; class Magnoliopsida; order Santalales; family Viscaceae; genus Viscum; species Viscum album. The sequence goes on along the minus strand of OY728163.1, from coordinate 1,368,577,391 downwards.
GTGTACATCATCTCTGCATTTCTTATTATCTGAAAAAATCTAATAAAAAAACACGACCATGGGAAAGTCCAAAACAAAATAGAAACCTTTGGAGGCTGAAAATAATAGAGACTGAGTTGATCTCCTCTATTCAGTTCAATCCCCTCCGGTTTCAGTTGAAGAATGATATAAAAATAGGTAACGTTTCTCCCTTGGTCTACCACCGCGATGGAAGCAAGATGATCTGCTACTTTATTTCCATCACGGCATGGATGAACAACCTGAGTGTTTTTGTTGATGTTTCCCTTGCATTTCCTAATTATATATGCAATAGACCAAGGAGTGGGTATAAAACCATGCATAGAATCCTGAATAATTCTGGAGTTAGTTTCAATTTTCTCATGAATAAAGCTTTTCTGGCCACACAATTTAAGGCATGTGAACATCGCATTAGCCTCTGCCTGAATGGAGTTCCCTTTACCATAATAAGTGCTGAAATCAAGAATAACACTCCCTTTATAATCACAAAACACCCGTCCTCCACACATAATCCCCAAAATATGAGAACCCTAAAAATTAAGTGTGTAACCCACTTTCGGATGAGACAAACAGACCCAATATCCTCTTAAAATAGAACAGTTATTTTGTATTAAAGGCACACTCACCAGTATGTTTCTCAGAGAAGGGGCATGAATCCATTCATTGAAACCGTTGAGTAAATCAAACAATAGGCACTTGGTTCTTTTGAAAACAGATCTTCTTGTAGAAACAAGACCTTCAAATTTGGAATTATTTCTGTCTTGCTAGACACACCAGCAACCCACATTCAGAACAAGAATCCTAGCCATTTTTTTAAAATTCAACTATTCAAACCATAGATCCATCATTCTCGGTAAGGATCACCGAGTATATTTGAAGAAGAAAGACCAATAAACTATCCCAAACTAGACCAGACATTCAAATCCCATTCTCATTTAAAAACGAGAATGTTATCATCATCCTCCTTATGATTTGTCCAACAATGACATTTAGAGACCATATTAATACCCATCCTTCTCACATTATCATCTATAGCTATGGACTGTTTTTTAATCCTCCATATTAGAAAATTAAATTTAGCAGGAATTTTTCTACACCATAACACATAATTCTACGTGCCTTGTTGCTCCTGTGAATGAATGATCCTACGAAAGACTGTTGCAGAAAATAAACCTAAAGTTGATGAAGTGAAAACACATTGGTCCGGATCCCAATTCAACTCAATACATTCAAACACCTCCTTTTGAAATTTATTTAAAACAAAATTAGTGAAAGTCGAATCCATAATTTCCTCTCTAATGTAAATAGAAGGCCCTGGACAGTTATGAAAACCAACACAAGAACCTGCCCAATTGAGATGCCAAAAAAATCCCCTTTTCACCATAATCCACATTGACTAATGCTGAATTGCAGTAATAATATTACAGATTAATGTACGAAAAGGAGAATATTCATTACTATCTTCCAAATAACCCCTTCCATGAAAAGACATAATTTTCCCCCAAAGAGTTCATTCCTCCACTACCTCCCATGCATGTTTTGCCTGCATGTAGTGTACAAAATCTGTTATATTACTGACAATAATACCACCCTCCAGAACTGGTTTTTTGAATCTCTCACACGAAGTCCAGTGTCGTTTCCCCTCATAAAAAGCATCCCATATAAAATTATCCAAGATTTTGTCAATATTATTCAGAAACCCTTTAGGAACTTTGATGGCTGAAAGAATATGAATTGGCATAGCCAGTACAAAACTATTGATTAAAGCAATCAAGCCACTAAATGATAGATAATGGTTTTTCCAATTAAGAACACAGTTCATAATTTTGTTCAAAATTCCATTAAAATATCTGATTCTAATATGACCAAGAGAAATAGGAGACCTAATATAATTCAAGGTAAAATAACCCCTATGTAAATTCTATATTCTAGATAAAGATGAAACTTTCCCATCCCCACATTTTTTAGAAATATATAGATTACTTTTGTCTCTGTTGTTAATTTTTCCACTCCAGTAACTATATTCATCCAGAACTTTAATAAGGCCAACAATTGATCTAGCACTGGCATTGATAAACATCAAGGTATCATCCACAATCATCAAGTGAGATATTGTCAGTTGATTAATTTTCCTTTGATAAGGAAGAAGGATACCTATAGAGATATTTTTATTAATAAGGCGTCTAAGAGTATCTTCCATGAGAATAAAAAGAGTTGGGGAGATTAGATCTCCTTGTCTGAGCCCATGAGTAGCCTTTAAAAAACCATAAGTTTTCCCATAAAAGAATCTTCCATCCAGGAAGAGATGAAGCAACGAAACAGAATATATGTGGCCAATGAGGAGAAATCCATACACATAAGCATTCTGATTATGAAACCCCATTCAATTATGTCACAAGATTTATTCATATCATGTTTTAAATCCATGTTGGAGCCATAATATTTAATGACAATATCACTGATCATTTCATGTGCCAAGGAATCTTCTCCCTGAATAGAACGGCCTCGAAGAAAACCATGTTGTTTTAAGGAAACCCACTGTGGAACATGAAGAGCCAGTCGCGAGTTGATAATTCTTTAAATAATTTTGTAAGTAAAATTACACATGCTCACCAGTCTATAATCCCAAATGAAGGAATGATTTATAAACATAGAATGCATTACCAAAGAAGTAGTATCGACGAACCTTGGTATAGAACAACCACGGAAGAAATCGTGGATGGCCAAAATAAGGTCAGCCTTAACCGCATAACAAGATCCTCTATAGAATGAACCTAGAAAACTGTTAGGACCTGGAGCACTCATTGAATTAAGCATCATCATAGCATTATATATTTCTCTCTCATCAGGGACACCTTCCAACAGAATATTGTCCTAAACAGACTATATTTTAGGTATTTCTTCAAACAACTCTGCATTCCCACAAGGATAACCATCTACCTTATTTGGATTAGGATCATCAAGTAAATATTTGAACAAAGAGAAATCCAAATTACTGACCACATTTCTGTTATCCATGAAAGAACCATCTTCAAGAAGAATATTCAACTTAATAACCCTTCTGAATTCCTTAATACACACATGGAAATATGCTGAGTTTATATCTCCTTCATGAAGCCACTTAACCCAAGCTCTATCACGGTCAATACATTCATGTTTTAGAATAAGTATTTTTATATCGTTTTTATTACATGAAATATCTTTAATGATCGTGTCACCCCATCTATCTTCCAGAATTGTTTCCATATGATCAGCCTCATGTTTAAGATATTCTAGGTCTTGGTCAATAGGTGGGAGATCTTTCACCCAGGAATGAATCTTATGTTTAAGATGTTTCAACTTATTATTAATGGACACCCAAAAATAGCCTTGAGATGTTTCCTTCCAATAGTAACTGACACTCTCATGATAATCTTGCATACCGTTCCAGTAATCATAAAAATGAAAGCGTTCATTACCAGCCTTCCGGTAGGATAAGGGAACAAGAAAAGATGAATGATCTGAGATTCCACAGACAAGATTGTCCACCTTTTCATTAGGGAACCTAGAAACAACATAAACATTAACTAAGAAACAATCTAGATGGCTCCATAAACGCTAACTACCTTTCATGATGTTACACCAAGTGAATTCATCCCCAGAATAACCCATATCAAGAAACACTTCCCTGGCCATAAACTAGAAAAAATTAATGCTTTCCAAACAAGGAAACGTACCCCTCCTTTTATTTTCTATTGGATTAGAAATTATGTTGAAATCCACACAAAAAATACACAGATGTTCCTTTGGATCAAAACAATTCAGATCCTACCATAATCTCTCCATGTTATGAACGAAATTACTACCATATAAAAAGGACACAAATACCAACTCCACATCCATGATGAATTCTACTGTAATATATTGATCGCCATCCTTAACCAGATCCACAAACACATCTCTATTCTAGAAAACCCCAATGTGATGATTATCCGATTCAGAATGCATGCCTACATTCATTCGGACTTTATTAGAAAACTCCTTAATCATACTCAGATTTTGTTTATGCTCAATAATAAAAGTTACACACACATTATACTTCTTGATTTCTCTTTCCATGAAATCAGATTTCACCCAATCACCAGTTCCACGGGTGTTCCAAATAATAATTGGAATCATTAGAACAATATATGCTTGGATTTGGCCCCATACATCTTGGTCGGACTAGACAGAGAGGCTACATACTCCTTAATATAGATAATCCTTGCTCTAGTGAAAACTGTATTGTATGAAGAAGATATAGACTTCAGAGGAGAAGTTGAGACAGAACAAAATCCCCTAGAATCCTTCCTAATCTTTCTCAATGATAAATGGTCATCAAAATCCATATATACTGGAGGAATAAAAACATCTTGGGGAAGAGAAATCTCGAGAGAAGAAGACCTATTACTTAACATTCCATATTCTAAAATTACTCCCCTGTTTGAGTCCTCAAAAACACCTGTGGAGGTAAAGTTATCAACAAACTCCATCGCAGAAGAGGTTGAAGATGATAAGGGCTCATAGAAGAAAGATAAATACCTCATAGAACCAGACCATGGGACAAATTGACTAAACAAACTATCCCAAAAAATCCTGATGCCTTGAAATATTAGAGAAAGACCCATGAAAACCTATCTAACCAAGAAAACACATACAGATCCCCCCTCAGATTGAAAAAATTATTCCAAAACAGCAAAGAATCACTAAAATCATGAAACATGTCTCTAGATGATAGTTCAATAGTTAAAGACACAATATTGAAAGAAATATATGGATTAATAATAGAATAATTAGAACTAGATATGGGTACCTTAACAACCACACTACTATCAATAACATGAAATACTTCTTTGTTTACTAGGGAAACATCAGACAGAACACCCCTTTTGATCGGAATAGGGTTTTCCCACCCCTTCTATTTTTCCGGCATACCTGCACAGAATGTCCTTTGAGACATCAATGGAAGTAGTACCTAGGAAAAACCTGATAAAAAATATCTTGATTCTAGGAATACACCCCTTTCACATTCAATGATATACTATTCAAGATGGGCATTAAATGATCCAGTTCAGCACATATGCGAGTAGAAGAGACACCCACACCATATCAATTACTTTCATCTTAACAATGAAAACCCCAAGAGAGTCTCCAATGAATTTTATAATATAACCATTATGTAATGGATGAGGCAATCATAACAGGGATATCTGAATAGTTGAAAAAAAATTCCCTTCCCCTGTGTACATCAATTGACCAATGAGCCAGATTAAACCACCATCGACCCATGATTCTTGGAGAAAAACACCATGCACAAATAAAATCCAACTAAGAAGAAAAAAACAGGTAGAAGGAAGACTGATGGTCCGATGACTCTTGGACCAGAGCAGAAAGACCCCAAGAATCAATGAAATTCATGAAAATTGGAAGAGGGGGTTTTTATGCTCCAAAACAGGAAACAAGAGTTCATTTAAGACATCCAATCTCCTCATCATAAGCCTCCAACGAAATCTCTGCTGATAGGCCGAAATCATCCCTATAAACCGACGAGATGATCGGTTGGATTTCCAGAAATCAAAAAAACCCCAAACCCTAAGACACACCACATATTTCATATTCGAAAGATTTACATCAATCCATTGTATGAGAAACATACAGCCACGAGTGACCAGGATAAAAGTGTGTCAACGCCGGAAACATAACTGGAAATGAACCCACATCAGGATGAACAGTCGAGAATTGAGTTTCTGCGTGCGCATGGGAATACATTAGTGTAATCCGTCACAATGAGAATGTATTCAATCATGATTCTCTCCATTTTATAATTCATTTGAGCTAGAAATTATTTCTCATAAGGATGTAATATCTACCCTTTAGACTCTGATTATAAAGGATATTCACCTCCCTAAATACACATGTAAATAATGAGATGATGCTTCGGGATGTGAAGAATGATCTCCCATTCCTGAAAGATGATGTTTTCTTTGTATAATGATAGCTAATCCATGACCAAGATACTGCTGAACTCCACAAAAAAAGTATGATGGGTTTTAATGGGAGGTTCAGTCCACCAATGTTAATCGGGGAGGATATGTAAACCTTGGATGCAATAATTTCCCCATTCACAGTTCTCATAGATAACTTGTCCTCAAAATTTGGAGGTGGTGTATTTATAGTTCTACCAAACTATTAATATATTAAAGAATGTGTATAACCTGAATCAAATAGTACGATTACTATTCTTGAATAAATAACTAGTGTACCTATCACCGTATCTTTTTATGACTCCACCTCAACAGTAGTGAGATCATAAGCCCTTCCTTGTTTTCGTAGAGGTTATTTTTTATTGCCTCTGACAACCCTCAAGTTAGGGAAATTTTTCACATAATTACCACGATCTTAGTAGTTGTAGTACTACATTATAGGATGGGGTTTTATATGAGCTTTTTTATTCTTCCGCATTACTGGGATTCTTCATATTCCAGCGGTAGTTTTGAGCTATAGGTCCCAGATTTCCACATTTGATGTAATTCTTGGTCCCCTTTAGACATTTCCCAGGATGGTTCTTCCCACAATTTTTACACATGGGATGATTGAGCTTCTTCCCATTAAGGAATTTATTTGTGGGACCACCCACATGAGATTCCATTTTCCTCTTCTTGTAGTTGGTCCCATGATACCATTGGGAGTCTCCAATATCCATTTCAACCCTCAGGGAACAATAGACAATCTCATCATTATTGTTGATGTCTCGAATCACCGTCACATTTCATATACTCAACTTTAGTATGCTAAAGAAGTGATCGACCTTTATTTTGGTGTTCATGAAAAATTCAGAGGCATAACTTTCCTTCTTGGTAATGTTCTCTTTATAACCCCTAATTGACTCATCATCATACTACTTGAGTACGAGGAACTCTCTTTCCAAATTGAGAAGGAGGGTTCATGGAAAATATTTATTGAAAAAACATTGTCTTGAATTCCTCCCAATCGATGGAATCAATTTCCTCCTCGGGAATCGTACACATCTTCAGTGTCCACCACTGATCAGCTTCCACATCAAAACGATAGACCACCAATATGAATTTTTCTTATTTTGAGTGCTAGATGATAGAGAATATCTTTTCAACGGAGTTAATCCACTATTCAGCGAGGAGGGGATCAGATGGTTCACTAAACATGGGATGTCTTTTACACAAGAAGGATTAAATGGAAACATATTCTTTCTGTGGAAAGGAATGTATTCCACATGATTCATGTTATTATTCGTAATAGGAGATTTTTTATCAGGTACTATCTGGATTTTTTGAGAACCCATTCTCATTATATCAGTCATATTATTAAGGGAATACTTATATTCTCTATCATATTGGTAGTTTACATGTGTTCTTCTATTTACCACTAATAACTAAGAAAGATTACATACAATTACTGGTCTTGAATACTTATCTATTGATAATAAAAAGAAAATATGGAACATAAGAGGACAAACATGAAAAGGATAAGTATATCTGAAATTTTGATTTCTAATGTTTCAATCTAAGTTATCTATGATCTATTTCACAGATTATCTTCTTATGGGATATTTTTTTATTCACTTAATAATGGTTTGTACTAAGATCATGAATTTTCGAAGTCATATCCCATGTTAGTGTCAAACCAGGAGTGCAACAAGGCACATTGTCTTGCTTTAGTTCCCATTCGAGTTTATTCTAAAGCATTGTTTTCAGGTTTTACCCATAGATACATCTGTTCTAGAGCCACCTCAACCTATTTTTATCCAGAAAGGGATATATTTTCTTGTTAAATCACTTACTCTATACTTACAAAAAAATATAGGGGTGTTTTCTAATACATAGTCTCATTCATAAAGTTCATAAAAATGTGATCTATTCCTATTCTCAAAAAATAACAAGACCATCCTCTATTACAAAATATAGTGAAACTGTCATTTTAAATATTACATTAGATGATTTGAATCATAATTATACATCATTGTACCAGACAAGGATCGTAAATTCTATATTTTTTGGATGACTGGGTTTATAAAACTGAAAACATGGGAAAAACCTCTTTATTTAATATTAATAAAGAGATCATAACAACCTCTGAGCCCTTACATCTACAAAGGGTACGCTGGGGAACTTATGAACAATGGTATGAGATAAAATACTGGTAATGGGAATAAATAGTAATCAAACATTAACACATGGGTTATATGGCACGACCTAATGAACAATAAAAGGCATGACACACATCGAGTCGTAACACATAAACGTGGGATTATATAAATATTAATTCATAGTAATGTGGAAGAAACATAAGAAATTACTTTAGCATGATTCAAGTATAACCTCCATGACAGTTTCACGTGGTATCATAACCCCAAGCTAAACATCAAGACCATCAGACATGGTAGCACGAGCCAAGGCTAACCGCCAAGACTGTCACACACAACATCTCATGAGACATACCCAATGCATTGGAGCTCTATATGGGTGAACCAATCTCATATTTTATTGAAAATGTTTTCCACATAAATAAACATACATAATCAATCATAAATTAATATAATGGTTACCCATGTAATGAATTGGGCACCACAATCAGGTTATAAAGCCTAAACAATGGGAGTATCATAAAAGCTTACATGAAATAAGTAAACTAAAATATAAAATGGAAACTCATAAGAGAAATTAGGAATGTATAATGGTATTTTATGTCAATTATAAGTGACAACATATAAAAAACGTATTTAAGATATTTTACAATTAATACAATTTTGTGCTGTTTTAAGGAAAGTACAATTGAGTCTTTAAAAATTTAAAGGGAACAATACTTTATGTAAAACCATAAGTGAACTAAGAAGTTTGTAATAATAAAAAATATTGATTTTATAAAGACAATATTGGCTTAAAATAGAATATATAGTGCACTTTAAATCCGGTATGAATTCAAGATGTTCCCTAAGAATAGATTTTCTTATCGGGTAGTACTGTAGAGAGAATCACTTAAAAAATCTATTTACCCAAAATATAATGATGAAAGGGTCGCGATAAATTAATTTGGAAAAGTTTCACATCATTTATAAGATTTAAATAAGAATATAATAAAAGTTCATATTGGTAAAATAAAGATAAGGCAACCTGATGGAACATAGGAGGTTCAGGTGGAATCCCTTTCAGATTGTAGGCATGGTATTGGGTGTAATTAAGAGGGTTTAATGACAAAGAAATGGGTATATAGTCACTTATAAATCACTATGGAATAATGATGGTGGTGAGAAATAATACCTCATCCTTAGGTTTTACTCATATAAGGGCATAACATATAGTACATTCGTAAATAAAAGTGAAATAGAGAGGATCCCTCAACTTATGTCCGATGGTGTCATTCAATTGATATTAATGAAATGAATAATAATATTATATTAATTAATTAACTAATCCTGAAACTCTCCTATGTGTAAAATAATTATTATAACCTTTTTATGTTCATTCATGACATTTTTGATGGGTTATGTGGTTCAATTTCATTGCTCGGGTCCGTTTGTTTTCCTGGTCATTACAATTAGTTTAATTTTTGCCAAGAACAAAGAATCATGTTAAATGGGGATGGATTTAAATATTTTGAGTGATATTTTATAATATAACATCTATAAGGTTACCTCTTTGTATATTTAATTTGGTTACTTGGAGTGAATTAAAATCATTATAAAAAACATTTATGGGAAGCAATTGGATTAATTTGGAAATTTTTCTCATAATGAACTTGTTTTGTTTTATTATTTTACATCATTTTTGAAAAACAATTATAGAAAAATCAAATAAGATAAAATACATATATTTTGATTATATTAAACCATTAAAATGGTTTCATGTCTAGTCTAGAAGATGTCAATTCAAATTGATAACCTGTTGTCCTTGAATGTGATAAATCTACACATCTCAGATGGTATTTTCATTTATTTTTTTAAAGGAGGGGTGAGATATTATCATTAAATATACAATTATCATAATATAATTCCAGTAAATATTTTTACTGGAGTAATCATACCATTTGGTTGAAGGGAGGTGAGGAAAGAAACATGAAAATCAAAGAACATGAAAGAAAATAAAATAATCGAAATGAGGAATTTTCCTCTTTAGTTTATCTCCTTTGAGAGCCACTTAAGGATAGAGGATTTGATCTTTTGAGAAAAAAGGGATTTTGAATGCGGGGCAAGAGATTGGGGTGTGAATCAGGCAGAACTTAGTCAAGGAGCATAGCTTGAGAAGAGTGAAGAGAAGAGGGTATTTTTGGTGGTTATTTAGAGGTGGAGATTAGGGTTTCCTTAATATTTAATTCCATAGATTATTAATTTACATAAACACCACAAGTAGTGATTATTCCATGACCAAAAATAGTAATAAGTTTATGTGATTTCTTGATTTGTGTTTTTACATTACTTATGATGTCAGGAATAGTGGATTTAAATTATAATGTATTTATACGATAAATTTATTTATTTTACTATACTCCAAAAATTCATGTATTTTATAAATATCCAAAAAATTACCAATACCATCTTCTGACGTGTAGAATCTAAAAATGATCTTCATTTAATAAAAATCAATATATGATTAATTTAATGTATAATTAAAATCATAATTTACTTGAAAAATATTGATTTTAAAACTATAACTGCTTTTATAATGCTTTCCAAAAGTTGTTAAAGTCTTATAATATTATCTTAAAATCAGAAGACATAAAATTGTTAATTTATGAACACCATTTAGGTAAATTTTTTTAAAAATAATTAATAATTTTTAATTATATATTTATGACTTAAAAAAATTCCAATACATTTTATATGGTCATATTATCACATATAAGATGGCTAAATTTTATTTATACATTTTTGGATGAGGTTACTATAATTTTGGTTGATTTACTATTCATAAGGTTCATATAACTATTCATAAAGGCATGTTACTATTCAGTAGTAGGGTTACTATTCACTAAAAAATATGTTTGTTCTATTGGACTCCATACATCTTACTGATCTCAACTGTGTATGTCATATTTTCAAAATTCATATAAAAAGGTGACAATATTGTGTTTAGAGGTCACAGAGTAATTATTAATTCATTGGATTGTAATTTCATGTGATTATATGACATTAATATAAGATGGTAATATCCCTTTATAGAAAATTGGGTCTTCATAATGTTCCTCTATCTAATCCCTCTAAAAGTTGATTCAATAAGCATAATAAGAAAAATGTATGAGAAAAAGAATATTAGACACTTCATGAGCCATTATGAATTCCTTAGGACTTCTTGACACCTTTTTTAGGAGGATGTGAACAACCCAGCATAATGAAACCCTCATGAGAGAAGGAATAAAAATGTGTAGTTATGAATATAATTCTCAATGAAATTCAATATTAGATGGGGAAGATGCACATGAACCATATATCTCGATAGATAATATGGGATTTAGTGAAAGGGACCATAGAAGATCAGAGGGTCCAAGAATAAGTGGTCAAAATGGTCCACAAAACTTATAGTCACATCTCAAATGAGGCCATATATATAGTCAAATCACAAGTGTGGTGAGTTTAGTGATCTAAATATGAGCATTGATATACTCTTGAATGAATCCCGATCATGTTGGGTAATTAATACTATTGGATATATTAGGGAACATGAACTTTCCCATTCCTTTTCAAATTATTGAAGGGTAATATTAATCTAATGCATATATAATAAAAATTCTTCTAACACTGAGTTATGGAAAGGTGGTACAAGAACCAACTACTTTATATTCCAAAACTTATACAATAGAGTATGCTAATGGTGGAAAATTTTGTCCTTTTGTCCAAAATAATGACATCTTTATATAGCTTAGTATTGTTCCAAAAAAACACACAGTTCTTGAATTCCATTCCTCTTTCAATTGATCTTCTAGAAGTTATCATTGATGAAATCTTAATTCCATTATTTTTTTATGTTGATGTGACTTTGAGCAATGGAATCCCTGTAGAGACCGACTCAACTGAATTTCATAAATTCATATTGTTCACAAAACCAGAATGAGAAGTCACTATATAGGCATATATTAGGCCTCATTTCATATCTGGAAATATTGAAAACTTATTTGTTAATAAACAATGATTAACAGTAGATTTTGGATTAATCTACTCCACATATGTATTCTATGATTCTTGAGATATAGTTAGGAAGACTTTTCACTATCATTTTTGACCATTTAAAGGTATTCATTGAATGATCTGATGCCATTTGAGAACATAAATTTGGGAGATCAATTTGATGACCTTATACATGAATCTAAACTCATGTTTTTTAATAAATGGATTTGAATGAAATATTATGGAGTCCCTGGATTAATATATACACAAAGATACTATCAATATATCATTAGTGATTGAGATACTCAATTAAGTGAATGGTCAGCAAGATATATAGTGATAATTCCCCTTATGAGTACAAAAAGACCCAATGCACAGTTATGTGTATCTGTAAAAGGGAAGGGAAGCTGTTAGTATAAGATAATACTATCACAGCCACCACACTCAATGGATTTTATTTTTCTGTAACAAATTTAAGGTGAATATTATATGATTATCACATGTTTCTATTTACATTAATGAATAAAAAATCTAAATTCCTGGAATCATTGAGTCATGTGAGTTTGTTGGGGAAATGTTTCAGAGAATCCAAAAAGACAATCACAAGACTTCAAGATGTGCATCCATGTCCTCATGAGCTCAATTTCATTATTAAAAAATAACGAAATTCAATTTAGCCATGTTTTTTTAGGAGATATTGGCACCCATTACAATGAAACCACTAAGGACAATGATCCTACCCCTTTCCCTAAATATGATAATATATTCACACTATCTTCCCATGGAGATGGTGGGAAGAAATAAAAAGATATCTTATATTTCCTAAATAATGATTCCTTTTCATCAACACCTTCTTGATTAGTAGATGGATTATAACCTTTTACTGAAGATAAAAATTTCTCCACACCTTTTTTAAAATCACAAAATTACCAGTTATTTTCCAGATCCAATAATGATGGTGGGAAATTGGGATAATAGGAAGAGTATCTTGGGGAAGCCAATTTAGTATTCTAAAAAGGGGTTTAAACTGCCATTTATAAACACATTCTGGTGAATCTCATTATATAAGATGATTGATGGGACACATTTATTAGTTCCTCTATGACCCCCGAAGAGGATGAATGATCTATGATTTCAATCATGCATCAATTCCATTATGGTGTTGTGGTACCCATCAATCAATAATGAAGATTTATAATATAATCAAATGACATAGGTATTCAAAGCGATTTACGAAGCATGTCTATTATGAATGGATTATAAAGTTTCATGTTTTTATGACACATTCCATATAACTATTCACAATACCCGAACATATTATACAATACAATAGCATCTTGACCAATTTTCATTTGGGGGTAGATAATATGGGGATATATACCAAAGCTATAACAAATTAGTTCAAGTATGTAATTATTACCACTAATTTATTCTTCGTGTGGTAAGATGTAATAACCCTAAATGATGTTGTCACAAAGGTTGTTATCAACTTCATGAAGATAGACATCATTGCTAGATTTAGAGTACCTCACATAATATTGATGAAAACAAAATCAATTTCTAAGACTTCCAGTTGAAGAGGTTGTATCCATAAAATAACATTTATTGAAACCATTATTCCCACTCACATGAAGTGGGAAATATAAAAATATTGGAATTCAACAAAACTATAGAAAACATAATATTAATTATAGAAAAAAGGAAAATAATTTTTTACCAAGACAACTCCTACATGGTTTTTGGTCTTATCACACCCTGATATGTACTTCCACACAAGATAACTCATAGTCTATTTTATATGGAATTGAAATATTCATATGTATAGATTTCTAAAGACATTGAATTCACATTGATTTTTGAATCCATATTTCTAAATATGATATGTTAAATATTTAGTTGGATAAGTTTGAATAATTGGATAAAAAATATTGTACAAACTACACAACCTAGAATCACATAAATAATGAGCTAAAAAATAATTAAATAAAAACATTCATCACCCCTCGTGACTCTAAGGAGAGTCGGTATTAACTCTAAGAACTCTAATGAGAAATATTATTGGGACTCCAAATTCATTAAAAAATGGGTTGGACCATATTCCATAATTGAGGTAAATTATAACAGATCATATTCAATAAATCAAATAGATGGGAATCATATTATTCCTCCCACTAATTTAATATTTTTTTAAAAATATGTTTAATGAAATCACATTAGTTCTAACATGATATAAAATTTCCTAGGCCACATCCTTGGTACAATACTTTGAACTATGGATTGTTTCATCCCTGCAACAATATGTTAATCAACCTAGTGTTCTCATCAAGGTCAGATGAAATTAAACTGCATAACAATTTACTTACAATACTATGTTAAACTACATTTTCATAGTCCCAGTTACAAGAAACTAAAGTGAACACCCCCTTTATTCTTTATAGTAAAACATTAAATTGCATGAAATCTATGTCTGAGGTACATGGAGTTAAATAGTAGGACTCTTATGTCATTGTGAGATGATGTTAACTCCATGATATATGTCTGGGATTCTTATTAAAGCTATCCTAATTAAGATATGACTCTATAGAGTTTATATCTATTGGCTTATTACTAAAGCTACCGTAATTGAGATACAATAAGTTGAATGGATATGAACATTAAATGATCACACAAACACAACATCAGATCTTCCACACACAATCTATTATACTATGGGGAAGTGTGGGAGAGACCTTAATTACCTATATGAGAATTAGATCCACGTAGAGGTCCTTATTATGTGTCATATTCCTCAACATGTTATCCACCACTGAGGTAAATTATTCTCATCTGAACTAGATGTGTATTGATTCCCATAACTCCAGGACATGTAGTGTTTCTTGAATCTCTGAGCATAGGGATAACAACATGATTAATTCCAATTATTCACATAACTAATATTGTTTCCAAACCTCCTTTTATTAATGTCTGCTTTGCAATCCTTATTTAGTATTTGGGAATGTAAATATTATAAATTACACTTATCTTCTCATATAATCAAGAAATATATATATATAGATAAATTCATATCATAATAACTATGTGTGTATTGATTTATGTTTCCATCCAAATTCTATATATTGGGCACAACCATGAATCCCTTTCACTACTAATACATCTCTCCCCATGATGGAAAATAATATCCATTTGGGATTATTTATTTCTTGTTTTTTATGCCAATCATATTACTCAAGGGGAAAAATAGCCCCATACCACCATGGTCCATATTGAAAAAAAAATTTATAGTTAACAACCAAATTAAATAATATTAAAATGAATAACAAAAACAACCCATTAACATGGTGTTAAAACTCATGGAATCATCTCCCGATCACATAAACATAAAATTCATGAAATAAGATCCATACTATAGAGATTAATCTTTTTAGGGTATCTTATGTGAAATAATATACCATTCACTTCATGATATCTATATATTTGTAGTGGTGAATGGAATAAGATATAAAATAGTATGTTAAATTTTTTATTTTTCTATGGAATTCATTGTGAACAGGTCCCCCACAGTTACAACTAACTAGGAATAAATACATTTCTATGAATATAAACTTTGTATTTATTTATACTTCCAATTTTAAACCACGACATTGAAGAGGACAATCCCTTTATTTGAGCTAGATAGATGTAGAGTTTATCCATCTTTCTTAACTAAATATTACTTTTTTTGATCCATTTGAGGATACATAATGACATCCAATTTTTTTTATCTAATTGAAAATTTCAATTAACTTCCAAGTCTATATTGGTGTCGAGTCACTAATCAACCAATTTGGGTGTTCTTGAAAAATTAGTCATCATTGTAGTCAATTTTTTTTTAATTTTTTCACATTTTATATCAATGTGAAATTATTCACCTTCCTTAAAATAAAATTTTAGAAGATTTTGGTTTCCTATAAAAAAATTTCTCTCCTGTTTATTATCGAGATCTATGCTAGAAAATCCTCATTTAATAACCATGTATGGCTTGATTCATGATCATATAGGATAAGAAAGGATGACTAAATCCCCTATCTATGTCCAATCCCTATATTTAGAAAACTTTTAATCAATATGAACCTCTATTAAATGATATCCTATTTTTTCATGATACTATCATTCTATTGGGTTTTCTATTCTAAGGAAGGATAGATCATCTCAAATTTTGGTCAATATTGTGTGAAATTTAAACCCCAGGAAAATATTTCTGCACTCAATAGACCCAAGTATCTACGTAAAATAAAATCCGAACTCAAACATTGATGTAAAATAATTTCTATTTAAGTAGATAATATTTTCAATAGATGATAGTGAAGCCCCTAGTGTATTCAAACACATCATTTTTATAATTTCCCCAATAAAATCAACTTTATTTTTCATGTTCATGAGTTATTATTAATCTTCCTTGGTTATCGATAATTTCCATAACCAACACTGTAATAATCCTATACATTGTAATGTTTGGGTCCTGTAACACCCAAAGATTCCATGGTATGTTTCCCTTTGAATAATGCAGTAGCTTGCGTTGTACGCAACATGGACTTTTAACACACCACGACAAATCAAACTAGCCGGTATGAGTAGTAATTCCCACTTTTGAAAATGTAAAAATTTTATTCTTCAAAATGGATTTTTTTTGGATTTGTAATATCAAAATTATCTTCAGGTTAATTTTTGGTATTTTTCTGAAAAATTTAATTTTTTGATGCATAGTGAAAAACACTGTTCTTTTTTAAAACCGACTTTTTATTTAATTAATTAGTTATTATATTTTAACTTATTTTAGGTCAAAATAGATAAATAATACCTATATATGTTAAATATATTTCATTAGAGTCATTTTATAATAAGTTTAGATATATAAAATTTTATTGAACTTTTTAAGTTCTTTTACCCACCTACTAGTAGAATTTGAAAATTTTCATAAAATATAATTTTACACCTTTGGTAAGTTTAATTGAAAAAATCTGAGAGACATGCTTAAAATCAATAATTAAAATTTAGTTCAATTAGATGAAAATAATTTTTGGTGAATTGTATCTTTTGACTTTTATTTACCATATTTAAAAGTAAATAAGGTAATTAAGGGTAAAAATGATTTTATAATTACCCTAACATACGTCCTAATTATATTAGACAGGTGTAATTCGACCAAAAACAACATTAGGAATAAAATATGACCCCCTTTGGTCTTCATGGATTTGATTAGGACATTTATTATTATTTTATTTAAAGAAAATTTTAAAGAGTAAAATTCCACATTTAATAACTAAATAATTTTTAATATTGGGTTACACACAATATAAATTCGACTATAAATATTCATTAGAAATATAATATTATTTAAAAAATAATGGTATTTTATTTAAAAATATTAGACATTTAATAAGTTAATTTATTTATGACACAATGGTGCTGCAACAATTAACTTATTAATGAAATATTAGAATAATTGATACAATAAATATCAAAAGAAATGTAAATTGAAAATGTTGATGAATTAAAAAAATTTCTCAATTAATATGACCTATTAGTGTTGATTATATAATATTTTTTGAAGTGATAGAGTTTTTATGGATTAAAAACATCAAATACTAAATAGTTTCAAAATTGACATAATTGAGTTTTGAAAACAAATACTATATTATTAATTGTTATAATATTCCTTAAATATATAAAGTTTAGTAAAAGGACTTAGAAAAGTTTATATATATTAATAAAGAACCACTTTAGGTTCTATTGTCTTGTTATAGTATGTTTATTAACCATATAATATAAAAATTCAAAGAGACACGGTTAATGTAAAACTATTTAAAAAAGAGTTAAATCAAATGATATGGTAAATATGGTGACCTAAACCTATATAAAACCTATTGGTTGAGAGTTTTCACCCCATACCCACCTTATACTAAAAATAAGTCATTTTGGAGCCATTATAATCGAAAAATGATTTTATTGTAAAATAATATTTCAAATTTTTCCTAAAGTGACAGTCTCCTCTCTTATAAAAGGGTACTTCCGCTTCTCTTAATTTCACACATCCAAAGCCATATTTATCAGCAAAAAACTACCCAAATATATTAATAACTTCCCTCACTTCAACCTAGTGGCCTTACTTTGACAACAAATCCAACCTATAGAGAACATTTGATAAACTAAAATTGAAACACCCGAAGAAGAGGTAATAATTTCACCAACCTCTTTCAAATTCTTTCCTTCTTCCACTTCCTCTTTAATTGTTGTTTTCACACTAAAATAATAAATACAGTACCTTATACATAATGTGATGTTATTATAATTATGTTAAAACCATATTCGTTGTTCTATCCATCCTATAAATGAGAAATTCACCATACATGCGTATGCACGGCTTACCGTCTCAACATCGTGGTGTGGTTTGTTATTAAAAACTTCCTTATTTGGAAGGGTATAATAATGCGTAGAACTGATGTAAATAATAAATATAACATGATAATGATTCTTTATATATGATATATAGTCAAATTACAAATGATTTAACCATCAATATAATGATATTTTCGCTCGTGCGAACGTATGGATTACTGTCTCCATGAACTCAACGAGATTCATTCCCCATCCCAATAATTCAAGGATAATTTTCATTTTATGATTAAAAATAATTTTTAAGAAATAAATACCATTCATTATATGAATCAAATACATCTTCTTCAAACAAACATGACTTACGTAGTCAAGAATATAAAGGAAAATTAATTAGTTAACACCCGAAACAATGATATTACTAAAATATTATCTACAATGAAATATTAGAAGATCATATATGATATCATATTTATGTATATGATGATTTAATACTTTAATAAAAATTATTTAACTATTATAAATGAGGTTAAAGTACCCTCTACCATGGAAATGTAAGAGTTAAGGGTTACTTCTACAATCTCATTACTTATCCAAGGATGTTAATACATTAGTATTTATTGGGACCTCTTTGTCATCCAAATCCGTGTTTTCTTAAAAATGCAATTCAAAAACTTTTTACTATTTACTAGAATATGGGTTAAAGTCTTTTATACCCTTGTTTTACTTTTAATAAATTGTCTTGTAGTGAATCATTCCTTCATTTTCGAAACAAGGACCTTTACAACCTTTTTGAAAAAATTAATGAAATACTGTTTTTTAACTTATACGACGAGTGTAGTTATTTTCAGATGTTATAACAAAGTATAAGCTTCCCATAATAGCTTATAAGAATATTTTAAAAATAAATAATTTATTTTATAACTATAAGACTTTTAAATGATTTAAAAATAGAAAGATATATTTCTCTAAAATGGTTTTGATTTCATCTACGTCAACATTATTTGAGGGATTTTAAGCTTGTTTGAAGTTGATTTATTATAATAAAAAACATCCTTATTGTATTGTAGGTTTTGTGATATGTTTGAATATGGATGTGTTATTTTTACACCAATCGTGGTTTTAGGATAAAGTGTTGAAATTTTTATGCTAGTTTTAATATGAATGTTTATGTTATGATTAGTAATTTTCCTATGAGGAATGCATTGTACTTGGTAAGTGACGGGTGGATCCCGCTATAGCTCCCCGATGCATCGGTTAGTCTCATGAGACGAACTAGTGTCTTGGAACAAGGCCATGACAAAATCATAATTGTAGTTTGGTCACAGGGCCTTAACTATGTGGTTATGAAGTCTGACATAATGCATTCCATCATTATGAAGTTTGCTATTGGTATTACATGTGATTATTCTACTAGTATAATATCCATGTGAATAAGTAAATGGAATTATATGGTTCATCATTTCCAAATTATGATAAATTTATGTTTAAAAGGCCTTTTTTTAGTCTTAAACATTTCCTTAAATGTTTATGCTTATTTATGAATGTTTCTACTATATTGTTATCCTTACTAAGAATCTGAGCTCACGCCTTTCTATGTATTATTTCTTCCAAGATGTGAATAAGTATATTATGACTAACTTGAATGTATAGTCTAAGGTATATGAATGTGGTCAATGGAGATAATTTTGTTGTTGTTTTTCATTTTACAATGTAATGTAAAACTTAGGAATGTTTGTTGAAATTCCCAGGCTAATAAAATGATCTATCTTTCGGGATTTGATCTTTTGTGACCATGATAATGTTATGTAATAATGCACCGACTCTGGATAACTGGGGTTGGGGCATTAAAGTTGGTATCAGTGGAAATTTAGTACAATCCTTGGAAGGTAGATTTAGATAAACACTGATTAGAGAAAATTACCCTAAGATATACATTGATGATTAGTATAGAGGAACTTCCTAGAATTTTGGAAATGTAGAGATTTTGTGTATTTTCCATGAAATACATCCCTGTCTGGCTATGAGAAGGTAGAGGTATCTCTGGAACAAATTTATGTAGGTGTGAAAACTTTGACAAGGAGTTTCAATCTTGACCTGAGGTATCCTAGTACATGACAACAGGACTAGCTACACTCTCGGTTACGACACTCCCGAGGGATAGGCTTAGGAAAATTCACATTTTCATTAAAAACCATTATGAAGGATTTATGAGTATATAATTCCTCTAAATAAACATTTTTATGATTATTGATTATATCCATAAACTGTTCAATTACTGTTAAGTGTTTATAATTTTGGAATTAAGTATTGCGATTCATAAACTAATCTACTTTATGTCATTGTTTTGAAATGGCACCTAGTGGAAGGAATGGAAATCGTATCAACACACATAATACATGTAGGGATTTAACTCCTACTCAAGATAATTATAGTGGACTTGGCGATGCAACTGTTGCTGATCAACTTATCAACATACTGGGACAACTCACTCAAGTTATGAATAACTACCTTACCTGTATGGAGCACCCTAATCCACAACCCAAAGATCAATGTTAGACTGATTCATGAGCCAACAACCAAAAACATCCAATTGGATTACAAATCCATTAGTAACTGAACAATGGATAAATTCCTTAGAGAAAATATTTCATGCTTTGGGGAGTAGTGACCAGGAAAACATTGTCATTGAAGTTTATCTCCTCATGGGAGATGCATATCAATGATGGTAATTAATCCAAAACACAAAGGAAGATAAATAAGTATAATAAATGGAATGGAGGGAGTTCAAAGATATTTTATTAGAAAAATACTTTCCTCATGACCATTGAGTTGATATGGGAAGACAATTTCAGAGTCTAAGGAAATAGGAGCATGATAATTCTTGTATGATGGTAACATTCCAAGGATAGCAAGGCATGCAATAGATTATATATGTGACCAAAGGAGTAGGATTGATCGATTAATTAATGGGTTAAACCCAATTCTCTGTCAAGAATTAGTGTCAAAATCATTCTCATCGTACGAAGATATTATCTCACACGCTATCAAGATAGAAAAGGAATTTTCTAAGTCTTATGAGTTCAAAGAAAAGAAAGAGAAGAAGAGATATGCTGAACACTCTGGAAATTTAAATAAGGTGAAGAAGGGAAAGTTTGAATATCCATCCTGAAATAAATTTTGGAAGAAACACCCCGGTACTTGCCTGAAGGAAATGAATGTCTTTTACAAGTGTGGAGAAAAAGGCCACCAAGCTCATGATTGAAAGGGGATGAAAGATCCTATCAATGTTGAATGATACAATTATAGAGAAAAGGGGCATTATACAATAGAATATCCAAAGAGCTAATGGAACTTTCCTCAGAAAAGTCCGAGGGAGAAATTCCAACCTTATGCGATCCCCACAACTAAGGTTGATGCTCTGAAAGACATGACGGTTGGTAATTTAATGGTTTCCTCATGTTTATCCATTGCTTTATTTTATTTTGGGTCATTTAATTGTTTCATATCATCCCAGTTTTCTTTGAAAATTAGATATTCTCAATTTGACTTAACAAGGGAGTTATCAAGAAAAACTCCTAAGGGATTTATCCTCGCAACATATTTTTGAGAATCAGTTCTCTTTAGGGGTTATAAATGTTATTTATCTAATAATATCATCATCATACCCATGATTGACTATTAATTAATCCACAGAATGGATTGGATTTTGGACTATGATGTGAAAATTTATTATAAGAATAAGGAGGTTACAATATTCAATGATGATAAGAAGTTCCTAATCTATAGAGCAGAAATTTCCCCACCTGATACTTATATAAATACACCCCTAGTTTCTGTACTAAATTATATTATTTGGGAGTTAGATAATGAAATAACTATGGGTGATGAAAATAAAGTCCAAATAGAGTATGTACCTATTTTTCAAGAATATGTGGATGTGTTTCTAGAGGATTTACCTGGACATCATTCAGAACAAGAAATTGTGTTTACCATTGATTTAGTTTCTGGTTCAAGGCCCATATCGAAGACCACTTATGGAGTTGCCACTATGGAATTTGTGGAACTAAATAAACAACTAGAGGAATTTAGTAACAAGGGATTTATTTTCCAAAGCATTTCTCTATGAGGAGCCCCTGTCCTTTTTGTTAAGAAGAAAGATGGATCTATGAGGTTGTGCATTGACTACATGGAGATCAATGCTATGACAATAAATAAAAAGTATCCCCTATCTTACATTGATGATTTATTAAACAAACTTAATGGAGCTGAATATTTTTCAAAGATAGACCTTTGATATGGATATCATCTGTTTTGTGTGAATGAGGAAGACATTCCAAAAATAGCATTTCGAACTAGGTACGAGCATTACGAGTTTACAGTAATACCTTTGGGATTGACTATTTCACCATCTATCGTCATCTATCTAATGAATTGCATTTTCAAGTAATATCTTTATGTATTTATAGTGGTATTTATTGACAATATCTTGGTATACTCAGAAATAAATTAAGATCATGAAAATCACTTGTGAACTATTTTGAGAACCCACATAAGAAATGAATTATATGGGAAGTTTAGCCATTGCGAATTCAGGCTTCAAGAGATTTCATTTTTTTGGCCAAAATTTCTCTAACGATGGAATCTTTGTTGATCATTCATAGACTGAGGAAATCCAAGATTTTGTAGCACCAATGAGTATAACTGAGGTACAAAATTTTATTGGGTTAGAAGGTTATTATTGACATTTTTTCCAGAATTTTTCTTGGTTGGCTAAACCATTAACCAATCTCACACATAAAGGGGTTAAATCTGTTTGGAAATGTGTGTGGAGAATGTTTTAAAGAATCGAAGTGATGATTTTTCAATGTTCTAATCTTGAATCTACCATCATGGAAGGATGTGTTTGTTATTTATAGTCATGATTCAAAGAAAGGACTTGGTTGTGTCTTTATGCATAATGATATTGTTATTGCCTATGCGTCTTGATGGATAAAAATTCATGAGAAAAACTATCCT
Source organism: Viscum album (assembly GCA_963277665.1). Lineage (NCBI taxonomy): Eukaryota > Viridiplantae > Streptophyta > Magnoliopsida > Santalales > Viscaceae > Viscum > Viscum album. Next base: position 1,368,553,831 of record OY728163.1, on the reverse strand, counting down.
ACTCATGATATTGAGTTAGCAGTTGTAATCATAACTCTGAAAATATGGAGAAACTATCTCTATGGTGAAAAAATGTGAGATGTAAACTAATCACAGGAGTTTGAAGTATATTTTCTCGAAAAAAGAAATCAACATGAGGCAAAGATGCTGACTTGAACTACTCAAGGATTATGATCACACTATACACTACCACCCGGGGAAGGCAAATAATGCGGAAGCTGCTCTGAGTAGAAAGGATCATGGAGTTTTGAATAAGATGAGAGGTATAAGGGATCCAATTTTCATGGATCTAGTAAATATAGACATAGGAATATCCATAGAAGGCTAAACATCCTTCCTTTATCAAATGGATGGAAAACCATCATTATAAGAAAGGATAAAGATTTCTCAGACTGCTGATGAGGTGTTTTGAAAGAAGATTAAAGCTGTGAATAATGTGAGATTAAGTAATGTCATATATGAAGATGGAATTTTTAAATTTGGGAAGAGAATTTGTGATCCTAACATACCTGAACAAAAAAATTAATTGTTAGAGGATGCTCATAGCACCAATATCACTCTACACCTTGAGAGAACCCAGATGTATAGATATTTGAAGGAAAATTTTTGGTGGGACAACATAAAGGGGGAGATTGCTTATATTGTGTCAAGATGTATGGTTTTTCAATGAGTGAAAGCTAAAAGGAAATATCCTGGAGGAGTCATGCAAAATATTCCCATACCTTAGTGGAAATGGGATAATATTATAATGGTATTTGTCATAGAGATAACAATGACTCCTAGAAGGAATGATGTAATATAGGTCATTGTTAATCGTCTTACCAAGTCAGAACATTTTATTTCTATAAGAAAAGATTTACCAGTTGAACGTCTGGAAGGACTATATATTAATGAAGTTGTAAGACTCCATGGTGTAACCCTAACGATTGTTTATGATCATGATCCCCATTTTACATCAAGATTCTAGAAACATCTACAGAAGGCACTGGATACTGAACTAAATTTGAGCACTACCTACAACCCTTAAACATATGGACAATCTGAACGAACTTTTCAAACCATAGAGGACATGTTGAGTTCTTTCCCACTTGACTTTCGATGTGTTTGGGATCAATAGTTACCTTTTGTAAAATTTTCCTATAACAATAGCTTCCATTCAAGTATTCGGATTGCACCATGTAAAACATTATATGGAAAGAGATGTCGCACAATAACATATTGGGATGACATTGGTGAATGAAAAAACGTAGACCTAGAAGATGTTGAGGAATCAATGGAAAAAGTAATGATTATCCAAACCCACATCAAAGAAGCCCATAGTAGGCAAAATAGCTTTGCCTATAATCGAAGGAAGGATTTGGAATTTCAAGTAAGAGACCATGTTTTCATGAATGTATCTCTATGGAAGGGTGTTATACATTTCGGTAAGAAGGGTAAATTGATTCACAAGTACTTCAGACAATTAGAAATTCTAGAAAGAATTGTAGTTGTATCTTATTATTTGAAAATGCCTCCATGTCTTTCCAAAGACCATGATGTGTTCTACATATCACTATTGATAAAAAAATATGCATGACCCGACGCATGTACTCACCTATGAGGAAATTGAACTGGAACCTGATCTATCTTATTGTGAATAGCCAGTCAAAATTCTGGATGCCAGAGAACAAGTGTTGAGAAAAAGGATGACTCATCTGGTAAAAGTACTATGGAGAAACAATAAGATGGAAGATGCAACGTGGGAACCCGAGGAACTTCTGATGAAGAACTACACAAATCTTTTTATGCAGTAATATTCTAGAAATTTTGAGGATGAAATTATTTTAAAGAAGGGGAGAATGTGACACCCCATTCATCCACGGTACGTTTCCATTTGAATAATGAAAGATTTTTCATTGTACACAACATGGAGTTTTAACTCACGACGTACCATCAAAATTTCTTTCATGAATAGTAAATCCCACCTTTTGAAATTATATAAATTTTATTTTTCAAAATGGACATCATTTTTGGATTTGGTATATAAAAATTAGCTTAGGGTGAATTTTTCGTATCTTTTTGAAAACATTCAATTTTTGATGAATAGTGAAAAACATTGCGTTATTGTTTAAAACTGACTTTTTATTTAAATAATTAGTTATTTTAATTTAATTTATTTTAGGTAAAAATAGATACATAATACCTATATATGCTCAACAGAATTCATTGGAGTAATTTTATAATATGATTAGATATATAAAGTTTTATTGAACTTTTTACCGTGTTTTACCCACCTTCAAAGAGCATTTGAAAATTTGAATTAAACATAATTTTACCGCCTCAGTGAGTAGAATTTAGAAAATATGAGAAAAATTGTTAATATCATAATGTAAAATGTTGTTCAATAAGATGAAAATATTTTTTGGTGAATAGTTACTGTTGACTTTTATTTACCACGTTTAAAAGTAAATAAGGTAATTATGGGTAAAAATGATATTATAATTATCATAACACCTGTTCTAATTATATTGGATAGGTGTAATTAGACCAAAAAAAACATTAGGAATAAAATATGATCCCTTTCGGTCCTCTTGGATTAGAGTAGTACATTTATTACTATTTGATTTAAAGAAGAGTTAAAAGAGTTAACTTCAATGTTTAATAACAGATCCATTTTTAATATATGGTTACAAACAATATAAATTCAACTATAAATATTCATTAGAAATGAAAAAACATATCCTAAATAATGGTATTTTATTTATAATTTTTATATATTAAATAATTTAGTTTATTTATGACACAAAGATGATGCAATAATTACTTTATTAATGAAATATTAAAATAATTGATATTCTAAATATCCAAATAAATGTAAATTGAGGATTATAATGAATTCAAATAATTTTATAGGATAATGTTACATGTAATGGTAGATGGAATAAATTTTATTTGAAGTGATAAAGTTTTTATGTATTTCAAAAATCAAATACTAAATAGTGTCTAAATTGTCATAATTGAGTTTTTAAAACAAATACTATATTATTAATTGATATAATATTCCTAAAAATCTAAGGATCATCCAAATGAGTTAAATAAAGTTATATATATAAATAATGATCCACGTGGGGCTCTTTTGTCTTCTTATAGTAAGTTTATTATCCATATAATATAAAAATAAAAAGAGATATGGTAAATGTCAAACTATTTTACTAAGAGACAAATCTAAAAGATAAGGTTAATATGATGACCTAAAAATATCTAAAACCTATTGTTTGGGAGATTTTCAACACATCACTACCTTATCCTCATAATATATCAATTTTGAGATATTTTAAATAGAAAAAGGTTTTATTATAAAATAATATTTCAAGCTTTTCTTAAAGTGACCCTCGCCTCTCTTATAAAAGGGTACTTCCCCTTCTCTTAATTTCACACCTCCAAAGCCATTTGGCTCAGCCAAACCCTACCCAAATATCGTCCCAAATTCTATCAAATCAATATAAAGTCTTTAAATTGATTCGAAACCCAACCTAAGGATCCCTTTTGAACAAATTAAAAGGAAACGCCCGAATAAGAGGTAATAATTTCACCACCCTCTTTCAATTTATTTTCTTCTTCCACTTCCACTTTCTTTGTGGTTCCCATACAAAAATAAAAAATACATTACCTTCTATATATTTTTATGTTATTATAAATATGGTACAACCATATTCATTATTCTATTTATCCTATAAATGACAAAGTCACCATACGTGCGTGCGTACGACTTACTGCCACCATGTCGTGGTGTAGTTTGTTATTCAAACACTTAATTATTTGGATTTGTATAATATTGAGTATAACTGATGTAAATAATAAATAAAAAATGATAATAATTCTGTATATATTATATACCATCCAATTACATACTATTTCACAATCAATATAATGATATTATCGCCCGTGCGTACGTATGGATTATAGTCTCCACGTACGCGATGAGATTCATTCCCCATCAAAATCATTCAAGAATAATTTTAATTTTTTGATTAAAAATAATTTTTAAGAACATAATATCATTCTGGATATGAATCGAATACAACATATTCATAACAAACATGGACCACGTAACCAAGCATATAATGGAAAACAAAACGTTAACACTCGAAACGCTGATAATACTAAAATATTATTTGTAGTCTTGGCACGAGGCCTTGACTATATGGTTATGATGTATATCATTATGCATTCCATCATTATGAAATTATCTATTGATATTACATGTAATTATTTTACTAGTAGAATATCCATGTGAATAAGTAAGTGGAATTATTAGATTTATATTTTCCATATTATACTTATGCTTAAGTTTGAAAGGCTTGTGTTTTGGACTTATACATTACCTTAAATGATTATGCTTATTTTTGATAGTTCCTACTATATTGTTATACTTACTAAGCATCTGATCTCACCCCTTACTTATGTATTATTTTTACCAGGATGAAAAGAAGTATGTTATGATTTACCTACAGGGATAGGCTATGGGATATGAGTGTGTTCAAAGGGGACAAATATTTTTTATTCATATCATAATGTAATGTAAAACTTATGTATGTATCTAGTACTTTCAAGGCTACTATACTAATTTGTCTTTCGATACTTGATCTCTTGTGGTCATGCCATTATTATGTAATAATTCACCTACTCTGGTTAACTACTGTCAGGACTTTACATTTGTTATCATAGTGAGGTTTAGTACAAACCTTGGAAACTAGATTTATAAAAACACTGATTAGAGAACATTACACTAAGATATATTTTGAGGATTATGTATATAAGAACAAACTAGAATTTTTCTAATGTAGATATTTTGTTAGTTTTCCAAGAAATACATCCCTATATGGTTACGAGCAGGTTGAGGCGGCTCTGAAAAAGATGTACCTAGAAGTAAAAACTCCGAAAATGAGTTTTGGGCTGGACCTGGGGTATCTTGGTACATGAAAATGGGCTTTTCTGTACTCTTGGTTACAACACTCCCGAGGGATATGCTTAGGATAATTCACATTTTATTTACAAACCATTATGAAGGATTTATAGGTAAATACTTCCTCAAAGTAAACATTTTATTATGTTTATGGATTATATACATAAACTACTCTATTTATATTAGGCGTTTTACAAGTTTGGAATTATGTATAACGATTCATAAACTAATGTACCATACTCTATTGTTTAGAAATGGTGCATAGTGGAAGGAATGAAAACTGTGTCAATGCACATAATCCATATAGGGATTTCCCTCATACACAAGATAATTATATTGGAGCTACTGATGCAATCGGCGCTGACCAACTTATAACCATACTCGGGAAACTCACTCAGTTTATTAATAATAACCTTTTCCATATGGAGCACCCTGATCCATAACTCGAAGGATTAATTTCAGACCGCCTCATGAGGAAATAACCACCAACATTCAATGGGACTAAAAATCCATTTCTAGGTGAGAAATGCATAAGTTCCTTAGAGAAAATATTTCATTATTTGGGGAGTAGTGAAAGGAAAAAAGTCATCATGACAGTTTATCACCTCACGAGAGATTAAGATCAATGGTTGTCATTAATTCAAAACACAAATAAGGATGAAGAATTATCAAATATTAAATAGAGGGTGTTTAAAGAGATTTTCTTAGAAAAATACTTTCCTCGTGACCATTGAGCGGATATGGAATGACCATTTTAGAGGGTGAGGAAAAAGGAGGATGAGAATGTCATAAAGCATGAGGCTAATTTTACAAGGTTATCAAGGCATGATGCCGATTATATACATAACCCAATTTGATAGATTTATCAATTATTTTCTGGTTTAAAACCATTTCTCCATCGGGCAATATTCTCACAATCCTTCTCATTATATGAAGATATTGTCTCATGTTCTATCAAGACATAAAAGGAATTCTCTAAGTCTTAAGAATTTAAAGCAAAGCAAGAGAAGAAGAGATCGGACGAACACTCTGGAAATGGAAAAAAGGGGAAATCGGGAAAAGTTGAATTTCCATCCTGTAGTTAATGTGGGATGAAAGACCCTAGTACTTTCCTGAATGGAATGAGATTATGTTACAAGTGTGGTGAAAAAGGCAACCAAGCTCGTGATTGCAAGGGAAATAAAGAGGCTTTCAGGGTTTAATGATACAATTATTGAGAAATGGGGCATTATGCAAATTAATGTTTTAAACACCACGGAAACTTACCTCAGAAAAGGCCAAGGAAGCAAGTCCAAGCATATTCGATCACTACTGCTGAGGTTGAAGCTCTGAATGACATGGTCGTAGGTAATTTAATGATTTAATCAAATTTAGGCAATGATATATTTGATTCTGGATAATCGCATTGTTTCATATCTTCCCATTTTTCTATGCAAATTATATATTTACAATTTGATTTAACAAGGGAGTTTTCTTTCAAAACTCCTAAGGGAAGTATCATTGCTATAATGTTTTCTGAATCAGTTCTCATTAGGGTATATAAAAGTTCTTTATCTTCTGATCTCATCGTCATACCCATGATTTATTTTGATATAATCTTTAGTATGGATTGGAATTCGGACCATGATGTGAAATTTTATTATAAGAAGAAGGAGGTTATAATTTTTCTTAATGATAAGGAGTACCTTATATTTAGAGCAGAAACGTCACCATCTTATTATCATCTAGATCCACCCCCAGTATCTCAACTAAATTCCATTATTGGGGAGGAAGATAGTGAAATTACTATGGGTGAGGAATGTAATGTTCAAATAGAGGACGTACCTATTATGCAAGAATATGTTAATGTGTTTCTGTAGGATTTACCTGGACATTGTACAAAACATGAAATTGAGTTTTCCATTGATTTAATTATTGGTTCAAGGCCCATATCGAAGACCCCTTATAGAACAACAACTGTGAAAGTAATTGAACTAAAGAAACAAATATAGGAATTGGGTAATAAAGGATATATTTTCTATAGTGTTTCCCCTTAGGGAGACCCTATTCTTTTTGTTAGGAATAAAGATGAATCTATGAGGTTGTGCATTGACTATACAGAGATCATTGCTATAACAATAAATAATACGTATCCCCTACCTCACATTGATGATTTATATGACCAACTTCATGGAGCTCAATATTTTTCAAAGATTAACCTTCAATATAGATATCATTAGTTGTTTGTGAAGAAGGAAGACATTTTGAAGACATTATTTTATACCAGGTATGGGCATTACAAGTTTACAGTAATGCCTTTTGGAATAACTAATGCACCATTTGTCTTCATGGATCTAATGAATAAAGTTTTCACGGAATATCTTGATGACTTTCTAGTGGTATTTATTGATGATATCTTGGTTTAATCCAAAAGCTACGAAGATCATCAAAATAAATTGTGCACTATTATAAATACTCTTAGAAGAAATGAATTATATGGGAAGTTTAGCAAGTGTGAATTCTGGAATTAGGAGATTTATTTTCTTGTCCATATTGTCTCTTCGGAAGGAATTTCTATTGATCCATCTGAGACAAGATCAATACAATAATGGCCATCACCGATGAGTATCTAAGGTACATAGTTTTATTGGTTTAGCAGGTTATTATCGGCGTTTCTTCCAGAATATTTGCCTAATTGGCTAAACAATTAACCAAGATCACCCATAAAGGGGTTATTTTTGTTTGGAAAAAAGAGTGTGAAGAATGTTTTGAAGAACTTAATAGAAGATTAGTAAATTCTCATATCTTGAATATACCATCGGGGAATGATGGGTTTGTTATTTATAATTATTCTTCTATGAAAGGACTTGGTTATGTCCTTATAAAAAATTATAGATTTATTGCCTATGCATCACAACAGCTAAAAATTCATGAACAAAAATATCCCACTCATGATCTCGAGTTAGCAGTCGTAATATTTTATTTGAAGATATAGAGTCACTATCTCTATGGTAAAAAATGTTAGATATATAATGATCACAAGTGTTTGAAGTATATTTTGTCACATAAATAACTCAACATGTGGAAAATACAATGGCATGAACTACCCATGGATTATGATTTCACTATACACTAACACCTGGGGACCGAAAATAAGGTTGTAGATGCTTTGAGTTGAATGTATCATGGAGTTTTGAACAAGATGAGAGTTGAAAGGGATCCAATGTTCATGTATCTAGTATAGTTGGATATGGGAATAATCATGGAAAGTGAAAAATTAATAATTTTTCAAATGGTTTCCAAACCATCTTTAATATAAAGGATAAAAAGTTCTCAAACGGATGATGAGGAGTTTCAAAAGAAAATTAATGTTTTGAATGATGGGAGATTGGTTGACTTCGTATATGAAGATGAGATTTTGAAATTTGGGAAGAGACATTGTGTTCCAGATATACCTGATCTAAAAAGGTAATTGTAGGATGATGCTCATAGCTCTAATTTTTATACACACCTTGGTAGCACTATGATGTATAGAGATTTGAAGGAACATTTTTGGTGGGACAACATGAAGAGGGATATTGCTAATTCTGTGTCTAGATGTATGGTTTTTCAATAGGTGAAGGCTCAAAGACAATATCCTATAAGAGTCTTGAAACCTCTTCCCATACTTGAGTGGAAATGGGATGATATTACGATGGACATTGTCATGGGGATACCATTTAATTTTAGAAGGAATGATGCAATATGGGTCATTTTCTGGTCGTCTTACCATGTCAAGACATTTAATTTATATAAGAGAAGACTTACCACTTGAACAAATTAGAGGACTATATATAAATTAAGTTTTCAAACTTCATCAAGTACCCCTATTGATTTTTTCTGATTGTGATCCCCATTTTATATCATGATTTTGGAAAATTCATCAAAAGGCCCTAGATACTAATCTTCCTTTGAGCACTATCTACCACTGTCAAACTGTTGGACAATCATAACAGACTATTTAAAACTAAGAAGATGTGTTGAGATCTTTTTCCCTTGAATTTCATGGTATGTTGGATCAATATTTACCACTGGTAGAATTTTCTAATAAAGATAGCTTCCATTCAAGTATTCATATGACAACATATGAAGAGTTATATAGAAAGATATGTTTCAAACAAACTTGTTGGGATGTTGTTGGGGAAAGAAAAATCATAGGCCTATATCTTGTCAAGGAAAAAATGAAAAAGGTGAATATTATCCAAACCCACATCAAAGAAGATCAAAGTAGGAAAAATAGATATGTTGATAACATAAGTAAGGATTTTAAATTTCAAGTAGGAGATCATGTTTTCTTGAAGGTATCTCCATGGAAGGGTGTTGTACTATTCAGAAAGAAGGGAAAATTAAATCCCATGTAGAACAGACCTTTCAAAATTCTAGAACAAATTGGAGTTGTAGCTTACCATTTTGCAATGGCTCCATGTCTCTCCTATGTTCATGATGTGTTCCACATATCACTATTGAGAAAATAAATGCTTGACCCAATGCATGTACTCACCTATGAAGAAATAGAACTGGAACCCAATCTATCTTATTATGAAGAGCCTGTCAAGATTCTTGAAACCAGAGAACAAAAGTTGAGAAACCGGAGGACACTTCTGGTAAAACATAAATGGAGAAACCATAAGATGGAAGAGGCAACGTTCGAACCCAAGGAAATTGTGATGAAGAACCACATGAATCTTGTTTTTCAGTAGTATTCTAGAAATTTGGAGGATGAGATTATTTGAAGGAGGGAATAATGTAACACCCAAAGATTCCATGGTATGTTTCTCTTGGAATAATATAATAGCTTGCACTATACACAACTTCGAGTACTAACAAACCACGAGCAATCAAACTAGCCGTTATGAATAGTAGTAACCACTTTTTAAAATTTTTTAAATTTATATTTCAAAATGAACTTTATTTTTGTATTCAGAATATCAAAATTAGCTTAGGGTGAATTTTTAGTATTTTTTTGAAAACATTCAATTTTTGTTGAATAGTGAAAAACACTTTGTTATTGTTTAAAACAGACATTTTATTTAAATAATTAGGTATTTTATTTAAATTTATTTTATGTCAAAATAGATACATAATACTTATATATATTCAATGTAATTCATTGGAGTCATTTTATAATAATATTAGATATATAAAATTTTATAGAACAATTTAACGTCTTTTACCCACCTTCTAGAAACATCTTCAAATTTGCAGAAAACGATATTTTACCGCTTTTGTGATTTAAATTTAAAAAAATACAAGAGACATGGTTGAAATCATTAACTAAAATATGGTTCAATAAGATGAAAATAATTTTCTGTGAATAGTAACTTTTGAATTTTATTTACCACTGTTAAAAGTAAATAGGGTAATTAAAATTAAAAAGGATTTTATAATTACCCTAACATATGTATTAATTCTATTTGATAAGTTTATTTCGACCCAAATCAACCGTAGGAATAAAATAAGATCTTATTTGATCCAAATGGATACAATTATAACATTAATTATTATTCTATTTAAAGAAGAGTTAAAAGTGTAAAATTCAAATTTTAATAACTAAAACATTTTTAATATAGGGTTATGCATGAGATAAATTCAAATATAAATATTCATTATAAAGGTAAATATATTTCATACATAATTGTATTTTATTTATAATTTTTAGACAATACATAATTAAATTTACTTATGACACAATGATGATGCAGTAATTACCTTATTACGGAAAGATAAACATAATTGATATTATAAATATCCAAATAAATGTAAATTGAGACTTTTGATGCATTACACTAATTTTATAGGTTAATATAAAATATTATGGTTAATTAAATAATTTTTTTTCGAACTGATAAAGTTTTTATGACTTAAAAAAAACAAAATAAAAAATAGTGTCAAATTGACATAAATGAGTTCTTAAAACTAATACTATATTTATAATTGATATAATATTCTTAAAAATCTATGGTTCGTCCAAAGGACTTATAAAATGTTAGATATATCAATTATTAACCACTTGGGGTTTTTTGGATTTTTATAGTATGTTTATTAATCATTTATTATAATAATACAAGAATACATGGTAAGAGTTAAACTATTTAACTAAGAGTTAAATAAAAAAGACAAGGTTAATATGGTGACATTAATCTATCTAAAACCTGTTGGTTTAGAGGTTTTTAACCCATCCCCAACTTATCCTCGAAATAAATCCTTTTAGATCCATTAGAAACCGGAAATGATTTTATAATAAAATTATATTTCAAGCTCTTCCAAAAATTACCCTCACCTCTCTTTTTAAAGGGTACTTCTTCTTATCTTAATTTTACACCTCCAAATCTATTTGGCTCAGCCACAATCTGCTCAAATATCCTCCCAAATATCATCAATTGAACATATATTCGTTTATTTGATCATAAATCCAAACTTAGTAGCCCTTTTTATCAAATCAAAAGGAAGCAGCATAAGTAGAGGTAATAATTTCATCACATATTTCAAAGATCTTTTCTTCTTACACTTTCTATTTATTTATTGTTTTTATACCAAAATAATAACTTCAGTAACTTATACATACTATGATGTTACTATAAAAATGGAAAACCATATTCATTATTCTATCCATCCTATGAATGACAAAGTTACCATACGTTCTTACGTACGGCATACCGTCTCCACATCGTGGTGTAGTTTTTTATTCAACACTTCATTGAATGGATGGGTATAATAATGAGTGTGATTGATGTTAATAATTAATATAACATGTTAATGATTCTGTATATATGATATAACATCCAATTACATACTATTTCACCATCAATAAAATGGTATTGTTGCTCTTGAGTACGTACAGATTACCTTCTCCACGAATGCGATGAGATTCATTCCCCACCATAACCATTCAAGAATAATTTTCATTGTATGAATAATTTTTTAAAGAACATAATATCACTCTGGATATTAATATAATATATCATATCCATTACAAACATGGATTATGTAGAAATACATAAAAAGGAAAACGAAATAGTTAACCCTCAAAACAATGATACTACTAAAATATTATTAACAATAAAATATTTGAAGATAATATCTGATATCACATTTATGTATGTGGTTATTTTATAATTTAATAAAAATTATTTAACTTTTATATAGGAGGTTAATGTAACCTCGACCAAGGAAAAGTAGAAGGTAAGGGTTAATTCTTCAAACTATTCATTATATGAGGTTGTTTATATGTGAGTATCTACTAGGAATTCTTTATCATCCATGTTTGTGTTTCATAAAAATATTTTTCGAAACATTTATACTATTAATTAGAATATGGTTTAAATTCATTTATACCCTGGTTTTACATTTTAAAAAAATTTAAAGGAATTCTTCCTTAATTTTCCAAACAATGTGCATTATGACCTTTTCAACAAATTAAGGTATGAATGTTTTTTGACTTATACGGAGGGTGTGGCTATTTTCTGTAGTTATAAAATCATTAAATATTCCCCTACAAGCTTATAATAATATTTTTTAAATAAATTTTTTCTTTTATAATTATGTGACTTTCAAATGATTTCAAAATAGAAAGATAAACTTCTCTCAAATAGTTTTGATTTCATCTTTGTCAACATCCTTTGATGGATTTTACACTTGTTTGAAGTTCATTTATTATAATAAAATCTTCCATATTGTGTTGATGGTTTTGTGATATGTTTGACCATGGATGTGTGATTTTATACCATTCATGGATTATGGTTAAATTATTAACATTTCATATTCCAGTTTTAATATGAATATTTATGTTATGTTTCAGCCTTTTCAGATGAGGAATGCATTGGACTTAGTAAGTGACAGGTGGATCCCGCAATAAATCCTCAATGAATCGGTAGATCTCATGAGACAAAATAGTTTCTTGGCACATGTCTTTGATAAAATATTATTTTTAGTCTTGGCACAGAGCCTCGAATATGTAGTTATGAAGTCTATCATTTTTCATTCCATCATTATGAAATTGGAAATTGATATTACATGTGATTATTCACCAAACAGAATATCCATGTGAATTAGTAAATAGAAATATTTTATTTATCTTTCCCATATTATGATGAAGTTTAAGTTTAAAAGGATTTTTTAGTCTTATAAATTTCCTTAAATGGTTATGCTTATTTATGAATGTTTTGGCTATATTGTTATCCTTACTGAGTATATGAGCTCACCCCTTTCTATGATTTATTTTTATTAGGATACGAAGAAGTATATTATGGCTGAAATACAGGGATAATTTAAGGGATATGATTTTGGTAAATTGATAAAATGTTGTTGTTGTTTTTCATTTTATAATGTATTGTAAAACATATGAATGTATCTAGTACTTGTAATGCTACTAAACTAATCGGTATTTCGGGATTTCATCCATTGTGATCATGCCAATGTTATGTAATAATGAACTAACTCTGTGTAACTAGGGTTAGGGAATTACAGGTCCCCTATTATTGGACCTTCCTTGTAGATTAGTCTCATATCCTAAGGGTAACAACCCTTCAATCATCTGATACGCAAATATAATCACATTGAAAACAATCATCAAAATATAGTCTATGTAACTCCATAGATTTCTTATTATATATGTCATCACAAACTTTTTTAATAAATTAATTCATAATTTCTAACAAAATAATCCATGGTTTATATACCAATGACTATGAGGCCCAGTTTATTTTAAATACTAGATTAATGGTACAAAATAGTATGATATAATTTGAAACATATTTATTTTTCTACAATGAGATCCTAAATCATTTAAAGATTCATAAAATATATAGGATGACATAGGTAATACAGAAACAAATTTTGTTTTGTCTATATATCCTTTTAATGGAATAAACATTACAGAGAAACATAACATTTGAGTTGGTGGTATAACATGATTAAAAAAAATAGAAAGTTCATGAGTAATAATGTCGGATGCTTATATATGAAACATGCTATCATATGATCATAGTGTCATAGAAAAAGTTAAAGACACATAAAACAAGACATAAACATCAGTCAAGGATAACCATTGGGACAACATAATATAGTGGACGTAGTCTGAAAATTGATTAGGCTCACTCCCTAATCATTCACATGACATTTATTGAGACTAAAACATTACCTAATGTATTGGAGGACTATATAATTACGATCCAATCCATCGAATTCATTTCACACAATAAATATTTTTCCCACACAAGGAAATCAATCATAAGAAATAAACATATGCAATACTCCTAAAAACAAAATAGATTGAATAACATTTCCTCATATCATAATCAAAACTCATTTTCAGTAAATGCATTTTAGAAACGGTCATAAGGCATGTAATAAAACATAATACAATGGAAGTGTAAGATATGTATATTTTCAAGAGACATGTTTACATAATTTAAATAATTAAATTACATTATATGTTTTTTACAATGATTAATAGAATTTATTTAGATTGATAAAATAGATTGTTGAAAAAATAAACATTAAACTTTTAAAACAACATTCGTAAAACTAAATAATAAAAAACCAATTTGGAAATAATATAATTTAAAAATATCCTTGTAAACATATTGTGTAATCTTCAATGATTTTTTTTCATGAATATTGTTAATTCCACATACTCTATATATGTTGAAAACATTCCATTCACACTTTGGTAATATTTCAAAAAGAAAAACATTCGAAGAATGAAATGAAAAATCCATTTATACCATTATTAAAAAATTAAAAAAGTGTAAAAATTTATTTAAACAATAAAATAATATTTTTAAATATTTTTTTAATCATTGTAATGAAAGCATGGACAAAGAATGGAAATATTTTTCAAACAAAGTGAAATATAATGGATTTTTCAATAAAAATAGTTAATCAATCAAATTATGTACCAATGAGTAAAAGATAGATATATTACATGAAATTTTCAAAAATATATAACTTAGAATAAAATTAAATTTGTTTAGTATACAATGATCAAATCATTTAATTTATTTTAAATTCAAGCAATAACAATATCAACTAAAAGGGGATTAAAGTAGAAACCCTTACTATATTGGTTACATTTGAATCATAGCCACCATGATTGAAGTAATTAAATTGAGATTTCCAAAAAACATAAGGGTGATGGTTTCCTGATAAAAAATTTAATGGTGTAGTATATGGACCATATAAAATAAATCAGGCTTATAAATGAAAATGTGTTTCAACAAAGTATTCTTTGAGTTATAAACCCTTAACTTGTGTCCATGAATTTTCATCTATGAATTTTATTCCATTTATAATACACGTATATAAATTATATATTTATTAATAAATTTATACATGTTTAATCCTTTATATAATATCCATTTACATTAATTATTTCAATGACAAGTTTAATTTTGTAATTTGTTTTTTCCATATTAGGTGTTTTGAGGACCATTTGTTCATAATTTCAAAATAGAATTGGTGTGTTGAACACAATATAATGTATCAATGTTAAATAAAATATAGGATTATAAAAAGCAATAATAATCATTTATATTCACCAATTATAATTTTATAACCAACATGTAATATTATTATAAAAAGTGAACTATGGTATAATCATGGAGATAGTAGACCATATGTACGCATGAGTAATGTATATGTTTTTCGATGATAATGATAGAAAGAAGGTATGTGCTATTTAAATTTCCCATGAAGATTGTAATATAAAAAATTACATAATATTTTATTAAATTCAATAACAAATACAATCATTCTACAGGGATTTTAAAAGATGATTTACATTTTTGGCGAGGCGTTATTCCTCCATACAAAAGAACAATGATATGATTTTTAAATTCATGGTAAGGTAAGAATACATATGATATGTAAAATTTCCTAAATTATTAATATTTCATGAATATTACATATAAAAATTTAATACATCATAATTATCATCCAATTGAGGCCGTGATGGAAAACTATTTATATCAGTTCGCGAAGTTGTCGTCCATCGTATACACGATCAATGACTACATTTCCAATTTAATGGAAGATGATTTGGATGAAAATTATACCATAAAAATATAATAATATAGGATATTTTGGGGTTATTATATATTATTGTTAATGCATATTATATGTTGGAAAATGAAATGGTAAATGGAAGGACCTCAGTGAAGTCGATTACCTTCGCTTAAAAGACCATCATTTGGATATCTTATTTGGGACCCTTATGATGGTATTTTGGGAAGTACAGAAGTTGTAAATTGAGAATAAGGGTGTTGGGGAGAGATCTCATATGGGCTTCGATGAAAAAAGGGATTGATTGTTTTATTAAATGAGGGTACGAGTGCCCTATTATAAGTGAGGATGAGTGGTATTTTTCAAAATAAGACAAACAATTCAGTATTTGGAATTCTCTCTCCACCCAAGTGCATAAAAATTAATTAATGATGTTTTTAGAAGACTTATGGTATATAATAAACTCTAAAAGTAAGAATAAATATGTTTTAAATTTGTGATACTCTTTACCTCTATGGTTAGTGTGGTCTAATATTTGATTTTTTTTATAATTACTATATATTTATAATATTTATTATTAAAAAAAATAATTTATCCTTATTAGAAAATAAAAATAATCAAAAATATAATTAATGAAATCATTTTTTAGAATTAATTTTACAAAATTGGAATAATTTAATTTAAAATAAATATTGTAAGTTCGATTAAAAGTAGCAATCCAAAAGGTAAAATTTTTATGGAAAATATTATCATACATTTGTGGTATGAATATAAATAATAATTATGTGATTTTAAATTTAAAATGATATGAATACATTATATAAATAAAATCTAAATCATTTCTCATTATTTGTTATTTTAATTTCTTAAAATGGGGGAATTTTTTGAAAGTTAATATTGTTTTTAGGGAAACGAATTTTAATCATGAAAATAATCTTATACTAAAATAAATTATAAATACGATTGAAATGAAATAAATATAAATATATATAAAAAAAGAATTATTTTTGATTTTCAAATGGAATTATATGAATAAAGAGACATTTAAATTTCAGAACTTGAAAAAAAAATGACAGTTTTGGAAAAAAATTAATTTTTTATTCTTCATTTAGAAACCATTATTTTCTAAAAAATGTTAAAAATTTTCCTTAATTAAATATGAATATTATTATTTTAAAAATTTATTTTAATTTTAGAAAATAAAATTTACATACAATCTAAAAATTAAATATATTATTTTCTCTTAATCAAAGAAAAATTATTTTTTTGGAAACAAAATTTTAGAGTAAAACATTTTTATTAAAGTCACATACTTATTTATTCACAACATACAAGTAAATTTATATTCAGTCGGTCCATTATATATATATTTATATTTCATAAATAATTTATTACTATTCACACAATCCAACTTAATGATTTGGTTATATAAATCCCATTTGAATAATAATATTTTAATATTATATTGTTGTACCTTTAAACATAGTGTTTCATATTGAATATTCTATACAACATGGTATAATTTTAATATAATTCCCAAAATTAATTCATTATCATCATAATATAAAATTATAAAGATCAACTTAAATCAGTCCATATCAAAATAAACTCACATTCCATTTACCATCAACATTCAAGGATTTTAAATTGTTTTCTCAAAAAATATTTCTTGTCAAATCACATGTCTGCCCTAAGGGTTAAATATTACTCAACATAACGAAATATTTTCCAAAATATTATTACTCACATACAAATCCAAAAAATCAAAAAATAATTTATCCTAAATTGTTTTTACAAATAGAATTTATATTTATATATCAAATAATTTGAGAAAAGAAAATATCATACAAACTGTTATATCATGATTTCCAATGGTAGGAATTGTAAAATTAACCCCCTTTAGTTGTGGGTCCATATCCCTCATCGTTTCTAGATGATATGGGATTTAACAAAACATGTGTTTCACCTTTTTTAAAAGAATTGATATAAATGTGATATTTATATTAACAGTTCACCAAGAAACTATAAAATTCCAAAGAAAATAATCTTAAAGAATAATTGTATTCATAAGATCACCCAATTTTTTCAAGCTTTCTGATTTTCTATACAAATCATCTTTTTCTACATGGTGAAATACATTTAAATGGATATAATTACCTCAAAATCAAACATATCCCAAAGATTTATTTCATTTTCCTTAATTTTGTGTCTTTCTATAAAATACAACCATACTAGTAAATAAAATATATTGTTCATTAGTACCATTCAATAATTTCTGGAGATTATTTAAATGAAAACTAATATGGAATAACACGTATATGTTTCATGATTTATGTAACAATAATACCATTAAAAAAACTCAAAAACATGATTATCGGGATCCAATGTCAGACCACTTAAATAATTCAATTTAAATTATGGACATAATATATGCCCTTAGGAAATAGTTTTTGGATTACAGAATTGACTCATATTAGTACAATGTTCCTTGGGTCCATGACATTGAAAAGTTAATGGTTCCTTTAGATGAATATTATATCCACAAAACCTATTAATTGGTCCCCTAATTTTTCCATATAAAATTAGATACTTTGTAGGTATATTTTCCACACATATAGAGTATTACTGATTCATTAAGGAACTCTATCAGGGGAATCTTACCACTTTATTAACATTTAGGAAATTTATTCATCATTTCTTTATCATATTTAAAATTAGAACTTTCATTATGTGATATCATTCTCTTCATTGATTTTTATTGGAAATTTATATATGATTCAATTGTTAATAAAAATTTGAGATAGCTCATTTAGCATGACAACAAGATTTCTAACTGCTATTCCCATTATGCTAGGAATCTCATAGGAATATTATTATATTTATCATCACGTTTTTTTCAAATTCATTATCCTATAATACATCATTAACTAAAAATAGAAAACAAGATGCCGATACATTAACATATAAAAGGGATGGTTATAAAACTAGATGGAATAAAATTTAAAGGATAGGTATATTCTAAATTATATGAATCTAGATTGAATTAAAATTTATCTATTGTAATTTTACATTGTTGGATTTTTAACATAAATATTAGTTCCAGTCCTTCAAATTGGATCATAAAATGTTTTTTAATTACAAATGAATATTGACATTGAGAGTTAAACTAGGGGTTTATCAAGGACCATTGTCATGAACTAGGTGATGATCGAGTCCTACATAACATGTTAATTTTGGAGTTATTTCTCCTGGGTACAAATATTTCCAAACTCATATCCACTTATAGTATATATACCTTAATATAATTCTTAAAACCCAATATCGCTATAATTAACAAAAATTATAGGATATTATTTTATACTCTGTATTATCCTTATACTTATACATAGGGTTCTCACAATATTATTCTACTCCTAATACCAACAAATAACTAAACCTTTCTCTGATATCAACTATAAAGAAATAATCCTGTTACACATATTAATACAAACATTTAATAAAAATGTAAATTAGTTACAACTTAATGAACATGAGGAGTACTGTATTTATAAGAGAAAGTTTATTAAAAATAAAAGAAATAACATATTAAAACATGTTTATTTATTTCTCAATAATGAGACCGCAAATAATTTATATCTCTTAAATCATCATGTGATATTCTCGGGAATGCATAGAAAAAAATTATTGATCTAAAAATCCCACTATGGGAATGAATAATAAAATAAAACATAATGTGCCAGTTAGAGGTATAACATTATATCAAAAAATGAAAAGCTTGTGAGTAATATAATGGGAGTATGACATATTAAACATGGAATAAAATTATCTTATAATCATAAGGAAAGTTAACGAAACATAAAACATGAAATTAATATAATTCAAGGCTGACTGTAGATATAAAATCACATGGTGGAAAGACTCCCATAATGTATTATCTTCGCTCACTAATCACACACATAATGTCTCATGAGACAAAAGCATTACCCAATGCATTGGATAGAAATATAATTTTTTTCCCACACATAAAATTCATTTCATGTATATGAATATGTGTGCCACATATGTAGAAAAATCATAAGTCATAAACTTAACTGTTGGGAAAGGAAATAAATTATTTTTCAAAATCATACCTCATATCATAATCAAAGGAGATTTCCCAAATAAGGAATATGAGAAATGATTATAAGGAATTAATTTTCTTATAAAGGGAATTAATAGTGGGAAATATATATATATATATATGAGACATATATAATTATATATAGAATTTTAAAGCTTACGATAACAGTAAGGGTTATTTTCATTATTTAATAGACACAATATTTTAAATATTAAAAACAGTCATGTGGAAAATAACTATCCCACTTAAATATTAATTTCATAAAAATACATTTTAGGAAAATATTGTGTGAAAATGTTTATTTAAAAATATCCTTTGAATATTATATATGTAGCTTTAATGAATATAAATTTCAAGAAATCAGGTTATTCTATACAAGGATTATAAGGTAAAAATAATTAGTTTCATACAATGGGACAAATTCAAAAATTACCTCTTTCAGAAAACTAAAAGAAGATTCATTTTCAAAAATAATTTGAAAAAACAAGCGAAAATTGACTTTAAAAAATTGATGAATAAAATTAAAAAAATTTCTATTTTTTTTAATGAAACCATATACTAGTAATGGAAATATTTTTTTTCCTAAGAGAGAAATAAATTTGATATTACATTAAAATACATTATACAATCATTTTAAATCAAAAAGTTATGAAAAAATACTATTACATAATAATTTATTTAATAAAAAGAGTATAATGAAATGATATTGGTTTCGTCAATAATGATAAATCAATTTCTTTCAGTGGAAATTTAAGCATCGATAACTTCGATTTAAATGATATTAAAGCATAAAGCGTTATAGTAACAGTAACTTTTTAATAGTAACCACCTTGAATTTTGTAAGTGAATTATAATTTTAAAAAATATCATGTATTTATGATTAAATATATATTATTTATATAGGAATTATATAAATCATATTAAATTAATTATGTTCATAAAAACATTTATCTCAAAGGAAGATGTTTTGAGACAAAAAACCTTCCCACGAGTCCAAGACTTATCTTATATGTATTTTATCTAATTTATAATAAAAATATATCAAATTATTATTTTTATTAACCATTTATATGTTTAATATCTTATAGTCAACCCATTTAATTAATTTATTTTAATAGTGTGCTGAATTATATAATTATTTATGTCTACGTCTGGTGTTTTGAGCACATTCAATCCATAAATTGAAAATGGAATGAGTGTGTTGGATCGGGTAAACAGATTTATTATTTAATCAGATCCATTATTAAAATAATGAAATAATTATAATTTTCATACATATTTTATACTTTAAAAAACATCTTTTCAACATGGTCATTAAAAATGAGATATGATTCAATCATAGGGATGAAAGTCAACACATAAGAATGAGTAACATTTATAATTATTAACGGTCTTGATGGAAAAAAGTTTAGTGTTATTTTATCTTACTATAATGATAATAATATTATAATTGTTATATTATTTATTTCTATATGTTTTTATATACCTCCCATGTGATGTGTTATAAAAAAATTCACATTTCTTTATGAGGTGGTAATCCATCGTACACAAAGCGGATGTTACCATTTTTCAATGGATGTTAAGGTAAGAAGGTAAATGATTTGTTAGATTTTCCGAATTACTAATCCTTAATTCATATTATATATATAAATTAAAACCATCATAATGAATTGACATATGAGGTGATGAAAGAAAACAATTTATTTCATTTCATGAGGTGGTAATCCTCCATACACATGATCAACAATTTTGTTTCCCATTTCAAGGAAGGTGAAACAAATTACAATAATCAAATGGAAATAATAAAATATCAATAATTAATAGATACTAGTGAAATTATATTTTAATTTTAGGACATATTTTAATGTGTATAGGGACATGCAAAATAGAAGGATCTTTGTGAAGATGATTAACTTTGTTTAGTAGAACCTCCTCTAGATCTCGTTGAAAGTACTATAAGGATAGTCATTTGGTGAGAAAAAATGATGTAAAATGATTATATTGATTTTGGGGAGATATTTTTGTTCGTGTGTTATGAGAAATTTTTTTAGAGGTGTGATTATGTGAGATGATAACGTTCCCTTTCATAATTGGTGAAGAGTTTTATCTTTTAAAATACGAAAAACTAGTCCATAATGTTTAACCACTGAAAAATTATGTTCATCTAAAAGATAAAAATAGATTTTTTAGGAGATATATGTCTGGGACACACCAATAGAACTGCAAACAAATTGGTTTTAATATTTTTTTAACTCATTACATATATGGTTAGTCGGTTTTATTATTTTCATTTATTTACCGTGGTAACTTTTTTAAAAAAATTTAAAATTCATTATGACCAAAAAATTTACAATTCATTATGACCAAAAAATTTCGTGGTCCTTATTATATAATAAAAATTATTCTGATTTCAAATATTGAATTAATTTGACCAAATTTATTTAATTGAGCTTGAAGAATAAATTTTAAAATAAAACCCTCTAGTGAAACAAAATGTGGTTTTTCAGAGATAAAATTTTCAAGGAAACATGATCTTATATTAATTATATAAATTGTAAAAACAATTATAAGAATTTAAATTAATATATATATATATATATATTTAATCAAATTAATTTATTTAAATAATTCCTTGTTATGTTTTATTTTAATTATCTAATCGGTTGAACATTATGCACATTATAATACTTTTAAGTAAAATGTGTTCCATGGAGTAATAAAAAACTTATAATAAAACCCAATATAATTACCATTGAAATTTTACGAATTTTACTTTATAAATTTAAATAATACTTATTTAAAATTGAAATAAATTTAAATTAATAACTATAATTTTAAATTAAATATTTTATTTATTGAATGACAGTTTCAAAAATATTGATATTTTTCCCACTCACTATGAAATAATTAATTTTATAGAAAATAAGAAAATCTATTTATTAGATAATATTGATATTATAATTTCAAAAATGATGTTAATTTTATAATATAACATTTTTAAGAGTCAAAAAATAAATTATAATATTTTATGAAAAAATGAATAAAAATAAAATTTTACGAGAGCATTTCTTTTTTTAAAATAAAATATCATTATTCAATTTAAGTTATTGTTTAGTTAGAAGTCATAAATAAAATTATATAGAGTAAAAAATTTATATATATAACATGAATTAGTTAATACTATTCTTACAATCCCATTAATGTCTAGGTCTTATCATTCACTTTAAAAATAATAATATTTTAATATTATATCACAATTAATTTTATCTATGTGTTGTTTGATGAATATATTACCTTGTACAATGTTGTTTTAAAATATAGGGGTGTTAAAACCCTTGCTAGTATCATATAATATTATTTAATTACATTATTATTTATTCATTTTTTTATATTTATTTTTAAATATATCCTTGTTTCCTTTATATTATATACTTTTACATCATACCAGGGTTAAAAATAAAGAGTTCTAATTCTTTATTCATCATTAGTTGACCTTAGAATACATGAAATGTAAGGTCTTACAAGAATTATTTGGACAAAATCATGTCTTTTCAATGTGACTTTAAACTATTTAGAGTTGGAAAATTCACATGACCACAATTATAGACTTCCTGCTTTCATATAAGGACCTTATAAGATTTGTTTTGATTTTAATTCTCTTAATGATACATTCCTCTTAATGTCCCATTTAATCATAATCATGGTATATACCCACCAAAATTTTATGACAGTCCAATTATAACTATTTATCCCATACACCACTTATTTTAGTCTGAGTTCATAAATCTACATAAATCATTTATGGATATTAGTAATTAGACCATCAAAATGTAGAAGACACCTATGAATTTTAATGTTCTGGTGCCTCCATACATGAACTTTCCAAGAATAAGAATCTTCACCATAAGGGTAAGGACCCTATGAACCAATATACCTTCAATAGAAATTATGTGGAAATCATCACCCATATATGGTTGATTTTCATATTCATAATGTCCATACCAATATATATTCCCTCAATTTGAAAACTTAGGTTTATTACTTATATGTCTTTGTTATTTATCAAGAGGTGCAAGGTCATTCTCAACCTATTGGAACATGGTTAGAAAATCCCATAGGAAAAAAAATCTGTAATCCATACATGTTTACTATTAATTATGTATACTACTTTTAGAATTAATGTAGTAATATTTGGATATCCATAAATGACATTAACACCGTATGATATTGTCATTTTTTTCAAATTAATTAAATATTTGAAAAGTTTTACAATTCATGAAATGCCAAAAATAGTATACGTTATGCACAAAATTATTTTTAAACGAACTGTGACATACCATTAAAATTTTATTATTAAATATGACAGTTATCACCTAGTGATTGTAAAGGAGGGTATAACTAGGAATAAAAAAATTATGGTTTACATTATTATATAAAATTAGTTCTTTGGGGACCTATTAATTAAACGTTAAAATACATAATTTTCAAGGATAAAGGAAATATTTTTCTTAACACTATTTATATGAAAACAAACACCATTTACATCAATAATTTTTGAAAATAATATATCAAGAATAAATTTAATAAAATTATTGAATTATATATTCAATAAAATATTGGAAATTTTTCTTCTATGTTTTGAAGATAAAAAATTTAATAAATAAAAATTTACACATATAAAATTTTACCTTCCAAAAAAGTGGTTTTTGGAACACATTTTAGATTAATTTTATAACCAATATTTGAATATTTAGAAAAGTTATTTTGAAAAATAAAATTTTTCTATATAAATAAAAATTAAAAATTATATTATGGAAATTAAGGATTTTTTTTTGAAGAATAATTTTCTATAAATAGTGAAAAGTATTGAATTTAATTAAAAAAACCATTACATTTTTATAATTTATAAAGTTTATTATATTTTATACTGAGTTTAATATGAAAATTATCCAATTATATATCTAGTAATCTTATTCTTTCCTCTTTACATATTAAATATTGAAATTTTAATCAAAAACAATATAAACTTAGGAAAATGTTCTCTCTGAAAACCTGCTTTATCTTCTCATTAGTACGATGAATTTAAAATTGAATTTTTACACTAATTTGAATTAAATTTGTAAAAATGAATTTATTATTTAGAATATGAATAATTTATATAATCTTGTAATTAAAATAATTTTTTTATTAAATTTATAATGAACATTATAAAAACTAATTAATGTGGTTAAGGTAAGAAAGTGTTTATCGTCGGGGGGTTGGGTAAACAAAAATTATAGGAATTAAAATGAAATAAAAAATTTCTAAAAACAATTGGATGGAAACACGTAGATCTTATCATGTCTATCGATTGTGAATACTCCATTTTGACCCTTTTAGAATGAAAAAAACGTTGGTACACTTTTTTGTTTTCAAAAGTTTTATGTGTGCAACACAAATCACATATAAATGGCCACCGTATATTTTCTATTATTCACAAAATAATAACATTTTGGATGTGACAATCCTCACTCTGATCACTTTCTAACACCCCTCTTATCGTTAAAAATGCCTTATTTTTTTTCATAAATACACCCTATAATATAATTTGTTGTAAACCAAAGTATTTGGTGATAAGAAGAAAAACCATTATTCAAAGAGTTTTTGTAATTTTATTACTTAATATGCCACCTTAAATTATTATTATACACTGATTATATAATAACATCAGTATCTGACATTTATTGAGATGTTTTTATATAAAGGAAATGACTTCCAACTATCTTCCCTTCCATCAAATGGCTTATAAAATCATCATTTGTTTGTATGAAGGACTACTGACTTACGAACCAATTCCATTCATTTTTTTATTACCTTCTATAATGGGTGGGTAAGATGATGGATCTAATGTGTATATTGTTTATTTATAACAAAATTTTACCCCTTGGAATCATTATATCATGTATAAATTTTTTATATTTTATTTTTTAGGTAAAATGACAATGTCATTCGTGCATATAACCACTACTGCAAAATATTATTTTTACATTAATTTTACTAAATACTACTACTCCGAGATTCTATTATTGGTAAAATTGTATATATATTTCATTCATATTTTATTAAAAACGAACCATATAAATATATTTTGGTGGATTTTTATAAAAAAATATTTTTTATCGACATTGAAAATCATTTACAATGTCCTGTTTTTAAAAACCCGAAAGAGAAAACACATTTTCATGATGGTTATTTATTAAATTCCATGATAATTCAATCATAAAATATGTTCACATCTGTTATAAAATAATAATTGTTAAAAAGTTTTTTCAATGTTTATTTATAAACAACAAACATAGTAACTATTATTTCCCATTTTTCATGTCCGTTATTACATCACAGACTTGAATATAACTTTTTAAAAAAATTCTATTATGTAATACCCTGCAAAAAACATAGAAGAAGAAAAGTATTAAAAAAATACTAAATTAGAAAAAACATTAGCCTCAGAAAAAGAATAGCAACAAAATCATTTTCAATTTGAATTTAGATGTCTAAAATATATATTAAAATTAAACTATATCCAAACAAGACCTAATAAATGATTAACCCATTAAATTTTTATGTTTCTTAGATCTTATATAGTATATTGTTTATGCTGATAAAAAAAGATACAAATTAAAAACGATGCATTTAATATATATCATGAATAAAAAGAATAAATAATTAAAGGAATGGTTTATAAAAAAAATATTTTCTTCTAGAACTTTGTAACTATCCCTATTAAATTTATCTCAAACATAAATCTTAAACCACAGTTTCCAAATTCTTCCATGCCATCTTGTTTATGAAATTTATATTTAAAATAATATTTATGTACAAAAATATATTTTAATTACTACAAAAAAATAGAAATTATAAATGAAAATTCAACAATGATTTTATATATAAGATCTTGGTTAAATTCATTATTATGGCCTCTTTAAATAAATTTCATGAATTTTTAAAAAATATAATTAATAGATAAATTTAAATGTTATTTAATAATTACATTTACAGAAATATTTAAACTTAAATGTTCAATATAGTCATAAAATTTTCATTCACTTCAACATGGATAGAGAATATCCATTAATGGTTCTTCTCCCATGGACAAAATACACCCCACATCTAATGGAAACTGATATATAATAATTATTATAATGATTTTTTATTCTATTAAAATCTATATAACACATTACGAGAGATTTTTTTCACACTCTTAAGAATAATGAAGCTTTTAACAATAAATTGTTTCATTCTTTTGTTTCCTTTCAGAAACATAATCCTTTCAGAATTAATCATTATCCTCTATATAGGTGAAAAAAAATTCTAGTCCAAAAATTCATATTCTTTTTTCCAGTCATATTACATACAAATTTGATAATGATTTTTCATAAAAAGTAATAATTATAAATATTCAATAAATTTAAATAATTTAATGATTAATGTTAATCGATTTATACGTGGAAAAATTGCAAAATTTTGATTTCTGTATCATATATAGTTACAAGACCCTTTAGACAATTCATAAAAAGAGTCACTATCACGCATAACCACGAATTTCATCCCCCATTAGAATCTCCCAAATGTCTAATAAAAATTTGAATATGTTGATAATCTATCAATAATAGTAGAATTTGTATCTAATGTCATAAAAGTTTTTATTTGTTTTTGTCTACAAAATAATTCAAAACCATTAATGTATTACAATAAAAAATAGGTAAAGGTGTAGGAGTGTGATAAATAGGAGGAGTGGGATCAATAGGTAAATGTGCAATATTAGGATCAACGGTATAAAACTATATTTCCATTTCTGTAAAAATGAATATACCGATGCTCTGATATAGATATCCATAATCTCATTAATATACTAAAAGTTATCTTCTAATGAAATTTTTAAATCATCCTCTTATGAAGATTTTGAAGATAGAAATAATTTTTTTACACATACACCTATCGAGTAACCTCATACACAACCCAATGTTAATGCTTACCCAATGCTATAGATAAAATATCCTTCTAGCCCTTACCTACGAATCCCCCTTAGGTGATATGGTCCTAAATATATACCTACATATAATATTTGAAAAAAATTAATTATTAATCACACTATTTAATTTTATATATTTAACCGAATTGAATAAATAATAATCACCTCTTATAATCTTTTCAGCTAAAAACCTCAAATCTTCCCTATGTTTTTTTATATATCTCATCTGTGTCCTCTTCCATTTATCATTCCTTGTTTGGAGAAGGGATATTCAACCTATGTGAAGATTTATATCTCAACTCATTGTTTTTGAAAATATACATCTTTCAATTGAGCGTACAATAATGTATACCCTACCCGAGATAAATTATTTGGCTATGAATCTCTAGATACTTTCTCTGAATATGATCTTCTCATAAAATATATATTAATAATAAAAGAATATTTAATATGATAAATAATATAAAAAATATATAATAATTAATATTTCATTTACAGAAAATTCTTAATCTCATCATCTTTCAAAAAATTGTTTCCATGTATCTTCATTGATAAATAGTTATATATCACAATGATTTTGTTGCGATCATTGTAAAAAAATGAAATCTGATATGAGGGTTGATTCAAAAAACCTTGGAATACAAGAATCAAAACATAAACATTTCCTCCTGACTATTCATGTATCAGGTATATCAAATTTCATCTGATTATAAGTTAGAGAACATATATTAGTATAACAATTTATATAAAAGTATAACTAAAACAAATAGTCATACTATTATTATCTCCCATAATTGAGATATTATAACTTAGTCAAAATATCTTTATCCATTAATCAAGATACTAATTTTTCAATTATAGAAACTTATAATAAAACTATTGACTTGTTTTGTATTTGAACCTCCTAGAATATAATTAATAACCAAGTCAATTGGTATCCTCTCGTTGTAGCTATGTGAAATAGATAATTTTGGTAATTTTTTTCTACTATATTTACCTACCCATTAACATTTTTTCCCTTTGAAAAAATATTCATATTTTATAGAGGGATGAGGAGGTTCATCAATAAGATTATGTCTACATTACTCCATATAGGTATGTTTACGTTCATCCCTAGAAGTTTGTAGTGGATTAGATGTATGATCTATCATTATCCATTAAATCTAAGAAACAAACAATTATTATATATATATATAAATCTAAACATTACATATATTTTACACCCAAAACAATATAATTTGAATATATTAAAAATGATCCAACAAAATTTAAACTATGTTGACCAAATATTTATTCATATTTGTTAAATTAGTTATGTAAAATGATAAAAACATTAATTAGAGATGAAATGAAATAATATAATGAATAAATTCCAAAAAATTGTGTGCGAAAATTAAAACTTCTCGAATATATTGAATAATTGTTTACAGAATAAATAATATTACTTGAATTTACTCATTATTTTTTTTATTATTATATACCATATTATGTTGGAAATATTTGTTTTTCAAAAAATTAACCTAATAAATATGTTACATAAGGGTAACCAAGATAAAAAATATTGAACAAAATTTATATAATTTTTTTTAAATTATTAGTTAAAAATGAGTTTAAATAAAGTAAATAAGAATAATATGTCTAACATTATATGAAATTTAAAAAAATTAATAACGAAATAAACATATCTTAATAGTAATATTGGGTATGTACTATAAGATTTTTCTCCAAAATTATTTCATCATGATCATTCCATATTTTACAAGCCAGGTCTTAAATCTTAACATTACTATTATATATTATTCTTTTCATGGTTTTATTGATCCCATATAAATTATAAGCATAATAAAGTTTTTGCTTACCAACTAACTATTTCATTCCATGTAAAAAATGTGCCACTGTAGATGAGATTGATCAAGAACAAAAAATTTTTTTTCATTTTATTCTATGATAAAAGGATTAGTTTTATATTCTTGTCTATAAATTAACTAGTCTTCATTAAAACCCATCAATTATGTCATTGCTGTTACTAATAACCCATTTGTAGTTAAACACTAAATAATATATTTACTGTAATCAACCAAAAAAATCATTAAATGACTCCATAACGTTCACTTGTTGCAGATATTGGGTTTCAGTCTTTTTTACTTAAAAATTGAATATCTTCTACGAAAAATAGAAGACTACTATTTGGAACTGCGCTTCTATTGTCCTGGTCCTTTATAAAAAATTTAAAGCCATTATTTTCATAATTGGTCCATGTTATGAATTTTAAACATCTAAATCCTAATAAACATATCAGTATTTCTGAGTCATCTGATATGTCATGAACGACCTCTTTAAATAAAGGAAAAAATTTCTATTATGCTCATTCAGTATTTCTGAGTCATCTGTATTAATGTACATTCTTTATATTTTAAAAAATAAAATAAAAATTCCTTTCAAACCACAAATCAACATTCCCCCATAATTGACTTGATCATGTTGATATTTAAGAAAACCGATGTGCTACCCTATAGAGAGGTAGATTGTACAAAACTATACAAATTCCATATGAATACACTTCTTTACAATTGAGGCTTCAGGTCGACATTGATTCTTAACATACACCTTAAGTATCACCGCATTCCTACCAAAATGATACAACCAATATAGATATATAGGTCTACAAGGACATTTTTTCACAAGAAATGAAACATTAAATGAACTATGATATCAAAAAAAATAGAGATAAATAATTATCCAATCGAAAATTTTAGAATCTAATTCATTCAAAAAATATTTCAATTTATTCAAATTAATCACCTAAATTAAAATTGTGATGAAAAAATAACAAAAATTCATGATAGGCATTCTGACCTGAATGGTAAATATTCAATGTAATGCTACTGGTAGAGGCTACTGCATAATGATGTGAAAACAAGGTATTTCATTCTGACCTTTATTAAATATCGTAAATATTTTTATTATTTTTTAAGAGTATCCTTGTGGAATTAGGATATCTTAATGATACATTTAGAAGATAATTTTCTCCATATTTGATTATGTTTGACAATTTGGGGATAGAATTTTATCCTTCCATCAAAAGTGGGAGATAACTCCATACATATTCAAATTTAGAGTGTATATATTCTTTCTTTAAACAAATGATAATTCATTCTATTAATAAATATTAGTTTTTAATTTAGGATTTCATGAATATTTTTATCCACATGTAAGAACATATTATTATGTTTTCCCTTAGGGTATTTTTAATATGGTACTCAAATAATATATACTATTTCTTCCAAATATTTCTATCAATAACAAAAGACAAATTTCTTTCTGAATGTGACAATAAATTTTCCCCCATCTCAATATACTGACCAGTGGAAAATGATTTTGGAAACCCTGACATAAATTTATATTCCTTCATATATAGAACACAATCATTCCAGAATTGATGTATTATCCTGCACCCCAACCCCACCAGAGATAATATTTTATTTGTTTTGTAATGTGAATCTTGAAGATCATTGTATTTAGGAAGAATTTATTTTAAAAAATTTAGAAACATTATAAAATTATTGTTCCCCATCCATTTTTCACATTCATGATAATAAATCTTAACAGCACCGATAAAACTGTAAATTCTGTACAACTGAAATATGATGGATTTTCAGCATCACAATATAGACTATCAATTCCCAGTTCATCATCAATTGAATATTAATTAATTTCAGTAATCATTTGTTCTATTTTATTAGACATATCGTCTTTTGATGTATTATCATCAATAAATATGAAAAAATACATGGGTTTACCATAAGAAATCAGAAGGCCTATAATTCAGATAAATCCCATGAAAAATAAAATGATCATTAACCTCACTACTTTTCAACTTCATCTTATTTTAATCATACAGACATGGATTGATAAACATGTCATTATTTAGAACAGCTTTCTTTTGAAATTTCTAAAAAAAATTGACATAGCCATCTTATTTATCATTTAATTGAAGAGGAGAAACCCAAATTGGAACAATTATTATTTCTAAAAAATTATGAAAATTTGAAAAACATGGGGAAATTTCATATATAATTCTATGATGAACAATAAAAATATTCTAATTTTATTACCAAAAAATTAAATACAAAAAGTTTGATAAAAAAATATCACTTTGAAATTATTTAATTATCATTGTTTATTTAAATAATAAACACACTTCATTAATATAGATTAATCACATATATACATATATATTAAATATTTATAATCTATTATACATTGAAAATTCTCATGATAATGAAAAAAATATCCTAGATAAAAATTAATCAATAAATTAAAATTAATTGAAATTGAAATTCATTAAATAGTCATATAATAATACGTCAAAATAAATATACATCAATTAAAAAATTTCTCATATTCATGAATAATTGTGATGAAAAATAAAAAAAATATGGAAAAAATAATATCATAGTTAGGAATGATTCAACCAAACAAAATTAAACTGGTATTCAAAAATTAAAATCTGCATGGAAAATTGAAAACATAATCACGAACCAAAAAAATATACCAAAAAGGGCATGAATAAGGATTTAATGATAATAGATCTATAGTGTTGATAACTCAAATGGTAGAAACTAATGATTCTTTAGGGTGGATGATGGTGGTTATGGAATATAAACGAGATTCGAGTCCAATGCAGAAAAAAATAACATGGATAAATAGTAATTAGTATAGTCTTTTTCGCCTAGATTTATTTCTTGTTTGAAGGATATGGTTGTTTACCCTTTTTCTAATAACCTAGGTGAAGTGGAGACTTCCTCCTTATATTGAAAGGAGTGTTCTCTTGATCTTCAATTACATTTGGATGTATTTTCACTTTTTTATAATAGAGATGTTTCTTGTTTACTAATTAAATCACAAAATGTGAGATTTGTTTCCCATTTTAAGATGGCAATTTGTTCTCGTTCCAATCTCATAACTCTTTATTTTCAATGATTCCTGTTTTTACATAAAATTACAGGGGTTTTGGTGACCATATTAAGTTATATTTTATTTCTTCTGAAGTGTCCAATCATAAGATTGCTTTGAAGGGTATTCTTGATCACAAAAAACCCCAAGACAGAATTGGTTATTTTTCAAG
The DNA here is from genome assembly GCA_963277665.1 of Viscum album. NCBI lineage: Eukaryota > Viridiplantae > Streptophyta > Magnoliopsida > Santalales > Viscaceae > Viscum > Viscum album. The sequence continues at coordinate 1,368,520,608 of OY728163.1, read as the reverse complement.
AAGGATCAATATGAATGGATTAAATGATACGAACCAGGTTAATCATCATATTTGGATATTTTGGAAGAAAATACTTACGGTTTATCTTATTCTTTCAAATTATCAATTCATTACTATTAGATAATCTCAAGATGTTCAATCTTTTTTTTATCTATTTCATTTCTGGGAGTTTTGATCCTCAACATAAGCATCTACTATGGAATAATATAAATTATTTTTATCCCGGTAATGTTCCATGGTTTTTTATTGGTGATTTTAATATCGTAGCTGGACCAGCAAAGAAGAAGTGTAGAGGTCCTTTTCCTTGATTAGAAAGAAATGATTTTAAGATTTTTATGAGAGGAAATGGATTGTTGGATCATTGTTATCATGGAGATAAATTTACGTGGTGTAATAATCAAAAGGTTCAAAATATATCTTAGAGTGATTTGGATAGATGTTTTTATAACACACATGTTATATCCATGTATTCTAATACTAATGTAGAGTATTTGATGCGAGGTGTTTTAGATCATCTCTATTACTGATTTCTATTTCTTTGGGAAATAATAATTTTGAGAAATTTAGATATTCATGTCCTTCGAATAAAAATATGTCTTTTAATGACATGGTGAAATTATCATGGGAATAAAATGTTCAGAGAAATTCATGGAATATTATTCATATTAAACTCAGGCATCTCAAGGAATAATTAATGTTATGGTCAATGAATTTCATTCTTCCAGTGAAAATTCTACATGATGTCATGCAAAGAGGTTGAGCTTCTTGAACATCATCTAAAAGAGGAATGGGATGATAAATTGTTTTAGTATCTTTCCAATAACAAAGATTAATTAGCATATTTTATTCTTAAATAGAAGAAAATATCTAAGGATAAATCAAGGATAAAATGGTTACAAGAGGGAGATTAAAATACATGGTATTCTCAAGCTTGTATCAAAGAAAGGAATAGGTTTATTAAACATAATATTTTACCTGAAAATGGTTCTTTTTATGATATAGAGACTTTTTTGGAAATATGAATTTCCAAAATTAATGACCTTCTTGATGGCCCCAATGGTAACATGCAAAATGGTTATCCTAGTGTTTCTACAAACCTTTTTGATTTTATATCGCTTTGTTTTTTAGATAGTGTTAATGATGATAAGGGCTCCCTTACTCAAGAAATAGATGTTTTTTATGCTATGATGCGTCTCAATTTGGATAGTTTTGATGGACATGATTTCATTCCTTTTTCTTTTTATAGATTCTAACGGTAGATTATTAAGGATCACCATATTTCTACAATTCAATATTTTTTTATGGGTGGGTAGTTTTCACAAGCTACTAGTGCCACCATGGAAGTTATAATTCCTTATAACAGAAATCCTACTTATATCCTCCATTATCTCCCTATAATAATAAGAAATGTGCCTTATAGTATTCAAGCTAGTCTTATTATAGCTAGGGTTTCTATCCATTTACCCATGTGGATATCACTTGAACATCATTGTTTTGTGAAAGCTCGAACAATCCAGGGATCCATAGCTTTAACACAAGAAATATTTAGGAATGTTAACATTAAAACTCGAGGTTCTAGTGTGGCTATTAAACTTGATATGAATAAATCATATGATCACGTGGAATGGGGACTTATCAATAATGTTTTGATAGGTATGGGGTTTTCTTCGTGGAACGTTGATCTTCTTTTTTTTCTATTTTTGTTCTGCTTGTTTGGCAATTTATTTTATGGGTAAAACATATGGTTTCATAAAATCTACCTGAGGCCTTCATCAGGGGATAAATTTCTCCATGTATTTTTGTTATAATTTAGAATGTTCACAGTGGATAGATTCATAGGGGTCTGAATCATGGTGTTATTCTTCCCTATTAGCGTTTAATAACTTCCCATTCGGTGTCTCATCTCATGTTTGCTGATGATACTATTATTTTCATGAATGCTTCATATAGTTCATTGAGTGTTTCGAATATGATCTTAGAGTATTATTTCTATTGGAGTTATGATATCATTAATAATAGAAAGATCTATTTTTATACATCCAAAACCTATACCTTGAGACGTGGGTCTACTGTGGTTAATTTTTTGAACATACAGAATGGTGAATTTCTTTTGGATTATCTGGGGGAACCACTATCTTACAAGGGGCTTTGAATTTCACATTTTGACTCTCTGATCAGCATATTTATGACCCATATTGTTCAATGTGAAAACATTTTTCTATCATTCATGGGAAGAATTACCTTGATTAAAAATGTTCTTATTTCTTCTCTAATTCATGCACTATATTCTGTTAAGATTCCTAATGGTTTGATAAAGAATTTTGATAGAATTCTTGTGACTTTTTTATGAGATCCTAAATCCAAAGTAACGAGAAATTGGGTATCATGGGATAAAATGGATCTTCCTTCGAATGAAGGGGGTTTGATATTCGATTACTTAATGATACTCTTAGGTGTAAACATGTAAAATTATCATGGGATGTTTTGGAATGTCAAATGGTATTGGGCAAAACTATGCATGGAAATTAAGTGTTGATAGAATTTTTCTAGACGACCATGGGTCTCATTTCTAGAATGATATTGGTTCCTGTATGAATATGATTAAGACTCACTATAGATGGATGGTTGGGAAGGGTGAAATTTTTGGCACCTCAACTTGGGTGGTGAATTAATTGGATATCTGATCTATCCTATTTAAAACATACCCTTCATAGAATCATGTTAAAACAATGCTTTTATTAGTTCAGTTTTGGACATCAAACAACAAAACCTTTTCAATATTATTATTTTATCATCTAAATATGATAAGTGTGTTTTCACTTTTTCTTAATCTAGAAATTTATCAATGAGAGATTATTGTAGGATCATCAATGTTTTGAATCCTGTAATTCCATGGAATAGTATCCTTTGGTTTAATTTTATTCCCTTCAAATATAATTTTCTATTGTGTAGGATTAGGAATGATGTTTTGTCTACTGATGAAAATGTTACAAGATATGGGATATCCATTGTTTCAAGATGTGTTTTTTGTATGATTCATAGATTAGAAATTTGAATTCAACTTTTCATTTATAGTGATTGGGATTTTTATGTTTGGAGTTTTATTGGTGAGTTCACGTCCTTTCCATCTATAGATATGGGTAATCTATCTTATATTGATCTTTGGTTTCATTGTTAGGTATGGGGAGTATTGAAAGATATGATTGTGTTGTGATTCTACTGGAAGGTCGTTGGTGATTATTGCAGGCCAGGAACATGTATCTTTATGAAAAAAATTGGTTCAAATAGATGCATAATTATTTACAGAATTATTAAAATCGGTTTTTTGTTTTCATTAGGGCTTTAGGTAAATAGAGGGAGGCTCCTTTTTTTGAAGAATCATGCTTGTACTCGGATGGCTAGAACTACGCCTCTTCTTGGTGGAAATTATGTATGTTCTCATCCTCATTCAAAGGGTCTAATGCTTAATAGGGAAAGTTCTTCTATTTCAGGGTGATGTCCTGATATATGTATTGTTCGAGATAGTTGTTGGCCTACTGTATTGGCCTTTTTCTATCAGGCTGGAGCTGGGTGACTATTTATATGTTGAGGATATGGCCATGTTATTGGGTCTTTCCATTTTCAATCAGAAGAAGTTGGATATTTCCATTGATGAAAGGGACTTATTACTCTTATATAATTCTATTCATGATTATGGTACAACTCCTTGGTATATTTCTTATATTTTGAGAATGTGAAAAAACTTTTTAAATGACTACATCATTGTTTCACAGATCTGTAGGGAGGGACACAAGTCTGCGGAATATCTTTCATTGATTGATATTCTTGGTAAAAAAATTGTTTTTCTCATGATTTGTATAGATCGAAATCGGAAGGGGTTTACATTATTAGAGAATATTCCCTTGGTCTTCAATAATTTAGTCCCCCTTTATTCTTTTCATATCTTTTGTCCTGTTTGTTCCAGCCTTTTATTCTTGTACTCATTGTTTTTATTGAATAAATAAAATATATGAGTTGTGTGTAAATTAAAATTATATACTATAAGATTTTTTTAAATAAGCATATTTTGAAACCTTAAAAATTAATAAAAATACCTTAAAAAAGTGAATAATAAGAAAATGAAATATATATAGTGAAGATATAAAAATACCTTAAAAAAGTGGTGTTGATGATCCCAAAATATTTACTTAAAAGGGAATGAATGTGGAGATCTTGAAATATAAATATGACTATGTGAGATTAAATTTGGTGGACAATGATTACTTAAGGTGGATTATGGTGAAAAAGAAATAAAATTTTATTAGATTACAATGTATACAAAAAATATCATAGATATATATTAAAATGTAAATTAAAATTATTTATAACAATAGTTCATCAAATAATTATGTAATGAAACCTCATAGAAAATATACATTAATTAAAAAAAATACATAAATAGATTGAATAAGTTTAAAAATAAATATAAATAGTGAGGAGAAGAAAAAATATTAGCAATAGAGGGGATGTTCCAAACAGTAAACCAAAATAAAAATTCATCAATTAAAATATAAATTTTTGAATGCAAAATAAAAATATTAATAACTAACAAGAAACACATACACAATGGTGGAAGAATGAGGTGATGTTGACAATGTAAATATTATGTAAAGAGATCTCAAGCAGAGGCTGACTTTATATGAGTGTCTATGAAGTTGTTAATGAAAAATTAATGATGTTAGAGAGCACTAGATTAAAGAAATAAAAGTTTTGGGATTCTATAAAAAAGAAAAGAGACAAGTTTAGTTAGAAATAAAGACACCAAAATGATTCCAATATACATTTGGTAAAATTTCTAAATGGATATATTATTTTTATATAATAACAGAAAAAATTTGATCTATTAAACATCATAAACATTATAAACATAATTTAAATATCATCGTTATTTTGAAACTGACATGACAAACCTAATTTACAACATTTAATTATATATAATTGATGTATAAAATTATATTAGTAAGAATTTCATATCAATACTACTTATTTTTGTAAAAAATCAATTTTAATGTAGATTACAAATAACCAATGTCAAAAACAAATCATTATAAATATATATTGTACAAGTTTTAAGGCTATCAGCTCATGAATATATTTTTCACTAAATAATTACTTGGACGATAATAAAGATAAGGGAAATAAAAATATGTGATATTAATTAAAAATAATGATATTAATGACATATTTATCACTATAAAATAACAATATAACATTTTCTTTATTAAATTATGACAGACTGAAATATGATAACGTCCTTTGTGTATATGTGGTTTTGAACTGCTATGAAGTGGTGTGACTATAATTTAATCACCACGCCATCTGAATGATTTGTAAAAGAATATTTAAAGAAATAGTTTTGTATTTATTATATTATGATCATTTTCTAATGTCAAAATATTTCATACCCCCAATGCAAAATGATCATTGAAAAATGAAGTCATTACTCATGTGTACAAATGACCCACATTATCTATGAGAGAAACATAATTAAATTTTCGAAAAAACATTCATGATATGTCTCAAAATTATAATTTATGTATAAATATGATAATAATTTCATGAATTTTTTTGTGGAGATGATGGAACAATTTTCAAATTGAGATGACCAAAAATAAAAAATCAAAAGTTATAAGAAGTCAAACTGGTTATTACTCAAACAGTCTATTGTACTTCAAACTGTCAATAAATGGGTAATAAAAGAACATCTTTAAATAATATATGGTTTGATACATATATGTATGGATCTTTTTTAGATTAATAATAAACATTTTATGTCTTTTTTAAGAGTTACAGACCCCCTTATGATGCAGTTTAGAACCTATTATTTTATGTTAATCATGTGATAAATAGGATATAGTTTGATTCAGAAGAGAATTTGGATCATTCAAAGACTTTTGATCTTAAATATTTGGATGAAGAATGGGTTTCATGGTCATTAAATGGTTAGTGCTAACCGTGGGAGTCAACTAGGTCAAGCATTGATTTCACAATAGGAAGGATCTTGGTTTGATTGAACTATTCCAGCCAATCCACATGCCCATGAAAGTGATGTACTCTTTTTGATAGATGAATATTAAATAATATATACATGTTTATCTAAACAGTTCTTCGAGCCCATATGAGGCGGTTCCTTGGTCGTATAGGGTGCATGGTTGGTGCACAGTTTGACCAACTATGCGTCTGAACCACGCGTTCGGTTATTGTAGGGGGTGAATGATTGATGTTACCCTAAGATTTATAAAAAACCAGAAGGCTAATATCATTTCATTTCATTATAGTGAAAAAATTGCAATATAGCACATCCTTTACCCAAGATGTCGTATTTTATCTACCATCCATATGATCTCAATTTTTTCCCTATCGGGTGCATTGGATCAACAACGATATGCTCTCCAATCGCCTTCCATTAATTCATTATTTATACTTCCATTCCCTATGATATTTAGACATCATATATTAATACATATTTTGGGGGATTTTGTTTATATATATTATTTCTACCATTATATAATGACTGAATGGAAGAAACTACATGATGAGAGTGTTATTGGCCAAAAGTTGGTGGCCAAGCTATTTTCCTAATGTCACATGGAATTTTCATTATGCCCTATGGGTTTTCATTCAATAATTCTCTAAATAAACTTCTACAATGTTTAATATATTTAGATGAATGGTTTACCTAGATTAATCAATCCCAACTACCCAAAAATCAATTCCATAGGTTTTTACCTTGATATGAACCAATGTTATGAGTGTTATTTCCTTAATGTATTAAGATCCTTATGTATTGGAACTAAATTAAAAGGGAATTATATATAAAGTGTTTTAATTACTTGTAATAAACTAAATTTAATTATAAATTCTTAAAATTAAATTGTATTACAAGTGTTTCAGTCTCATATGACTAATGCCATATTTTTAATTACTGAATTTAGATGAATTTTCCCACGTGGATAAATTTTAATGGTATTGGTGTGTTGTTAAAAGTTATGAGTCATCGATATCAAATCTTACATTCATATTATTCCATTTGAGTTTTAGGGGAACCATATTAAGGACAACTTTGATAATTTTATCCTAATTTATGATTAGAATGTAAATACATTGTAAATATATCTGGTGTGATACTTGGAATGGCTTGGATGGGATGACCTGTTATATTCATTACCTCCTCTTGATAGATACTGATTTTTTAGGGGATACCCCATGGATGTGCTCAATTGTGGGATTATTATGCAAGGAAATTTGAAATTTGTAGACCCATCCTGAAATACTAGTGATAACTTTTCGAAGATTCCCTTTTAGAAGTGAAGCAGTTTAGGTGATCAGAAAAAGATTGTCCAAGGTTGCAAAAATCCTACATATCCAAGAGACAATATAAATTGATGATTTTGGGAGGATTTATATTTTATAAATTTCCCTATTTAATTGTTCTCCTCATTCTATATTATCATATCATGATTTTTAGTCTTTATCTTAGTTCTATAAGGTGATGCAGATGGAAATGTTTCCAATAGTGTTCTTGAGTATAATATATCACCCCCATACTGTTGAAAAATACAAGAGAAAGATACTATTATTAGAAGATTTGATCTTGTAATTATTACATGAATTTTGATGTTTATACTAGAATCATATACGTTATTATATTTTCTTATGATAATGAATTTATGAAGTTATTTAGATGGATATGTTAGAGTCCCTTTACAATATGTCATTCTTTTAACATATGTATTGGTTAGGGGACGGGGAGTTATAACTACTAGATTGTCACCACATTGATGAGACTTCAAAGAAAGTTAAAATGGATAAAAAAACAATTAGATCTGGCTAGTCCAGGAATAAGTCTTATACCAATCCTCGCTATCAACCTATAGAGTTAGAGGTGGGACATTCGGTCTTTTTGTGAGTTTCACGTAGATTGGTCTAAAGATTGATTCTAAGATGAGGCAGGTCATCAAACTATTGTATTGTTCCTTTTTATATTGATGATAGAGTTAGGTCAATATCCTCTTGGTTGTAGCTAACTCATAGGTACCAGGAAATGCACTTCAACTTCCTTGTATAATTGCTTCCCCAGTATCATTCTGGATGGTCACCTTTGTTTTTTCCTGAGGTCATTGAGTTGGAGGATGATGTATCTATCAGGTATTATCTTTGACGTATCATTTATTATAGTAGGAATACACTCAAGGTAAGTCCAACTCCTCTATTCTGGGTGATATGGTTGCGTTACTATTTGTAGGACAAGACATGGGTGCGAGGGAATGCTTTACATGATCAGTGGATGGAACTTTTCATAGATAATGATTTACCACCGTGATTAGTGATACTCATGGATGAGTTTTTAAGGAGTTGAGGATATAACATATCAATTTATTTATGTTTTAAAATCCTTTCACTTCTATTAAAAACTAGTCATTTTATGTTAATAATATTCCTAGGAAGCTAAGGAATAGTTTGGGAGAGTCATGGGCTTGTTTGGATCCAAGAGCTCTGGAATTTTTGGAGGCAGACTAAACCACATAGTTATTTCTAACCAGTTGACTCAACAATATGGGGGAACTCTATGCATGGAAGGAACACATATGATTTTGAATAAATAGTAACAGTTAAGGAACACATCCACAAAGGTGTTATCAAATTTTTGATAGATCTATTTCACATGGGATGTGCATGGTTAGTCAAAATTTATTGTTTCCTCATATGAGGAGGTTCTTTAGAAAATCATGGTTGCATGGTTGGACAATGTTTTTAAAACCATGTGGCCAAATCCTTTTACCCATAAACAAGGTTTAAATTTCAATTTTTACCCTAAATGCTTTTAAACCTTAAACCCTTTCACCTCCTATTTGATTCTTGAAAAATGCACACCATGAGACCTTTTCCTCAAACCAATATATGATTTTGGATTTATCCTCCATATGATCTTCATTTTTTTCACTATCAGGTGCATTGGATCTATAATGTGAATATCTCTAATCTTTTTCTGATGTACTTTATTTTTTTTCGAGTCTCTTATTCTATTTTGGATTGAGATATTATACCTTATTTTTTTTGTTGATTCTATTAATTTTTCCTATTTTAGATTAATTAAAGGGAATATGTTTGATGGGGAAGTATTATTGGCCTATGGTAGGTGGTCTAGATATTACACCCCATTATTTTATGGTATGTATCTTTTTAAATTTTAATTCTTCAATAACTTATGAGATTAAATAAATAATGAAATATTATTATTTAATTTATATAGTTATCACCTAAAAACTAGAATGGGGGGATTAAATGTTATGAAATAAAATATAAAAATTTATTTTACAAATATCCATATAATAAATGCATTGGTTACCAATTAATTTCAGATTAAAATCAAAATCAGTTGATCTTGAAGGATGTTTATTGTAAAAACTAAATTTATTCCCACATGGACATTTTATTTTAATAAATTAAATTCAACACTATTAGTGAAAGAAAATAATGAAATTTATATATTATATTTTTTTTGTTATCAGCCAATATATTTTAAAGGCATAAGATTAGAACAAATCCAATTTTATGCATAAAACACAATACTTTTCTAAATGAAATTTTTAAAATTTTTAATGGAACACTTATATTAAAACCCCATTTTGAAAATTTTATATTTTATATTGAAAAAGATAAACTGAAATTTAAAAAATTAATCTCACAATTTTATTATTATTATTTTTCTAGTATTTTTCAGAAAGAATCTATTTTCTTATGGCTAGTGAAAAATGCCGATTTTTATAAAATTTTCATTTTCAATATATAAGAGAATATTTACGATTTTTATTTAATCTCAATGTGACATGAATTTTTTTTATATTTAAATATTATAATTTATTTTATTATAGTCATCATTATATTATATTTTTTTATCTGTACATTTTTGGGTTTGAAAATACTTTTTTCAATAAAAAACATTTTCATGGCACATCGCACAATTTATTTAAATTAGAAATTTAAAATTATGGGTTTTGAATACTGAAAAATAGATGTTATATTTTTATTCATAATTTCCATATTTCTAAAATAGATCACTTTTATTTTTGAGCAATATGAATAGTAACATTTGTAATTTTTTTTAACACATTAATGGGTAAATTGGATAATTTAGTATAAAAATGATAAGGATTATAAAATTACCCTAAAATTTTCCCAAATTTTAATTGATGATTTATATTTGAATGTTAAAACCTATGTTTTGTATCTGAGTTATTTAATAGTCAGATGTTTATGAAAACTAATTTATTATTATGTAAATTAAAGAATATCACAAAATCCCACATTCATATTTTTAATAACTATAATAATTTTAATTTCATTCTATTGAGAAGGTATATTAATCCATAGATATTTTTAAAATTATAATCTATTTTTCAACATGTTGGTATTTTATTTTTAATATTTTTTGAGTAAATAATTATCCTAACTAACTATATAGCAATGACACAATAATTATTTTGTTAATGAAATAATAAAAATATTGATTATTTTAATTTCATATTAATATATTCATATTTTTAAAATATTTTTTATAAAATGTATGAAATTTTTTAATTCTATACATCTAAATATGGTTTGTGATAATTTTATGGATTTTTCTAAAATATTTGAAATTTTTAGGAAACGTGAAATATTGTAATATACTATATTTAACCTTATGATTAAATTAATGAATTTATGAGTCATGGATGATGTAAGGGGCCAAATTAATGAACTAAATTTTTTTATGGTAAATAGTCAAAATAACCAATACTATTGATTATCTCGATCCACAATTATAAATAAATGTATAAAATAATAAAAAACACTCCTCTCCCCTCACTATAAATACCACCTCTTATCCTCACACCCTATAACACTCAGATATTGATTATATTATACATAATTATTCTATGAACCTCTTTTCCAGGTTCTGTTGTAACTAGTTTCACAAAAATCACATTTCTATGTTTTGTTATGGATGTTCTTAAGGAGACAACAATCATGTAGGGAAACCCTACCTCTTTCTCTTTTAGTATCTTTTACTTTCTTATCATTCGCTCACCTCCCCTATCAAAAGTAACATAAAAACTAAAATTTCATATATATATATATATATAGTATGATTTATTTTTTTAATTGAATATCCATCATCGAATACATTCCCACTTTTTTTATTCTAAAAATTTATGCATTATCTGTGAGGTGTCGAATTAGTGCCTTAATGGATGGCGAGTTTTTATTTTTCATTACTACCATCAAAGATTGTTAGAAAACCAATTTTAGGGTTTAAATATATTATAATTTGGGAATTAACATATATTTAATGGTTTGGAACTTGTATATAATTAAATTATTAAATAAATTGATACTAATTCAAGATGGCTGTGAAAGCCACCCAAATAAATTATGGAATTTATTGAACATTTCATTTATTGAAATATCCTAATACTATTTAATAAAAATTTAAAAGATACCATTTAAACTTATGGAAAATCATAAATACTAAATTATTTTACATCGGGAGAAGTTATTACCATTTATAAGAATGATCATATTTATTCTCATCGAAATTGACCATAAAACCATGAATCAAACGATACATGATGAACAAAATGATAAATTATAACTAATTTAAATGGAAAAAATTGAGATTAATAGGATTATAATAAAATAACTTTATGTTTAATAGGATCACAATTTTTTAATTAATGTTTTTAATTTAATATTTTAAGACATTATGTAAAAGTGTAGAATGCTTTCAATGATAAGGTAAGGGATTTCTAATCTCACTTTTATTTCGGAAAGATATACCTTATTCACCACATATTCCTTGTGTGTGACGTATGTGTACTTACATTTGAAAGTAATATCATGAATCAATTTATCTTAATGATATTTTATGTTCAAAAACCTCATGTTGCTTGACATCGAGGATGGCTCTGAAAAATGAGGGATACTACGTAGCCTCTTTGAACGTGATCATTGGTACTGGGCATCCAGGATACCCTAGGAGGATACCCAATAGTTTGTAATTCCAAAACAAGATGTTCCCCTCCCCAAAAATTCACCAAGAGAGGTAAACGATGTTTGGAATAATGGTGCTGACCACCGACCACAAAGGTTACCCCCTCACTGAAGAAAAAATAGCATTGTCCCTGTAAATGCATGCCATGAGTCTCCCCCACAAAGATTGTTATTCAATGACCTCCCATGCCTACTTCGCATGCATACAATGAATCATGACATATAAGCTCTTCACAATAATTCTACCCTCTCGAATGGGTCAGGCCATCTTCTTCTAGGAGACCTAATGCCTCTTCCCCTCCAAAGAATTATCCTAGATAAACTGAGCCAAAATCTTATCAATGGATCTTACCACCATCTTTGGTACATTGGTCGCCGATAACGCATGGACTGGAATGGCCTAAAGTACACTATTATCAAGTGATATGCAACCTCCAAATGATTAAAACCAGTTTTTACAGTTCATGATACGCCCTGAGATACGCCTTACCACCCAGTCAAAATACCTTATTTTCATCCTACCAGGAGACACTGGAGTCCCAAGATACTCAAAAGGAAACGTACCCTTCCTCATACCCAGCCATGTACCCAATGTCATCGTCCTTCTCCCGGTGAAATCCTTGGACACATAGAAATTTCTATTCTCCCTATTGATGATTTTCCCACTCTAGTGACAATACTTCTCAAGAATCATGATAATGCCATGCACCAATTTCCTCCCCCCATTGCTAAAAATAATGGTATCATCCGCAAACATTAGGTGCGATATGGATTCTAGGCCTGAATTCAACCTGAAGGGATGGATAACCCTATTAGAAAGCCCTCTACTGATCATCCTTCTTACTGTATCCTGTACAAGAATGAAAATGCTCGGGGAGAGGGGGTCCCCTGGATGGAGGCCATGCGCCAACTTGAAGAAACCATGATTACACCCCATTAAAAAAATAGCCAGCGAAGCATAGCAGAAACATCTGAAAATGATATCAGAAGACCAATCGAATAAACCAAAATTTTTCAAAACCCTATAAATAAAACCCCATTCAACTCTTTCGTACTCCTTATTCATATCCATCATAATCACCATATTTTTCCCATGAAGTTTCATGTTAATTTCATTCAACATCTCATGATCCAATGAAATAGCACCCTGAATCGAGCGACCCTTTACTAACCCATGCTATGCTAGAGATATCCACCTGGGAAGAAGGGCTGAAAGCCGCCTTTCTTGATTCTCACCATAATTTTGTAAGGGAAGTTACACATACTCACCGGACGGAAATGAAGAAGGGAAGAAGGGTCCTTGACCTTGGTAAGAGAACTAGAGTTGTGGCAGCCGCAATCCGAGGCAATATACCACCTTTGAAAAAATACTTAAGGCCAATGGATACATCCCCATTGATCGCATCCCAAGATCTTCAATAGATGGCTCTAGGGAAACCATCAGGATCTACCGCACTTTCAATATTGAGGTTCACCATAGCCGCATGTATATCCTAGTCCTCTGGGATTCCCACCAGCATTTCATTGTCTCTGTTAGAAACCGAAGACATAATCCCCTCCCAGAACTCCTCATCCCCCTGAGGATACCCATGGATCATGTTAGGATTCAAACCAGCAAGGATATCCATAAAGAAATCAACCGCTATCCCACCGACCACATCCCAATAATCCGTGAAGGTTCTATCATCAAGCTCCAGGTTCGGTGTTACAAAGTGCCTCCTATCCCTTTCGCAAGAATGAAAAAGGATTATTTTTTTCACCCTCATTAAGCCATTTAATTCTCGAGCTATCTCTCACCCTACGATTCTGGGAAAGGATCATGACATCTAAAGCACTTTTCTTCTCAGAAATCTCCCCAAAGGATTTCTCATCCCATGCCTCCTCAAAGCTATCCTCAAGGAGATCAATGTCTCAGTTAAGCGACTCAGCTCCTGGTCCAAGGTGGTAATACTCTCTGACCACATAAGAAGGAATGTCTTAAGGTATTTTAGTTTCAAATGCAAGGCCATTAAAGAGTGACCCTGAATTAGACACTCCCAACTCCACTTCATGGTTTGTTGATATCATGGAATACTCGGCAAATGACTCATCAACCTGAAACTCTCTTGCACCATGACCCTCCTGTTCATTATTAGAATCAAAGGAGAGTGGTCGTAGCTACTGCAGGTCAAATTAACAAACTTTGAATTTGGGAACATCGAGATAACTTTCCCATTGGCTACACACCAGTCAAGCCTACTCTAGGAATGACTACCACCCCCCCCTGTTGTTACACCAAGTGAAAGGGTCACCTAAGTAGTCCAAATCCAACAACCCCTTGCCTCCCAAGAACATAAAAAAAGATACACTAGCCCGATGCTGAAATTCCCCCTCCCTTTCTTCTCCTCAAGGTCCATAATGATATTGAAATCACCCCCTAACACCCAATGGCGGTCCCTTGGGTCAAAAGCACTCAACTCGCTCAATAGCACCTCTCTCCTTTGCGCATCATAGCTACCATAAATGAAGGGCATGATTATGGTATACCCATCACATGTCAATATCATTGTTAAGTGATGATCTCATACCTGGATCAGCTCCACTGAGACATCATTATGCCAGAAAATCCATATAAACTTTTTAATGGGGTCTCATGCAAGGATTCATGCAACTTTACCTTTTATGAGAATTCCTTGATTTTAGCAGGATTCTGCTTATGTTCAAGGGCCACTGCCACCTTGATCTTGTTATTTGTCACCTCAGACACAATAATATTAGTTTTCACCCTTTCCCCAATACCTCAAGAATTCCAGATTAACGTTGGTATCATTGGAACAACCCGCGCCCAGTTTTGATCCCAGGCACCTCAGTCACAGACACTTTGGATGCAAGCCGCACTTTATACTTCCTTTTTTTTACTGCCTACCTTGTACTCACACCCAAAAAACCCACTGAAATGCATGAAGAACATGCATGAGGTTTCTCTCTCTGCTCAATAACTGGTCCAACCTCCACCAATGGGCACAACCGAGCCTTAGCACCAGGCTTCGCAACCACCAGGTCACTATGCGGACCCGAACCGGCCACAGACCCCTCGCTACTCATCCCATCTTGCTCTATAGAAGACTTCCCCTCTGGAGAAGCAGGAACCTCATGAGTAGAACACCTGGCCAGACTCATGAGGTTATCAAAGTTACCTGAAACAGGGAGCCAATCCTCAAACCCTCCAAATATAATGAGAGCTTTCTTCATCCAAAACCTGTCATTACATGATTCAAAAGGTTGGGCCCAAACCCTCGACTCAAAACCTCCCAAAGGGGACTACATGACGTTTTCCAGCAACTCCCCAACTGATACCATCTGGGAGGAATCACATTCCATCTGGAAGGAGGCCATATTCATTCGATCGACTCCTAGTTGGACTGGGACCAGAGCCTTGCTTTGCTAGAGAGAAAGTTTTGTGGAGGCCACAGACCCCATTCATTGTGCCAGTGAATGGGGATCCACCATCCCCCTGAAGGCTAAGGGGGATCAACAGACCCCGAAGAAAGCTGATCAGTCCCCTACCCTGCACACGAATAAGACAACACCACCCCAGTCCTGGATCCTCTATCATCTTGATGTCGAAGCACAATACCACTTCTCCTGCAACTCTGAACTAAGTGTCCCTGCAAAATCAAAAGGAGTAGTACTGTGGAAAAATAGGGAATATGAAGACCTGGGTCCATATAGAGGAATATTACACCTTCATGGAAGGCTTCTCCAGGATCGGTAAAGAAAGGCCCAATTCTACGCAGATCTGGGGGGTCATCGTCTCCTCACCGCGTCGAGACTGAGGATCCGCGCACAGAAAACCGCCCATAGAATCTCCTATAGCTTTGAGGAAAGAACCATTTTGGAACAGAAGTGGATACCCTGGAAGACTAACCCACACTACAGCCGAAGAACATTCCTTCCCTCGATGAGCCTGCATCGCACATTTGGAAAAGGCTGAAACACTAACTCCCCATAGACTGAGAGTTGTGGCACCATTCCTGGATGAAATCAACTTCTAAGGAGAAGACCAGAAAGAATGAGAGCTTGTGCATGGTTGACAACCAAACCTCCCCTTGAAACCCCCATGAATCCACTAACCTCTTGAACACTAGAAGTGAAGGTTTCACAAACCCAAACCATGCCACGAGAGTCCACCTCATGCCTGCCACCGCCTCATTGAACACAGATGTAGGAGAGGATAGGGTAAGGAGGCCACCATCTTTCACCACCAAGTGTGAGGACGGTTCAATCACTGGGAAACTCTGGTCCGAGATGCCAAACGAGCTCCCGTAGAGGGCTTCCTAAAAAGATGCCACCGACCGACCAGACCTAGGAGAAGGAGCTAGGGATCCCCAACCAGACAAGGCCATCCCACCCAGTTCTTCTCAGCCGGGATCGAACGGACCAAGAGCCGACTACGACACCAGAGAACAATCATCTCCAAGATATTCTTCACTCTGGAGGACATGATTTCCCTTGCAGGTAGCTGGAATGATGTACCGGTGATCAAGGAATTGTTCGGAGCTCACGGGATGACCCATGCATTGGGTATCGGGGGCCAGGGGAAGTGGGTGTGGTGGCATCTTCCAGAGGTGGGATTGAAGTTGAATGCCGATTGATCATGTCAGTAAGGGGTGATGGAGGGGGGACAGGCTATCCAAGATGCGTCGGGGAGGGTGATACTGGCATTCTCAGTGAACTTTGGTAATGGGAGCTCCCTTCAGGCAGAGGCGAGAGCAGTACTTACAGGCCTCACCATTTGCAGACAGAGAGGCATCGACCTATCGCGGGTGGAGACGAACTCCCGGGCTACCCATGATGCGCTTAAAAGTAAAGGTATTTTCCCCTGGATATAATCTATACGAGTAGGGAATGAAAATCCAAAATGACCAGGAACACCAGCATTAAACATTCTTAGAGATAGGGAAAGAAATTGGTGGATCATCTGGTGTCTCTTGAGAGAGATGACGTCTCGATCAATTCATTTTCTAATGTTTATCAACTGAAACCTGAGAGGGTGAATTTGATCTTGGGTGATTCCCTTGGCATGCACTATTTTCGGCTCCTTTAATGATATTTGTTTTTTAAACATTTCATGAATAAAAACTGAAATGGTGATGATGATGTTCTGTTTCATAATTATTATGTATATGGGGAGTACTGTTTGACTGGTTACAAAGTGTTAAGGGAATAATTAACCCCACTTACATTATTTTGGTTAATTATATATTAAAATGATTATTTTAAGATATTATTAGGGAAAAAATAAATTTATTTTATTTTATTTTTTATTCCTAATTTTTATGCAGAGTTACAACTAAGAAAAACAATTTACTCATTTAGTTAATTCTCACAGTTGAATTTATAAATACTGATTCTAATGTTACCTTTTTTCAATGATTAATGGAAATGTTTTCATAATTTATATTGAATGATTAGATTTTACTACTTTCATGTCTCCATAATAAAATGATGTGTACGTTACGGGTTTATAATACGATTTTAAAATAACGTTTTTTTCTTTTATTATTGCTTGGATTTTTAAATACAGAATTGCAATATAGAAGTGGTATTTCTCTCAAGAATTTTTCAATGATTTTGTTTGAGTATTTTTATCTATATAAAAACTCATTTTTGGATCTTATTATTAATAGAATTTGATATTTTATTATACCATATTTATGAAAATTTTGAATTGGGATATACTATTTTTTCCATATACTCTATATAGTCAGTGATTATGTTTACAGATTTGGAAACATATTTAAATTTAATTTCCCTATTTTAATATGATTGTAAATTTTGTTCCTTTTACCCTGTATAGATTATTAATGAATTATAATTATTAAGTGTAGGTACGGGCCCAAAAATAACCCCTCGATGACTTGATATATCTTCTGAAAAAAACTAAAACAATTTTATATTGATGCCTTACCCATTTATATTGGCATATTGGATGATTCCTTGATGGTATGTTTATAATGACCCAAATTATGGATTACCTTATTCTAATATTAGATATTGATAAACCATGTGATTTTTTAACTATTATAATATACATGGTTTTTTATTCTCTTGTGATCATTTATATTTTAAAAAATGATCATATTTTATCCCATCCATATTTTTATGATGATTATGTTTTAGTGGAATGCCTTTTTGATTATTAAACATGCCACATTTATTGTGCATATATATTATAACTTCTACTATATGGTTTCCTTTATCCAGCATAGGATCTATCCCCTTTTATATGTTTTATTTATCTGAAGGATTCATAGATGTTTATTATGAATGATATGTATGGTTACGATAGGAGAAAAATTGTGTTAATAAAGGATTCACTTTATTTGATTTTATATTTTGAATTGAGATTTAATGTTTATTTATTTATCTTGTTTTCTAAATCTACAAAGCTATTTGGACCTTTGGCATACAATCAATGGTATCTTATACCAATTTCAAAATGGTTCAAGATCTGGAATATTGGGGTTGGGGTAATTAAACATTCCATTTTCACTAAGAGTCATTTAATTTTGAATATTTAATATGGTGGGGAATACAGAAATTCATTAGATATGGATAAGAACAATGTAATGAATTAAATTGAACAATATCTATTGCTGAAAAGGGACCTATATTCACATGAATCAACATCATAGTTGTTTACCATAAAGAGAGACACCCTTGTGGGCATGAATTCTTTAAAGGCTTAAGAGACACATGATTTTGGAAATAAATTAAATTTATATTATGGATATGGTGTATGAATTACTTAATAATAAAAAATGGATTGAGAATTTCACAAGAATAGTTATAAGGCACAGGTTTTAAGACCCTATATTTATGTAATAGTTTGAATGACATGAATTAAATGAATTGGACAACCTAAATAATTTTTTTATTAATTCCGTGTAAAATTATATGAGATATTGAAAGATAAGATTAGATTCATTTTTTGCAGAGGATGATACATGGTTCACAAACTAAGTACACCATGGATGTGATTATCGTGCTCTATAATGAACATTTTAAATAGGTTGAGAGTGATACATGGAATGCCTTGTAAGGGCTCACCTAAGACAATCAATACCTTCTTATTAGTGATATTCATTCCCTAGGGGAGACCACATAGACAATCTAAGCAGAACGATGGTCATACCGCACCATGAATGACATTTAGATCGCAATGTGAGATACTTGGGATAGGTTAAGAGGTCATCCTCTTTATAATATATTATGAGTAATACTTGGGATTCCATTTATGGATATCCATGGTCAGACTCGTATAAATGATGATATTTATTTTGATCCTTAAGGGATACTTTGGATTCCTTTTTGGATCACCTCAAATGGGATCAGGGTTCCTCTGATTAAATACTAATGATAAATTTTATATTAAAGAAAAAGAAAACTTATCTTTTATCTATGTACATGCTAGCCATGCTAAATCACATTATGGGGTTCAGTATATGTCTTGATACATGTTTTATGATAACATGTTAACATTATATACACATCATATATATGTACATGTTCACCTTGATTCATACATATCCCACTTAGGATGATGTTGGTAGTGTCATTCAAGTATCCTGGTGGTACCTGTACAAAGAAGTTCTATTTATTTTATTTATTTAAATTTATTAGGTTCCATTACACTAAACATATTTTATTCACAGAGTGTATTATTTTTGATAACATTGGTGGTGTCCTAGAGATTATATCTCACACCCTTCTCGGGCTTCCTATAGTACTCGAGAAGAAATCATGATTTTAGGTGTAGATAAATAGAATCATCCATCTTATGATGATTGATTTTAAGCACTAGGATAGAGTACAAGAGAAAAGTACCAATCATATTCCCATGATGATACTACATGAGTCCTTCAATATTTTGGTTTCAATTTTTATAACCATGTGTATATTACTATTTTCCATGTATCCCATGTACTTATTTATTGTATAGAAACCTGACATGATCGTCATCCTTTTTCTATATATTTTGATTCAGCATCTACATATTGTTTTAACTAGACGTATTCACATATCACTATAGGTAATATATTTTTGTTTCCACTACTTATATTTATTCTCTAATTTTGTACTACACTCTCATCTGTGAGAGAATAATCTCCCCCCAAAAAACTCTATTGGACCATCTTTCTAGTCGGAAGCCACTAGTATATGGGGAGGCGCACATGAGGCCATGTGGCCAACTATATCGGGAAATCAATTACTATATTCTAAAGAGGTATGTTACAGAATTTTGTTTTATAAATTATGATCAAACATGTTGAAAGAATTTCATGACTAAAGGTAAAGGATTTCTAGTATATTTTTATTTCTTGGAGACATTTGTAAATTTACCACTAATTTATTTTATATGGTATATATGTTTCCAATTATAAATTTTATATCATGAAACTTATTATTTTAATGATATTTAATGTTTTATTTTATATAATGATTTATTGGAAATTAAAAATTAAAAAATACTTTAGTGCTAAGGGATTTGTATCTCTTTTTTTTCTACGAGACACATTCCATATTCATCACATTTTTTTTGTTGTCTCTAAACATCCCATGAATTTATTTTATGATTATTATCAATTAAATTGTTGGTATTTATATAATTTTCTTTGTATTTATCTTTTATGGGGTTTATAGTTCAAGAGTTACTAAATTGGTAAAGGTATTCCTCTACATTTTCCTTCTCTAGTACATATGATTATGTTATGAACCTATATTTTTATACAATGTGTATTTAAAGACCTTATGATATTTAGTAACTTTAATTAAATATCCTTATAATAATTTATGTTTCATTTAACTATTTTATCTCATGGGATAAATATTTCAATGTTACCCATGTGGTTATTATTTTATGATAAAAGCTCAAATTTTATCTGGATTATTTATCATTAAGTTTCAGATGATAAAATATTATGATAAATATATCAATAAACTAATAAATTATTTTATACTATATCTGTTAATGATATTTCCACATAATTGTACTATTCGTTTACTCTTTGTTACTTAAAATAACTGAGAAGTTATTTTTAAGAAAAATCTTCTTTATTTCATCCATAAGTTATAAAACCTTTTTATTCTAATTTTTTTCTAAATATGTTTCCAAGATAGTCATTAAAATTAAAAAAATGATTTTATATGAACATTTTTAACCATTATTGAATTCCCAATAAAAATGTTATCAAATGAATTATAATTACATTTTCTAAAAATTACAGGTTTTTGCTTTAATGAAAAGTTGAAAAAAATAATTATTTTGTCGGATACAACACAAAAATAATTTTCCATTGTCATGAGAATTATCTTCATTGAATCTTGAAATATTTTCTTTCAAGGTTATTTTCAATAAAATTGATTTTATAATTTGTTTATTAATTTTAAATTTTAAAAATTTATTTTCAATTAGAAGTTATTTTCCTCAAGAAATTTTCCAAGTGATCATTCAAAATAATTCATCATCTAATATAATATCATTTGTGGGTAATTAGGATTTAATGGGTATACAATTCAAAAATTCCATTATTATTATATTATGAATTGTTTATGGTTTTTTTGATGTGATGTTTATGAATCCCATTTCACTTATGTGAGTTATAACAATATTGAACTCTTTTGAAACCTGTTTCTTTTCACATGTTATTCTATGAAGAAATTATGAAATGATTATGAATCTCGACTTTTAGTCATATGTTTTTGTATAATAACAAATTTATGAATACCTCTTCATTAAATTTGTGATTATATAATCAATTTTTTAAGATATTATGTCACACATATTCTTTATTTTTATTAATTGACGGGTGGGACATATATATACCCCAATGATTTGGGTAATGATTGATGTGATAAGATCTCAAAAGTTATATAATAGACCATCCCAAGAATGAAATTGGGAACATGGGAGTTTATAACAATATTAAAATAGGGTACATGGGTGGTTATCCCATTTCAAAAAGAGGTTTTATGGAGGTTTTACCAATGCCAAAAGAGGGTATATAGGTTTCCATACAAAACCTAAAGCACGTAAAAATGTGGATATCCCATGCAGAACAAGATAGGAGTATCTTGGTGGGTATCCTAGACATAAGAATTTCTATGCATATGTTTATTCCACAAATATATTACCTATGAATATGATATTATATCTTAGATCATATTCTTTTATTCCCATATGATTCATGTATTGTGAATTTTAAATCATAATATCATGAATCAATATTATGATCATTTATATATAGGGTATTTTATTCAAATTTTATTCACATATTTTCTTACCCTTATTCTCATGTTATGATAACATATATCCCTTTTTTACCCTTACTAATAATCTATGAAAAACCTTTTTATGATTCCTTTCTGAAGTTACAAATCATGGTTTTACATTTTATCACACAAGTGAATGTATCAATAGAACTGGAGGCTATTTAATATGTATAAAATAATGATTCAAAGATTGTAGTTTTTTTTTAAAATGAATAATAAAGATAATCCTATTGATAAAATTATTTTTAACCCCAGAATTTCAAGGAATATTGAATGTTTAAAATGTTTTATTTAACGTAATTATAAAAAATGTTGTTTTAATGGGAATGATCAAGAAGTGAATTAGCATGGTTGAACGAGTAATGGTTTTTGTGGTTTTGATGAAGTCAATAAAATGGAAATAATAAATGAAGGAGGTGTAATGGAATTGATTAGAAAGGATACTAAATCATTTGATAAGGAATATATATGATTGAAGTACCTATGTTTTGGAATTTCATAAATTTGAAATATATAAGGATTGTTCAGTATAAGGTTTTCATTACGGAATTTAAATAATATGATAAATGAAGCTGATGAACTATAAAATCCATTTAATGGAAAGGTTGTATTTTATAGATAATATTATCAGGTTATAGATGAACCATAATTGGTTCCTAATTTTGAGATAATTATGCAGGCATAAAAAGATGATTGATATGGATAAAGTAATTTGGATAGTAGTAATTACCTTGTAACTGATTAATGTTTAGATAACTATGTGGTTTATGATATCTTTGATGGGGTTTACTATATTTTTGGATAGTTGGGATATATCAATTAATATATGTTTTACGTAAATAATTAAAACTTTTACATGTTTTTGTTATGGTTTTAGGTAAATTCTAAGTATTAACTTGTTTTAGGAGAATATGATTAATATATTCACATGTGTTTTTTAATTAATATATAATTCATGTTGTTTTAGGGTTTAATGATAATTTAATTTTGGAAATTTGATGACCATGTTTCAATAGTATTTTATTTTAATGTTTTGGATGGTTCATAAGGTTTACCATTTATGTAATGATTTAAGATTACTAATAAACTAGTCTATTTTGAATAATTTATTACTTCACTACCTAATTTTTTTTCATATTGGATAACGAATGCTAACCATTTTTTGTGATGACAGAAAACAATAGAAAAAATGATTTATCAATCTCTCTATACGTCTTATGATCTATTAGTGCATTAGGAATCACATATTCATATTCAATTCATAGAATAAGTGTTCAATTTAAAATTAAACAATGCACAACCAAACAGTGTGATTTTCATATTAAATACAATGAAATCATGTATGTATATCTTCTCATGAAAATTATTCATAAAATAAAATATTTTATTTTATTTATTTTTCCACTTATTATAAATTATGATGAATGAAATTATATTTTTCACACATCATTGGTCTATGGTTTTGTAGTAATTATCCTTTTATAGATCCCCATCTTTGTGGGGATCAATGGTCTCTGTCGCATTATATATTTATTTATTCTTTTCTTCCATGTCCAAATCAAAACTTCAAAACTATATTATTCTATGTGGAAACCTAATTATAAGTTAATATAGATGACCTTTATGATTCAATCTTTTCCATTTAAGGTATGTTTTATAATTCATTTTTACGATGTGCGTTTCAAGGAAGGAATTTTCAAATATTAAACCTTTGATTTCCTAGGTGAATTTTGACGGAAATATTATTTTTTGGTGGGTGTACTATAACACTTAGTGATTTTATGAATATTTTTTAAAAAATAATTTAAAATTTTCATTACTTTATATTATAAACAAAATCTAGAAAATATTGGGTTACAATCAACATGGAGTTTAAATGAAACACAAGGTATTATTAAATTAATATTATTTAAAATGATAGTTATCATATAGTAATTATAATGATGAGTATGAATAATATTTACTAAATTATTATTTACATATGTATATAAAATTAATTCTTTGGTTGATATAAAATTATAAATTAAAATAAAATCTATTTGAATATAAAGGAAGTATTTCTCTGGGAAAATATTTATATGAAAAAAACATGATTTACCATAATATATTAACCAGATAACTTTTGGTTGAAAAATTTATTTAAATATCATATAGATAATAAATTGTTTAACATTAATTTTATGTCTTTCAAGACATTATATAAGAATAAATCCATTTTTATTCTTAAAAACTCTATTTCTCAAAAAATAAATTTTCTCACATTTTGTGCACTTATTTTAAAACTAATTTTTATTCTTTTAGAAAATTTATTTGAAAAATGTTGTTCATTATTTAAAATCATCATGGGAAAATTATCTGAGGGTTCATTTTTTATAGTAGTCAAAGACGATTAATTTTTGATAACTAGTGAAAGAAATTTAATTTTAATTGAAAACTTCTTTTTCATTTAAATTATTGTTGATGATAAATTATAAATTATATTGTTTTTAAGTTAAAATTAGTTCTATTTTATGTCTATTAATCCAATTTTTATAATTTTAATAATTTTCATAATTAAATTTTAAATAAAATGTTTGTTTTCTTTTGAACATTTTCTCATTTAAAAGCTATTTCCTCGTCATGTGTATATGATTAATTTCTATTTTTATTTTTCCAACTGTGTGAATTTTATTCGAAAAAAGGTATTCCATGATTAGAATCATAATAATTTTAATTATATTTTTTAGAAAAAACAATTTTCACCATGAATGAATTGTTCAAATAGAATAAATTAATTTTCATTTTTAATGTAAAAATGAGTTTATGGTTGGTTTAACTAAAATGATAAGGGTTATAATGACCATATAGTTTGTCTAAAAAAATTTATGCAAATATTTCGAACATTTTATTAAAGGCCACCCAATCTCCATTGTTCATTAAACCTTTATACCCTTTTCGGTTGTCCAATACCTACCCAAATAACTACCCTAATTCCATCAACTCATCATATATTCCTTATTTTGTGATTAAGTCCAACATACTATGGATTTTTGTGCAATCATAAGTAGGTTACCCGAAGAAGAGGCAACCTTCTTCAACATGAATTTGTATTTCACTTCATCCTCCACCTCTTTCAATTATTATTAAACCGTTATAATATAACTATCATAATATATTATGTATAAATATATGTTTTTATGTTATATACATTACTTAAAACTATATACACATCCAAAAAATGGGTTACAATATCATCGTTTGTATTTATGGAAGACTACCACCACGCAAACTAATGGCCTTAATTTTCCCATTACCACCTCAAACAACTAGGTATAATGATGGGTATAATGTGAATACAAATATATATACATATATATAACATATATAACATATTTATACCTTAACAGTAGTTATATTATTTATTTTTTCGTAATTTACATTCCACTACGGATACAACAGCATCGTTCATGTCTACAACAGACAACTACCATGCGATGTGATCTGATTGATTTTCACTAAAAATTTAAATAGAACAAAATGAGGATAAAGAGAAAAAATATATGATATAATTTAAATAATAATGATATAATTAAATATATTTCATTCTTAAAAGGTATTATATCCTTTTCTTCTTTATGGTTTCACTCACTAAAAGATTATAACACCTTTCATGTACATGTTGACTACCACCTTCATGAAGCGATTGACTATATTTACATCAAAAAAACAAATTTATGATATTAATAATTGTATTTAAAAAACTAATATAGTGTTTATTATTTTTTGATAATTTTGTAAATAAATAATATTAATTACCTACTTTTTATAAGGATCTTTGAAATATGGAAACATTATGTAAGCGTATGTAAACAAACCATCTCCACGATCGTAAGATATTTCATTTCTTAAATCCATTTACATGATTGATATTAAAAGTTTATTTTATATAAAAATATGATATTTATTTAAATTTTTATGGATATGATATAACCATGATCAAATTATAAGTACCAAAAATAAAAATCAAAACATAGATGAAAAAAGCGGTCATTGCAAAAAACATGACTTCAAGATGGAATTTTTAATAAATATGAAGGAAATGGTGTTATTAAATAATATATGGTATAGTTTATATATGTTTGGTTTTATAATATGTTTATAATAATAATATATTTATTATACAGGAGTTACAAATGTGTACAATGGAATTCGGGATAAAAGGTAATGGATTTCTAGTGAATTTTTTATTTTTTGGGAGACACATAAATATTCACTAGTAATTTATTTTGGGTTGTGTATATAATTCACCTTTGACATGATATATCATGAATATAATGATTTTCACAATATTTAATTTCTCATTTGATGTAATCCTCAATTGGGTCATACAATTAAAAATATTACTTAAAATATTAGGGATATCTAGCTCAGTTTTATTTTTGCATGATACAAATTCCACATTGAACATGTGTTTGTTTCATGTGGTGTATAAAATAAATATAATTTTTTTTAATTAATAAGAAACATAAAATTAGTATAATTGACATATCAATTTTAGGATCTGTCATTCAAGGATTTTTAGGTTCAAAAGTTAGTAAATTAAAATATGATTTTGTCAATATTTATCTATCTATATTACATTTGATAAAATTATGCAGTTATATTCATGTATGAGGTGTATTTATGTCCCCTTTAAAATTTAATATCATGAATTTATTTTTCCTCATGATATTTTATGTTTCATTTAATGATATTCATTATTGTGGTAAAATTTCAATGGAAGTGGTTATGATTTTAGGTTACAATATCATTATTTATCTGGATTGTTTGGGATTAAATTTTTATGATCTAATATTATTAAATATATCCCAGTAAATCCCTTAAATTTATTTATTTCTATTTGTTTATATCATATATAATTTTAAACTTTTTTTACTTCATAAATTTTATATTAAATAAATTTAATCCCATTGTTTCCTTTTTTTTGAAATTATTTATAAGGGAATCTTCATTTACTTTTATAAATAATAAATATATATATTTTTCTAAAAATATAAAATAGACATTTATATTTACGTGTATTTCATGAAAAAAAATATCCATCATGATTAAAATTATTTTATTTGATTCTTCCATTTTATTTTATCATGGTTTTTTATCAAATAACATACTTTTCAAAAATGATTATTGAATTTTTAGTTTTAAAATGTGATATTCAAGTAAAAATATCTTCCTAAAGAAATAGTATAATTGATATTTCAAAATCATTCTCCATATATAATGGTATCCTTTGAGGTTACATATGCCTTTCTGGTGATATAATCCAAGGATACCATTGTTATTATTTCTCTGAATATTTTTTGGCTTTAATGATGTGATATTTTTGAAACTTTTCTCTCTTCCATGGGTTATACCATGAAATAATACATACAAAAATGTTTCTCTTCATGAGTTAATCTTGGAAGAATATATGAAATTTTTATGAAGCATAAATATTTTTCATTGTTTATGATATTTTGAAATTGTTATAAAAACAATTTCATTTCATGGCTTATGATATGATGTATTGTTTTTGTTCTTATAGACACATATGTATGATTTTTATTATGTGATGTGTGGGACATATATCTCCCTGCAACTGTATTGGGTAATTATTAATTTTGTATGAGCATAAGGAGTATATAAGGGGTCATCCAATAATAGAAAAAGGGTACACCATAGGTTATCCTATTCCCAAAACTGCGTACACTGGAGGTTATAGAAAGCTCAAAATATGGTATATAAGATGTTATCCCAATCTATTAAGAGGGTGCATGAAAGGCCATATGAATCCCAAATAAAGTACATGGGGGGTTAGCCCATCCTAAAATATAAATGTCTTGGTGGGTAGCCCAGAAATATGATTTTCTATACTTTTGTACCTACTAAAAAACTATTTTTTGAATGTTTTATTCTCTCATTTTTTATGTTATTTCATTCCATTATGATTCATGTCTAATAAATTTCTAATATTTTAACCATGAATAAATATTATGATCACGGATATTAAATATATGGTTCACAAATGTTTGTGATATGTTCTTATATATATGTGCTCTTGTTATTATAACATATATGCTTTTTACCCTTACTGAGCATCCAAGGTCACCATTTATTATTTTTCCCTTCCTAGGTTATGAAGAAATATTTTATGTGGGAGTAATATTATTGTAGATCTATATGGGAGAAATTTATCCTTATTAATAAATTGTGAATATTGTGTTCAATGATTTCGAATACACTAAACAATTATAATACTTAGGCATGGATTATTGGGATGTAATGAAAAATCATATAAAATGAATTACAATCCATGCATAAGAAGCATGGGTTGCAATAATGTTTGTTTTCCCCAATCACTTATTAAAAAAAAGGTCTGAAAATTTATCAATGTTCTCTGACCTCTAAATGTTGAAACATTATATTAAAATATATGGGACCTTAAATATGATCCCCATGTAATGTCCTGACCCAACTTACTAGAAAACTGGAAGCCCGACCAGTGGGTCACATGGCCTCTAGAGTATCTCCATGTATTTCAGAGGTTGCCGATGAGAAGAGAGGGTCATAGGAGGTGATAGTTTAGAGATTGTACCCTATTATCATAGATTCACTACTACATTATACAGTAAATAATGATTAAAGTAGAAAGTAGTAATAAATAACGAAATTAAAAGTAGAAAAAATAATAACAATTTAATAAAAGTGGAAAAGTCCAGTTCATACAACCTAATAATGCATGAAATGGTAATGATACAATACTCAATGTATTAAAAAATACAACATGCACTTCAATAAATAACAATGTATGAGTTAAATAATGAAATAATGAAAATACCTAACAGTGATCTCTATGAGCATCTCGAGCTCTACCTCGATCATTTTCTCTTAACTCCCAGGGATAAGAAATAGGTAAATCATCCTAGATCCTAGAAATATAATGTCTACTTGGGAACCAAGGGTACCTAATTATGGTGTGAGATAAATTCTCAGCAATCCGTTACCCATTGTGTCTATCCCAATTCAGATAGTACAATATAAATTAAATAGTGTGCAGGTATAAATAATTTAGTAAATATAACTTTTTAAGTATATAGACACCCATAAAGGTTCATATGTGACACGTGATGACTATACTAGCTCAAAATTATATCCAAAATAAGTCTAATCATTCACCATGTGTGTGTGTGTGTGTGTCTAGTAACAACTGGTGGATAGGGTATATTCCATGCATCCCAATTTAGTGAGAGACGCCATGCTACAACACACAGGATGGTGAGTGGGCCACTAAGAAATGAGTTAATCATTGAATGTGGCACATAAAGGATAGTTCATATATAGTTTTTTGTGATAATACAGTCATGACCTTGACTTATAATTAAAGCATCAATTCCTGAAGAGATAGATCCATGGATTTGAAGACCAAGGAATCCTGATCAAGTCCCACGAGCATTTTCATGGAAACTAAAAAAACTGGTTGGAGTCCAAGGAACATGTATACTGACATGTCCAACACAAGTCCAAGAAATCTAGATCCAAGGGGGTAGCAAGGCCAAGGGCATCCTTTGTAATTCTTTCATGGGGATCCAAGTATCATATAGGGTATTAAAATAATAATACATTGAGTTGGTCCATGCCATTCCTACTTTGGAATCCATGTATAACCCATGGTGTGACTATGATAAACCATTTTTTACTTCCATGGAATTCATATATGGTAATCCATGCATCATCCGATGTATTAATTTAATAAAAAACTGGGTCCATTCATGGAATTTCTACTTGAGAATCTGTGTATCACACAAGGTGTTAATATGATAAACCATTTACTAATTCCATGGAACTTCTAATTGGGAATCCATGTGTCACCCAAGGAATATATTTCATTAAATACATTCAAAAATAATTTAATAAACTCATTTGAAGGTTAATCATCATGTATAAAATATTTCATTTAATTCAACTCATTGAATTTACTAAAACATGTCGGTTTTATTTATAAGGCTACATGGGTCACATAGGAGGTGTTAATGGAAAAACTTAATCACCTACATGGGAAATTATAATATAATAATTAGACCAAACACTTAAATTATTCCTTGATTTTTTATTCATTTAAAAAGGGAAACTTCATTTTTCTAATTCCATAAGGGGACATTTCTTAAGATTGTTATATTTCAAATGTAATATTAAGACATAATGAATTATAAGTACAACAGTAGAAGCAAAAATATAAGTCTAATCACTACCTTTTAACTTGAAGACATTAAACCTCTATTGGATGGGGTTTCATGATAAAATCCTGACTTTACTTCTCAAAAAAAATCAATTATCACAATTATGAAGTTCATTTGGGAATTTTAATTCAAATTATTTAAGAAGCATTAAATAAACAAATAATGAATCCTTAAAAAGGGTCATGGTTAGGGACCCTACCTCTGGGTGGGACCAAAATGAACATTTTGGTTCTAGGTTCTTTCTAACTAGAAGATGTGGCTACCCCCACAAATCATATACACCTTCAAATACATATAAGGACACATAGCCCCTATGCACACATCCTCATGTTCGTGAACGTGTTAATGGGGATCGTAACATATATGATTATATGCATAAAACCATGTACACTCACTCACGTATACATTTTCAAATACATATATATATATACATAGGAACACCAAGCCCCAAACATGTATATTTGCTTCCATGGATGAATCTACACATTATGGGGGAACCTAGATATATATATACCTACCTATGCATATGCAGGAAAATCACCTTAGACTTGGAGTCTCAAAACCACATAGTAGTGTCCAATGAACTATAGAATAATTACTTAGAACCATAAAATGATTAAAGTCCATAAAAAGTAAGGCATGAAACCATGTAACTAGAATAAAACCACAACCCTGATGTTGTCAGCAAACTGAATCATATTGAATCACTTTATATAAAACAACGGTTGTTGGAATACACATGAACCAGACTCAAGGAACCGATTGGTTTTCATAACAACCAAATAAGGAACCAAAATTGGTTACACCATTACCTAGGGTTTTGGTGCAACCATATAGGGTGAAGGGGATACCCTAAATTGGAAAAAATGATAATATGAGAGAAGCAAAGATCTTACCTCGAATTATTATAGAATAATCATCCAAAAAATGGATAATTGAATATTGGAGAGGGAGGCCTTAGAGGGTGGTATGCTGTGTGAGAAGGGGATTCATCCATGGGGTGTCGGCAGCTATTTGAGAGGGAGAACCCACATTGGGTTCTCTTAACACCTAACCTAATAATAATAATAAATATTGTTATTATTAATAAAAAAATCATTATTTTTATTATTTTCATTTTAATTTTTTTATTTTAATTTAATTTAATGGTAAAAAACACACTGCACGGTTTTAGTTGCATGGTTAGCCAAAGCGTGTGTTAACCATGTGGTGAATAGTATGAGCACAATATTAGATATTTCACACCATGGGTACACGTCACTTGTTTAGGAAAACTATGTGAAACCCATGTGAAACGTCTCAGCCCCACCTTTGTAAGGTTGAATGGTTTCCTACTATGGCCGCAAGGTTTCAGAAAAATAGTGCACCCTATGCAAAATTATAAATCATAGAACAATCAACCCTAATGCTCACTATACTCGACAAGACAACCAAGAAACTTTTTGGTCTCTCTCCCATTTCCAAAAACATTACTTTGATGTGTTTCAACTTTTAGAATTAAGTTCTGAAGTTTTATTTTTAAATGGACTAATCTTTAAACAAAAATATAAAAATCCCATAGAATTTTTCCTTGTTTAAAAACATGGAAATCTAAAATAACCCCAAATTATAACTTCTCATCCTCGATAAACCATTAGGAAGTAAATAAAAAACACAAGACCTACTAGGGTCGTGATGTCTTGTTTGAACTATCATGTTTTATCTCATTCTACCAACACACCTTTAAGCATTATGTAAGGTGTCGAAACCGGATCCAATGCTTTCTAACCAACTGGAACCCCAAGAACTATTCTTATACAATCCTGTTAAGAAATTGACATGATAACGTCATCATCTTGATAAATATTTGACCAATGGTGCTCCTCAGCATAGTTATTAACTGATGGAAGGGGCCAATTCAAATCCACAGTACCTCCACCATTGGAATTTATTTTTCAATGAACACATCTAATCATCTTGATGATGATCCTAGTGTAATTTAATTAAAAAGGAATGGTTAAATGCCAATCTACCTAACAAAAACTCGTCGCAGCAGATTTACTAGACTAGATTAATAACTATAAAACAATACTCACCTTAACATAAAAACATTATTTAAAATGGGTTTTATAACTGTAAACATTGAAATAAATGAAGAGATAACGATTCAAGCCAGTTTGCCAACTTATCTTGTAGATGCCTGATTTTGACAACTAGTGCATTTCAAACTGAAGCACAATGCCTTCCTCCAAGTCATCTTGCATTTACAGCATGTGCATTCACCGAAGCACATTACTAATCCATGTAGATGATTAATAGGTCAATACATCACCGAAACATTTATATTGGTTTCTAGAGAACTATTCCAAGATAGTTCACACACTATTTAACAAAGAAGATATTGGTACAAGCCCATAATGGCCAAAGTTGAACATTAACATAAACTAGAGTGGAATCTGCCTAGAGGTCAATTCAAAATAAATGGATAGATTCTATATGTTTAACCTAGATATTCCTATTAGGGAACCTATTAATCCCTCATGATATATCAATCCTTGATAAAAACCATGGGTCAGCTTGCAAAAATGATAAAACTCACACGTGAAGGCCAATAACCCAAAATGTTTGGTGGACATAAGACCAAAGATCAATTATCACATAAACAATGATTTAAATATTGGGGACATGCTCATCAATAAGAAGAATACAATATGAGGATTTTCATGCTTTCCAGTTTGATGTACCCACCCACTATAAACAAGATCAGTCGAACCAGAATTGGTCGACATTATAGAAGAAACTTGGCTTCTCTTGCGGATGTGTCATTACAAACAACCACAAGACATTACCCTCATGGGTTTTCAATGATTGGACAATATTTAACCACCACATTCACCCTTGACCAAATATGTTCTAAGAGGTTATATACACCACATGCCAGATCAATGTTGGGATACCTAGAAAGCATCAACATTCACAAAACCAAACTATGCCATGGACTTTTTTGTAGAAGAGCCCATTTTCAATGGTCCTCTTGGATTTTTTTCAATACGCATGCAAGACACACATTTACCAAAACGTGCATATAATTCTACATACTAGGAGTGTACCAGATATTAATGTACAAGAAGATAAACCAGCCACTCAAAAGAACACAAATACAAAATCACATTATCCGTATGTGGGTTAGCTCTTCTGATCCACACTCACATATGATAAACCATAACAAGAAAGATAAACCAATGATACCGACCAGTAAAAACAACAAAGTAATTAGATAATTAATCCCATGTAATGGGAAGAACCTGATTTCTTATCACTCAGATCCCTCTACTTAGAGATAACATGAAACAACACTCAATACCATAAGAGATTTATTTCAGAGTCTCACTACCTCATCTGAATATTATGATTAATGACACCATAAAAAATCATAAATTATTAATAAAAATATATGTCTATATGACCAACGAAGTATCCAACCATGCATGAGGCATGTCCGACCTTCTAAAAGTGAGTATCACTCACTGCTCTCACCCACAATAAGGGATGAAGACACCATGACCACCCATCCAAACAAGGGTGTCTTAGAAATTCTAAACATTCCATAAGGGAATGAAATACCCGAATGGTACCAAATGTCATTAAGTAAATGGAATTTAACTAGTAATTTATATTATAGTGTGATACTAACCACAAGCTAGCCCCTTAAGAAAAAATAGCACTATATTAAGAAAACTGATGTCTCCGTGATCAAAATAGGATCATGAAGACATTACTGAAAAGAAGAAATCCTATGAAATACACCCCACATACAATCCAAGGTAACTCTAATAAGATTTATCCTTCCTTATGTGAGGGTTTTAAATAGATTTCACAACTACATGTTCCATTTCCAGCTCTTTATATTTATTCCCCTTTAACATTTAATCATCAAATGTTTTAATCAAAAAATCTAGTACCATTTTTCAAAACATAACACAAGGTACACAATTGTTAACCAACACCCCAAAGGAAAAACATCAAAGTATATCAAGAATCCTTTTCAATGTTAAACATTAATAGACATACCAAATTTATTAGGAAATTAAAAAAAATTCCACATTAATGGTCATAGTTCCCTACAAGGATTACATTTTAACTAACTCGATTTCATCATAATGGAACCCAATATCTGTTTTCATGGAATTAAAATTTTAAACACCCTTATTGGTTAGTCTTATAAAAACATTACTCAACTATTCTTCTTGGGTCTTGTGGTTCATTTACCAATTAACCATTTGGTTTCAAGAAAAAACTCAATAGTTTTCTAACTTTTACAGTCATTTCAAAATAAATCAAACCATTACATTTAGTATTGGTTTCTATTTCACAATTCATGAAGTGCCCATACAATTCATTTATTGAATATTGGATCTCATTAATAATATCTAATCACAATTCAGAGTTTGACATGATCACATATAGTGGTCCATTTAGATGGGTGGCCATAAAAAACCTATAAAGTGCCCACACACAATTTAGTTTGGAATTTGGGTCCCTTTTAAAAACCAATTTACCTTTTCAATTAAATTTTAAAATCCTTTTACAATGGTTTTACTAAACATGTTACCTATTCAAAGATATAATCTTCCGATTAAACTTACAACTAAAATAAATATCCATTTATTATTACAATCATTTATTTTTACCATAGAAACCAATTATATATCAATGAAAGCTTCAATGTCACTACAAGAATATAACACAGAGAAACATGTTGAAATCACAAAATCCTAACATTTTAATAAAATAAGCATGCTATAATGAAAAGTAAACATAGAAGTCATGATAATGAATTACCTCAACAAGTATAAATCCAAACATGGTATAACTGTGAAATTAAAAAAATCCAATCATCATGAACCCTATAAACACAACTATATGGCATGGTATATGCATGACATGTCAATTTTGATGTGCCTGGTATGATACATGAAATGCAACGTTCTTTCTAAACTAATACGTGTGTAAAAATAGGAAAAACTCAGAAACCAATAAGTTTCCAAAATCTCACCATCCACCCAAGGAGAAATCATATCAACTATAGTAGAAACCATCGTAAAAAAAATTCCTAGCCTTGGCCACTTTTTCATATCCTATACATTGATTGATTATTACCAATCATGATTGTTAACCCAATGTGCATACATTCCAAGTCTCCTCTCCACCTACAAAAAGAATTAGATAAAGGAAAAAAATTAACCATTTATTAAACATTGTAACGTCTCGACCTGAATTACCACTAAACTAGAAACCAGACTAGGGGACCAAAAGGCCTCAAGCATGTCACCCCATATACCAGTAACAGCCAACTAGCCGTGAGGGTCTCTCAAGGTGATTGTGGGGAGACTATAACCTCTTATTATAGAAGAAAAATGGTATTAGAGAGTAAATAACAATCAATAAAAGATGTAGTAATATAAATAAATAAATTAAAAAGAAGATGAAGAAAATTAATAAAAATTTAATAAAAGTGGCCAACTCCAGTTCATACAATAGAAGAATGCATGGCGTGGTAGTGATAATAAATAAAATAGTCACCCGAGATCCTATAAAAATAAAATCAACTTTGGTAATAAAGGTAACTGAGCAGGGTGTGAGGAAATATCCTAGTAGGATAGCATCGATGGTGTCTATCCTAATTTAGATAATATGGTATAAAATAAATAGTGTGTAGTAATGGAGAATTTAATAAACAAATCATTATATGTAAATAAACACCGTCATGGTTCCTAAGGGACACTTGATGGCTAGACCATCTTCTTCCTGTAGTTAGAATAAGTCCGACCAGCCACCATGTAATCATATATATTAATAATGGGTGGGTAAGGTAGATGACTTACATCCCTAAAGAGTAAAAGACACCATGCTACAACACTCTTTATAGTGAGTGATCCAAAACTCAACTCCCTATTCATGGGTTCTAGAGCATAAATCCTGTTTCCAACATTGTGTTTGAGAAACAATACAATCGTAGACTTGTGGTATAATTAAGGTGTTAGAAAATGAAGGGACGGATCCATGTTTTAAATGACCAAGGCATCCTCATCAAGTCCTATCTGTGTTTCAATGGAAACTTAATAGAGGAAATGGTTGGAGGCCAAGGAGAATATATTCCATCTTTTCATATGCTAGTTAAAGCAAGCTAGAACCAAGGGGGTATCATGGCCTGAGGCATATCAGAGAATTCTTATTTGAGAATCCATCAATAATCTATGGGATTAATATATTAAAACAATGAGTCTAAACCTGGAATTCCTACATGGAAATCCCTGTATCACCGATGGTGTTAATTTGATAATCCATTAAGTACATCTATGGTATTAATACTTGGGAATCCAAGTATCATCCAAAATATTAATATAATAAACCAATTAGTTCTAGAGAATTATTTATTGGGAATCCATGTATCACCCAAGGTGTTAATATAATAAAACAATGAGTCTATCAGTGGATTTCCTATGTGGGAATCCATGTTTCACACAAGTTGTAGATGGAATTCAATACATTCAATTTTTTTTAACAAACTCAATTGAAGGTTAATCAGAACAAATTAACCATTTTATTTAATTCAACTCATTAAATTAATAAAAAATGTCAATTGTATTTATAAGGCTCTATGGTCACTTAGGATCTATCAAACAAAAAGGCAGTCACCAACACAGGTGATTCCAATCTAAAAACTGAGACAAGCACTTAGATGGTGACATGGTTCTTTTAATGATTTTGAAAGGGAAAAAATGTTTTTATAATTCTATTATGGTCCATGATCTAAAGATGGAATATTTTAATCAAATTATCAATACATTAGAGATTATAAGTATAATAAGCCATACAAACATATAAGTCTAGTTACTATTTTTTAGATTAATGACTTCACACCTCTCTTGGACAAGTTTTATTATAAAATCATGACTCTGTTTCTCAAAATATCAATTATCATAATTAGTATGTTCATTTACTAATTTCAATTAAAATTATTTATGAAAAGTTAAATAGACAACTAATTCACCCTTAAATAAAATGTAAAGGTCATGGAGCCTACCTCTGGGTGGAACCAAATAAATTTTTTTGGCTCGTGGAACATTATAACTATACATGTATTTATATACTTACCTATGCATATGTAGGAAAGTTACCATAGACTTGGAGACTCGAAACCACACTGTAGGGTCAAATACACAATAGAAACATTAAAAGAAACCTGAAACCCATTAGAGTCCCTAAAAAGGACTGTGTAATACCGTGAAGAAATAATAAAACCTCACCTTAGATGTTGGTGATGAATTAAATCCACCTGAAACACTTTTCCTTCAGTGGTGGTTTCCTGAATATGCACAAACAAGACCCGAGAACCCTGTTTTATATCATAACAATCAATGAAGCAACCAAAACCTATTTCCCATTTACATGGGGTTTAGGCCGAATCATATAGGGTAAAGGGGAGAATGAAAATTGGACAAAAACAAGAAGCGGAGATGACATTATATATGATGTTAATGATTTGGTCATGAATTATCATGAATATGTAGAGAATGAAAGAACAGAGAGGGAGGTCATGGAGGGTGGTGTGTCATGGGAGAGAGGGATTCTGCCTAGGGGTGACACACACTGGTGGAGAGGGAGAACCCTATTTGGGTTGTCTTGACACTTCACATAATAATAATATTAATAATAATATCTTTTATTATTACTAAAACTTTTTTAAAATTTTTTCCCTTTTGATTTTTTTAATTTTATTTAGTTTTATTAAGTAGAATACACTGTATGGTTTGGGTTGCATGGTTAGAAAAATAGTACAACAACTATGTGATGGACAATGCAAGAGCACTATCTAAAAGTTTACATCATGAAGGTAAGGCACACAATATGGAAAACCATTCGTAGGCCATTTGAAAAATCTCTTCCCCGTGTGGATAAGCCTACATGGTTTCATGGTGGGGCCATATGGTTTCAGACAATCTGTGTGTCTTTTGAAGAATTATAAAACATATAATTCTTAGCATCAGTGCTTTTGAAACTCGAAGATACTACTGCAAAACATTTTGGTCCATCAACCATGCCCAAAAACATTAATGTGATGGGTTTCAACTCCCAGAATTTAGTTCGGATGTTCATTTTTAGAAAATACCATATCTATAAACACAAAAGCTAAAAATCCCTTGGATTTTTTATTAGTTGAAAAAAAGGAACTCTACAGCCCACTAATCTTTTCATTGTGATATTAAATTTTATGAATAATTCCTTAAGATTACATATATATTTGATATAGGTATTTTCAAAAAAATAACGTTTTCTCCTCCCATGTTGCTATATTGGAAGAAACACGTCTGATCAACGTTTTCCAACCTTAGAAATTTCCTCTCATTGGTCCAACTTGTCAGTCATTAAACTGATAAACAAAGAGAAGAAATATAAACCCTAAAACATGTTAGGTTAAAAACATATAAAGGTATTCTAGAGAAAAATATTTTTCTAATATCACTAATTCTACCTCTTATGATGTGTATAGATTTTTTATGATCTCTAAATTGAAAAATTCTTCTCAATACTTTTGCTGTTGGTTTCCTAAAAACATCTTCTATGATTTATTTGATTTCTTATTTTAGTGTATTTGAATATTAATAAATGTTATTATAACATCAATATTGTAATTATGCAATACATTGTATTTGATAATGTCATGATGATACATTTTCCACTAAAAGTCCATAGTGGTTCCTCTTTAGAATGATAAATATATGAACATGAAATTATTTATAAATATTTTTTTCTCTATCTAGAAGAGGTTATTTTATGGGAAATAATGATACATGTAATCTTTGGGGGATACT
Organism: Viscum album; assembly: GCA_963277665.1. Lineage (NCBI taxonomy): Eukaryota > Viridiplantae > Streptophyta > Magnoliopsida > Santalales > Viscaceae > Viscum > Viscum album. The sequence goes on along the minus strand of OY728163.1, from coordinate 1,368,481,112 downwards.
TAGAAGTCCATGAGACACATTATCAAGTTTTATTCCATTAGTAATCTTACGTGCATGAGATTATGAGAAGAAGAACTGATAATTGGGCATCCACATTTACATTTGTCATTGATTATTACTATATACAAATTTTTTGTAATGATCCTTATACATTATTATTCTTATTAATTATCGTCATGACTCATATATATTTATGTGTTTATGAAAACTGTGATTATATATTATTTTAGAGAGGTAGGATATGTTAGCTAAATCACGAGTGTTGTTAAATTAATGGATTTTATGATGTGGAATTTATCCCTATTTTTTATATAATATAATTTGATATTTCATTACCTTTGATAAGAATTGTACTACCGGATTATGTTCATGTCCATGTTGGTGTTTTTAGAATTCTAATTTCAAAAAATAAATGAAATATATATGGATTTTATAGGTTTATGACTCCAGTATGAAACTAAATTGACTATAGGTATCAGGATAAATGTGTAATATTACACAATGTACTTTCATTGGATCTTATAGATCATTGTGATACTAACATTTTTTCTCTATGGGATACTCAGAATATTGTTAGAGGGGATACATTGAATTTAGGTATTTTTACATAATTCTATTGAGAATAGGGCCAAGAGTGTCTTACACTAAGTGTGTTTTGATCCAATGGAAAATAATATATTAATTAATCCATGTCAATAAATATTATTCCCTCAAATGGTTTAATAATTTTTTTATTTGTTTAATCATAAATAATTAACAACCTGTTAATCAATAGAATACATATGCTAGTTTAATATTTTTTAAATAGTTATTTACTTGGAAATTAATTATTTTGTTATATGAATAATTTATAAGAATTTATTCTGGTTTTTTCATAAGGTAAAAAAATATTTCATTATTTAGTAACATGAATATTTAAAAAATATTTAGCCACTAATTTGGTGAATTTTTTTAAAATTTACTAGAGAATAATGAATTGACATTTATTTTATTAAATAAATAACCATTATTCAAGGGTATAACAATAAAGTTGTGAATTGGATGATCAATCTTGATGATCTAATAAGAAATTTAATTATTTATTTAATTTGAATAATTAATAATTAATTTATTCGAGAAAATATTATTTAATTTATCCATAATCTTAGTGAATGTCAAGTAAACAATTAAAAAAATATTATTTTTTAGTCATATAGTTCTTCCAGCATTATAAAATACTTAGGGCCCATTTCGTTTATTATATTCTTACCCTATCACTATTTATGCACTATTATGACATTTAATGATCAATAGAGATATCATTCAATTTTTCCCCACATGTTCTTGATAGGATTATCTAAATCCATAATGAAATCTGACCACAAATGATCTGAATAACATATGTATGTTCTACACCTCCACTAGAGCTAATAAAATATCTCTTAAAAGAATTTATTTTGGTCAATATTGTTCTCCAAGAATATTATAACCAAACAAACTACCACCCAAATGATTCTACAATGGTGATCAGAGGTTCGTGAAGCATGCCTGGATCATCGCTACTTAGAATAAACTCATTTTTCATATGATGCAACAACTGTACAAAAATATTACTTCATGAAATAATTCCACAAATAATAATGAATTTAATTATTTATAATTATTTAATTAAATAATATATTTATAAATTGTACTAGAAAAGTCATCTTTTATTGGTTCTAGTTTCTGGTAAATTAATCTTCAAATTAATTTTATTGGTCTAGATTATTATTAATTATATATAGCACAAATTATTTTGAAATTATGACAAAAAGATGAGTTAGTCATAGATGAACTCGTTCTTTCAATATTCCAATAATAATCATGTGATTTAAATTCATTCACATAATTATTTGAAATTATTAATTATTCCTTATTAGATTATATGCAATTGTGGTTAGTTTTTTCTTATATATTATCTACTCTTCAATATGGATTTTAATTGAAATATTTTCAATGTAATATTATGATAAGCTAATGATTCATATCATATTAATAATAAATGACAAGGATTGTTCCCAAAGAACATTTCCCATTAATTAGAAGATATTAACAAATCATAAAATCATGGGAAAATGGGGTCAGACATAGCAATACTACCCTCATTCAGAAAACAACACAATAGAGTGTAGACGATGTGAAAAATTAAAAACATTACATAATTTATTAATATCTCATATATCACCCTTATAAATAAGTTTAAATTTACCAATTAGATAACATATTCAACTCTAAATATTTTATTTCTTATGATATTCTAGATCATCATCACATGATGTGTCATAATTCTTTATCATAATGTATCAGGTATTCTGTTTCAATGATAAATATTGATTGTCCAACATCAGTTTGGATGTCATATTATAATAAATGTTGGAAGATATTAATTCTATAAAATTAATGTAATATATATTCTTCTTCCAGGTGGGACTATTTTTAAATTTATTTGTTCATGATGGGTTTCAATGAATTTAATTCAAGGATCAAATATATTTAAAACAACAAATATTTACACCCATAAGATTTAATCACGTGAAATTTGATTTCACCACATGAAATTACATATCAACAGGTGTAATATTTCACCTAATGAAATTATATTTAAAAATGTGTAAACTATAGCCATGTGTAATTGGATTTCACCATGTATAATAGACAATTAATGTTTTTAATAGTTTGACAAGATTACCTTTGGAAAATTTCAAAATATGCAACATGTCATTACTAGAAATTAAATAAGGATTCATGTCGTATACTTTTTTGGCGTTTCTAATTAAAATAATATCTCTAGTGTCATGTATCCTTACAAACACCACTTCTCTCTACAATAGAGTATCTGTGGACCTCCCTCCTCAATGCAGAGCCTATGTGCACCTCCTCTATGGAACAAAACTCATTGGTGCACCTTTTCCTTCCATTAAGCTTCCACCATGTATCGAAACCCCTCCGTGCACCATTTCCCTCCACCAAATATCATCTTTTCACCTCGTGGGTAAAAGTGTTCTTCTTATTTTACAACTATATTTCACTTCCACACCACTACCCAAATAAATGAATGATGTTTATCTGTTTCCAGATCTATATCTATATTAGTTGTATCTAGATCTAGGAATATTGGATTTAGATCTGGATTTATGATATATTGTATAGTTTAAATGTGTGTATAGGTTTTGGATCTAGATCTTGTTCCTCATCAATTTCTGGAGGGACTCACTTCAAATTGAGTATTTTTCCATTAGCGAGCATTTTTGTCAATGTTTTTGAGGTGAGTGGTATAAAATTCAATTCACATAGCCTTAGATAAAATCAATAGTATGTAATTGTAGAATTTCTATTAGATGTGAAGTAATTGGGATATTCATTAAATTAATTAATTTTGTGAATTAATTAATTAATGGAAATGTGAAATTTGGAAATTTGGACTTTAGATCTTGAATAATTAATTGTTAAATTAATTATGGAGTTATCATGATTGTTGAACATGATTAGATGACTTTAGAATTAATTAATGTGAATGGTTAGGGTTATGAAAATTTTATTTGAGATAATATATTCTTGAATTAATTATGGAGAGATAAGTATTATTGGGATAAAATAATTAATTAATGACTTCTTTATTTTTTATATTAAACTTATTGAATAGGGATAATTAGTTGTAGAATTACTTATTGGAGCATGTTAAGATTATTAGATTGATTTGGATGGAACAATTAACTGAAGAATTAATTAGGGTTTTTGAATTAATTGAGATAGAATAATTAACTAATGAACTAATTAATGATATTTAATTATTTAAGATAAAATTAATTTATTAATTAGTTAATGTATTGTGATTATTTAATTATTTAATTAAATAAGGGGAATTAATTAATTGGTGAATTATTTAATGTGAGAAATTTGATTATTTAATTTTGTAATTAAAAAATTGGATTATTTAATTTTACAATTAATTAATGTATGCAATGTGAATATTTAATTATTGAATTAAATAATGGGATTAATTAATTTGAGAAATAATTAATGTGACCAATGAGATTAGTTAACTATTGAATTAAATAAAGGGGATTTATTAGTTGATAAAATTAATTAATGTGTTAAATGAGAATATTTAATTATTGAATTAAATAAAGTGATTAATTACTAGTAGATTATTTAATAAAACATGTCATGTATAATTAACATAAAAATAAATTAATTAGTTTGGATGTGTTAATTAATTTTGAAATTAATTAATGTGGATTAATAAATTGTTAAAATAATTAAAGTGAGTAATGAGACTATTTAATTGTTGGATTAAATTAAGGGGATTAATTAAATGATGAAATTAAGTAATGTGTGTAAAGGGATTATTTGATTATCGAATTGAATAAAGGGATTTATTAATTATGTATTAAGTAATTGAATATGGATTGGAAAATTAAATAGTGAATTATTTAAGGGTTTCAATGTGTTAATTAATTTTTGATTTAATTAATGGGGATTAATTAATTGGGGGATTAATTACGAGGAGTAATGATATTTTTTATTTATTGAGTGAAATAAAAGGGAATAATTTATTGATGAATTCATTAATGTTTTAAAGAGATTATTTAATTGTTTAATCAAATAATTTATTTAATTAATTGTGAGTTAATTTATAACAATATGATATGGACAATTAAAAAGAGAATTAATTGAAGGGTTTGGATGGGTTAATTAATCATGGAATTAAACAATTAGTTTGATTAATTAGTATGAAATTAATTAATGGACGTTTTTATGTCTGAGAAATTGAATGAGTTAGATTAATTAAATAGAGAATTAAATAATGGAGATTATTTTGTTGGTTAAATTTATTGGGTGAGATTAATTAATTGGTGAATAAATTGATGGGGATTATTGTGATGGTAAAATTGATTGAATTGACTTAATTTTTGGGTAAATTAATTAATGTGGATTTTTGGGATATTAAATTGATAGAATTGGATAATTAATTGGGGAATTAATTGTGAGATATTGACATTTGAGAATTGAAATAATTAATTGTAGAGATAATTATGAACTAATAAGACATTGAATGCGGTAAATAATTACGGAATTAATTATTATTTTTTGTGTTTCTATTTTTTGATTAATAATTGATTAATTAATAAATGGTATTGATGACCTTAATTAATTGGGGAACTAATTAAGTGTATTTGTTGGAAAAACTAACTGTTTAAATATTAATGGAAATGGATGATAATTAATTTTTTATTCAGTTATCAAATTATTGAGTTATAAATTGTGAACAGTTAAATGGTGATTTATTTTTTAGATATTGAGTATAGAAATGAATAATTAATTATTTAACTAATTAGTGGACATGATATAGTTGATTAATTTGTAATTCATTAATGGATTTTAAGAGACCAACTAACTGATGAATTAATTGCAAGGACTGTTATGATTAAATAATTATGGAAAATAATTAATGAAATTTACCTGTCTAAATAATCAGTGGATTAATACATTTAAAGGGTTTATGATAAATTAAATGGTGAATTATATATAGTAACTTATGTAGTTAATTAATTATTGAATTAATTAATGGAGTTGAAGTGATCAATTAATTGATGAATTAATTGAATGGACTATTATGATATTTTAATTATGTAATTTAATTAATTAAATTGATGTGATTAATTAATCATTCGGTTAATTATAGTAAATGGGTTTTGATTAATTAATTATCGATTAATTAATGGAATGAGAAATGGTAGTGATAATGTTGTCGTGGGATAGCACATGGGATAATCGAGGTGCGATAAAGGGATTAATTGAGAGTACTAAGAGAGCTTCTATTTTTGATTTCTGATGGATTATGGCAGCCTTTGAGGAAGAAGATTGTGTGAGATTCCCTTTTTGTGAAGGACCATTTGACCATTTGAGGAGGAAGACTACATGAGCTTATGTTTGTTTGCGAAAGGGATGTGTGAGCCTTTAAGGGGAAAGACCATGAGAGCTTTCCTTTTTTTTCCTATGAAGTATCTATATTTTATTTGTATTACTATATTTATAACCTTGATGTTAGATCCCATAACACACGGTAAACATAGCATACTGATTTATATGTTAATGTTTTTGGAAAAATACCACATGAGTTATAGTAATGAATGGTAACATGAAGATTTAGGATTATGATATGCCTTTTGTATAGTGTAGACTCTAGCATGAGCTAAAGTAGGTATTGAGTTTCATGTTTCCTTGGGAACCTGAGGGATTATGTAGTTAAATAATGATTCATTGAATAAATATAATCTTTTTATTTATTATTTTTATTTTATTCTTTATAAAACTACAAACATAGTTATTGATTGATTTGTTTTTGGCTTCGTTGGTGGTGGCCTACTGAGTTGTATTCACACCCTATTTGGGAAGCTTGATCGATACCCAATAGTCATTATTTTTGTAGGAATGGTTAGGGGAAAATACCACTTGTTAGATGATTGAGTTGGGAAAAAGCATGGTAAAGGGAATCCGATGTGGTACGTGACCGTCTTGGGAGTTTTCAGTGTATTTACCTTTGGGAATTCATTTTGACACTTGAAACTTAATTTGGCATGACATGTTTCCCTTTATGTTGAGTACTTTATTTCCAGTTATTTTTATTGTCTGATATTGGTAATGTTTATGATTATATAGGATTCTTCTATTTTTAATTATTTCCTATATTGTTTACTCTAAAAAATAAGTTATATTCAACCCATGATCGATATTAGAAAATTACTACTAGTCGGTAGCCTCTAGCATACAGGGAGGCATTCATGTAGTCGCGTGACTCAGCGGTTTGGGGCACTATTTGGTGGAACCCTACACGGGACTGCACAAAGTGGTATCATAGTTCCAGTTTTATTTCTTTTTCTTGTGTCTTAATATTGGCGAATGTATGATAGGAGACTAGGAAGAGATTTGGAATGGTTTTGAGATCATTCACGGGAGAAGCTACCACATGTATGGGGGAGAACCCAAGTACCCAGTTTAGTGATAAGCACCGAGGTTATAATAATCAAATAGATGGGAGGCATTAGCATCTAAGAGAAAAATTGTGAAAGACAGGGATAATATAGAAACAAATCCACTCCAACTCGTACATAAATATAAAAAGAAACACAAGTACACCAATCTAATGTCATTCAATGACTACTTTTACTGAAAAGAGAAAACTGCTTATTCCCAATGGAGGTAAAATAGTAGTGACCATGAATCACAGACAGCTCGTACAACCCCAAGATAGTAGTAAATAGCTTGATATCCAACCTATAAAAAGTGACGTGAAAAAAATAGTTTTAAATAGATTGGGTGAGTAGAACAATATACTCAGTAGGATCCTCCCTATAGCCTCTCGTGAATATGTAATGAAAGCATGCTAAAGCATAGTTAACAACAACTGAAACTAACCCACCACCTAAATAGGTAAACTATGTTCCTAACCTCACCATGGTTATTCTCAACATGTGTGGAATACAAGAGTATATTATATAAAAACGAATGTAAATGTTACCCCTCTATTACTTCCCCACTGGTTTTCCGTTTTGCCCAACGTCACACATTCAAAGCTTCTATCTCCAAAAGTTCTTTCCCGTAAAAACTTGGGCGTAGCACCACAACATGAACCAAATGAAAATCCACCACCATATTCATGTAACCAAAGTAACTAGGTAGTTTTTGGAAGACACCATTTATCGCATAACATGTGTCATAGGACGAGCATTATTCCTCAAGCCATTATAGCCAATATTCAAAGTAAGGTTCTTCAAGCCATCATAGCGTATACACATTACACCTATTGTTGTCCATATGAAACTATATCTAGATTATATGTGTGTGAATATCCACAAGCCATTACTTCCCACTGCAGATATAAATTGGTTAAACTAATTTTTTTTCCTACCAGCACATGTAACTACAAAGAGAAAAGAGTGGGGCCAAAGGGGGTAGTCAACCATCCATACACCCACTAGAATGATGAAGAAGATTCCCCTGAGGGAAAAAATCTCCAGCATGTCAATTTTCCTAATCGATAGGGTGGAGTAGCGTATATAAACACAAAAAGTAAATAATATAATACAGATCAAAACCAAACTATGGGAAAAAACTACTCCTAGACTCAACTATAGTAATCGTCTCCCAGACTCCTGGATACAACTGCTAAAACTAGATATCCTATAATCATATAACCATTTAAAGATAAATTTTATGTTTCTTTTTAGTTTTTATCAGATTCAGTTTACGCAGTTTATTATTTAACCATTAATTAACAATTATTAAATTCACATTACATTTCAATAGCGTCACACCAAGTTCCATGACCTCCAGGAATAACCAAACAAAGTCCAAAACTTCTCAAAATTTTACCTCAACATTGAATCCTAGGATTCTTCAAAAACATGGGTTAACATCATTTATTCAATCACTTATTAATAAAATTATTACATTCCCATAATTCCAGTCATTTTATAAATGAAAAAAAATGTTACATAACATCAGGGGCTCATTAAGGTGAGTGGATGGACTACTCGTCGAGCCATTTCAAATGATAATATGGGCATAGACCCATCCATCCTCAATAATCTAATCATTGAATCCACTTTTCATTCCCCATGAATATTTTCCTCTATTTGAAGGAGTGTTATCAATACCAACTTCCTTAAGGAGTGTGGAAGGTATTGAAAAAAACAACCAATAAGATTTAGCAAAAACACAACATTCATAATCGACTTGTTTAATCCTATCTGGTGTCTTCCCCAAACCCACATGCATACACAATGAATCTCAAAACTCTAGGAATAAACTGATAACCCAACCCCAGGGCCTCATGATCCCACATGCCCCAACAGCCTCCCATGCTCTGCAATTCTAATCTCACAACACAACCGATGTAGCAGGAAAACAATCAACAAGAAAATAGGCTCTCAGAACCAAGAGAAGCATCCATCCTTTACAAAAAATGAGCACTTATAGCTCCATGAATTATTCATATGTCCATTAGAGGCAATAGGGTAACATATAACCCTTCCATGTTATCAAACAATCAGTTCTTTAATCCGCATTCAATTAACCAGTTAATTTAAAAATCCTTAAATTTGTCCATTCAATTATCAACAGTTTTGTACAGCGACAACTCTATAAAAACATTCCTCATAATGTTTATCAAAATAATATAAAATTAATCATATATTTACATTCTCTACCATTTTACATCAAGAATTAAATGGTAAAAAATGAAATCATAGATATCCCACTGTCTAACAAAAAAAAGAGACATTATGATCAATACAAATTTATTTAACAAGTTCAATTATTTATTAAGTCAATTCCATTTTGATCTAGTAGGATAAATCATGATGACTATACATTTTTACATAAAATAATACTGAATCCATGAATCCCCTACCTCAAAGGGTTTTAGGAATTCTTTGTATGAGAACGACCAACACAATAGATCACGATCAACTCTTCTAGAAGACTGCACCCACCTGATGATGTAAGGACATCACCGCACCAACCAACACCAATGAAAACACCTTTAGAAACATAGATATAACATGCCATGACATGGACATGAGGAATGGAAGGGGTGTAACATAGAATAAATGTGGTATAACATAACTTATATCGAAGGCAGATCGATACTTCATGGTTTCACCAAAACAAGGGGCACACATGCAGTTGGAAGAAACTCTAGGGAAGACATGATCCAAGGATATAGAATTATGCATGACTCCTATGGGATATAAAAAATGGTTTGAGAATCTCACACAAGAGAACACGGGGGAAGAATAAGGTAGGAAGATATCTCAACCCTTTATAATATTAAATTGAGTTGCAGTTTAAGATACATTGGATTTTTCATTAAGATCATATTTGTCAACGATCACACGTTTTGACCGAGTAAAAGATTCCTGAAAATTAAGAAAAATAATGACATGATTTAAGGGTTTAAATGGGTATTAAATCCCATACAACAAGTCTTTTAATGTATTTTACATGAAAATAAAACACCAAATGGAATAAACTATGCGAAATCTTTGAAAAATAAGAAATTTGTAAATGGGCTAGCCACCATTTGGTGTGCCACAATTTTAGTGTTCCATAGTTTCAATGTGACCCCATTACGGTGACACAATTTCGGTGTTCCACTATTACAGTGGCACCGTTTCATTGTGCCTCTATTACAATGAAACTATTTTGGTGGTCCAGTAGGACGGTTCCACCATCTCGGTCTGCCACCGTCACGGTGCCATCTATTTGGTGAGACTGTTTAGTGAGTGTGGATTTTTGGAAACCTCTTGAATGAAACCACTATGACCCCAAACAACAGCACAAGAAAAATATTTTTACAATGGAATGGACCTGGGATATATAGGTTATTACATCAAATATCTCTCAGTCTATTCTTATCCCTGATAATTCAAAACCAAACAAGAGTGGAAACATGAAAAATAAGGGGTCTGAACAACCACCCTTAGAGATAACTCTCAAGGAACGTTTCACTAATAAGAGCTCAACAACTTCCTAAAAGGAACAATGATAAACCACAAAAGAACCACAAATAGGTCCTAAACAATCTCCGAGGAGAGATACCTCTCAAAATAGAGCGATCCACAACAAGCCACAAGAGAAAGACATCTCAAAAAACGAAAAGGACTAAAAACAAAAAACTAACATCATTACAAAGAAAGATTAAAACATAAAAATGTCAAGGTATTAAGCATGTATCTGTGACTCACATTCCAAAGTACTCTCATCTACACCACCGTGCTACAATAATATACGAACCAAGCGAATAACATGCCCGTGCAACACCTTCTACATGCAGTCTTGGATCTCTAAATGCCCCTCCTAGAAGGCCGTATCATCATCAACATCGATATCACCCCAATCAATGATGAGAGTTTGACAACCATACTCTTTATTACACCGTAAAACATGATTAATTACATAAACATCACTTGATACAACATAGAACATCGGGAGGTCTTGTGTCTTTTGGGATTAGTATCACTAAATAACAACATTGAACATAAAACACCCAACATCTTTATTAAAATCTTCTTTTACATGACCACTACATTCTGTCGTACATAGAATTGCATAGGATAACCTGAGGACATGCATAAGAAAAGGGTTATCTATAAAGCCCAGTAAGGGAATAAACATGGAATAACACAAGGAATACAATAAATGTTAAATAATAGGCATATAAATGGATCACAATATAAACATGAACATAAAGGCATTATAAATCATGATAATCATAACATGGAAATGTGGAAATAACACTTAACATGGAATTAGCATGAGCCAAGGATCATTGCACATAGAGCATAAGTAAACCCTCATTGAACATGAATCATGAGTAAACCCTAATTTCACTTGAATTAGAATGAGTCAACACCAATTTCACATAACATATAATGATACTATAGGTTTCCCAATGCATTAGAGCACTATCAGGGCACACCCTTCTTGAACATTTCATTTCATGCAAAAGTGGGCCACATGGATCATATAACATGGAATCAATAAACATCACAAGTTATTCCATGATTAAGTAATGTGGAAAAAATAAATTAATTTACCCTTAAATATGTATATTTTCATAAAGGTGAATACCCTTTATAGAGACATGGGTATGGTATTCACTACTCAATGATCCCCTCTTGGGAAAACGTAGTGCAATTTCGGCATCATAACGACGTGGCATAAGGAATCATGAAAATGGTTGATGAGAGAGAAAAACTTGTCTAATAATATATACATTAAATGTACAGTAAGGGGGTCATATAGATACATGTCCCAACAGAATTAATGGAATTTATATGCATAATACAAAAGAATTACTTGAATGTAAAAGAGGAGAGAGAAATCTCTCACAGAATTTTGACACGCTAACGGGTGAACATGGGAAGAATTAATGAAAGAGAAAGGGGTCTCCCATAATCCAAACATAAATAAGAATGTATGGGGGAGGTTCAAAATCATATCCCCAACATTTTTAATTGAATACAATAGGTTATAACAACTTAATGAAAATTGGACAAAAATGAGAAAGGAAGAAATCTATTACTTGGTTGTAAGATCCCAAAATCTTGGAAGGGGATTGAGAGAGGATACTTATGATCTTGGGGAACATTGGGAGGATTATAGAGACATGATTTCATGGGTTGGTCTAACTTCAAAGGTTTTGAGTGAAGAGGAAGTGGGAGCTTGGGTGGGTTTATATAATAAAGGAGAGGGAATTCATTATTATTTAGGTTTGAGTCACCACACATTAAACAAATCAATACCACAAACCAGCCCTTGGTATTTCCCATGGTTTTTTACAAAGGGGATTAGAAAACAATATTTTATAAGGGAAATGACCAAAATTTTTAAAATAATAGGGTTCTTATGTTGAGATGAGTTACACTCTCAAGGAAAACAATTTAAAAAGGATAAATGTTTTATAAGCTTTGAAGGGTCCACTAAAGCTTTATAAAATAAATAAAAAAATCCCAAAATCCCATTATTTTAATGGTAAAACATATATTTGACGAACATAATGTTTATGGGTTTTTATTACATTACTATTGGATCATTATGATGTTATAAAACAAATTATATATTTAAACTGTATTTAATTTTTACCAAAACATTCCACTGTCTCAGAAAATTATAAAAAAATAACCATTGGATAATATCAAAGTATTTATTCAAAAAATAATATTCATATTATATAAATAATTTTCTAAACATGTGAATTTTTACATTTAAAATAAAAATCACCATTTAACAAATATTCATGGGTTTTGACAAAAACAGTATTCAAACGTTAATAAAAATTACAATTACATTCATTAAATTATATGGTAATTTATATTTAATAAAAAGTAATTTAATAATAATAATATTTTATTAAAATATTATTTAATTAAAAAATCCATTAATTAATCAAAATAAATTTCATAAATGAATATTAACTAAAAAACTATTTGAGAATTAAAAACTATTTACAAAATACCAATAATAAAATGAATGCACATTCTTTTTACAAAAATAATGTATATAGTCATATTGCTTGGGTATTGTTACATAACTGCTTATAACACCGGCATAATACCAAAGGGTAAGGTGTGCGATGGTGAAAGACTCTGGGGGCGGTTCAGATAACATCGCTCTCGTGGTGATCTCTATTTACATCCCCTTCTTCCGTATTCGGTATCACTGAAGCTTAAAATGTTCAAGATCATCTTGGGATTAGTCAGGACTGAGGCCCAATGATGCCACCTCATTTCTATGATCTGCCAAATGGGATTCATACGGGGCATGTATACTGGATGAGGCCATTAATTCCTTTTTCTGTGTAAATTGGATTTGTTAAAGCCCTATACCTATACTAATCATGTGATCATTTTCAAGGGATATATTAGAAACAATCATAATTCATAATAGTATTTTAAAATCTAGAAACATAAAACCAATGAAGTACACATTTTATATAACCATTATAAGACATTTAATTAAATTAAGAATAATTTCCATTAATTAAATTTAGGGTCGTTACAATCTTCCCCCCTTAAGAAATTTCACCCTCAAAATTTCCTTTTCTCGGACTAAAATAGATGTCGGTTACTATACTTTATCATTTCCTCCAATTCCCATGTTGCTTCTTCAAACTTGTGGTTTCACCACTACACCTTGATGAGGGGAATTGTATTATTTTGTAGAACTTTTTCCCTATGATATAAGATCTTCACTGGTTTCTCATCATATGAAATATCGTCCTCTAATTGTACTACATTTTATTAGAGTACATGTCAAGGGTATGGTATGTACTTCCTTAAGAGGGATAGATGAATGACATCGTGCACTTTGGCCATTGTAGGTGGAAGTGATATCAGATAGGTCACAACCCCAACATGATCAAGAATCTCGACGGGGCTGATGTTCCTAGGACATAACTTACCATTCATTACAAAGAACATGGGATTCTTACATGGTGATACACATTGAAATAACATGTCTCCAACATTAAACTTATGGTCTCATCGAAGGTTATCTACATAACTCTTCTGTTGACTCTGTGTTTCCTTGAAATGTTGCTGACTGGGTTTCACCTTCTCCCCCATTTCATCGACCATTTCTGGTCCTACCAGCTTATGCTCATCGACTTCTTCCCAACACGTCAATGTTTGGAACCCCTTCCCATAAAAGGCTTTATAAGGTTCCATTTGAATGCTTGAGTGGAAACTGGTATTGTAAGTGAATTAAACCTATGGAAGATTTTGGTCCCACCCTCCTTTAAATTCCATTGAACATGATTTTAACATATCTTTTTATGTCTCAATAATTCATTCACATTGGCTGTCATTTTGAGGATGATAGGACGTACTGAAGTTTAGTTCAGTATCCAGAGTTTATTGAAGACTCTTCCAAAACATCAAGGTGAATCATGGATCTCAGTCAGATACAATAGATAATGGTACTCCAAGAAGCCTTACAACCTCCCTGATATATATACGTGCCAGTTTATCCAATGTGAAATCCTCATGAATTGAAATAAAGTGTGCAGACTTTGTAAGATGATCCACAACAACCTCGATTGCATTGTTGCCTTAGAATGTCTTCAGAATTATAGTGAAAAAACCCATGGTGATATTCTCCCATTTCAAAGCCGTATGGACAATGGTTGAATCATCCCCTTAGACTTCTGCCTCTATGCATTCACTTTATGACAAACCAAGAACATTGATGTATACTCGGTGATCTCCTTCTTCACATTATCCCACCAACAATTCTCTTGGAGATTTCAATATATCTTTGTGTTCCCTGGGTGAATAGTGAAATTTGTACTATGTACATCATCCAAAAGTTCTTTCTTCTACTCCGGACTTGATGGAAGAAAAATTATTTTTCCCAAATCTCGCAATTCCTTATTCATTAACATTGAAATCTGAGAATTTACTTCTTCTTATAGCTTCCACATTCTTCTGAATTCCCACATCATCTTTTTGAGCATCCATTAACCATTCCAAAAGATAGAGTTGAGCAATCATTTGTGAAATAATTGATGATATTCCCATCTTTATGATTAAAATGTCCATCTTCATCAAGTCTATAAAGATTGGATCTTTCTCAATTTTCATCAATGATAGAATTGATGGGTCCTTTATACTAAGAGCATATTCCACCTTGATCGCTTTCCCAGGGTGGTAATGGGTTGATCTTTCATATAATTTTATCATATCTAACCTTCTTCCTCGACACATGTTCAAATCATTCTATGTGAATATATAGTTGAGGATTTTGTGGTCCGTATACATTACACACTTCTCCCCAAAGAGATAATACCTCCAAATTTCTAAACTAAAGATCGCCGCAGCCAACTCCAATTCATTTTTAGGATAATTCTTCTCATGAACATTCAATTTCATTGAATATTAGGCAATGACATTGTCATTTTGCATCAACAAACAGCCTATTCCCTTCATTGAAGCATCAATGAATACCATAAAATGTTCTCCACTTGTGGTTAAAGTGAGAACAGGTGCAGTGATAAGCCTCTTTTTTAAATCCTTGAATCTTTCTTCGCATTCACCACTCCAAGAAAATTTTACTGCCTTCCAAGTTAGCTTGGTAAGAGGGTTGGAAAATCATGATAAATTTATAACTAATCGTCGATAGTATCCACATAAACCCATGACGCTATGAATATCTATTAGCGAGGTTGGCCTCAGCCCTCCCTCAATTGCATCTGTTTTGGAGGGATCCACAGATATCCCATTTCTTGTGATGATATTTCCAAAAATGATACCTCCTTCAACCAGAACTCACACCTGCTATACTTTTCATAGGGATTCCCCTTCTATAAGGTCTCTAGTATAGTTCTTAGATACTCCTCATGATCCTCCTTGGTTTTGGAGTATATCAAAAAATCATCTCTAAAGTGTACCGCTAATTTTTCTCAGTAATCCTGAAAGATTATAATCCTCAAATCCATGAAGATTACTGAAGAATTAGTGAGTTCGAAAGGCATTACTATCAATTCATAGTGCTTGTATCTTGTATGAAATGTAGTCTTGGGGATATCTTCCTTCTTCACACTTACCTGGTAATATCCCGACCAAAAACCCACCTTGGAGAAGAATTGTGCTCCACACAGCTAATTGAACAAGTCATCGATTTGGGGGAGAGTATACTTGTTATTTATTATGATTTTTTTAGGATCACGATAATCTAAGTAAAGTTTCATTGACCAATATTTCTTATTGATGAAGAGGACTAGTACACCCCAAGGGGAAGCACTTGGGTGTTTAAAACCTTTTTCCAGATTCTCCTATTATTTTTTATTCAGCTCCTCAAGCTCCATAACATCCATTCTATAATGAGTCTTGGATTTTGTTAATGCCCCAAGTATAAGATCTATTGAGAATTCAACATCTCTTCTAGGAGGAAGACCATGAAATTCCTTGTGAAACACTCAAGTGAATTCCCTCAAAACAGCCATGTCTTCAAGGATGGTTACCTCATTATAGTCAATAATCTGAGCTAGATACACATGCTCATAGGTATGTACTATCCACACTTGAGATGATGGAGCTAAATAAGATTCATCTTCCTACATTCACTTGTATCGAATCAGGGGTTGATTCTCTACGTGGAGAGTGATTTCCATCTAACGACATTTTTTGTTGGCTCTATATAAGGAAAGCCAATCCATGACAAGAATTCCATTAAATTCCACTAGAGGGAGTATGATGAGATTCACCAAGAAATTAAATCCATAGATTATGATAGGGGAGAAGTTATATTCTTGGGATGCAATGATTTCCCCATTTGTCGTAATCACCAAAATCTTTACTTTCAGGATTTTCGGTGGTGCTGGGATTGTTCTACTAAACGTTTGGGATATAAAAGAATGCGTAGAACCTGAATAAAAAATTCACTATTCTTGAATGAATAACTAGAGTACCTATCACCACTTTGTTATTGGGGTTCACTTCAGCAATATTGTTGGAAAAATCTCTCCCTTGCTGCCTTGGAGGTTGTTGGTTTCCTTCAAAAACCCATGGAATATGACACTGATTTACAAGATTCCCTCGTTCTTTGTGTTTGTAGTAATGAACAAAACATTGAGGATCGAATGGAGTGTTCCTCACCTCTATTGAAGCTGCTGGTTTTTCTTGTTAGTGGTTAACAACTAGGTTCCCTTCTATTCCACACCTAAAGAAGTTCCTTTCCACCTTCAGGAAATTTCTAGCATGATTATTTCTGCACATTTGGCTAGTGGGGTACTGAATCTTCTTAGCACCATTGGATTTATCCATCGGGCCACCAGCATTGAATTCCACCATATTCTTCTTATCTCCATGACACTGTTGATATTCTCAAATATCCATTTCAACCTTGAGGTCACATCGGAAAATTTCCTCATAGCTGTCGAAGTCATGGATCGCTAGCTCTTTCCGTAGGCTAGGTTTCAGCCCACCAAAGGAGCGATCAACCTTTCATTAGGGGGTAATGATAAATCTTGAGGCGTATCCTACAAGATTTGTGAAATTTTCCTCATACGCTCTGATAGATTCATTCTCTATTTGTTTGAGGGCAAGAAAGTCCCTTTCCATATTAAGTCGGAGGGTGCGTGGAAAATATTTATTGAAAAACATCTTCAAAAAATCCTTCCATTACAATGCCTCGATCTCCTCATTAGGCTTAATTGTTTTGATCAACATCCACAATTGACCAGATTCACACTCCATATGATAAGCATATATGAGAACCTTCTTTTGTTCAAAACATTTAACGATGGAGAAGATATTTTCAATGGATTTGATCCATTGTTCATCGATTGAGGGATCTGATGATCCATTAAAAGTTGGAGTACTATGTCTCGTGAAGCTCTCGACAGCGACTTGTTCTTTATTAGGGGGTTGAATGATACTCTGGACCCATGTTTATATTAAAATCATGAGTTAACTAAGAGAGAAGCATGACAGAGTTCAGGATTCCCTCTCCCATCGGATTGGGCATCTCATTTGCACATTCATCACATTGATCTCCACATCATTTGTTAGCCCGAGTCATCCTATTACCGTCCATTGGATGGAATAAAATGAATGTTAGGGGTAACACATAAAGGGTAATCCAATGAAAAAACTGATGACATAAAAATAACTTTTATTTCCTTAACTTATGAATCCATAGGCTCCAATCTATCCAATTCATGTTCTACTTTCATAAATATATTCTTAGGGGCATTTTTTAATTCTCATAATAAGGGTCAAAAATAAGCTTGTGAATTTAAAAAAGCATATCCCCCATGAGTGTCATAACTAAGATTGTAACAAGGCTCGTTGTTGTGCACCAATTCCCATTTGAGTCAAACTCAAAGCGGGTTTTCGGGTTTTACCACTAGGATACATCTATGCTAGATCGGCCTCTACCTGAATGGAACTAGACAGGGAAGTATTTTCATTATAAACCACTTACTTAATACTCACCAATACTTAGGAATGTTTTTATTATACTTTGTCTTGTCTTTAAGGCTTCTCTTGGGTTTTCTAATACTAATACCAAAAAATAACTAAACCAATCATCTAATACAATCTATGCCAACCCTTCTCTTTATTACGCAATAAAACATGATTTATTAAACAAATATCATTTGATAAAACATAGAATATTGAGAGGTCCAGTGTCTATGGGGCACAGTATCATTACATAACAACATATAACATAAATCACCCAACATCTTTTTTGGAAACTTCCTTTACATGACCAGTACATTCCCTCGTACTTTGCATTGCATAGGATAACCAGAGGACATGAATAATAAAGGGGTGATCTATAAAGCCCAAGAAGGGTATAATCATGGAATAACATGAGGAATAAAATACATGTTAGACAATAGGCATATCAATGGATCACAATAGAAACATGACCATAAATTCTTAATAAATCATGATAATAATAACATGGAAATGTGTCAACAACACTTAACATGGAATTACCATGAGTCAAGGCTCGTTGCACATGAATCAAGAGTAATACCTCGATACACATGAAGCAAAAGTAAAACCTCATTCCACTTTAATTATCAGGAGTCAAGAATAATTTCACATGACATGTCATGATAATATAATTTACCTAATGCATTGGAGCACTATCAGGGCAAACCTTTCTTAAACATTTCATTTCATGCATTAGTGTGCCACATGGATCATATAAAATGGAATCTATCAACGTCATAAGTTATTCAGTGATTAAGTAATGTGGAATAAATACATTAAATTACCATTAAATATTTATATGTGCATAAAGTTAAATATCCTTGATAGAAACATGGGTATGGTATTCACTACACAATGATCTTGGCTTGGAAAAATGCAGTGAAATTTCAGCAGCATAACGGTGTGAGATAAGAATTTTTGAAAATGTTTGATGAGAGAGAAAAGGGTGTCCCCCTAATATTTACATGAAATTGACATTAATAGGGTCATAATGATATATGTCCCATCAAACTTAATAGAATTTGGGTGCACAATACAAAAGAATTACTTGGATATAAAATAAGAGAGAGAAATCCCTCACGGAATTTCAGCACGGCAATAGGTGTACATGGGAGGCATTAATGAGAGAGAAAGTGGTGTCCCATCAAACAAACATTAAGAGGGATGTACTAGGGAGGTGAAAAATAATACGAAATTATATTTATTTGGAAAAAAAGTGTATAACAACTTAATGAAAATTGGAAAAAATGAGAAAGAAATAAAACCCTTACTTGGAAGTGCGATCTCAAATGCATGGGAGAGGCTTGAGAGAGGATTATTGGGAGCTTGGGGCACCTTGAGAGGATTATAGAGAGTGGAGGGAAGGGTTTGGTCAAAATACAAAGGCTTTGAGTGAAAAGGAAGTGGGATCCTGGGAGTGTTTATATTGGAAAAGAGAGGGAATTCATTATTATTTAGGTTTGAGTCACCACACATTAAACTAATCAATACCACAAATGAGCTAATGATTTTTTCCCATGGATTTTGAAAATGTGGACTGGAGAAACAATATTTTATAAGGTAAATGGCAGAAATTTTTATAATAATAGGGTTTCTTATGTGGAGTTGAGTCACACTTTCAAGGAAAACAATTTAAAAAGAAATTTTTTTTATAATCCTTAAAGGGTCCACATAAGCATCATAAAAAAATAAAAACACCCCAAAATCACATTATTTTAATTTAAAAACATATATTGGACGAAAATTATTTATATGTTATTTTATTACATCACTATTGGGTGATTATGATGTCATAAAACACATTAAATATTTAAACATTATTTAATTTTTACCCAAAAAGTCGACTGTCTTAGAAAATTATGAAAAATTCATCGTTGGATAATTTAAAAATCCTGATTCCAAAAATAATATTCATTTTATCTAAATAATTTTCTAAACATGTGTATTTTTTATTTGAAAATAAAAGACACCATTTATCAAAAATTCATGGGTTTTGACATAAACAATTTTCAAACCTTAATAAAAATTACAGTTGCATTTATAAAATTATATGATCGTTTATATTTAATAAAAAGTAATTAATAATAATAATATTTTATTAAAATGTTATTTAATTTAAAAATCCATTAATTCGTCAAAATATATTTCATTGTTGAATATTAACAAAAAAAATACTATTAGTGCTTTAAAATGTTTTTACAAAGTAACAATAATAAAATGAATGCACATTATTTATAAAAATATAATGTACATAGTCATAGTGTTGTGGTATACTTACATAACCCCTTATAACATGTGAATTAGAATGATTGGTAAGGTGTTTGATGGTGACAGACACTTGGGGTGGCTCGGATAACATTGATCGGGTGGTAATCTCTATTAACATCCCCTTATCCCGTAGTCGGTTCAGCTAAAGCTTAACGAGCTCATGATTAGCTTGGGATGGATCACGAGTAAAGCCTAATGATGCCACCTCCTTTCCAAGCTCTGAAAAATGGGCTTCGTATGGGGAAAGTCTACTAGATGAGGCCATCGCTTCCTTTGTTTGAGTAAATTGGATTTGTTAAAGCCCTATATTTATACTAATCGTGTGATAACTGTTCAATGACTATATTATAAATGGTCACAATACATAACGATATTTTAAAATCCAGAAACATTAAACCAATTAATTTCACATTTTATATAAGAATAATAATACATTTAATTAGATTCTAAGGAATTTCCATTAATGAAATTTCGGGTCATTACAGAGAGAGTCATCATGAAGATAATGACAGAGCTATGACATAAGAAAACATCATTTATTTGGGTCATCTATGGGGGAAGTGTTTCCTGATTCTCCATGGCCCCAACATGGGCCAACACCACTTAATTCCCAATAACCCAGGGATAAAGCTTACTCCCATGACCAAACCACCACTTCCCACGACAGGGAGTAACCTTTAGAAAAAAATGATCCCCAATCCACCACAGCGAATAAAGGAAAGGTTGACCATACAAGGCTTAAAAATATGCCATATTGTTGGTGGCAGGGAGAATAATTTTTTAAGTGAACTCTAACAAGTGAAGATGAATCTTCCACACACCTGTAATATCCAGGACAGAATAGAACAACATGTCTTCAAGATTCTGGATGGACCGCTCTTTTTGACCATCTATCTTATGATAAAATAAAGTGTTAAGAAATAGATGAGTCTGAAATCATGTCGGAGACCTATTAACACCCTAAAGGTAAAATGTGTGCCTTTATTAGATATTATCCTCATCGGGACCCAATGCAGTATCACCACCTCCTCCAAATACTATCTTCACAAAATTTCCACTGAGCTTGACCAGATGATTTCTATAAAGTGGTATAATTTTTTCAAGATATACACTGCAAACCATATATCATAATAGCCTCCAGAATATTGAGGAAAATAGGTAATCATTTTCATTGAGATGTCCCCCCACTTCCAATGAGGAACATCCTACGGCTGGATAAAACCACTAAGAATATGGTGCTCGGCATTCACCTTCAGGAAGATCAAACATAGAGACAGAAACTATTCAACCTCATGCTTAAACCCAGACCACTAAAAATTACTCTTGAAGGAACGATAAATTTTCATCATGCCAGGATGTACCACTAAGAGAGAACCTTGTAACTATGTGAAAACCATCTCACACATCACCAAAGGAATGAGAAGCCTTTGATGAAACAACACTCAGTGTTGCTCATCCTCAAACCAACCATCTGGGTATTCACCACAAAAAACTCAATCTCTCATGACCTCTACCTCAAGACTTCCCAACTAGGACTCTTCTACTTGATACACTAGAGATGAGTGCACCATCATCTGCAAAAGTCAACATCCACCCCTGACTTCTCCTATATTTTGATGAAATTATAAATTCTCTTCCATCACTCTCTAATAACCACTATATTCATGCAATGCATCAGTTCCTGACATCCTGACCAATGAATTAGAAACAACATTCCATTTACTAGGGGTATATGAAATTTCAATGTCATAATTATATAAGAACTCCATCCACTGATGTTGCTACATGTACATGTCATGATGGTAGAAAATATAGCTCAAGATTTCATGATCGGTGTAAACCAAAAAGTGCTCTCTAATGAGTTAATGTATCTAAAAATTCCGAGAAAACCCCAAGACCATCTATGTGGGATTGTTAGTGGCACAATTACATTCATGGGGACATAACTTCCAAGACCCATAAGAAACAAACTATCTCAACTGCATTAGAAAAAAACATATCCCAAGACACGAAGAATCATAGAAAATGTCCAACTAAACTCAATTTGTAGGAATACAAAGAACTAGAGCACAAAATAACTCCTCCTTAAGATACTCAAAATATTCCTCACAATAATCGATCCACACGAATGCCTAATACTCCCCAGTCAACATAGTCAGACAAGTTGAAACCTGTGATAAATTGGCCACCATCCTTCTATAATAGCCTACCAGACCAAGGAAACCTCACAGGTCTCCCATTGTATTAAGTTCACCACATGACAAAAATGCATCTATCATTGACAGATCCATATCCAATCCCTACTAGGATACAATATGCCCTAAGAAATGGACTTCTTGATCCAAAAAATCAGACTTCAACAGCTTACCAAAAAGCTGATGTGGACGAAGAACTCTAAAAAATGGTATACAAGTTCTCTACAAGCTTCTACTGAGACACGGAGTACAAAATGATGTCATTGATGAAAACCACCATGAACATATGTAGGAACTCATGGAACATAGTGTTCATAAACCCCATGAACATAGTAGGATCATTTTTCACTCCAAACGACATCACCATGAAATCTTAATTCCCATGATGACAACATATAGAGTTCATTGAAATATCATCATCTTTCACTCGCATCTAATGATACCCAAACCCCAAACCCAACATAGATAAACAATTCCCATACTTTAGTTGATCAAATAAATCAGAAATCCTAGGAAAATATATTAATTTTTTAACATTTAATTAGTTCGAGTAACAATAATAGAACTACACTACAATAAACCATTGTGCTATATAAAAAGATCCCATATCTTACAGAGGTCCATACAATATAGAGAAATAGATATAAGATACGTTCTGGTTGTAGCTCGATCACAAACTCGATGTCTTGTCAAGGGGGTAAAGTTATAGCTTCTTCTAGAAAGAAAAAATGTTACTCTTCAACAACCTTAGGTAAAACTGATTGATGAACATCTGATGAACTCAACATCATTTCATCCATCAAGTATTAAAAATAAGGAACATGCCTCCTAGAGATTCCAAGGTCTCCCTACAAAAACACTTCTGGCTCTCTATCAGAATCGAATAACACCACTTGCCTCTGGAAGCAATCCAAAATATCATTCACTAAATTCCATCAATCCATGATGAGGGTGAAATTTTATTTTTGTATCCGTAAAAATATGAAATCTACCCAAGAGGGGTGTTTCCATAGAACTATATCACAATCTCTACATACTTCAAACAAGTCATCTCGAACTCCAAATGGTATATTCAACACCCTGGGAATTAGAAACCTCTCAACCTTAAGTCCGCAAGCTTGGAAATGTGAAACTGATATGAATGAGTGCATGGATATTAGGCTAATCAAGGCATATAGTCAGGTAGAAAACACGTAAAGGGTGCCTCAGATGACATTTTGCTCGCTTGGAACCGGAAATGCCAATGATTGAAGCTAACCATGCCCTACTCTACAACCTCTTTGGCCCTGATGACTACCAAAAACCTGGTTGGGCAATGATCTCAGAGGATGGGGAGCATCCTGGGCCTATCCTCTTCCTACCACATATTCTCTCTATTGACCAAAAACTGGTGAAACCTACTTTTGTTGCCTTGGTTGGAATAGCCTTGATGGAATAACCCGGAGTAGAACACATGGTGTACGCTGACCGCTCTGAAAGTCTGATCACTATTGTGAGTGATGACCTCGACCTCCACAAGATAGACATGTTCAAGATCCCTTATCATGGGGCTGAGAGCCGTCGGCCCCAGAGAAATGAGATACTTATGGCTGGGACCTACCCTTGGCCAAATAGAATCTTTTCATCCCAAACAATTGGGAACACATACCACGGATCTTATTAATGAGGAATGACGACGGCTCTACTCTCTTAAAGATTAAATTCAGGATAACATTATCTCGATGTACTCCTCCCTCAGTAGCACCTCATGATATTTCTTCAGCAAAAAAATGTGACCTGGATCTGTATATTTAGATGAAAATCCTCCTCGAAATGCAGCACCCGAGGCTCCTCATCTAGGAAAAGGTCTAAAGAATATCATAAAAGGTTCCCAAAATGGACTCCAAACTATAGTACACTAATGATCTTTTATTGAAGGGTAATAATCTCATGGATGCTAGACACCTTCATGGTTGAAGAAAGAAACTTAACTATAATTTTACTCAGAACTTCTCCCATGAGATCGTCAAGTCCTCACGATCTCCGTGGAACAGAGACCACCACTACCTTTCTTGACCACACCACATCATAACATGAAATGATACTCAGTGCTCCTTCTGAGAAAGGATTAAGGTAAAATCTATCTCAACCTCCTCTAAAAATTATTCTGTGAATCCATCTGAAATGGATCCCTCATACTTTTGTATACTATGGCACTGAAACTCTCAGAGTTTCCGCCTCCATGTTTCATTGTCGTCGACCTCCACATGAAGGCGATCTGCTAGCATATCCTGCTAGACATTTTATGTACGAACATGATGAGGACGTTGACCTAAATCCATACCTAGAAAATGGAAAATATTTAGAGCTCCTTAACCTTGAATAATGAAGACTAGACATTAATTATTTGTTTTATTTTATTCATTTTAGGTTAACATGTCACATGGTTTACCCATTCAAACACGGTCTCAAAAAAGTTTGATGCCTAATCCATTCCTAATTTTATACAATAGAACAATTATCACCTCATTTGGTAGCCACTGCAAACATGAATGTTTGTGCATCAGACCCCAGGGGGACCTAAATTTTTTTTTCTCAGCATGAATCTAGTGTTAACAACTCTTTTTAAATCAGACTGACACTATTTCCCTACCAACCCATGAAACCATTCATGTTCCTAATTCCAAACTCCATCATATACCTCAAAAAAATCTTTGTTCCCACTCTTTCATGACACCCTCCCCACAATGTCTACCACTCATGGGCTGACAATGTGAGAAGGGAGATAGTAACACCCGAGTCTTTCCTTTAGTAGGCCCCAGGTTGGCAACTAGCAAAGTGGGTATTGTAATCCAACTGATGAGAGGAATTCCCCTCTAAGATAACACATGCGAAAGAGTGAGATAAGACATACACCAAACAACCCCATATCAGACTTAAATATAAAATGAAAACCATTTACACATTTTTATTTTCATGGAAATATTACTAAACTGAAAACAGAAAACTGCTAGTAGCAAAAGGAAGTTAAACAGGAGTGACCATGAAGCCTGAACAGATCCTGCAACCAAAATCAAGTAGTACCCAGCCTAATCTAAAACCATCTCAAAGTGACCAAAAAAAGTTTTATATATGTAGGTTGAGTGTAATAATACACTAAGTAGGATCCTCCCTAGATCCTCTTTTTCAAAAGTAACAAAACCATGTTGAAGCATATTGAACAACAAGTGAATCTAATTTGCCACCTAAACAAGTATACTATTTTTCTAACCTCACCACAACTAATCTAATAATGTATAACATACCAGAGTATATAATATAATATGTAATATGAATGGTACCCCACTACCACTTCCCCTAGTGGTTTTCCACTTTTCCCCAACATCACACATCATAAGAATCCCTCTCCAAAAAGACTTTCCCGTATATACATGGGCGTAACTCCACAACATACACCTCATGAAACACCAAGTCTACTTTCACATAACTGAAGAAACCGTGTTCTTTTTAAAATCCACCATAGCTCACATAATGAATATCATACATTAGGAATTATACTACAATCCATTACAGACTATATGTCGTGTAAGGATCCTCAATCCACCACATCCTATAGAAGTTACACCTATTGCAGTCTATAGTAACCTATATTCAGAATATATGTGTCTGATTAACCACAATCCATTACATATCTCTACACACATATATGGGTAAAACTAACCATCATACCTACCAATACATGCAACTAACAAGAGAAGAGACGCGGCCAAAGGGGGTAGTAAGTCATCCTTACTCCCACTAGAATGTTGGCAAAAACACCCCCAAGGATCATAATCCTCGAGGAGTTAGTTTTACTAACCCATAGGGTGGAGTAGAAAGACAATAAGTATAGAATATAATATATCTCACAGCCTTACTATGGAAAAAATACAGTCTTAGACTCAACTACAGCTAATGTATCTCAGACTCAGGCTTCTACTCCTAATACTAGATATCATATATTCCTATAACCCTTTAAAGAGTGATAGTAAGTTACTTATCCATTATTACAATTTTTAATTTTTGTAATTAATTATTTAACCACTAATTAAAAATTATTAATTCCTCCTGACATTTCATTAGACTCACCAAATGTTCGATATCGTTCATGCGTAAACAAACCAAGTCCACAACTTCTTAGAAATATTACAACTGTATTGCATTCCACCAAGCTTCAACCCCATCGGTTAACATCATTTATTCAATCATTTATTAACTACATTATTGCATTCCCATAATTCAAGGAATTCTATAAAATCAAAACTAAACTACCAAACACAAGGGAAAAACATGGAGAGTATATGGACTACCCATCAAGATTTTCCACCTATAATAGGAGCATAGAACCATCCATCCCCGAGAAGAAAATCACGGAAATAAAGTGTCATAAACCATGTGTCTTCACCTCCATTAGAGGGAGGTTAAGAAAGAATATATAACTTATGAAGTGGGGAAATTAATGAAGATAAACAACCAACAAGATTCAATAAGAATCCAACATTCATAACCATCCTGTTTCATCCTCTCCGTTGTCCTCCCTGACACCCACATGCTTAAAGCAATACACCTCGCCACTCTAGGAATCAACTACCACCTCATCCAATGGGTCTCTCTAGCCCACATACCACGATAGACTCCCAAGATCATCTATTCTAGTCTCACACTACAACACAAGTAGTTGGTAAACAATCAACAGGCCACTAGGCTCCCGACCCCAAGCAAGGCCTCTATCCTTCACATACAACAAGTACTCGTGGCTCCAAGAATAAGGCTCTTTCCCTTTACATGAATGAGGTTATCTAAATATGAATAAATGCATTAATTCTATTATCAATAGTTTTCCACATTAAAAATCAGATTAAAAAACATTATGCATTATCTTTATCTAATTAATTTACAATTTATTATGGATTTACATTTTTTACCAATTTACATCAAGAAAAAAATTATAGACAAATAACGCATATATATCACACTATCTAGAAAAAACAATAGGCAACAACATACGATTGATTCTATTTTATTTATCGGCTTCAAATATTTATTATTTTAATTACATTTTGATCCAGAGGAAAAAATATGACGACTCTATAGTTTCACATAAAATAATTGGGAATCCATGGATCCCCTACCTCAAAAGGATTTAGACATTATTTTCATGGGAATGACCAATAAAATAGATCACGATCACCTCTCCTGGAAGACTACAAAGACACCACCACAGAAACAAAACCCAAGAAATCACGATTAGAAACAGGGAGATCACGTGACATAACATGGAAAGGTGGAATGGAAGGAGACGAAATAAGAATAATAGTGGTAGAACATAACTTATATAGAATATGGATAAAGACTTCCTAGTGACACCAAAGCATGTGGTTCACATGCAGCAGGAAGAAACTCCCAGGAAGACACAATCCAATTCTACAATACTACTCATGAATCATGTTGGAAGGAAGAAATGGTTCAAACATCTTGCTTCAAGGAACAAGGAGGAAAAACAAGGGGGGAATATATATTATCCATTTATAATATTTAATGTAGTAGTGGTTTACAATATGTTGGGTATTCCATTAACATCAAAACTTTCAAAGATCACACATTTTATCAGAGTAAAGGCTTCTCAAGCATTAGAAAAAATTAAGATAGGAGTTATGGTCTTTGAATTAGACTTAAATCCATTAAAACATGGATTTGAATTCATTTTACATCAATGGAAATTCCAGACGTGTGAAATAATAGGAAATATAGGAAAAAAACTCAAAATTTTACTAAGGGTGAGCCATTGTTTATGGTGCCACCATTTTGGTGTGCCAGCGTCAAAAGTTCATCATTACAGTTCCACTATTTCAGTGTAACACCATTTTGGTGTGCCACCATTATGTTGGCACCATTACAGTGCCACCATTTTGGAGTGCCTTCATTATAGTTCCACCATGTAGGTGTGCCAAAATGATTGTGCCACCATCTCGGTGTGCCATTGTAAGTGTTCCAATGTTTGGTTGAGACCATTTGGTGAAATTGGATTTTCCCCATCCTCCGAAAACAAACCACTTCAACCCCAACGAAGTCCACAAGAACTAGATTTTCACAATGGATTAGCCTGAGAAAATCTGGGTCATTACATCAGATATGTTTCAAACTATTCTCGTCCTTGAGAATTCAAAAACCGTCTAGGGAGGAAATAGAAATTAATGTGGTTCGAATAACAATCCTTCAAGATACCTCTCAAGGACCTCTCCTCTAATATGATATTTACCACTTCCAATAAAGAACAAAGAAAAACCAGCTGGAAGTGATAACCAGATCCTAAAAACTCTCCTGATGGAGATACCTCTAAAAATAAAATAGACCAAAAAATTCAACAAAAGAAATCCATCTCATAACAATAAAAGTTATAAACCAAAAAAATGTCATTACATAGAAAGAGTTAAATATAAAACATCTTGGGGTACTGATATCGTATCTTTGAGTCACATTCCAAAGTACTCTCCCCTATGCCACAGTGCCACCCCAAGATTCAAATAGAAAAAATAACTTTCCCATGCAAAAAATTCTATTGGCGGTCCTAAATCACTATAGGCCACTTCTCAAAGGTCAAATCATCTTTAACATCGATCTCTCCCTGATCGATGATGTTAGAGTTTTCATGAAGATAATGATGGATCTGTGACACATGAAAAACATCATGTATCTAGATCATCTATGGGGGATGTTCTACCCGGTACTCCATGGCTCCTATACTAGACAACACCTCAAAAGGCCTAACAAACTGGGGAGAATTATTACATCCATGACCAAACCTTCACTTCCCACAACTGTGACTCACCTTAAAAAAAATGATCCCCAACGTTAAACTCCAGGGGTCTCCTCCTATGATCAGCATAAGATTTATGATGATCCTATGTTGCTTTCATCCTCTCAAAAATCACATGAACCCTCTCTATAGTATTTTTTACCAGTTCCAGCTGGAGAATTATAGACTCTCCAACCCCAGTCCAACACAATAGAGAACGGTAAGGTCATCCGTACAAGGCTTCCAAAGGCATGATAGCGAAAGTGGAGTGGAAACTATTTTTGTATGTGAACACTTCGAGGGGTAGCTTCCACGTCCACGAACCTAGAAAATATAGAATACAAGAGCACAATATGTATTCAAGAGTCTTGATGGTCTGCTCTGTCTTACCGTCCTGTGGACGAAAAGCATTGTTATGTCATTGATGAGAACTAAAATCTTACAGGTGAGTTATCCACACGATGGAGGTAAAATAAGAGTATTAATAAAAAATTATCATCCTCAAGAATCCATGGAGACTCAAAAATCATCTAGAGACTATCTCAACAAAACATCCACTAAGGATGACACCTTGATCGCTATTAATTGGGCTGATTTCGTCAAGAGATCCACTAACACCCATATAGAATCATATCCTCGCAGAGCTCGAGGTAAAATGGTATCACTGTCAATCGATATGTCCTAGCACTTCCGCTAAGGAACATTCTATGAATGGAGAAAACCACCAGGAACACGGTGCATGAACTTCATCTTCTGGAAGATCAAATACTGAGCCACAAACTTTGCAACCTCATGCTTCAACCCATGCCACAAAAACTGACTCCTCAATGCATGGTACGTTTTATTCATGTTAGAATGTATCACTAAGGGAGAACCATGGGACTCCATGAAAACTATCTCACACATCCCAAAAAGAACAAGAAAATGTCCATGAAACAACAGTCGGTGTTGTCCATCCTCAAACCAACCATTGGGGGTCCAACACAAGTAACTCAGTCTCTCCAGAGCATTGCCTCAAGAACCCCAAACTAGGAATCTTCAACTTACTACACTAGAGATAGCTGCACTTCCATCTGGGAAGGAAAACATCTACCCCAAAATTCTCCAATATTCACATGCAATGTTGAACGCTCTTTAATCTCTCACCTAGAATCACCAGATTCATATAATTCATCACAACATGACTTCCTTCTCAATGCATCACCTAGAAAATCCCCATTAACCAGGTGTATAGTGAATTTTGAAGTCATAATCCTATAAAAAATCCATCCTCCGATGCTACCGAATGTTCAAACCAATCTGGGAGAAAACATTCCTCAAGCTCTTATGATCGGTGAAAAATGCAAAGTGCTCTCTAATGAGGTAATCTCTCCAAAAATTTAGAGCGAAAAACACTATAGAGAACTCAAGATCATTGGTGGAATAGTTACATTCATGGGGACGCAACTGCCAAGACCTGTATGAAATGATCGATCTTTACTGAATCAGAACACAACCTAACTCAAGATGTGAAGAATTGTAGAAAATGTCAAAATGAACTCCATATGATGGAAGAAAAGGAACCGAAGCACTGAACAACTTCTCCTCTAGAAACACAAAAGCATCTTGTCATTGATCAATAAATATGAATGTTTGATATTTCTTGGCCAATGTGGTCAAAGGAGTCCCAACCTGAGAGAAATTGGCCAAAAACCTCTAGTAATAGCCTTCCAAAACCAAGGAATATTTTCACCCATGCCACTATCATTGGTGATACCCAAGACACAATCTATTTTATCATTGATGGATCCATAGTTACTAACTACTAGGATACAACATTCTCCATGAAACAAGTTTTTGTAGCCCAAAACACAAACTTTGATAACTTCCCAAATAGATGATGTAAGTGAAGAACTCCCAAAACAGAATGAAGAATCTCTACATGCTCCACCTTAGACGTGGAGTACACAAGAATGTCGTCGATGAAAACAACCATGAACTTCTCTAGGAAATCATGGAACACAATTTTTTTCAACCCAATGAACACAAGTGGGGCATTTTTCACTATGAACAACATCACCTAGAACTCGTAATTCGCATGACGAGAACGAAAAGTCATATTAGGAATATCCTCATCCTTCACTCACATATGATGATACCTAGAACACAAATAGATCTTAGGGATGTAATTGGACTCCTTAAGTTCATAGAATAAATCATCAATCCATGTACAATTATTTCAATTCTTCACTGTCACTTTGTTCAAGCAACGAAAATAGATACACAACCACAATTATACATCATCCTTCTTCACTAACAAAACTGGTACACCCAAAAGTCTCACACTCGGCCAAACAAAACAATAATTAAATAGACCATCAAGCTATATATGTAGATCCCATATCATATAAGGGGATATACTATATAGGAGATATAGATATTGGAGGTTATCCTGGCTATTTCCATTTCCCGAACTCGGTCTATCTTTGAGGGGTAATGTAACATCCACTTATTGAAAGAAATTAGTGTACTCTTCAATGAACCTTTTGAACACCAACTACAGAAACTCTGATGAACTCAACATCAGTTCAACCATCAAGGATGACTATGAAAGAAAGTGACATAGACCCATTCGAGGTTCTCGCTTTCAAATATACACTTCTGTCTCTCCATCACCATCGAAGAACACCACTTGGCTCCGAAATCAATCCACAATTTCTTGCACTGAATACAAATAACCCATGCCAAGGATGACATCTTATGGTTGTATCTATAAACATATGAAATCAACCCCAGAGCGGTGTTTCTCCAACATTATCTCATAGTCTTTACATACTTCAAACAAATTATCTCAACCTCCTGCTGGTGTAGTCAACACCAAGGTCATTAGAATCCACTCCGCCTCAAGTCCCAAAGCATGGACAAGGGTAGGTGATTTGAAGTATTGTGTGGATCCTAAGTCAAACATGGAATAATACCAAGTAGATAACAAGTAAGGGGTATGTTGAAAGACATCTTGCTTACCTGGCCCTGGCAATGGAAAAGCATGAAGATGAACCTGACCTGCCCCATGGCCTCTCTGACCGTAATGACGATGACCACAACTGTTGACCTCTTCTATAAATGGATGGGGAACTTACTAGTTCTATCGTCTAACTTCCCCACATACTCTCTACCAATTCAAAACTGGTGCAACCTACTATAGCTCCCTTGTATTGAATTGCCTCAAAACAGGAACATCAGCGGAAAACTTGGTGAATGATGACCTCTCTAAAAGGTCGGGCACTCTCGCTACTAATGAACTCGACCTCTATAAGAAAAAAATCACCTCATCCCATAGCATAGGCCTGGGAGCTGCCTCCCCTAGATAAATGAGACATAGAGGGCTATGACCTACCCACAACTGAATGGAAAGTCTTCTTCCCTAAAAAATGGGAACGTCGAACCATATCTCTACATCATGTGGAATCCTAATGACTCCCCTATCTCAAAGATCTGGTTTTAGATAACGTTCTATTGATGACCTATTCCCCTGGTAGATTCTCAAGAAATTTCTTCAATATAAATGGGGTGACCTGAAAATGGATATATGGATGGAAATCTTCATCAAAATACAGTGCCCTCGCCTCCATGGTCTCTAGTGTTCACAGCTCTGGCTAAAATTCACTAACACCATTTCCCTACCAACCCATGAACCCTCACTTGTTCCTAACTTCATACTCCAACCAATCCCTCAAAAATAGCTATGATACCTATATGTCATGAACACTACCCAAAAAGTGTATCCCTCCTTGGAAGGAAATGTGAGAAGGTATATAGTGACACATGAGTCCCACCTCTAGTAGGAACTAAGATGCTGAAAAGCCTCAAGGGTATAATAATCACAGAGATGAGAGGTATTACCCACTAAGAGAACCCATACAAAAGGGAGAGATAAAATAGACAACATCCAACTGCAAGTCATACTGAAATATCAAGAGAAACAAAAGTACACATATGTAATGTCATGGAAAAACTACTACAACTATAAAGGGAAAACTACAAGTACAAAAAAGAAGTAATACCACATCAATCAAAAATCCCGAACATATCCTACAACCCCAAGCTAGAAGTAACCATCCTAATCAACAACTTACTGCAATTGACCTAAATACAGTTTTATATACTTAAGATGATTATAATAGTATAATCCGTAGGATCCTCCTCAGAGCCTCTCATAAAAAATTAATGAATGTATACTAAAGAACAGTGAATGACCAGTGAAACTAACTGGAAACCTAAACAATTATAATATCTTCCCAGCCTCACCATAGCTAATCTCAAAATGTATCACATACAAGAGTATATAATATAATAAATAATATCGAGGTACCCCACTACCCCTTCCCCACTATTTTGTCACTTTTCCCTAACATCGCATGTCTTACGCATCTCTCTCTATAAAGGGTTCCCACAGACACCTGGGTGTAGCACCACAACTTGCACGTCATGAAACACTAGCACTATGACCACATAATAAAAATAACTATATAGTATTAGAAATACATCAAATATCTCATAACTTGTATCATACATGAATAATTATACCTCAATCCATTACAACCCATACACCAAGTAAGGATTCACAATCCATCGTAGCATATACGTGTTACACAAAAAATTTTCCATAGAAAACTATATCCAAAAAAATTTGTGTGAATTACCAAAATACATTACATACCTATACACACATATATAGAAGAAACTAATTATTGTGCCTACGATGACAAGTAACTACCAAGAGAATAGAGATGGGACAAAGGGGGTAGTCAGCCTTCCCTCCTCCCACCAGAATGTTTCAAAAAATACCCCCATGTCTCAAAATCCCTATGTTGTCAATTTCCATAACAGATATGGTTTATTATAATATTGAAACAAAAAAATTACATAATATAACAAAACTCACAATGTCACTATTGGAAAAACCTAGTCTTAGACAGTACTACAGCTAATGTCTCTCAGACTCCCGGCTGCCACTGCTAAAACTAGATATCCAATAAGATTATAACCATTTAAAGAGAAATATAAAGTTACTTATGCATTTTTATCAGTTTCATGTTATTTAATTAATTATTTAACCACTAATTAACCGTTATTAATTCCACATTACATTTTATAAGCATCACACCATGTTCCATGCCCTCCAGGAATAACCAAAGCAAGTCTTGAGCTTCTCCAAAATATTACCTCAACATTGCATCCTATTAATCTCAAAAAAAAATCAATTTACATCATTTATTCAATAATTTACTAATATAATTATTATATTCCCACAATATCATGATTTATAGAAAAGAAAAACTAAGCTACATAACACAGGGGGCTTAACACGATGAGTAGATTGACTACCCATCGAGCCTTTTCCACCAGTAACAGGAGCATATACCCATCCACCCTAGAGAAGATAAACAAAAAAACCACATGGTACACCCCAAAAATATTAACCTCTATTTAAAGGAGGGTAATCAATACTAGATGCCTAATGTTTCGTGGAATGTTATGAATATATATAACCAAAATGTTTCAAAAAGAATCTAACATTCATAACTGATGCATTTCATTATATCGGGTGTCCGCCCCAACACCAATATGCATAAACCAATGCATCTCACCACTCTAGGTATTAACTAATATCCCAAAACCTAGGCGTCCCTACCCCAGCTAATACAATATCCTCCCAGGTTCATCCATTCCAGGTTCACACCATAACACAAGCATTAAGAAAACAATCCACAAGAAAATGGGATATATGCCCCAATAAAGGAATGTATCATTCAAACCCAACAAGAACTCATGGCTCCAAGAATAAGGCTCTTGGCCTTTTCGAGAAATATGGTAACATCAAGCCCTTCTAGTAATTATCTTTCATCAAACAACTAGTTATTTAACCTATCTTGAATTTGGTGGTTCATTTAAACTTTTTTAACTACATCCATTTGATTATCAATTGTTTTCCACAAAAATAACTCTTTCAAAAAAAAGCCTCCTTATATTTATCCCATTAATTTAAAATTAATCTAGGATTTATGTTCTTTAAAAATTTCTATCATGAATGACATGATAAACAAAGAAATCATATATATTACACTATCTTGCAAAAAAATAAGAAACAACATACGATCGATACCAATTTATTTTTTAGGTTCAAATATTTATTATGTCAATTCCACTGTTATCCAATGGGATAAAGCATTATAACTCTATAGTTGAACATAAAATAATGATGTATCCAAAATACCCCTACCTCAAAAGGATTATAATGTTATTTGAACAAGAATGACCAACACAACAAATCACGATAAACTCTCCTAGAATATTACACCCACCTAAGGACTTATAGACACCACCACACCAGCCAACACCTAAGAAAAATCCATTATAAACATGGAGATCACATGATATAACATGGAAATGATTAATGGAAGGAGAGGAACCTATAATAATGGTTATTAAACATGAGATATATTTAATATGGATTTACACTTCCTTGTAGCACCAAAGCATTGGGTGCACATGTAGTAGGAAGAATCATTAGGGAAGACCTGATCCTTGGATACAACACTATGCATGACTCATATGAGAAGGAGGGGAATTTATAAATTTCTCACCCCAGGGAACCATGTGGAAGAAAAAGGGTTGAATATATATTGGAACTTTAGAATATTTAACTTATCTGCAATTTAAGATATTCAATACTTTCCTTTAATATCAAATCTTTCAAAGACCATGCATTTTTATTGAGTAATGGTTTCCCAATCATTAGAAAAAATTAAGATATGGTTTATGGGAATTTAATCGACCTTAAATCACATAAAAAGTGTTTGAATTCATTTTATATCTAATGAAATATAAAAATGGGGAAACTGTAGGATATCTTGGAAAAAACTCGAAATTTATCAATTTGTGAGCAACTGTTTGGGATGCCACTATTTTAGCGTGACATCATTTCAGTGTGCCACTATAACGATACCATTGTTACTGTTCCCCCATTTTATATTGAAGCTATTATGGTGCCACCGTTTTGGTGTTCCACCGTTATAGTGCAACCATCTTGGTGGGACACCTTCATGGTGCCACTGTTTTGGTGAGGCCATTCAATAAAACAAGATTTCTGGCAACCCCCCAAAGCAAAGCATTGTGACCCCCTAGAACAACACAAGCAATGAATATTCACAATGTAATGGCCTAAAAAATCCATTACATTACATGATTAGTCTTCATGTGTCATTCTAGTCGGTCTTGATTATTTTTTGACATACAACATCGAACGAACACAAGGGAATACAGGTAATGGGAAATTTATTGAATTGAAATATTTTTCCATGCTTGTGAAATTTAAATGAAAATGGGGCCCAAAATGAAATTGAGAGTGATTGTAAAATGATTCAAGATGAGAATAAATGGGTTTTTAATTGATAAAACTAAATAATTTTATTGAGTATACACTTGTTAACTAGGACCTAGGTTTTTGATAGTTAAGTGTAGTGATAGTTCCTTAGTGTTGGAAATGTGGTGAGAAAATGGGAGAAAGGCATGTCATGGTTTTTTTACATACCTATTATTAACTCTGCTAATTTTGTGAAATAATAATCATTTTTATTTTTTATTTATCCATTCATATGGGTATGTTTGGGTAGTGAGAATAACCTTGATTTAGAACTCAGTTGTGGGTTGTGTTAGGGACCATCTAGTTTCAGATCTATGTGGTGAGATATTGGGGGGATGAGAAGTCTGAGACATTTGATAGGTTAAGATGTTTACATAGTGGGATAAAAATTTGGTAATGAAGGATTTGAGGTGTTATTCATCAACGACATCAGAGTGTACTTTTAATAATTGACCATCATGTCCCCTAAATTAAAATCATCCCAGGTACACAGAGAAGTATCTACCTTTATTCTTATCTACCTAGTTGTGTTTTGGTTTGATATGGGGCCCCATGGAATTTATTCTTATAAATAATTATTCATGTAGAGTTGGATTGTGAAAGGTAATCCATCGATAATTTACATATATGTTTCTTAGGAGGGACCAAAAGTTGACAATGATTGGGGGCCATAGGGTGTGGGGGATGTGTTTTTTCACTAGATGAGTTAACAAGCCTACAATTGTGGGGAATGATTTAAATGTAATAGATGAGTTGATAATGAAAACAACATAAAGTGATGGAGTCATAATGACAGTGAGGATCCTATATGGTGCATGTTTAAATTGCTCAGGGAAAGGCCAGGTGGACTTTGGAGGTAGTGGATGTATGTCATTTCTAGATGGTGTTTGATGGAAAGTCTAAGAGAATTTTTTGGATCGTTTCTTGTGGTTTTTAGAATAGTTAGTTTTGAAATTCATCATGTATCTTTTGGAAGTTGATCTTGAGACCAATACGTCAATTGTTGAGTATCTGATACATGAGTTTTATCAAATTGAAAAAATATTGTGGGAAAACCCCATAATGATAGTTCGTATGTTAACATGGGAATGATTTAAGGAGGAAAACTAGGAGAGAGAAGAGGATAAGTGGGTACAATGGAAAAACATTATTTGAATCCCAAACTTCAAGGTTAATGGGAGAAAAGCTCGATGACTTGTTGTTATAAGGTACGGGGATTATTTGATCCCATATTTTTCTAGGTGCTACTATTTTTAATTTTTTATGTCATGATGGGCAGTTTTTAATTTCAATCATGGCTTAATTTTATTTTAAATATTGAATATTTACAACCATAAGATTTTTCCATGTTATATTGGATTTCACCACATGTAATTTTTTACCTCATGAAATTATATTTCACCATGTGTAAGCTTTCATCACATGAGATTTTATTTCACCACGTGTATGCCTTCACCACATTTAATTGTATTTCACATTGTGTAATATGCGATAAATTTTTAATGGTTTTATGGTATTTCATTTGGGAAAATGGGAAATCTGTTATATGTCATTACACAATATGAAATGTGGATTCACATAGTGTAATTGGAATTCTTAGATTATTAAAATAATACCTCCAGTGTTGGGAAACCTTATAGACACCACTCTTCTGCACAAAATATCATATGCGTACCTCAATCTTCAATGTAGAGCCTCGGTGCACCCTCTCTATGGACTGAAATGCAATGGAACAACATCAACATGGACCAAAACTCATCGGTGAACCTACACATGGCTTATTCCTTGGACCAAAATCCCTCCACGCACCACTACTTTCGATTGAATATCCTTTGAACACCTTCGAATTATGGGTGTTATTCTCCTTTTTGTTCTTTCTTTCTCTTCTACTCCTCTTCCAGAATAAATGATAGAATTTTATCCGGTCTCAGATCTATATGTTGATTAGAAAAGTCTTGATCTAGGATTGTTAGATATAGATCTAGATTTTATGAGATATTGTTTCATTTGACTATGGATTTAGGTTTCAGATCATCATCATGTTCTTCTTCATGTTCTCGATCGATCCCCTTCAAATATTGAGTTTTCCATTAGCAATCATACTTTTTTCAACGTTCTTGATGTAGGTGGTATAAAATTTGAATCCCATAGTCTTAGTTACAATTATGTGCATCTAATTGTATAATTTCTATTAGATGTTATGGAATTTCGTTCATGAATAAATGGAAAATAGAAATTGGGTTATTAGGATGTTAGATCATGAATACTTAATTGTTAAATTAATGATAGTGTTATCATGATTTTTGAACAGGACTAAATAATTATAGAATCAATTTATGTGAATGGTTAGGGTTATGAAATTCTGTGTCAATATAATTACTTGTTGAATATTTATCGTCAGATAATGATTTCTAGGATTTAATAATTAATTGACGAATTAAATGTTATTATATTGAAGTTTTTGAATAGGCATAATTAATTTTGGAATTAATTATTAGATATTGTTATGACTATTAGATTTATTGTGATTGAAGAATTAATTTGGGAATTTATTGTGGTGGTTGAATTAATGGTAATATAATAATTAATAAATAAGTTAATTGGATATATTTAATTGTTAGAGAGGTAATCAGTTAATTGATGAATTAATTAATGGGTGTATTTTGATTATATAATTATTGAATTAAATAAGAGGAATTAATAAATTAGAAAATTAATTAATATGAGGAATACAAGTATTTAATTATTTTATTAAATAATGTGATCAATTAATTTGCAAATTAATTAATGAGAGACATGTAATTATTTAATTATTGAATTAAATATTGGGATAAATTAATTGACGAAATAAATAATGTGACCAATGAGATTATTTAATTGTTGAATTAAATAAAGCATATTAATTAATAGATAAAATTTATTAAAGTGTGTAATGATATTATTTAATTATTAAATTAAATAATGTTGTTATTTAATTGTGAATTAATTAATGGAATGTGACATGGATAGTTAATTAGTTAATTAATTAAAGGTTGTGTATGTGTTATTTTTATTAATTTTTTAATGTGGATTAATTAATAAATGAATTAATTAATGTGGGTAATGAGATTAATTAATTATTGAACTAAATAAATGGGATTAATTAAATAATGAAATTAATTCTTGTGGGTAAATAGATTATTTAATTTCTGAATTAAATGTGGTGATAAATTAATTGTGAGTTAATTAATGGAATAAGAATTGGAAAATTAATTTAAGGTTTTGGATGTGCTAATTAATTTTTGAATTAATTAGTGGGGATTAATTAATTAATTAATGCGAGTAATGATATATTTTAATATTTAAATAAATAAAGTGGGTTAATTAATTTTTTATTTATTTAATTTATATATATATATAATTTAATTATTGAATTAAAAAATTTGAATTGTTAATTATGAGTTAATTAATGGATTTTGGAATGTGAAATTAATTATTGAATTAATAAAATAGATGTGATATGTTTATTAATTGTGGAACTAATTAATGAGTCATATTATTTAATTGGAAAATTAATTAATGGAGGGAATTTTGTAGCAAGAATTGAAGGAGTAAGATTAATAAATTAATGAATTAATTAATGGGGATTGTTGTGTTGAATAAAACGAGTCATTTAGATTAATTAATCTGTGAATTAATTAATGGGGGATTGTTAGATCGAGAAATTTAATGAATTAGATTAATTAATGGGTGAATTAATTAATGTGTATTTTTTCGGATATTGAATTAATAGAATTTGGTAATAAAATAATGAATTAATTTTTAGATAATGATATTATTGAATTAACATAATAAATTGTGGAACTAATTATGAAGTAAAATGATTTTGAATTTAGATAATTTATTGGGAAATTAATTATGGGATTTTGTTTTTGTGGGTATTGATTAAATATTTTATGAATTAATTAATCCTATTGATATCATTCATTAATAAGGGACCTAATGAAGAGCATTTATGTGACAAAATAATTTTTTAATTAGTAATGGAATTGAAGGATAATTAATTTTTTATTTACCTATTTGATTACCATGTTATAAATTATGAATTATTAATTGGTGAATTAATTTTTAGATAACGAGTTCTGAAATTATTTATTTATTTTAAACATAATTAATTGAATTTATATAGTTGATTAATTTTTAAATTAATTAACATAGTTTAGATGACTAATTAATTCATAAATTAATTATAGGGACTTTTATGATTAATTAATTTCAGAAATTAATTAATGAAAATAACATGATTAACTAATCATTTAATAATTTAATGGAAATTAGTTATGATTAATTAATTGGTGAATTATTTATTTGTATGTACATTATTAATTAATTTTTGTATTAATTAACGGAGTTGGAGTGACCAATTAGTTGATTAATTAATTTAAGGGACTATTATGATTTATTGAGTGTTTAAATTAATTAATAAAAATGATGTGATAAAATAATCTTTAGGTTAAATAACAAAAATTGGTTGAGAAAAAATACTTATGAACTAATTAATAGATCGGGAAATGGTAGTGATAATGTAGGAATGGAGTAGCACATGGGATTACTAAGGTGCGAGAAAGGGATTATTTGGGAATACCCATAGAGGTTCTATTATTGTTTTCTGAAGGACCATGTGAGCTTTCTAGGAAGAAGACTGTGTGAGTTTATATTTGTTTTCGGATAGACCACGCGAGGCTTCAAGGAAGAATATTGTGTAATCTTTTATTTGATTCTCAAAAGATCATGTGATCCATAGAGGGGGAAAACTGTGAGAGATTTACGATTTTTCCTATGAATTTCTTACACTTCATTTTGTATTACTCACTACAAATGCTTAACATTAGAGCCCATAGTGAACATTACTCATTCTAAAATGATTTAAATGTTTATGTTCTTAAAAATTTCTATTTTAATTTTTTAGTGATTTGTAACATGTAAATTTAGGATTATGATATCTCTTGGCAATAGATCAGACTATAGAAGGAGTTGGAGTAGTAATTGAGTTTTGGGATTCCTCTGGAACATGAGGGAATATGTAGTTAATTAAAGGTTAATTGAATAAATGTATTAAATTTAATATATTAATTTTATTTTATTATTTATAAAAATATATACACAATTATTGATTGGATTTGTTTTAGATGACTTTGGTGGTTGCATACAGAGTTGTACTTAGAACCTACTCGAGCTGCCTGATCGGTACCCGAATAGTCATTATTGTTGAAGGAAATGTTAGGGAAAAATACCATGAGTTAGATGATGATTTGGGATGAAGCACGGTTGAAGGAATCAGATGTGGTTTGGGTCCCTCTTAGGAGTTGTCAGTTTCATTACTTTAGGGTTTTCATTTTGACGCTAGGGACTTACTTTGGCAGGATGTGTTCCCGTTTGAGTTGAGTATTGGATTTACTATATTGGATATCCTGTGACACAAATACTATGTATGATTATATATTCTTAGACTATTGTTTATTATTTCTACTGTTGTTTACTCTGATAAAAATGAGGAAGTATTCTCTCCATGACCAATATTAGAGACTCGCTGTTATTCAACATCATCTGGAGTACGGGGAGGGGGCCCAAGGTCATGTGACTGAGTGATTCGCAGCACCATTGGATGGAACCAAGTTAGAGATTTTATAGTTAATATTTTATTTATAGCTAAAGGAATAATGATAATGTTTTGAAATTATAATTAAAGTTTAGTTTTCAATCCAAACTGCAGGGTTCTCATTGAGAACCAAATGTAGCCTATCCTTACAAGGATCCTCTAACTGTTTAATTATGTCATTTTAAAGAATTTCTTCATCTCATTTCTCATACAAAATATTTTTTAAAAAATTCAAAAATAATTTTCATTTACATAGAGAAGTAAGGTATAGGATGGAAATTATTACACCCCTCTACATGAAATGTTTAGTGTATAGGCCAGGGAAGTCATCTAAAGCATGTTCCCCTAGACTACAACATCAATCATTGCACTTGATCGATATAGTCCCAGCCATACATATTTTCTCTATGTGATTAGAACAATTTCTCAAATATATTTTATCATACACATGTATTCTATAATGATCAATGTCTGATTTAATCACCTATGTCATAGAAGTTCCAACTTCAGTCTATGGAATATTTTGAATAAGTGGTGCTACATTGTTATATGGAATCAAAAATTTCAAGGATTATTGATGTTTTGAGGAAGTTCCATCAAACCTGGGTGACCATGACTTCCTAAGAATATCCAATTTTAAACCCTCATCATCCACCATAATCTTCTTACCCATAAAACATATAAATTTAAACGAATGGGTTTTTCCATGACCCCCTAAGAGAGAGTCTACTCTAAAACATACAACTTTAATGGATTTAGTAGGAACATTATCATATTCCTCATTTTCAACTTATATTTTCCCCTTTACACAACATACCACTATTAATAGAAGTTACATAAATGATATTTTTCTCCAGCTACTCCACATTATGTGAGAACAAAATCAGGTCACAAATGATTATAGCTTGTGGAACAATTGATTCATTCCCATTAGAAGCCTCCTCCCTTGTTGAAAAAACATTTTATTCATTATTTTCAGTGAGTTAATTAGAAAAATAATCAATATCCCAGTGTAAATTTTAAGGAATAGAGGGATTATATATGGTTGAGTCAACCCCTATCATTAGTTGTGACCCTGACAATTTGGGCCAAAGTTACCATGCTGTTCGTGTGAAGAAAAATATCAACAATGTTTCTCTTCAGAGAGAAATTTACCCAAATAATATAAAAAAGATACTTATATTTAGTGTAACCAATATCTAGAAAATATTTACCGAAATAATGTAAACAATCATATTCATTTTTTAGATGTAGATCCATTAGCTTGGTGGAAATGACGACATTCATCACCAGATTGGCATTACCGTCAACATTAATCAATAATTAGTAATTATACCCAAATTCACGATTCTTGGGGACCTAGTCCAATTTAATATGTGTTCCCACCACTAGGATTATATCAATTATAAATTTAAGACTTCAAAATATATAGTTAAGACCAAACAAATGGACTCAAAATTGTATATGATATTTTTTAATAGAATTTGGGATAAATTTCCTATACTATTATTGAAAGAATAATGTACCCAGATTGGCAGACCATGTCCTAAACCATAATCTATTTACTTCCCACATGCATGAAAATGAAGATTATTGTAGAATATTTATACATCATAAGCCTATCAGATATGATCTCTTTATTCATAATGAATTGATCTATTTTACAATTCATAATGATTTGATCTGAAGTTGTATAGCTATGTGGAGTGAAATTTCATCAATCCCAGTTTGTGTTTGATGATGAATTTTTGGAAATAGTCAATGCACACATCTTTTCTCCACCCAATGATCCAATTGG
The DNA here is from genome assembly GCA_963277665.1 of Viscum album. NCBI lineage: Eukaryota > Viridiplantae > Streptophyta > Magnoliopsida > Santalales > Viscaceae > Viscum > Viscum album. The sequence continues at coordinate 1,368,436,464 of OY728163.1, read as the reverse complement.
ATTACGTGAACTAGAAATATTACATCTATGTAGTAAATATAATAGGTTATTGTTCAACATGTCCAACTCAGAAAATAGACTAATGTAGTATCCATGATCACCAACTATCCTAAGCTCCTAACCTATCCCCCCAATCATATAATTTTAACTAGATTAAGAAGAAATAAATAATTAATAGAGATTCCATCCAGAGGGGCTAAGGATTATTGATAGAAGACATGGCCACATAATTGTTAACTGTATATAAGTATTTTGTACATATATTCCTTACACTTAGACATGTCCTTGAAAATATGATGTGCTGAGCAGTAGACACATGTGATTAGTTTATTAAACACTACATGTTGACCAATAAAACCTAAAATATAGTCTATTAGGTAAAATGGTGATTATCTAGAATATACCTCATATAGTCTTTATGGTATACAGAAAAATTCCCCCAACTGCGTTGTCAAATACATTATAAAAAAAGAGTGAGTTTGAATGGTTGTAACTTTAATGATATACATTATGAAGATATGTCATTAATGTATTGTGACTAATTATTTGTAGAATATAAATAACAGGTTGATTCCATTGGAAGGTTACATGACCATTGGGAAATTCGAACACATTGTGTGTAGAATTTTAGTATTCGATATGTAACACAAAGATGATAAAAGTTGATTCCCAAGGATTCTATCCCGAATGCACGGAATATGACACACATGACATTTATCATGATAATAAATTTTTTTTATAGTCACCTATTAAATAAAAGGAATACATAACATAAATGGTAAATAATAGTTAACTATATAGTTAGAAACAAAATAAAATTATTGACATTAAATGTGTTTATCTTGTAACATGGTTTGAAGAATTAAAAAATTAGTAATTAAATCCTGAAATATTCTAAAAATATATGTCCAAAAATTTACATTTCACACCAAATGTATGATTGGAGACTCTATAGGACACAAGATGGATATTATGATAATAAAAACAAATTAAATAATTAATACATCAAATAATTGAGTTAATTCATCAAATATGTTCTTAATAATAAAAAAATTGAATTGAATGATATGTATCATATATACTCTGATTCATTCCATTTTTATGTTGATGAATATTACTTTATTCCAATATGTGTATGTGAATAGTTTATTTAGAATATATTTATTTTTTGAATTTATGATGGTTTATTAAATTTTATAGTATTACATAAGTAATTTGTATCCTCTCAATATATTGGGACAAATGTTTCCATTTTTTTTATAGGAACATGTTTAATCAATATTTTGGTTCCTATATCTTATTTTGGAGATGATTTAGGTAATGGATGTAGCTCCAATGTTGGTGGAGGTTGATTATGTTCAAAGATGTCTACAAAACAACCTTGGAGTTACACAAGAGCATAGGTGGAATTTTACAATCAGACTAGAAATTGTTCATGAGTTTATTCCCTAGGATCAAGGTTTTATTTATCATAAGATAGATAAAGCTTACATTATAAATTCTCATGGTAATTAAAATTTTGATTCTTTTTTTTCTATAAATTTTATAATAAACTATATATGGAAATTTGAATCCTTTAAAAAATTAATTGATAATCACGAAATATTATTATAAAATGGGTAAAAAATATGTAAACATAGATTTCAACTATTATAAAATACATGTCATACAAAAATATTATAATATTAAAAACATCGTAGTTTGTAGATAATGAAAAAAAAACCCTAAATAAAATATTATGTTCATAAATGCTACCACTATATTGGTAATAATTTATTAGTAGTTTATAGTGCATTATAATCCTCTATTTTGTTTTCTTCAATTATTATATAACATCAATATTTACTTTTCGGTTAACTCGACCTGTCGTTTATTAAGGTAATATTACATTTATGAGACATACTAGATTTCAGCAGCAATGTGTTGGAGAAATCTTATTATTGGACTATAATATTGGGGAATCAACTCATCGAATCATGATTCTATAATTTAACGAATTTTGAAAGTTATTATTGTATAAATAGCTTCATATTTCTTATCAGACCTCCATCTCTATAATGATAATGTACATGTTGACCCTTTCTTCTTCGACATCCACACAACAGGATGTTCTGATACTAATGGTGATAAATATTGAATTTCAAAAAAATAGTGGAAGATTATTAAATTTATTTCAACTTATTGTCCAATTTTAAAATAAAGATATTGTACCAAAAAATTTATCTTATTTATTGTAGAAATGGTGTCTCACATGATTTTGACTATATCATTTCAATGTATTATATAAAATCATATCCATTTCATTGGCTAAAATTTAATGGAATGATATAGGTGCTTTTGAAAATTGGGCTAGTGAAGAAGTACTATATCTATACGTGAAACATGTGTATGGTGCCACCAAGGTATAATGATTCGGTCTATTGTCCATGTTCAGTGAGATTTTAATGCAACAAGAGGATATTGAATCATATAGAATCATGTATCACCATCATGATCTTTATCAATAAAATTAGAGGGAATATTGAAAATATATCTCTAACACACTATCCAAATGATATCATAAAGTGTTAGTGACTTCTAGGACTGATGTAGCTAGGTGGATGTGTTACATTGAGTGCTCAGACTTCATAGGATTTAAGATCCCCTCTAAACTGTGAACAAATATAATTTTATCCCCACTGTCATAAATATTATAGACTTTCATTTTTACATATAATATATTTAATAGTGATAAGGATAAATTTTAACTACATAAATTAATTTTAAATGTTAACAAACCCATGGGGCACATATTTTACATTTCCCATTTAGTGAATAAGAAAAGTAATAATAATGAGAAAAGTACCAATAGACTTTCCATGTATAAGGCTCCAAATCTCCATTGTTAAAATAAAATTAAGATCCATAGACAATAATAGAAAAATTAATTAGTACCTTTTTCAATTATAGTGATTGGATACCTGAAGAAGAACTACACCAAACTTTAGTAGATAGGGGAATCTTTATAAGTTCTCATTATCATGTGTAATATTTATATATCATCACATTGGGTATTAGATAATTTTTATTGTGGACACATTTATAAGGAAATGTTGGAACAATTAATTTTTAAAATATTTACCAAGGATAAGGGAGTTTATGAGTTTTTAATCAGGTGAGGTTTTCTTCTATATCCGTTGGTGAGTACCACATTCTATTTAAAATTCAATAGTCCTATTATAAAAATATATTTGTTATATTTCAACTATAATGAACTTATTTACTACATCACAAAAATATACAGGTTGTTTTATTTTCATGTTTAAAAATAAAATATATTTACTTCACAAATACATCATAAGCTCTAGGACACTCAGATAATGGTCTTCATATATTAAATTTATTAATGGAAGCGATGAAAATTGATAAGAAATCATGTTCTCTTGTCTTATCCCACAACAAAATTTTGAATCACCATCTTGTTCAAGTAAATGAGATTATTTTTACATTGATCTAACAAGATATTCACTTAGACAGTTTTGAGATAAATCCCCTTGATAGATGCCAGAGTTGTTTAAAAGGAATGATAAGAAAGACGCTATTTATTGGAAAAGTTGAAAGAGTTATTGAACATATATTTTCTGTATATAATTATGTGTGTAGAATATCTAATATATAATATATAGTTTGATATTCATACTTAATTAATTTTTATGATCAATTAAGTATATATGGATATGTATATTTGATGATTTATGTGATTTAATTATTAAAAAACTCAAGGAGTTTAGGAATAATAAAGAGAATAAACATTGATTCAAGATAAGGAAGCTTTTATCTAATTGAGTTTATATGTGTCTTTACCAAGAAATCATAATTATATGGGAATGTGGAAATCTCCTAGAACTAAATCCTCTATAGACACTATATTGTAATGATGTCATTGAAAGGAGGAAGCATAACTCGATTAAACTAGAATGGTTTATGATGACCCATTATGGTATTTTATTATCCTTCGGGGATGTGAATTACTGAAACATAGCACATTAAAAAAACAACAAATATTATGAAAAATGGGATAATATATGATGTAATTCATGGAAATAAATCCATGTTTCCCCCTACACAATAACATGTAAATGAGGAATTAATTAAAGATCACTCTAGAAAATAACTGGAATACTATGTCTTGGGGCATATCATTATAGGGTATCCCAAGGAAATAAGGTGACACTGTCTATAGAATGCAACCAAATAGAAGGAAATATTCATATGAAAATATAATTGACTGGGGAGGGAGAATATCATTAAGAATAATAGTGTGATCAGAATGGACCTATATAATTATTATTGTCATGATAAGCCAGAGTCGGTACCAGAAGAAATCCCATAGGTCCCATAGATGATGTTTTTACGGAATCACAATTATTCCATATAATTGATGCACCTCATTTGTGTAAACAATTTTTACATATTATCATGTTTTCAAAATATTTTTTCACCAAATAAATTCTTTTTAGGAGATAAAATTCCGTAATTAGGTGATCATAATGCTTTGTAGTTTTTTTCTTGAGAAGGACACAAATCTGGGGATAGTTGATCAAAAATTCTAAATAATAAGCCGTGTAATTTTATATTCACACCGTGTACCCGAACGCTGACACAAATTGAAAAGGCCAAGTATATGAACAAGATAACATAATCACATACATTCCATGAACATAATATACATGATGTGTATCTTCTTCTAGAAGTCGTTGGTGGATAAGAAGAGGTCTACATGCCAATGTTTTCAGATGACCTTTACACATCGTGTACATCATATACATGTTGTGCCTCCCCTTATTGAAGCTATTGATGTCATATTAATGAGATTTAACACTATGTATGGAAGTGCTACACATTTTGTACCTTTACCTACCGGGCATCATCCTGATCCAAGTCAAAGATGACATGCTAGGTCACCCACCGATGGAGAAAAGGATGGAAAATCACATTGACAAGAGTAGACACCATGTAATTTATAGTACATGTCATGTACTCCTAAAACCTATAAATAGTAGGAATTATCTCAATGATTGAGATTTATTCATTCATTTCATTCAGATTTCTTTCAGTTTGATGGGATAACACTCCGGATAAGGCATAGAAGAGAAGAAGATAGAGAAAGAAGAGGAGAAAAGAGGGAAAGGAAGGTGCTTCTATGCTACCTTCCCGACGACCTTCGCTCCATGGTTTTAAGAAGATGCATCCAGTTACTATATGTTCATTAATTAAAAGATACTCGATGAGTAGCTACATTACCTATGTGTTAGGGCTTTGGAAAAATAAATGTTGTAATATTTAAATTGTGATGTTGTAATTGTATTGATCATATTTTCCCTCTCATAACTCCTTATTTAAGATTCGTTAAATCTCACTAGAAATCTCGTATCGGAACAAGAACAAGATATCTAGGGATCCTTTATAGAATTGCGGTTACAAACATCCATGACCATTGGGTGTTTTAATCATCTCAAAATGGATGCAATTAATATAATTTAAGAGAAATCAATTTCTAAACCATCTAAATTGACTACCATTTATTTAAACAAAACATACCAGACCAAGGGGGTTCATTTAAATAAAGTAATCCCAGAGATGTGAATTATTATGAAAAAAACAACCAAATTAGGAAATTAATTTATTATCAACCTCCTAAAATCCACATCTCGACTCATTTCCCTCCAATGTTGCATCAAAAACAAATTTCCAAGTATTTTTTTATCCTTTATGTAATTTTCTAAGAAACTAAAATCCAATAACATTTTCAATTAAAAAAGTTTAAAATAAAAAAGGACTCTAAATTCAGTACACTTCATTAAATAAAGTATAAACTTGACAAGAAAGAAAAAAATGACTCATTCTCCTTGTGGATCGACCATTTACTAGTTCTATACTCATTAGGGTTAAATAATTTGGAAAGCAGAAGATAAAACATTGGTAGAAACGACTACCAATAATCAATCGAGAGGTTATTGATCAGGAAAGATATTGTATTTTTGACCACTGATTGAAACTCATTACTCGTTGATAATAAGGAGAATCTTTCCTATATGAAGGAAGTTGAGAGATCATATGTGGACAGATGGAATGAATATATGAATTTTGATATGGAATCTATATATGAGAACCAAATCTAAGTTCTAGATTCTATTCTAGTTAATGTAAATACTATTGATGGAAAATAGTTTTTGAAGATTAAAATGGACATGAAATGTAATTTGAGTTCCTCTAATTTATGTCGAGTAATTGAAGGGTTTTAAAAACATGAAGGTATTAACAATGATGAAACATATTCTCTAGTTTTCATGTCTAAATACAACCAAATTATACATGAGATATTTTATTTCCATGATAATGAGATTTGAAAAGTGTAATAAGATATACAACATAAAAATATATAAAACACAATGATAATCATTTAGTTTTAAGAGGAATCATATAGTTCTGGGATCATTCAGTCAAATTGATCCTTAAATTATATCATTACATAAAGTATAAGGGTCATTCATGTTTTTATAATAGGTTTAGCAGGAGCATAGTCCAATTTAGATTTGTATGTGTTGGTGATATATAGCTTATTGGAAATGGAATAAAAGTCTCCCAGGTAGTTAAGAACAAGTGAAACATGTGATTTTTTTAATTGAATTAGGTGATGAAGCATATTTTATTTGATCTAAGATAATTCATGATAGATCCAAAATATTATATGGTCTATGTAAAGTACATACATTGAACAAAAAATAATGATATTTATTATGAATAAAATCCAAGAGGGTAATGGGTCTAATGTAACGTGGTATACAAACCTTTAAGAAAACGTGTCATCCGACAGAACTACGGATAGTGAGTGTCAACAAGGGAATGAATTGGATAAAATACAAATCATTTATAGGATCAAAATTTTATTCATGTAATATAATTTTCTTGAAGTAACATTTACTATAATAATTGTAGGTATATATCGTTATTAATTAAGAGAACGTATTTGGTATATTGTTAAGGCTATCCATAAGTATCTAAGGAACATTATGGAAATTCTATTGTTTACTGGATGAGATGACTATATAACCATCAAAAGATATATAGATTCTATTTTACAAGTAGACCATAATGATATTGATTTTCTATTTGGATATGTATTTCCTCTCAACAAATGAACGGTGAGAATGAAGAGTTCAAAGTAGTAAATATTCAGTAATTTTGATCTAGATTCTATGTACATAGAGTTTTATGACGCATACAATGAATCCATTTTTTATCTTCTTCCAATTTCTTCATTTGGTCTCCTTACAGTACATATTTCCTCAAATTGTATTGGGATAATATGGTAATGGTACCTTCGTTAAATCATCTAAGGTATCATCAATGGATGAAGCACATAATATGAAAATATCACTATTTAGAGAGATTTTTCTGAATGGTATATTGTCCCTATGAGATTATTTCCCACAAAGGAAAATGTATAATAACCCTTGAATACTGATTTATCTATGTCAAATGATGGAAATCCTTATAGTTCTATCAGAATGAAGGTCTTCTGTAGTCATATTTATTGAAATTCATAGTCTGTTGGAGTTCATTACCTATAACCATCTTCTATATAATTTATTATTACTTTTATTCATATTTTTTAATATCAAAAAATATATCACCCCATTATTCTTCATCTCTGCCAAATATTATGTGACAATGTACTAAGGATTCTTATTTCCTTGAAAGTCTATATAACATCAACGTTATTATAAAATCCAAGAATTTTAATGAATTTATTAATAAATATATATTATATAGCTGGATGATATCATTTAATTTGACACAAAATAGAGATCCTATTAGGGTTGGAGACTGATCATACATTGAGAAAATGTTTCCTTCTATAGGACGTTAGTAGTCTCGTTGAATGAGATTATCAGAAAATGAACCACTAATAGGACATAAAAAATTATATGTCGCATTTATATTTCAACCGAAATATGTTTGTAATGATACATAGAATTTATTATTAATATTGATGTTTGTAAAAATTCCCATTATTTTATGCATTTAAGACATCTATGAAAATAATTCGTGTAATGTGTCTAGTTAATATGGGTTTATCGCAATTTATATTGTCTTAATGAATAATGATGGAAATGATTTTTCTCTTTCATACATTCACAGAGGTTGATATATCTATCACTTTGATAGGGATTGAATTGAATAATTATCTCTATGTATATGGAATATTTTTTTTTGAAGGTCAATGAATGATGCCTTAAGCATTTAGGTAGAGACCACTAATATGAATTCTCTTTGGTAAGATCCCATATTTTTCTATGAGGTAAAAATATTTAATTTTTCATTTTAAATATTTACGTATTATCTGTTTGTGAGGATGTAATAAGACCACGAATGTTTTAAGTGTTTAAGAATATTTTTTCAAGCCCAGGAATGGAATTTCTGCGGAAAATAACTGGGCTTCATGTATAGGAGAAATGATGATCCCTAGGACACATAGTTAATAGTAACCATGTCATGGTTAGATAGATATATAAAGGAATCCACTCAGGTTGAGGATACTATTATTTTCGGGGTGGATACCCATGCAGGAATCCATATAGTACTTAGGAGATGATAGTATCACTATTTGTAAATGGTATCCCAAATTGTGTGCATTAACCATTCCAGGTATCCCTATAGATATTTACGGAACATAGTCTACGGATAGTTGGCCAATTATGTGGCCAAACTATCAGAAGAAAGTAAAAACTGAAACTGTCTATTTTCTCTATGATCTTGATAAACTCAATGAACATTATCTTATTTTGAAAAAATAAAAAACTTTTGGCTGAGGAGTTCTCTTTTATGATCGAATCACATTATTTTACATCATTTCATCATTTGATGCCTGATTCGGTCACTGTTTTTCCTGTTTGATATACATTATTTTTTCATCAACTCTTCTTTTTTCATGAAATATAGTACAAATAAAAGATCCATAATAGAAGAGAGTTAAAATATGGACCTATGGTTGCTGGTATATAACTATCCACACACGTTTGTTTTTTATATAAAAATTTATTGTGGCGTCGCACGCTGAAAATTCCATCTTCACCCATAATATTATGGCAATGATTGCATTGAATGGTGCGTAACTTTTTTGGGTTTCCAACTACATTCCTTGATTTTTTGTATGTTTTTCTCCCCATCTCATACCACACGTGAGGTGAGTTTCACTATCTTACCCCTATTCTACTTTCATGTTGGGTTTGTGTGTGTGTTCTCCATATTAGAGGGATCTTTTTAAACATAATGTGAATCAATATTAATTATATAGGAGATATTTTGAGCCAAATTTACATGTGATGGGATGTGATTAATTTGGATTAAATTCATTATATGAGAATTATTGTATTTGTCGATGAACTCATATTATGAATAAAATTGTGTATTAGATTATTATTAAAATGATACGATTAATTTTTTATTGTTTTGGATGACTTGGACTAGCTCCATGGATCCTGATTTCATAGTAATCTATGCAAATTTCAATTCAATGTGTCTTTATTAGAATAGTAAATGTATTGGACATGCTCCTTGCATCATGATTCTATAGGATTCTAAAGGAACTTATAACCCTTGAAATCGGCTTGTTTGGACTTTCTTTGCATATTGTGTTTCGACATGATCAATGGAATCTGACCAAATCATTATATAGATTACATAGAGATCATCCTATGAATCAACATGGATTCCATTGTCTTATATTCCATGTATTCATACCTTCATGGTCTGGAATTATTGATTTTATGGAACAACCACTGTGAATGAAATTTGATTATACATCTTGGCTATTGTGGGTAACTTTTGATTACATGGAACATGATGATATGGATTATAAATGATTTATGGATTACCCATCACAACCATTTTGGATTAGAATATCTAGATTTATAATTGTCCCATGATTATGTAGTATTGGTTGTATTTTACCCTTGTTATGTGTGTTTTATTAGTGTGGATAAGTGAATAGAATCAGTTTACATGTATCAAATTTTCCTTGGGTTCATTACTTTAATAACTGTTATATATTTTATATAGATTGTATAATGCATACATTGCATTCATATACTGGACATGTTAAAGACGCTGTTGGTGGTGGCGTAATGATTGTTATCTCACCACCCATTCAATCCTCTTTTGGGAAACCGGCTGAACTTCATGGATATAGGTAGGGATAAGAGAAAACACCTAATGTTGGATACTTCATTTTAATGATACTTAATAGTAGTGTATCATGGGGCCAAGATGGTATCATGATTCTATCTTGAGAGAGTTCATTTTTTTCATTTTGTGACATTTGATACATGTGATGAACTGGATGTCTTTATACCTGTTTTCTATATTTTTATAGACATGAAATGGTAATTATATTTTACAAGACTACTTTTGGTTATTAATTAGTTTAGTCATATGGTTGTTCATGTTCTTTCTAATGTTACCCTTTATTTATTTACATCTTATAATGACTATTTTGATTGCGACCTCTTTGATAATATCTACCATGAGGGAATAATCCCCCTATGACAACCCTGCTTTTTATTACAACATAAACATGATTTATTACATAAATATTAACTTGATACAACGAATAAGATCGGGAGGTTTAGTGTCTTTGGGGCTTAGTATCATTACATAAAAACATAGAACATGAAATACAACATCTTTATTGAAAACATCCTTTACATGACCACTACATCCCCTCGTACTATGCATTGCATGGGATAACCTGAGGACATGCATAAGAAAAGGGTGAGCTATAAAGGCCAGTAAGGGAGTACACATGGAATAAAATAAGGAGTAAAATACATGTCAGACAATAGGCATATCAATAGAGCATAAAAGAAACATGAACATAAAGGCATGATAAACCATGATAATCATAACATTGAGATGTGGCAACAACACTTATCCTAGAATTAGCATGAGCCAAGGCTCATTGCACATGAAGCATGAGTAAATGCTCATTGCACATGAAGCACGAGTAAACCCTCGTTTCACATTAATTAGAATGAGTCAACACTCATTACGCATGATGTATCATGATACTATACTTCACCCAATGAATTAGAGCGCTATAAGGGCGCACCCTTCTTAAACATTTCATTTCATGCATAAGTGTGCCACATGGATCATAAAACATGGAATCATAAAACATAATCATTTATTCAACAATAATGTAATGTGGAATTAATACATGAAACTTCATAATCAATAAGTAAATGTGCATAATGGTGAATACCCTTGATGGAGAAATGGGCATGGTATTCACTACACAATGGCTTTTTCTTAGAAAATCGGTGCGATTTCGGCAGCGTAACGGTGTGACATAAGAATTTATAAAAATGGTTGATTAGAGAGAAAGGGGTTACTCTTAATATTTACAAGTAATGGACAGTAAGGAGGTCATTTAGATACATGTCCCAACAATTGTAATGGAATTTAGATTCATAATACCAATGTATTGCTTGAATGTAAAAGAGGTGAGAGAAGTTCCTTTCGGAATTTCTGCTTAGTAACAGTTGTACATGGGAGGCATTTAATGAGAAATAAATGGGGCTCACATTATTCAAACATAAAGAGGACAGTATGAGAGAGGTGAGAAACCATACCCCAACATTCATAATTGAAATTACAAGGGAAAAACAACTTAATGAAAATTGGAAAAAAATGAGAAAGGAAGAAAAAACCATTACATGGAAGTGTGCTTCCAATGGCTAGAGAGAGGCTTGTGAGAGGATTCTTGGGAGCTTGGGGAACCTTGGCAGGATTATAGAGAGAGTAGGGCATAGTTTGGACGAACTTAAAGGGCATTGAGTGAGGAGGAGGTGGGAGCTTGGGTGGGTTTATATTTGAAAGGTGAGAGAATTCTTTATTATTTAGGTTTGGGTCCCCTTACATTAAATTAATCCAAACCATAGACCATCCCATGGTATTTGCCCATGGTTTTTGGAAAAGGTAAAAGGAAAACAATATTTTATAAGGCCAAATTCCGAACTTCTTAAAATAATAATGTTGCTTATGTGGAGGTGAGTCACACTCCCATGGAAATTAATTTAAAAGGGAAAAGTGTTGAATGTGTCTTGAGGGGTCCATTTATGCTTTTAAAAGTAAGTGAAACAAACCAAAAATCACATTATTTTAATAATAAGACACATATTGGCCGAACATAAGGATTATGGTGTTTTATTACATCACCATTGGGTCATTATGATGTCATAAAACACATTATACATTTAAACGGTATTTAATTTTTACCCAAACAATTGACTGTCTCAGAAAATTATGAAAAATTTACCGTTGGATAATTTCGACGTCGTACTTCCAGAAAAGACATTTATTTTATCTAAAAAAATTCTAAATATGTTAATTTTTACTTAAAAAAAAACCAATATTTATCAAAAATTCACGGGTTTTGACAGAAATGGCTTTCACACCTTAATATAAAATTTTAATTGCATTCATAAAATTATAAGATCATTTATAAAAATTAATTTAATAACAATATTAGTATTCTATTAAAATATTATTTAATTCAAAAATCACATAATTTAATAAAATAGATTTCTTAATTAGATAATAACTAAAAACCCCATTTGTACTTTAAAAACTATTTACAATGTATCAAAAATGACTAGAAATTATATTCATTATTATATAAAAAATAATGTACATGAACATAGTACCACTTATTTGTTACATAACCCATTAAAACAACCTCATAAGACCTAAGGGTAAGGTGTGTGATGTTGACAGACTCTTAGGGTGGCTCGGATAACATCGCTCGAGTGGTAATCTCTATAAACTTCAACTTTTCCCGTAGACGGTCCCATTCGAGCTTGACATGGTGAAGCTCAGCTTGGTCTTGGTCAAGAGAGAAGCCCAAGGATGCCACATCTTTTCGGAGCTCCGACAAATGGGCTTCATATGGGGCAATTATACTAGATGAGGCCATCACTTATTTTGTCTAAGTAAAATTGGATGTGTTAAAGCCCTATATTTATACTAATCATGTGATCACTGTTCAAAGGCTATATTAGCAACGGTCACAATTTTTAACATAAAACCAATGAAGTTGACATTTTATATAAACATAAAGAGACATTTAATTAGATCAATAGGGATTTCTATTAATGAATCTTTCGGTTGTTACAATATTCCCCCCTTATGAAATTTCACCCTCGAAATTTTCCTTTTCCCACACTAAAACAAATGTGGGTAACTCAGCTTCATCATATCCTCCTATTCCCAAGTGGCTTATTCAAACTTGTGGTTACTCCACAACACCTTAACAAGGGGCCTTGTCTTATTTTGTAGAACATTTTCTCTACGATCTATGATCGTTACTGGTTGCTCCTAATAAGAAAGATCATCTTCCAATTGTACCACCTTAGAAGAGAGTACATGTGAAGGGTCCGGTATGTACTTCCCTAAGAGGGATACATGAAAGTAATCATGCACTTTGGCCATGGTAGGTGGAAGTGCTAGTCGATAGGCCACAACCCCAACATGATCAAGAATCTCGAAGGGGCCGATGTACCTTGGACTTAACTTCCCTTTCTTTCCAAACCTCATGACCTTTTTCCATCGAGATATGCTTAGAAACACCATGTCTCCAACTTTAAAATCAAGGTCTCGTCGACGATTATATGCATAACTCTTCTGTCGACTCTGAGCATCCTTGATATGCTACTGAATGGTTTTCACCTTCTCCACCATTTCCTTAACCATTTTTGGTCCAAGAAGCTTACGTTCACCAACCTCATCCAAACATGCCGGTGTTCTGCACCTTTTCCCATACAGGGCTTCATATGGTGCCATTTGGATGCTCGAGTGGAAACTGTTATTATAAGAGAACTCAACTAGAGGAAGATGTTTATCCCATACTCCTTTAAAGTTCATTGAGCCGGCTCTCAACATATCCACAAGTTTTTGGATAGTCCACTCGGATTGGCCATCAGTTTGAGGATGATAGGTTGTACTAAAGTTCAGTTCAGTATTCAGAGCTTGTTGAAGACTCTTCCAAAACTTAGAGGTGAATCTTGGATCCCAGTAAGACACAATAGATAGTGGTACTCCATGTAACCATACCACTTCCCTGATATATATCCATGCCAGTTGATCCAATGAGAAATCCTCCCGAATAGCAATGAAGTGTGCAGTCTTTGTAAGACGATCCACAACAACCCAAATTGCATTGTTGCCTTTGATATCCTTGGATGTCCGGTGACAATGTCCATGGTGATGTTCTCCCATTTCCATTCTATTATGGGCAATGGTTTCATCATCCCCTTAGACTTCGGCCTTTCTGCCTTCACTTGCTGACACACCAGGCACATTGATGTATATTCAGCGATCTCCTTCTTTATATTATCCCACCAAAAGCTTTCTTGGAGATCTTGATCCATCTTTGTGCTCCCTGGGTGAATAGAGAAATTTGAACTTTGTGCATCATCCAAAAGTTCCTTCTTCTGCTCCGGACTTCATTAAACACATAGTCTTTTCCCAAACCGCACAAATTCTTATTCATTAACATTGAACTCCGAGGATTTCCCTTTTTCGATACCTCCCACTTTTTCCTGAATTCCCACATCATACTTTTTAGCATCCTTTAACCTTTCCAAAAGAGATGGTTGAGCAATCATTTGTGAAAGTATTGATGATGTTCCCTTCTTTATGATTCCCACGTCCATCTTCATCAAGTCTAAGAAGATTGGATCCTTCTCAATTCTCATTATTGATAGAATCGCTAGATCCTTTCTACTTAGGGCATCTGCCACCTTGTTCGCTTTCCCAGGGTGGTAATGTATTGAACAGTCATAATCCTTGATGATCTCTATCCATCTTCTCTGGCGCATATTAATCTCTTTCTGTGTGAATATATATTTAAGCCTCTTGTGGTCAGTATATATCTTACATTTCTCTCCATAGAGATAATGCCGCCAGATTTTCAAGGCAAAGATCACAGCCACCAACTCCATATCATGCGTTGGATAGTTTCTCTCATGGATTTTCAACTGCCCTGAGGCATAGGATATCACTTTATCATTCTGCATCAGCACACAGCCAAAGCCCTTCTTTGAAGCATCACTGAATACCACAAAAAGTTCCCCACTTGTGGGTAAAGTGAGCACGGGCGCAGTGATAAGCCTCCTTTTCAACTCCTCAAATCATTCTTCGCATTTATCACTCCAAGCAAACTTTACTCCCTTTTGAGTTATTTTGGTAAGAGGGTTGGACAATAGTGATAAATTTCTCACAAATCATCGATAATATCCAGCTAACCCCAAGAAGCTACGGATATCCATTACCGATGTTGGCCTCGACCATCCCTCAATTGCTTCTGTTTTGGAGGGATCCACAGATAAACCATTGCTTGTGATGATATGGCCCAAGAATGAGACTTCCTTCTACCAGAACTCACACATGATGTACTTTTCATAGATCTTCTCCTTGCACAAATTCTCTAGTAGAGTTCTTAAATGCTCCTCATGATCGTCCTTGGTTTTGGATTATATTAGAATATCTATAAAGACTACCACAAATTTGTCTAGGTAATCTCTAAAGACTCTATTCATTAAGTCCATGAAGATTGTTGGAGCATTGGTGAGTCCGAAAGGCATTACTATGAATTCATAGTGCCCGTATCTTGTACGAAAAGTAGTCTTGGGGACATCTTCCTTCTTCACCGTTACTTGATAATATCCCGACCGCAAGTCCTCCTTGGAGAAGTATTGGGCTCCACGCAGCTGATCAAAAAAGTCATCGATTCTTGGGAGAGGATACTTGTTCTTTCTCGTGATTTTTAAGTTCACGATAATAAATGAAAAGCCACATTGACCCATCCTTCTTCTTGATGAAGAGGACTGGTGCACCCCATAGTGAAGCACTTGGGCGTATAAACCCTTTATCCAGATTCTCCTGTAGTTGTTTCTTTAGCTCTTCAAGCTCAACAACAGCCATTCTATATGGAATCTTGGATATTGGTAGTGCCAAAGTTAAAAGTTCAATTGAGAACTCAGCATCTCTTCTTGGAGGAAGACCTGGTAGTTCTCGAGAAACACTTCAGTGAATTCTCTCACAATAGGTATTTCATTAAGGATAGTTTCTTCCTTGGACTCAATCATCTGAGTCAGATATCCGTGCTCATAAGGCACTGATATCCATGCTTCAGATGATGGAGCTCAATGAGATTCATCGACCTCCTGACACTTGTAAAGAATCGGGGGTCGATTCTCCATATGGAGTGTGATTTCCCTCTCCTGACAATTTATGTTGGCTCTATATAAGGAAATCTAATCCAGGCCAACAATTTCATCAAATTCCACCAGAGGGAGTATGATGATGTTTTCCGAGAAATTCAATCCATAGACTACAATAGGGGAGGACTTATATTCATGGGATGTAATGATATCCCCATTTGTCGTACTCACGGACATCTTTGCTTCCATGATTCGTGGTGGTGCCGAGATTGTTCTACTGAACTTTCGAGATATAAAAGAATGTGTAGAACCTGAATCAAAAAGTATGTTAGCTATTCTAAATGAATAACTAGCGTACTTGTCACCACTTTGTTGTCGGGGTTCACTTCGGCATAAGTGATGGAAAAAGATCTTCCTTGCTGTCTTGGAGGTTGTTGGTTGCCTCTGATAACCCTTTGATTTGGGCACTGATTTGAAAAATAACCCGGTTCTTTTTATTTTTAGAATTGAACAATGTGTTGAGGTTCGAACGCAGCGTTCCACTCCTCTGTCGCAGCCGCGGGTCCTTCTTGCTGATAGTTAATAGCTTGGTGACCTTCTATTCCACACCTGAAGCATTTTCTTGTCCTCTTAAGGCAATTTCTAGGGTGCTTCTTTCCGCACTTTTGGCAAGTGTTGTGATGGATCTTCTTAGCACCATTGGATTTATCCATCAGACCACCAGCATTGAATTCCACCTTATGCTTCTTGTCCCCATGATACCCCTGTGATTCCCCAATCTCCATTTCGACCTTGAGGGCACATCGGACAATTTCTACATAGATATCGAAGTCACGGATCGCTAATGCTTTCCACAAGCTTGGATTCATCCCACCAAAGAAGTGGTCAACCTTGCATTCGGGGGTAACGATAAATCTGAAAGCATATCGTGCAAGTCTTGTGATGTTTTCCTCATATGCTCCAATAGATTCATCATCTTTTTTCTTGAGGGAAAGGAATTACATTTCCATCTTAAGCCGGAGGGTGCGCGGAAAATATTTATCGAAAAACATCTTCCAGAAATCCTTCCATTCTAACCCCTCGATCTCCTCCTCAGGGTTCGTATTTTTGATCAACGTACACCATTGATCAGCTTCACCCCCCCCCCCCATATGATAAGCTGCTAGGAGAACCTTCTCTTGTTCAGAACGTTTTAGGATGGAGAATATCTTTTCAATGGAATTGATCCATTGTTCAGCGATCGTGGGATCAGATGATCCACTAAAATTTGGAGGCCTTTGTCTCATGATGCTCTTGATAGCGACTTGTTCTTTCTTAGGGGTGGTTGAACATTTCTCTTGACTCGTGTTTGTATTCAAAACTTTAGTTAGCTGAGAGAGAAGAATGAAAAAGTTTGTGATTCCCGCTCCCATTGGATTTGGCATCTCATTAGAACAGTCACCACACTGATCTTCACAACGGTTGTTAGCCTGAGTCCTCCTATTACCGGCCATTGGATGGAGTAAAAGGAAAGTTAGGGGCAACACATAAAGTGTAATACAAAGAAAAAAGTTGATGACTTATTAATAAAATTTCATTTCCATAACTCATGATTCTATAGGCTTCAATCTAGGATTTTCATGATCTACTTTCTAACATATATTCTTAGGGGAATTTTTTTAATTCCATTAATAAGGGTTCATACTAAGCTTGTGAATTTATCAAAACATATCCCATAGGAGTGTTGTAACCAAGAGTGCAGCAATGCCTATTTTTGTGCTCTAGTTCCCGTTCGAGTCTAGCTCAAAACGGTGTTTTCAGGTTTTACCCATAGGATACATCTGTGCCAGAGCCACCTCTACCTACTCGTATTCAGACAGGGATGTATTTTTTTGATAAACCACTTACATAGTATTTACCAAAACTTAGGGATGTTTTTATTATACATATTCCTGTATATAAGGCTATACAAGGATTTCCTAATCCCAAAAATAACTAAACCTATCCTCTGATACCAACTACGACAACCCTTCTTTTTATTACAACTTAAACATGATTTATTACACAAAACGTCACTTGATACAACAAATAATATCTAGAGGTTTAGTGTCTTTGGGGCTTAGGATCATTACATAAAAACTTATAACATGAAATACAACATCTTTATTGAAGACTTCATTTACATGACCACTACATTCCCTCGTACTTAGCATTGCATGGGATAACCTGAGGAAATGTATAAGAAAAGGGTGAGGTATAAAGCCCAGTAAGGGAGTACACATGGAATAACATGAGGAGTAAAATACATGTTAGACAATAGGAATATCAATATATCATAAAATAAATATGAACATAAAGTCATGATAAAGCATGATAATCATAACATGGAAATGTGGCAACAACACTTATCATGGAATTAGCATGAGCCAAGGCTCATTGCACATGGAGCCTGAGTAAACCCTCATTGCACATGAAGCACGAGTAAACACTTGTTGGACATGAATTAACATGAGTAAACACTCATTTCACATGACTTATCATGATAATATACTTTACCCAATGCATTGCAGCACTATAAGGGCGTATAATTCTTAAACATTTCATTTCATGCATAAGTGTGCCACATGGATCATAAAACATGGATTCATAAAACATAATCATTTATTCCACGATAAAGGAATGTAGAATTAATACATGAAACTTAATAATAAATATGTAAATATTCATAAAGTTGAATACCCTTGATGGAGAAATGGGCATGGTATTCAATACACAATGGCTTTTTCTTAGCAAATCGATGCGATTTCGGCAGCGTAACGGCGTGACATAAGAATTCATTAAAATTGTTTATGAGAGAGAAAGGGGTTACTCATCATATTTATATGTAATGGATAGTAATTAGGTCATTTAGATACATTTCCCAATAATTGTAAGGGAATTTATATTCATAATACCAAAGTATTGATTGAATGTAAAAGAGGTGAGAGAAGTTCCTTTCGAAATTTCGACATAGTAACGGGTGTACATGGGAGGAATTTAATGAGTGAGAAAGGGGTCTCACATCATTCAAACATAAATAGGAAAATATTAGGGAGGTTCGAAACCATACCCCAACATTCATAATGGAAATTAAAAGGGAAAAACAACTTAAAGAAAATTGGACAAAAATGAGAAAGGAAGAAAAAACCCCTACATGGAAGTGTGCTTCCAAAGGCTAGAGAGAGGCTTGCGAGAGGCTTTTTGGGAGCTTGGGGAACCTTGGGAGGATTCTATAGAGAGTAGGTCAGAGTTTGGACGAACTTAAAGGTCCTTGAGTGAGGATGAAGTGGGAGCTTGTGCGGGTTTATATAGGAAAGGTGAGGGAACTCTTTATTATTTAGGTCTGGGTCCCCTTACATTAAATTAATCCAAACCACGAACCATCCTGTGGTTTTTGCCCATGGTTTTTGGAAAAGGGAAGAGGAAAAAAATATTTTATAAGGCCAAATTCCTAAATACTTAAAATAATAAGTTTGCTTATGTGGAGGTGAGTCACACTCCCATGGAAATTAATTTAAAAAGGAAAAGTGTTGAATATGTCCTGAGGGGTCCATTTATTCTTTGAAATGTAAGTCAAACAAACCCAAAATCACATTATTTTTATGATAAAACATATATTGGACGAACATAAGGATTATGGTATTTTATTACATCACCATTGTGTCATTAAGATGTCATAAAACACATTTTTTATTTAAATGGTATTTAATTTTTACCCAAACAATTGAATGTCTCATAAAATTGTGAAAAAATCGCCGTTGGATAATTTCAACATCCTGACTCCAGAAATGATAGTTATTTTATCTAAAAAAATTCTAGATATGTTAATTTTCACTTTTAAAATAAAAACCAACATTTATCGAAAATTCACGGGTTTTGACAGAAATGGCTTTCAAACCCTAATATAAAATTTTAATTGCATTCATAAAATTATAAGTTCATTTATAAAATTTAATTTAATAATAATATTATTATTTTATTAAAATACTATTTAATTCAAAAATCCCTTAATTTAATAAAATATATTACTTAATTAGATAATAACTAAAAACACCATTTGTACTTTAAAAACTATTTACAATGTATCAAAAATGACTAGAAATTATATTCATTATTATATACAAAAATAATTTACATGAACATATTACTACTTATTTGTTACATAACCCCTTAAAACAGCTTCATAAGACCTAAGGGTATGGTGTGCGATGGTGAAAAACTCTTGGGGTGGCTCGGATAACATTTCCGGAGTGGTAATCTCTATCAACTTCCACTTTTCTCGTAGACGGTCCTGTTCGAGCTTGACCTGGTGAAGCTCAGCTTGGTGTTGGTCAAGAGCGAAGCCCAAGGATGCCACCTCTTTTCTGAGCTCTGAAAAATGGGCTTCGTATGGGGAAATTATACAAGATGAGGCCATCGCTTCTTTTGTCTGAGTAAAATTGTATGTGTTGAAGCCCTATATTAATACTAATCATGTGATCACTGTTCAATGACTATGTTAGCAACGGTCAAAATTCATAACATAAAACCAATGAAGTTGACATTTTATATAAACATAAAGAGAAATTTAATTAGATCAAGAGGGATTTAAATTAATGAAACTTTGGGTCATTACACTCCCCACAAACACACTATATGCCCTCAATACTAGTCAATATCATCTAACATATGGGAAATCATTGATCATTCCATGAGACCTACCATCTCGCAGTACAAATTAGTATCACATGAGTCAAGATTTGACAAATTGAAAACATTTGATTTTACTTTTTTTACCTTTTTTTGACAGTAGATATATAATTATGATGTAATTAAAATTTGGTAGTTAGACATTCCTAGGAGTATCTAACCCGATTATAGGAATGACCAAAATCTCCTGGAATGGGAATTTTTTATTTTTTGTCTTATTACTATTATAGTTGATTGAATTTCACCGTTGGGTGATGCACATGTTATTTGATGTTATTTTCATAATATATATATATATATATATATATATTTATATTTATACTTTTCATGATTAGATGATGTTATTCAATCTCATGGGTCCTTTTAGGCACCTGCTAGGACTCCAATTCCATGAATTGTGCCATGACATATAATATTCATTGATTGATTGAACGATGTTGTTATAAATGCCTTGAGTGATGTTCCTTTTGTATCATAAATGTTTTTTCAATGGAATGAGAAAAAAATTTGGTACTTTGAGTACCTATCATAACTTCAAAAAAATTCTTGATTCGATAAAAATACACCGTATGTAGATAATTATGGAATGTTGATTCATGGAGCATTGGTCTCATCGAATAGAACATGTTATGGATAGGATTAAGTGGATTTTACACATCAGTTCACGAGGTGTATGGGATTATATTGATAATAATTTGTGGAAATTTTTTTTCAACCATTTAAATATAATTGTAAAATGAATATAAAATGTAATTTAATTGATATTGTTAGTATAACTAACTTTACCTTGAATTAGAGTGGGTAGTAGGATGTGTCTCTGGTGTTTTTTTGGGACTATTTCTTTTTTACCCAGTTCTAGATTTAGGAACAAACCGATGGTTGTGTCTTATTTATATTATGTATTTAAAATTTACTATACATTAAAAATGATATTCCCAGAGGGGTGGATATGACTATGATACAAAAGTGGATGGTTATGGGATACCAATATGCCATTCTATAGTTCTTGTTGTTGAAAAAACTTATGTAATTAACTTTGGTATTGATACACGGTTCTGTGATAGTTTCCTACGATTCATAAAAACCATTTTAGGAACCTCATAGCCTACCTCACCAAAAGATGAGCTAGCACATGTTTTACCACATTATAATCTTCCCATCGTTTGAGGGGATGGTGGTCTATAGGCCACTATGTTGTGGAAAGAAATAGACTACATTATTTAATTCTATGAATCTGGAGACACCTATTAAAAATAGAATAAATGTAGTGACACATACTCTCCGGGGAGAAGCTATGTCTTGGATGATGTTTTGAACTAGGAGAAACTTCTATGAGATATGGTTTGTAGGTATTTACAATATTGGTTATCTGACTAATTATTTCTTCATAACCTAATAGTTGAATGGGACATTGACTCTATGCATTTGGAATATAGAGCTATGATAGTTATGGATTATTCTGAATGATTTACATATCAACATATTTTTGTTCCAATTAATGTTGTTTATGAACTATAAAGGGTTAAATGCTTCTTGAATGGTCTTAATACTGATGTTTGATTAGATGTAAACAAGTTTCAATTGAAAATATATCTAAATTAGTGATTCGAATGCTCATTACTGAGTAGAAACAGATAGAATTTGAGGGGTAATAGTAGTGTAGTTCGTCCTCTTTGGCTAGTTGTTTAGCTTCAACTATTTGAAAGTTTCATTTTGGGACTTATAATGAGAGATGTACCATCATGGGTGTTAGTGATAGTTGTGTTATTTTATATCTCTAGTTTGGGAGATGGTTAAACAAGTTGAATAAATGTTATAGAGACACAATCGAGTGTCGAGCTGGAAACAAGATGGGCCACATAAAACATTTCTTTAGGAAATTACTTATATTAGTTAGCATAAGGGATAGAATAAAAATATAGGTTCATTAGTTGGATTACCTTCTCCAGGTCTAGATGGGATATTGGGTAGAAACGATCGATCGGGATGAGGTGGTGTTCATGGAAAAGGTATCCATAACCAAATTGTGCATTGATAATAGTGTGGTCATTCCATGGAAGTGAGGTTTTTTCATCGGGCCTCTGTTCAGGATAGATATATTCAATATATACTAAACCTAAGGAGAATAGAACTAAAAAATATATGATTAGAGGTAAGATCTTCATATCCTCTTTGATAGTTTATTCTATTTTCTATATCAGTGCATCTCAAAGATTCATATCGGTACCTATTTTTGGAGACCCTTATGCTCATTATTCAGTTTTATGATTGTGTTATAACCTTGGATACTGATTTTTGGATTAGAATGGACTTTGTACACTAGTTCAGGGAGTTCCCCATAGGGAATGTGGATGTGACTTCATGTGGAATCTTTTTTTGATCAAGATTATAGGGATTAATGTCATACATGGGATGGTATGACTAGTTTCTTATTGATCCTATGTCGATTGAAATCATTGAAGGGTGACCTTCACATCAGAAGAGGCCAGAGTTTTTATTAACAACAGTGAATGATATATATAGGATAGTGGAGCTTTACCAGATAATAATGGGCAATGTGGGATGATATCCCATATTATTAGTTTGTATTTTTATGACTAGGGATTGTGTTAGTAAGATTTCCCTCCATGTAAGATCAGTTTAGGGATGTTTTCGAAGTTAGATTCTCTGGTTTACATTGTGAGTGAATGATTGAGTTCGATATAAATCTAGTTCCAGTAGAAACATCAGTTTCCATTTCACCATATTTGATGTCTATAAAAGATTAGTTGGTGCCTATGTGAGAGATAAAAAGTTGGAAGAAAAGAGGTTTATTTTTTCTATTATCTCTCTATGTGGCTTGTTGGTCATTTCAATGAATAAGGTGGATGGTAACAAATTATTATGTGGGGATTATGGAAAAATGAACCTATTGATGGTTAATAAATGGTTTCATCTTCCTAAAATAGATAACCTGTTTGACTAGATCATAGGAGCCTGAGTGTTTCATAAATTTTATTTTATATCGGTTAATCATTAGGTTTATGTTTTCCTACATACTTACTTCTTATATATTTTCAATGTAGGCATCGTCTATACGTGTATATGATTATTCTATTCTGTCTCACAAATGGGCCTAAAATTTTTATTTCATTAATGAACCGAGTTTTCAACCCTTATTATGATTCATTACTAGTGGAATTCATGGAAGATATCCTAGAGTTATCTCAAAAACAAATATGAACTTGAAGAACATCTTGAGAAAAATTTGTATACAAGAGAGAATTAGTTATATTTTCAGCTTAAATAATTCTACTTCTAAATGGACAATTTACCTTCTTAGGTCCTATTATCTCCAAGAAAAGAGTATTAATTAACCGAAAGAAAGTGAGAGGTGTAGTTCCCAAGGATCATCCCAAAACATTCACTGACATAAGAGGTTTATTTGGGACAGCTAGTTATTACATTGATTTCATAAAGGATTTATCATTATTATATACCCCATTTATTGGGTTTTTTAAGAAGGGTGTGTGGTTTTTATAGACATGTACATATAAGATGGTCTTTCAGGTGTTGAGAGGGTGCTGGGTTCTGTGCATATCCTAATTCTTCCAAAGCCATGAAGAACCTACATTGTGTGTCGAAATGAATTAGGTATCAGGATATGAGTATTTCTAATGTATGAGGGATGAATCATGGAATATCGATGTAGAAATATGAATCAAAATTTGAGGAATTACATGATGAATGATATCGAGTTAGCATCATTTGATCATTTTTTCCATTATTGGAGGAAAAATTTACTGGGAGAGTACTTTGTGGAGTACACGGGCCACAAAAGAATAACATATATATATTTTAAAAAATTATTTATTTAAGTAATGGTGGGTAGGGTACCAATAGATTTTTGAATTCAAGAATATATGGACACTAAAAAATGTATTTGGAGTTGTGGAAACACTGAGTCGGAGAAATTAGGAACATGTAGTTTAAGAGGCTTGTAGCGAGAGGAATCTTATGGATTTGTTTTTAGAAATTCACTTGGGGTTGAATGATAGTCTAGAGTATGTTAGTATCTCATTATTGTTATATAATAACACTCTAATGGATATAGTCAATATGAGGCAATTATCTTATTTAGAGGTACTAGTCATGTGGGGGAGTGTAGTTTGTGTGGACACACCTTTTGGATGGGTTGATAAAGAAGATGAGATTATTCATATTTATGGTTGTGTTTGGGTTCCAAAAAATATAAGAGGTAATGATGTGAGAAATACATAACTCATCTTGGGAATTACATATTACAGTTTCCATGATTTTGGCAGGATGAAATCGCAAGTATTTGTGGCTAGGAATGAACTAGGAGGTAATTGGTTTTATCATGATGTGTTCCATTAGTTGGTCAGTGAATGAAGAACAACATTGACCGGTAGGGATTTTACAATTGTTTACTATCCCCAAGTTGAAATGAGAATATTTTGTGATGGATTTAATGGATGGGATGCTGACGTCACCCTGAGGTAGTGATGCCATATAAGTTGTTGTGGATAGGATCACGATGTCCATTCCTTTCCATTTTATCAAAGAGGCCTTCACTGTAGATGAGCTTGGTGGATTATAAATTTGTGAGACAGTGCATCAACCTGGAGTCCCTAATACCATGGTATCAAATAGTGATTCATGGTATACATATCTATTCTACAAGTGTTTTCAAATTGGATTTGACCAAATCAAAATCCATCTCCAACCCACAAAAAAAATCTGGAACAGTTAATTCAATTCAAAACACCTTTCTATGTTTTAGAAAATTTAAATAGAAACCCATTTTAGAACCCCCTTTAATATAATTTATACTTTCATAGGATGTTTGAACACATAATTTTCCCTTTCAAAATAACTATAAAATATTATTTCAATACATTAGGAAATAAAACCATTTTTACTTTACTAAAAAATCACATCCAAAACATTCACTCTTTACAATAAATTATTTTTTTCTTTTAAAAATAGTGTTTCCAAGATTCCAAAACAATGAGACACAAGATAATTTAGAGGGAAATAATATCGATGGGGGATTTGGAAATTTGGTTAGAGGCCATATTCAAATCACTTCATTATCACAGAGAGTGTTTTTTCTAAATATCCCTAGTGCTACATGGCTTTTCAGGACCTGCAAGCTCTCTGAGGTCATTAACTGAACTCTCTTTTCATTTCCCCCAATCATCAATGATCCATGAGAAATAATGAACTCAGATAAAACACAACATACCACAGTGAGCTGAATCCTGTCACGAGGTTTTCTGGCTAGGCACACTACACATATCCATAATGCCATGTCTCGAAAATCCTAGCTCTAGACTATTCCTACTCTTCCCCAAATAACACGACCCCAAGAGTGAACCTCCTTTGATGCCATTTTGTCATGAACCAAATCTGGACGCCCTTAAAACTAGCACTAACCCTAGCTAGTTACAAGGTGTGAAAGGTATTCCCTATCAACAGAGGCTGAAACAAGTCCTCAAGTATCAATAAATTTTTTTTGGGAATTATTTAACTGAGTGTGAAAGCATAAAACATTAAAAACAATCAAAAATATGAATCTGAATGATTCATCTCAAATAAGCCTTAATAGAAACCAGATATGAATACATGGTCTTAAATAATTTAAAATAGGTCCAGAAATAAAAAAAATATCACCATGTCATCCTAAAAGAATCCACATGATAAGAGGGTATCACCCCCGAGCCATCTCTACAACACCACACCGTAAGAGGTGACTAGCAACCTGAATCGCCTTCACCTGAGTCTTCGACGTTACCTATGTCAAACATATTCAAGTCTACATACACCCAAAGTGTGTATGTAGGTTGTGTGACTACTCCCAATATGATTCCACCCAATTATTCCAAATATTATGCAATACAAGGTGAAAAATCACATAGTTTTATTATGTAATGAAAAGTGGTGATAAATTCCATGAAATGCAACTTTCAATTGTAAAAAGTTTTCAAAATTTAACTTCTAGAATTTAAAAACGTATGAATATGAAATTTTATCTACTATATAGAACATCCAAACACACCATAAAACAAGGTTAAATACCACTAATCCAATGATCACAAAATCAGGAACACCCCTAGTCACCAGATAGTATTGGGCCCTATTTACCTCATTCCTCGGTGTAAAAAATCCATGTCACAATCCTATCCCATGAACTAGCCACCAGTAAAGAACATAACCATAACCTAGTGATCCCCAAATATCATTTAAATAGTTTAGTTAGAGTTTTCTTGATCCAAAATGCCTAGTGAAATAGGGACACACCACATCTGGATCACTAGCGTACTAGTACATATCCGCCCACCTAGGTACCTGGTAATTACCCTTTGTTCTCAAACAATTTCAGAATACCAAATAAATCACTTTTCATAAAAAAACATAACAACTAGTCACATACAAACAATACATAAGTTATACACACTTTACAAAACTTAAAACACACAACAAAACATTTTGATTTTCAATAAGAAAACTTTTCAAAATCTCGCATTGTTTTTCCCACAATACTCTTTTAAATCCCCACATTACACAGTATGTGCACACTTAAATGCCTCCAAAACAAAACATGAATCCCAATAACTTTCAATGAAAACAAAAAAATCAGTGATAGGTCATCCCCATATGAACCAAGAAGTGATATCATTGTAAAACCTCAACTTTCACACACACATGGAACTTAAAGTTCATACGCTTCACCCACACCATTAAAACAAATTTTCACAACCACAACCAAAGGAGATAAACATTGAAACATGATTTTATATCCTAATAAATTTCATAAAAATAAACTGAGTAGTTATAGGGCATCATGAAAAGTACCAAAAAATGATTTCTATGAAAACCCCCCAATTTCACGTAAAAATGGAACTTAAACTTCATTTTCTTTAAAAATGCCACTAAAAACAATTTTTTACCCAATAATAAAATTATATAAAAATTAAAATATCATAAACACATCATGTTATGTCACAAGGATTGCATACACTTGGAATCACCTACCAAAATTGTCAAAACACAGAATCCTTTGGGTGAAAAATTCAATCGCACCACTGCTACATCTCATGGAAGGTAGATCGAGCCCAAAATCAAAATATTTGACCATGAAAACACAAATTTAAACCGAAGTTCAAATCCATACCAGCTAGACACAAGGATCTTTATGAATATGGGACGAATCCCCATGAGAAATGAGAGACTATGGAAGAGATTCACTTACTTGAGGAATTATGATGATTCTTCACAAAATCCCCCCAAAAACGAGTTTCATGGGAGGTTTGAAGATCTTGGAGGCCCCCCATGGATGATAGGGTAAAATGGGGTAATACATGGGTGAGTTTGTTTTATTTCAAGAAGGGAAAACTTGTAATTTTAAAAGATTTTTTATGAGATGCACACCCTTGTAGAGTTTGGTTGTACAGTTTAGTAAAATGTGTGGCCAAACTGTGTGACATGCTATGGCCACCAAAAAGGGATGTTTTGCTTCTAATTTCATGAGGGTCCAAGGGGAAAACAAATAATAAAAGATAATACAAGTATAGAGGTAAATAATACCAAAAATAATACCACCCCTTCACCCCAAGACTCGTCTTGCTCAAGTGTATTAGCGACCCAAACAACATACCCCACAAGAGGTGCCACTAGGAGTGTCAAAAATCCAACACCAAACCACATCATCCTCATACCTTACCTTCAAGGAAAAAAATTCTAAATACCATCAAATATGTTTATGTATTATTACATAGATCAAGAACACCTACGGCACCAAAACTAATCCCAAGACACCCGATGTCCAAGAGAAAACCAAGAACAAAATTTGGTATCAAAACCAAGGATAGAAATCGAAAATCCGGGTGGGACATTATTTGGTCCAGAAACACCCCCCCCAGCCAAAATAATTACATTTTTTAAATATTTTGTCCCATAAATCCTATATTTTTTTATTATAGTCATTTTGGTTATTAATAAAGAACCAACATTTAAAACCCATTTAATTCATCCATTTTGACTAAATTAAAGTTATAATTTTCAAACAATTTAGAGCCACTATATTTAAAAAACTAAATAAAAATTATAGCATAAAAATTTTCATTTTATTGGTATTAATTTTAATAGAAGCACATGTAATGCAAAAAAAACAATGATTTTACACTAACCATTCAAGCAATATTTTATGTATTTAGAGGATTAATATTTTCATTATAAAGGATAAATTGGTCCATTAATGAAAAATAATTTATATTTATTACCATTTAAAAAAGATAAATTTATAGAAGATATTCTTTTTAGCAATTATATATTATTTAAATAAAATTAATTAACTATAAAATAACAATATTGAGAATTTTGACATTACGTATTGAATTTGAATTTAAGAAAAATTTAGATAATAACAAAATTAATAAAAAATTATTTTTAAAGCTTTGTATCAAGATATATTCAAATGAAAGAAGTACTGAAATATTATTCTCTTTACCTCACTTATAATATTTTCATTATCATTTATTTTATATAATTATAAACTAAATAATCATTTTGTGGGATTTTCTTAAAGAGGTTAAGTTATTAATTCATCTATATAATCTAGAAAGAAATTATTACAATTAAAAAAGAATTTATATATTAATATCAGATGTATAATCCAACCTATGTAGTTTTTCCTTCTCCAAAATGCTTTATAGAATTTAAAATAGTGGAAGGTAAATTATTTATTCATTTTTTTCTTAACAAGTTATTTTGGTCAATTTCATGAACAAGAATCGCCAAAAAATACATTTCTTGACAAAGGTCAGAAGAGTCAAAATTTCACCATAAAATGGTTGTCCGACATGTATTGCCTCATTTGTACACCTTATATTATATTTTAACTATTAATTAAACTCATTTTACCTTAATAGATGTAATTAATTTAAATTTACTTCACTAATTTTTATGGTAAATAACTAAGGCTAACTTATTAGATATTATAAATTATTATGATTCCAAATATGTAATTTTTTACCAAATTCCATTCTCAGAAGTGGCTGAATTAATATTTTAATTAATCCCATAGAAGGAATGTGAATGCTGGGTTTTAATGTGAAAAGGTTCAAAAGTAAACAATGTATTTATATCCAATTAAAATAGGTAATTGATTCAAATTAAATAAAATGGATTAATAAATTTATAATTGAGCTATTTTTAATATAAAAACAATTATAAAAAATATAACAGAATAATTATTTACATCAAAAGTCATGTTTCAATTAAAATTACATATTATTCAAAATTCATCCACAAATGAAACTACTCAGAAAAATAAAAAAAATTCATAAAAATAATAATTTTACAAATTTAAATTTAAATTATATTTTTAATTTGTAAAATTATTTGAATAAAAGTGTTGAAATATATTTTAAAGCTACTATTACATAAAATTGTTGAATAATTATCTTTTAGAAAAGTAATACTTTTTATGCTTAAAAATGGATTTGTGAATATTTATTTCTATAAATCACATTAGGTAAATTTCAAAGAATTTTATTGGATTTATAACATCTAAATTTTATTTTCATTGTTAAATAATTGTTATTAATTTAATTTAATAAAATAAAATTCAAATATTGACATAAAAATAGATTTTTATAAAAACACTTCCTCTAATTACAATTTGTTGTGTTATTAATTCATAATTAATTTGTAATACCAGAATTCATTTTATAATGATATGTAAACCATATATTCATTATTCAGTTATCTAATTCATTCTTTACATTCCAACCACTAGTTGATAACTATCATGTCATATATTAACATTATATTATTGTTTTGTATAACCCGATCCTGTGTGGGAGACACAATATCGAAGAAACTCAATGTTAGATGAAATTAAAGATAAACATGTCCATGCATATAATTCATGATAAATTGTGCACTTTATTAAATAATTATATACATTATTTTAAATTAAATGGAATGTATATATTTCTTAAAATCTTGAGATTTTACATCATACCATATTAAAATTAATTTCCCCATCAAAATTCAACATCGTTAGCAAAGGATTAACGTTTGAAGAATCTATTTATAGAAACCAACATCATGAAAGGGTTACTAAACCATCATCTTGATAATATGGAAAATGATTTAAAAATTTCATCTGGAGTAATATGTTCTAGAATTATAAATTTAATAACATATATGGTAAATAATGATTTAGATATCGAGGAAAAACATAAATAATTATATTGAGTGATTAAGTTCTCTGATAAGATGAAATGGAATGATAAATGAGATTTTATGGGACTCAGAACTATAAATATGTGATTATAGAAAAGTCCATCGGTTCATAAAAATAAAGTTACTTAGATAAAAAAATTTATTCCAAGATAATTTTCCTAGAGTTAAGGTATTCTCATTCCATCTAGAGTAAGAGAACATGGAAATATATGTAATTTAAGAATTTAATTTCATAATTTTATCAAATAATACTAAATGAAATATTTTTCTCTATATAATGAGTATTCAAGATCAATATTTATTTCCTAAATCACTAAAATAAACCTTGAAAGACCACATTACTATAAAAGTTATCAAATTATACTCCCGGTGTGTTTTGGAATTACAAAAAAATAAAATCATTATGACATTGAAGGATAACTCCAAAAATGAATAAACCATCACACATTAATCTCCAAATTACAATTTTAATATCAAAAGATGAAACTAAATCAATATATATATAACTATCCCTAAAATTATTTAATCATTTCATGAAAAAGATTGAAAGTAAATATTGAAAAGGATTTTAGAAAATACTCTTATAAAGTAGAAAATACATTTAATCCTTAATATGAAATCCAATATATCTCTGAAATTAAATTAAGCAGTACCGATAAAACATTATATACTAACTAGGACATCATGCGGGATAGTAATTGGTGTGGAAACCTTTATAATTTTTCATTCATTGGGTCTATCCCCTACCGCCTTTCAATATGCATTGGGTAGTCACCCAATAAATAAGTTGTCTTTTTTTTAACATGTAAAAATTATTCCACCCAAAAAAACACTTCTTGTTCATAGTAGGGGTTACAAATACAGTATCCTAAAAGAATTCTCCCAAAATTTATTTAATATATTTAATACTTCATCACTTAAAACCTATGGGGTTTTCTAAGACATTAAATGTACGATCATTAATAATATTATAGAGTTATGAACGTATCCATAACACTTAATATAACCTCATATTAAAAAATTCAAATCCTCATAGGTATCTAAACCATAATTTGATACCAACTATAGCATAAGAATACCAGCACTCCCAATCCTATGTTGAAATCATAGACATTAAAATTATAGATTTGATAATGATAATTTTGACCTGATTTCATTCCATCCAAACCATAGAACATGAATAGGAAATAATGGATCACTTTATTTCTAGGGGAATGTTTTTTTAGAATTTATATTAATAGGAAATATTTGACATAATAAATACCTATGTTTTAGAATGAACAATTATCCCATTTAACATAGTATCTTTTATTTCACATTAGGTCATCATATTCATCATTGTGAATTCATTTAAAGACATAATTCATTCAACGTCATAATTATTAAATCATTATAAAGTGAAACATAGTACGTTTGTATTCAAATTCTCAGTAGGGGTAAATATATGAATTATAAATTGATTGTCATCAATCTTCATAATCGTACATAAGTGCTTAAAAAATAATCTGAGTGCTTGAAAAAATCACTAATGATCTCATACACATAAAAACATGGATCATTAAATAAAGTCATGTAAATTAATAGGGTCATCCGAATCAAAAATTATGATCTATGTAATGTCAATCTTGATCATGAGAAAAATTATAAACACATAGCAATCATAAAAAAAACATGTATATAACTTGGGATATCCTTTTCACTTCACTCTTTCAATCACTCTTGAAATTGGAATCACCATACAGTCAAAATCCATAACCAATTAATTTAAGGTCTATCATGGACCCACGTATCCATGTTTTATCATGGTACTACTCATTATTGTTTTATAATACAACCACCCTTCAAATTTTCATTTAAGAGTACAAAATCATAACGCATAAAAGCTTTCATTTCAACAAAAACAGATATGAACAACCATTATACCTTTCATAACAAGATTTAACCCATGTAAAAGAAATTATTTCTATAAAATATCTATGAAACAAGATTAATCCTTATAAAATACATTTATTTTATAAAAATCTAATCCAAATAATGTTAACCTATGGAAATAAAATGGGTTCCATAAAAATCATAATCTAGAAAGAATAGAATGAGAATGGTTTCAGTTAAAAATATCTACAATGAAGGATAAGTTGAAACATGGTGTCTTGATGAGGATTAATTGAAATACCACAAAGATATCACCAAAACCATTCTTATTGAAAATATTATTTTCATTTTGAGAAAAACATTCTAAAATTCAAAAATATTAAGATAATGAATTTCATTGATTTTTTTGGAAAAGTTTGATGAAATTTTAAAATATAATTTAATAAAATTTTTATATAGTAATTTTTATATTTAAAATCCATATAATTGAATATGAGATAAAAGTATCATTTAAAAAAAAATTAAAAAAATTTAAATCAATGTTTTGAAAGAACACAAATTTAAGGTTGAAAAACGAAACAGAGTTTGATTTTCATAAAAAAATAATTTCAAAAGTTTTATGTATAAATAGTTATAAAAAATTATAAAACCACATGGGAGTATAATTATTTAGTATAAAGAAAATATTTCATTCTAATTATAATAATTAATCATTAGATACTTAATCATCCAAAATCTCGATAAATAATAACATTGGGGAAAACGAATCTTACCAATTTTGTATCTTTGAATCGTAATACCAAAGAAGGAATAAAATTCAATAAAACATAGAATATAATAAAAAATAATAACATTCATGACATATCTTATCAATGGGATAGTATATATACACCTTATAATAGAATATCGATCTATGATATAACCAACATCTCATAGTTGGTGAATTGTGACAAAAGTCTATTTCCACATTGGTAACATTGAATCCATATACAAAACATAAAAGAGATCATAAAATGAATATAAAAATTCAAATAAATTTATGTATAATAATAATAAAATATGTTAAATTTTTTATATTAACCCAAGATAAACAAGTAGTGGTGAATAAGGAATGTTTCTCAAGGAAATAAAATTTAGACTAGATAAAACCCATACGTTGAGTTTGATTAATCACACATGTTGTTTATCATGATAAATAATATAATAATTTTAAATATTTAATTTATCTATAACTTTTTGAAGTTTATTATTTCTCATTTTCCCTTATATTAAATTTATTTATAATTACATAATCATTTATGATTATATAAGATATTTTGACAATATTCTACTTATGTGTCAAAAATTACATTGGTTGGTTGACAATGGCCAAAAGGGTAATTATTTATACTCATAAATAATAATAATACTAAAATAATTGTAATATTTATACATCAACTATACATATAAATTTATTCACACATGTTGGTTAAGAATAATGAATTAGCATTATGATCATGGAGATAATAGGTAGTACGTAAACATGAGCATCGTTCACATTTTTAATAATATTTATGGAAATAATGTAAGTACAATTTACTATTATATAATTGTAATTATATAATAAATTCCATATAATTTAATTATATATACTTAAATATATCATTGTATTTATTTTTTTATGAAAAAATATGAATCAAATCCCTTTGAGGAGGTGTAGTCCACACATCCATGAATGATGTTATCATTTTTTGTCTATTAAATGGACCAAAGAAAATGATATATTTTAATTTTTAAAAAATATAATTATTTAATTAATATAATAATTATGCCATTTATAAAATATAAATTCATTATAGTTACCCTTATTACATTTCATATGAAAAATTAGTCAAAAACACTTTACATCACATTGTGTGGAAGTCATATACCATACACACAAGCGATGCTATTATATCCCTTAAAGAATGGAACATTAAAAGGGTGTATATGATGTAATGAGTAGTGTTATATTATTGTGTTTTAAATATGATAAATATCCTATATATTTAGTATTTCTTTCATTATGCAGAACCGTGAGAGATGATAGTAGAAATGCCAATGACATCATTCTGCAAGGCGGTAGTCTGTAACACACAGGAATGAATAATACACAACCCATTTTATAGAAATTTGTGGGTATAGGTAATAACATTAATATAAAAACATATTATTATATTTAGGATACTATGGTTTTTATATAAAAATGCTATAAGATTAATCGTAGGTGGTGGAAAATGTAGTAAAATAAAAATGCATTTAGAAAAACATTACCTCTTCATCAGATACCCCCAATTGGCTTTCCCATAAAACATGAATGGTTTTGGTTCTAACCAAAATTTGTATTTTTATATTAATTGAGGTTATTTTAGAGGTTATATGGGTGGGGATTATATGGGACACAATTGTTTATAGGTTTGAAGATATAGGGAGGGTGACTGCCTTTCAATAATTGAGGAGGTGTGATGTTCCTGTAAACACGCAAAAGTATTTACTATTGGGAGATATACCTCAATTAATGTGTCTCCAAATATAATTCATAATTAAGGGGGGAGATACTATTTTTGTGAAATCCCCCACCACAGAAAAAAATACATTTATGAATATTCTATTTCTTAAGTCTATTGTTTCCTTTTTTCCCTCATGTTAATTCATTAAGGTAACTAGTTTACATGGATATTTAATTGATCCACTAAGCCTAAAATTATTTTATAATTTTTATTAAATTTATAACCCCAAATTATTAATATAAAATTAAAAATTAAAAATAAAAATCCTATGTGGTTTAGAAGTTAATATTAACAAAAGCACAAGAAACACGCAAAATCACTTCATTAACCCTAAATCTGCTAATAATAGTTTTCTTACACTGGGTGTTAATATGTTCATTATAAAAGTTAAATTGGGCCAATAATGGTTCATATTTAAATTTATTATAATTTTTAAAATTAAATTTATTGAAGATATAGTTTTTTTATCAATCTATATCTTATAAAAAAATCATTGATTATAAAATACTATTAATTTCAATTTTGATATTATTAAATTAATTTGAATTTTCGTAATATATAAATGGTAATAAAATTAAAAAATATTATGTTTTGCGCATTTTATCATGATACATTCATTTATAAAAATAATATTACCAGAAAATTCATACTATTTACCTCAATTTTAATACTTTTAATATCATTTATATTATTTACTTATTAACTAAATTATCACTATGTTGGATTTTTTTAGGCATGCGATGTTACAAATTTATCACTAATAATAAAATATAAATTATTAAATTGATATAACATTATTTATAATTAATAATAATATTTATAATTTAACTTATGTAGGTTTTCTCTATCTTGAAATCATTATTGAAAGTAAAATAATGGAAGGTACATTTTTTTATTTTATTCTTTTTTAACATATTATATTGGTCGATTTCATTTAATAGTTTCTAAAAAAGTAATTTATTTGGATCCTAATCTCATACAGGTCAAAATGCCACGTGGAAATTGGTGTTGGACATGTTTTGGGTCACATTAGACTTTATAATCCATGTTCAAACACTAAGTAAGCTTGTTTTCAACTTAATCCCTATAATTGATTTTAATTTTTTTCACTATTTTATTCCATAACAATGTTGGAAATATTAAAAAATTTAAATTAAATTTAATCAAAATATGGATTTTATTCATTAAAATTAAATTCATGTAATTGGAAATTTAAAATTTAAAATTAATCCAGCAAAATTGGTGATATAGAGTGTTTTTAAAGTGAAAATGTTCAAAAGTTCATGATGTTTTTATATCCAATTTCAAAAGTAAATTTATCAAAATTAATAAATCGATTATTATAAATAATATTTATTAATTTTATTATAAAAATTTTAAAAATATAATTTAATATTTTAAATTTTTTAGTATAAAAATAATTTTTGAAATAAAATACAGTATTTTTCACTATTTATTAAAAAATGAATTTTCTAAATAAAAAATTTTAAATTTAAACCAAATATAATTTTGAAATTTTTCATTCAAAAAAGTGGTTTATTTTGTAAAATTAAATTTATAAAACTACCATAATTTAGTTTTCAAACTTTTTTCCATTAAAAGGCCTAAAAACTACATTTTTAAAATATAGGGATCTTTTTGGCTCAATATTTAATTTACTATTATTTTAATCCTATAAAAATTATTGAATTCATTTAGAAACAATATATTTCATATATAACATCTAAATATGAAAAATATTTAGTGAATAATTTAATTTTTTAAGATATAATTTCGTTATGGGAATAAAAATTGTTTTTCATAAAAAAACATCCATTATTTACAATTGGATTTTATGTTCATTTATAATTAAATGGTATTCTAAAATTCATTTTATAACTATTTATAATACATTTTTTCATAATTCAATTAATATTATTAATTCCTACTATTCCAGCCGCTAGTAAATAACTATAAAATTAAATATTAATAAAATATTGTTGTTCTGTAAAACTCATTCAAGAATGTAAAAAATAGTAATGATGAAACAGGAAGATGAATGCAATGAAAGATAAACATGGTTCTATGTATAACAAAAGTAAAACTATGAATTGTTTTTAATATAATATATCAAATAATTTTAAATAATTTTAAAGAATATATTTTCTAAAATATTGGGATGTTATGTTTAGTCTCATGATAAATCATGTATGGAATATGGAGTAAACATAATCAATTATAGAACTTTTAACATAGTGTATCATACTCTTTACAGTTATCCTTAAATAATTTTTATATCATTTTTATGTTTTTTTTCATTCCTATGTTTCCATGATCATACGATTTCTTGTTCAATATTTTATTCTTTCAGACTGTTATTTATTACTCATTCCTTTTATATGATCATGTCAACTCTTTTACATACTTGTTATGATTAAATCCCATGTTTATTTCCTGACTTGGATTTTTAGCTCATCTCATTTGTCTATGTATTCCTCAGGTTATCCTATGCAGTTCTAGGATTTCAAAGGGAGTTATGATATCATTATTATGATTTATAACATATGTTTCGTTCTAGTTCATTGTTTTCTAATTATGTACATAGTGTTTCAAGTACAATAGACTTATCGATCCATGGATATCATTTAATATATAATAATGAATGAAATCATTTAATAATACTTATAAAAATATTTAATATTTAAAGTTTTATGATAGAAAAAGTAAGGAATCTGATACATTGTTATCTCATTGGTGAGTATTGGATGAAACATTTCTCCCCTCCTAATGGATTCACAAGGAAAGGAATGCCAGTGGAGATGGTGGTGTGTATGACCTAGGAGGTGTATCCACCCATAGAGTTCCATTGGAGGTGTCAATTATAGTCCACTATAAAGAGTTACATATATCTATAGTTGGTACTATAGGATAGTCTATTTGTTTCTCGGTATTATGACTAGAAAAATTTATTTTGAACTCTAGGGATATTTCTATAACAATGTATAACACATATTTAAAGATATGAAATGAAAAATTAGAATATTATCTTAATCTAAAATATTATCCTTCTATGATTATAGATTCATTTAATATGATAATTTTCTAAGTATTGAATCCCCAACCCCTAATTTTTATTTTATTTTTGGTTAAAGGATTGAAATATGAGAACACATGCTAAAACCTTCTGATAGTCAATGTGATGATTGACCTAATGAGATTCCAAACCCAATGGAAATTAGAGATCATGACCCCATGATAGTACTAGATCGACTGGCTCAAGTTATGGATAATAATTTTAATCATGTGAAACACCTTACAACTCATAAAAAAAATATCTTGTTGTGGTAGAATCATTTATGTGATGAAAGAATCCATTCTTTTGTAGATTGTATGATCCCTTCATTACAGAGTAATGGATAAACGCTATTGAGAAGGTATTATCTATCCTCCATTTCTCAAAAGATTGGAAATTCAATCTATCAATCTATAAATTTAATGGGGAAGTTGAATGGTGGAGGAAACTAATCAAAGTCATAAATTCTAATGAGGAAATTGATTCCATAGATTGGGAAGCGTTTTTTGAAAATTCATTCAATCAATATTTTCCCCAATTTATCTATTTTAAAATATAAAGGGAGTTAATTGGAAAAATGAAAAAGGATGATGAATCTATTAGGGTGTATTAGTAAAAATTTACAAGTCATTCAACATATGCCTCAGGCATTTTCATGAAATGGAATTTAAGATGGGTCGCCTTGTTTGTGAAATAATATCAAGTGTTTGAAAAGCTCTTGTAATTTGAGGCTTCTCCAGCTATGTGGATATTGTCGATTGTGATCATAAGTGGAAAATATAGATTTTAGACTATCTGTTGTCTTATGGGTTTGAATATAAATAGAATAATTTTGAGGTTAATACGGGAAGATCAATATAGAAATCCGAAGGAGGAAACTAAATCCCATATTCCATATGTTAAAAGTGTGAGTATAAGCATCCTAATAAATATTTAATGGTAACTATAGGATACATAAAATATGTAATAGATGGTATTCTTAAAAATCATTACTAATGGGATATGGAGAAGAGAACTAATCCTGAATACGAAAGGAATGTTCAAATTAACACTTGGAAAGTAGTGTAGTGTTTAATCTACAATTAAAATTGGAATTATTAAAGCAAATGCCTAAAGTTAAGGGTTTTGAGAGATAATCAATGACATGAACCCATAGGGAACAAAGATAGGAAATATGCCATCATTAATACTACTGTGGAGCTAAACAATGTTTTTAAAATAGTTACACTATTTTGTAATTCATGAATAGATGAAATACTATTTTTTATGGTTATTTTAGGGCAGAACCTATGAAAAAATATCATCTTACATCCCTTGGGGGAGTTTTATGCTATACTAGTCATGGATTGGATATCTTTATACAAATCCCATATCAAATACTAAGAGACGGACACCACTCTTCACATCCCGAGGTACCCACGAATTATATAAAAATTCATGGAAGAGGATGAATCCCATTTAGAATAGTCATCTGATGTGTGGATATTATTACCATATCAATAATAATATCTATGTTATATGATTTATAATGATAAGACGATAATGGTTGAAGTCATTCGCATTATGGGGAACTACATTGATGTGTTCACTGATGAATTCATCAGTCTACATCTGGACCAAGGGGCTAATTTACCTACTAATATTATACCTTGATTTATACCCATATCAAGGATAACATATATTTTGGACAATATAGAGTTTGAATAAATAAATAAATAGTTACAAGAGAATCAGGATAAGGGTTTTATATGAAAGATTGCTTTACCATAGGGTGCATCGATCCTCCTTAACAAGATGAAGGTTGTATCAACGTGCCTATACATTAACTATCATGAGATAAAAAAATAATGATAAAGAAAAATTATCCCCATCCATGTATAGATTACATTTTAATTCAATGTTGTGGGGATAATTTTTTCTCTAAGGAGGACCTTATGTTGAGATATCCCGATGTAAAGTAAATGAAAGAAGATATTTTAAATAAAACATTTAGAATGCGGCTTGGACACTATGAATTCATAGTGATTCCCTTTGAACTCACTAATCCTCTTGAAACATTAAAGGACATAATAAATAGAGTCTTTATAGATTACCACACAAAATTTGTGGTTGTCTCTATAGATTATTTTCTAATACACTCAAAGGGAATGGATGATCATGAGAAACATTTTAATTCTTTTTGAAGATATTTTGGAGAGATAAACTACATTAAAATTACAGTAAATTTTAGTTTTATATGGAGGAAGTATCATTCTTGGGATATGTTTTTACTAGAAAAGGACATCTGTAGACCATTCTAAGATAAAGATAATCGAGGATTTCCCTAGAAAATATTCTGTAACTGAGATCCATAGTTTTATTAGTCCATATAGATATTACTAACGACATGTGGGGAACTTATGACGTCTAAAAAACCCACTAAGCATGTCAAATCAGAAGGGTTTAAACATTTTATAGAATAGTGAATGTGAAGACTAACACAAATAGTTGAAAATTCCTATATCACTACACCATTACAAACACTACCCAAAAGTGGAGAAATCATCATGGTATATATTGAAGAATCAATGAAGGTATTACTGTATGAATTTATTAATAATGTTAAATTGAATTCCAACTCCACAGGATAGCTTAAATTTCATAATCCAAACAATCACTCAGTTGATTTGTAGTCGACGGTTGTGAACTATGCATTGAAAATCTTGAAGCATTATCTAAATGATGAAAATCATTAAACATTTAATGATCACATATTTAAGTGCCTGGTTTTTATGTGAGAAATGGATTCTTATACTTTTGGTATAATTACTCATAATAGACCAAATAATAATTCCTAAAGAGGTTATAAAGGTTTGGGGGTGTGTGGAGGTTGTTTAAAGCTTGTAACACTAGCTGGTGAAGAAAAAAACTTGACCACAAGGTTAGTAGAACTTGTGTGGCCTTTCTTGCATGACTACAGGAGGATGGATATAGGAGAATGCACAGTTCTTGGAATTCCCAAATAACACACCCAAATATTCAAACCCATGTAAAATTTCTAAGGTTTTTAGAAAACGATATTATCTTGGTTTGGGGTAAGATTTCCCTATCTGTATGGCCTCACCACATTGGTTACTTCCTTAATAAGTAGGAGGTACATTGTTGGAACATGGTTTCTCCAACCGCGTGGCCAAACTGTGGGACCCCAGTTTCTTGTGAAATTTTACCAAAATTATCTTAATGAATTGTCTATCTCACCCCTTCCACCCTGGTTCATTCCATTAGACAAAAAAACACATATTCTCCATATTGACCTCTCAAACCCTTCCTTCATTGGATTTGATACATATTCTTTTTTTAAGTCCAAATCTATCCACATTAATCATGTTCGATGAACATTGAAAAGTAGTTGATTCAGCTTGATGTGTTATTCACTTGTCTTCTCCTCGATGGAGAAATTTAGATGTAGGATCATATACCATATTTAAGGGTCATTAATCCATTATTTTATTTTCATCCAATCGAGTTAAAATTAATGGTCGATATAGGATGATGAGAGTTGTACGAGTATATGGTATGCGGTCTATGACTCATTCCTCTGGTCTCCTTGTTTTATAAATTACCATAGTTGTATACGCATGATGATTTCATTGGGTAAAGACTATTAAATTAGTATGAATTGATTATAGACTTTAAAATGGTATTATAAGATAGTACATATTTATGTAGATCATCGTTGGATGTTATTTTCTCAACCTTAGACACCTATGTAGGGTGGTTACCTTAATTATGACTTTAATGGTTTGTTATGTTTGTCGCTACCACCATTTAGGTGTTATATGGATTGATCATGTTAATGGTAATCAATAACTTAATTAAATGAACTATATATTGATATGATTAGACCTTGGATATATAAATTTCAATTGACCCTTCAGTGATAAGTGTTCTAATTTATTGATTAATATTTAAATGGTTTATTGGAAAGTATAATATGTATATCACTTGGCTAATAATATTTTAATAAAATGAATTTTTTTCTAGTCCTTATAACTGATTTCCATGTATAATGAATGTTAAATGTGTGAAAATTATAAATTAAATAATACCTATATGAATCAATAAAATCATTCATGATATATTTTTTTGTCACACAAATGAAATACAACTACATGAACCAAATGAAATCTTAAACAAAATTACTACCATATTGAAAAACTTATATTATGAATCATGTATAAGTTTTCCACTGCTTACAGACTTTTACAATATTATAGGAATGGTCAGACTCAATATTTCCTTGAATTCCAAAGTGAATTCATTGAGCACTTATGGATTCTATTCCAATTTAAGGATGCAAGTTGTGAAGGTTGACACCCACCTTAGAACCTAATACTTTTCTATTAGTGGATTCCCAATATGAAATCATAGTATACCTCCATTATAAATATAATATTCCATGGATACACTCCTTGGATGAGAGATGAAGTCTATGGACATGTGTATCCTTAGATACAGCCTTGGGCCTAGGAATTTCTTGTCCCATATTACCTTGGATGAGATCCTTAGATTCCAAATGACACATATTATAGTGCACTTCTTTGTGTGTTTCCCTTTTATTACCTGAATAT
The DNA here is from genome assembly GCA_963277665.1 of Viscum album. Lineage (NCBI taxonomy): Eukaryota > Viridiplantae > Streptophyta > Magnoliopsida > Santalales > Viscaceae > Viscum > Viscum album. The sequence goes on along the minus strand of OY728163.1, from coordinate 1,368,393,176 downwards.
ACCTTATATCCATGCTATAGTTTATTATGGAGTTGGATCAATCTTGGAGGTCTTATAATCCATGGATATTACCTTAAGTCTCATTTATAATTATCATTACTATAGGATTCCTTATTATATATTTGTTAATTTGTTATTATTATTATTATTAGTATTATTATCAAGTGTTGATGTCAGTGCTAGTTATAACTCATGTGATATATTTATAAAAACTACAACATAAATAATTAATGAAATGGATACATTGTCAGACCCTATCTGAGGAAAAAGTCGGTATTTGAGTATTTATTTAACTTCATTATTTACTTTAATATATACTTAACTACACACTGTTTCAATTTATTTTAAACAAACTAGATTTCATAGATACCGTTATATGTGGCATGCTAATATTTATCTCAAAACCTATTTGATCCACCATTGTTACCAGTCATATTTCATATATGTATGGGTTGATAAAGGTAAGCATATTGACATAGACAACTGATATTTCTTGCCTTCTTATGATGGAGCTTGTTAGGAGAGGACAGAGTGGTAGTTTGAGATTCCTATATATTTTTTGGCATATTTTTTATTCTTTTTCACATAATATATTACCTAGTTCCATGTATACCTACATTCCAATTTTTTAGATGCATTACAGAAATTATCCTCAACTGTTTATACATGATTCATCATCAATTTATAATTGATTTTTTATCTATTACATGAGTTGTTATCCACTTCTATACATTTTATTCTATGTAAATACTGTAATATTAATTAAAGAATGTGCTACACACTAGTAATGAGTGGATAATCTCCCAACTGAGTCACGCTATGACCTCTCTTCTAGCCAACTTCCTCTAGAATTCGAGGAGATGTGCTTGATGCTATGTGGTCAATAGAGTACAAGGAAGCTTATAAAATAACCCAAGTATAATATGTCACAAACTTGTATTAGAGTAGGTTCTTTTCATGATTTACTAATCAGAGACAATAGGTAGATGATTAGGCACACTTGTAACATGGTTATATTGCATTATTTGGAATAGGTAACCCATATTTAGGGTATATATAGTGTTTCCTGAAATAATAATTGTTGTTTTATATTTTTAATATTACAATAAATATGCTTTCACTATTGGATGGTTCCCATACAGTAATTTTATTATTATTATTATTAATGTATTTTATTCTTATCCCGATGACATGTGAGAAAGGATAATTGTTACAAGCATCAACGTAAGTACCTAAAAATTACATACCATGCATATTATATACCATATAGCTGAATTTGACTACTTTATTTGTACAAACATTCCTGTGATTGTTGAGTGATGTTTTTTATATATATTATTGTGATTTTATTTTGCGTTGATTGAGTGATTTTCAGTTTCATTTCATGAGGTCTATAGGCCCCCATGGGTTAGAATTGTTTATTTACTTAGTCAGGCCATCAAATATAACTCGTTAAATTTTGAGGACAAATATTGGTAGGGTATAATAGAAATTAAATGGTTGTCAATTTTATTGACAAGGTGCATGGGATCAGTTTCACTAGGAATTTCAATCCTTTATGATCAAATATTAATATCTCTATATAAGAAAATAAATATTAAAGGTAATAATCATGAAATAAAAATAAATTCTGTTTTATTTATTGAAGAGGGAAGGTATAGTTAACCCTTGACATACATGAACCCCAATAATATTAACATGATAACTAATAAAGACATGGAATTATATGATGGTATTTGTGGAAGTACATTATTTAGTGAGACCTTTTACTATATTCTTCTTTTTCTAGTGGTTCTATCTGCTTAGAAAATATTTTTTTGAGGCATCTACTTGGTAATTCTATACCTATTCGACCATGATGTTCTCGTGTCATGTGCACAGAGGGTGTTGTCGACCATCCTCCATACATGGAGGGAACTGATCCCATAGTCTTACCACCATGCGGTCTACTTGAAGAACTCCATATTATACATGACCTAGGAACTGATACTCAATAATTTGAGGTTTTTCTATGTCTAATATATTCCTTTCATGGTGCCATATGGCCTTCAAGTCTAATGTATGATTTTTTGCATGAGTTCTAGCCATAACATCCTTCCAAATTCTCAAGGGTTAGTGGTTCAGAGGATGTTGAGTCTTTGTTACTGGCCACCCTAACTAAAATTTATAATTTAGAGATGAATCCATAGTGGAGGTTCAAGAATTAGACATACATGACTCATTATTTATACAATCATTATTGGAATTTGATTACCCATGATTTTCATCATCAGGGCATTGTTTGGGATGATTTTCAGATTGCCAAATATGAGCACTTCTTTCCTTTGACACTAAGAGTTTGCCGAGACAATGATTTCATAAATTAAAATAATTGGTTTATTTTGGTTTGGGAGTATTCTACATGTTTTACTATGTTAAAACATTTTCCCCCATTTATAGACAGTGTCGAGATTTTGCGTGCTAGACGCTTTGATGATGGGATCGTGTATGCCATCTATACTTAGGTAAACACTTTTATCCGACATACCTTCTATAATATTTTCAATCAGGCTCATATCACTTATCATAACCTAATAAAGGATATAGTGTTTGGATGAAAGGATCTATGCTGAGGTGGGATTTTAGATCTTCTAGTATGTGGAAAATTTTCCTCAAGGTTTCGTGTTAAAGTACATGCAGTCGTTGTAATTTCATTGGATACTTTGTTTAGTTCTATCAATGTGGCCAGCTGGGGAATCTAAAGCCTTAGTGTGACATAAAAAAGATGGTGTTCTATCCTTTAGGATGAATAGGGAATATTTATAGATCATATCAGAAATTTCCATATTCTTTTAATGGAACAGTATCCACACCAATTCAACTTTTAGGGGAAGGTTCTTTTACACCACGTCAGGTGGGTTATTGGAGGGGCACTAATAGTACTGGCTGAGGATGATGTCATGGTTAGGGAATACAAAATCATAATCACCAGAATATCTAAAAGAGTGATCATAATCAGTGTAGAATAGCTATAGGATAGACTCATGTTTCCTTACAGATGCATGCTTTACAATTGAAACTCGAGGATGATAGTGTGTGACTATCAATAGTACAATGTACTATTATAGTATCCTACACTGTAGTATCTTCCAAACATGATTTGGTTTTTCACACTCATTTATCTCTATATCTATCATATAAATTCATTGGATTGAAATACAAGGTTACTATAGTGTAAGGACCTTGTATACACCATTAGTATTATGGTCAGAGTCATACTATAATGTAGAGAGTACCCCATTGAGGTTGAAAATTACCCCTAATTATGTTACCTATTTTTTATCAAGATGAAGGGAATCAATTTAATTCCCAAGATGGATTGGATGGTCTTGTATAATGAATATTCAAACTAATAATATTTTAGGATACCTCTTACATCGAAAGAGGGAACCTGTTATCTACAAAAGTGTTATTGGGTTGTCCAGGATAGTAGAGCTACACCAAAGATTCAAAGACTAGGTGGAGTGATCCCCCGTATTTCTATTCTCTTATAGAGGATCTTGTTTTATATAAGTCTATATTCTCTCAAGTAGTGGATACTTTTTATTTGTATCTTTCACAATGTTTTTTTATCACTCCACTTGAGAGTGATGCAGAATTTATGATAGATATTGTTTAAGGAGTAGCATATTGGTTTATTCCCCCATAAATATGGAACCTACTATGTTCTTTGAGATCAAGTGATAGTTATGGGATCTAGAGGTGAAATGATTTGTGTGGCCTAAAATTTCATCTTAGTGTTCGCATGTTCTATTCACCACGTAAGAATATGGGGCCTTTATTTTATATATGGATTACAAATGGTTGATTGATAATAAGGTCATGTGTTATTACCCACTACGTAGAGTATATGATCTTTTTGAACAACTCTATGGAGTGAGGGTTTTCTAAAAGGGTGACCTAATATCATGATATCACAGATCATATTTAGGACATCATACATACCTCATACAACATTCCATTGCAGTTGTGGTATGTATGAGTATCTTTTTAGGATGTTTAGTCTTATGAACATTCCTTTTGTCTTCATGGATTTTATGAATAGGGTCTTTCATCCCTATACGTAATCTTTTCTAATATGATTTATAGACAACCTATTGGTCTAGTATCCCACTCATAGATACCATGCTAAGAATATAGAGATCATTATTAATATAATGAAAGAGCATCATCCATTTGACCAGAATTATAAGATCCACTTATGGACTTAAATGTCCACTTCTAGGGCTATGCTATTTGAGAATAGAGAGTTTATGTTGACATAGATAAGGTTATTACTATGCCTTCCTAGAATAATACCAAGAAAATAATTGATATAAAATTTTTCTTGGGGAAGGATAGAAATTATAATCTGTTTATGCAGGTATTCTCACAACTCTGTTAACCATTTACTGGTCTTAAAAATAAGGGTATTAATTTCCACTATTCAGAATAGTTTGATAAATCATTTAAATTACAAAATGGAAGGATTACTTAGGCAACTATTTTTATTTTTCATGAACCAAATAGAGGATATTTAGTTTATTTGTGAAGCATCAGTCATCAGACTAGGTGCAGTATTAATGTAAGGGGATAGAGTAGTGGCGTTCAGATCTTAACATTTGTAGCCTCATGAGAATACAATCCCACACACAAACTCATTAAAGAAGCAATGGTCTATGCCTTATGCTACTAGAGACAATATATGATGGGTTATAAAATTTTGGTGTATATATACCCCAAGAGACTCAAATAAATCTTTACCCAATATGATATGAATCTTAGGTAGTGAAGAAGATTCAAATATTTTCAGTCCATTGATTCTGATGCTTCCTATATGGATTGAAATGAAAAAGTATTAGAGGATGAACCAAGCCAGAAAACTAAGACACATTGTAACGCCCCAACCCCAGTTACCCAGAGTCGGTGCATTATTACATAACATTGGAATGATCACAAGAAAGATCAAATCTCGAAAGACCGATTGGTTTAGTAGCCTTGGAAACACTAGATATATTCATAAGTTTTACATTACATCATAAAATGAAAAACTACTACAACAACATAATGTTTCCACAATCCACACTATTAACCCCTCATAAAATCCCTGCAGGTCATTCATAACTTACTTATTCACATCCTGGGAAAAACAAAACATAGAAAAGGGGTGAGCTCAAATGCCCAGTAAGGATAACAATATAGCGGAAACTTTCATAAATAAGAATAAACATTTAAGGCAATGTATAACTAAAACAAAAGCCTTTTAAATATAACCTTTCAACATGGTATGGCATAAATAAAATGAAATAATGCCATTTACTTATTCACATGGATATTCTACTAATCGAGTAATCACATGCAAAAATCAATAACCACTTTCATACTGTTGGAATGCATAATGCCAGACTATCATAACCACATAGTCAAGGCCTCGTGCCAAGACTACAAATAAGATTTTGTCAAGGCCTTGTGCCAAGACACTAGTTTGTCTCATGAGACCTACCGATGCATCGAGGAGCTATAGCGGGCTCCACCCGTCACATATTAAGTCCAATGCATTCCCATATGAAAAGGTTTAAACATAACATAAACATTCATATTAAAACTAGCATATGAAATGTCATTACTTTCACCATAAACTATGAATGGTATAAAAATAGCACATCCACAGTCAAACATATCACAAAACCTTCAATACAATATAGAAGTTTTGTATCATAATAAATCAACTTCAAATAATCTTAAAATCCATCAAAGGATGTTGACATAGATGAAATCAAAATTCTTTTTAAAGAAATATCTCCTTTTATTTTGAAATAATTTAAGATCCATATAAAATAAAACATTTTATTTGAAAATATTCTTATAAGATTGTAAGGGAAGCTTTGAAGATTTTATAACGGCGGAAAATAGCCGCACCCGCCGTATAAGTTAAAAAAAACATTCTTACCTTAATCCTGTCGAAAAGGTTAAAAAGGACCTTGTTTTGAAAACGAACGAAAGATTCCTTTATAAACCACTTATAAAAGTCAAAATGGGTATAAATGACTTTAACTCATATTCTAGTAAATAGTAAAAATGTTTTGAAATGCATTTTTAAGAAACATGGATGTGGTTGATAAAGAGATCCCAGTAGATTATTACGTATAAACAACCTTGGATAATGAAGAGGTTGTAAAGTAAACCCTTACCTTGTACTTTTCCTTGGTTGGGGTAGGTTAACCTCCTGTATAATGGTGAAATAGTTGTTATTAAATTATAAAATAATCATATATAATAATATGATATCATATATGATCTTTTAACATTGATTTGTTAATAATATCTTAGAATTATCGTCGTTTCGGGAGTTAACTTACTCATTTTCTTTTATATGTTTTGTTACATAAGCCATGGTTGTTGTATCTTATTCATATCCAGAATGATATCTAGTCCTTAAACATCATTTTTAAATCATCAAATGATAATTATACTTGAATGGATACGATGGAGAATGAATCTCATCGCGTTCGTGGAGACGGTAGTCCGTACGTACGCACGAGCGACAATATCATTCTTTTGATATTAAAATAATATATAAATGGATGGTATATCATATATACAGAATCATTAACATGTTATATTTATTATTTACATGAGTTACACATCATTATTATACCCATACAAATAATATTATATTGAATAACAATTACACCACGACGTGGAGACGGTAGTCCGTACGTACGCACGTATGGTGACATGTTATTCAAAAGGGTAGATAGAATACTGAATATGGTTGTACCATATTTATAATAACATCACAATATATGTGAGATACTGGATTTATTATTTTAGAATGGTAAGAACAAAGGAAGAAGAAGTGGAAGAAGAAATGAACTTGGAGAAGGGTGGTGAAATCATTACCTCTTCTTCGGGTTCTTCCTTTTGATTTGATCAAAAGGGCTCCTTAGGTTGGATTTCTGATCAAACTAAGTCCTATAGGTTGTATTGATGGATGTTGGGAGAGTATTTGGGAAGAGTTTGGCCGAACCAAAAGGCTTTGAAGGTGTGAAGAAATGAGAAGGAGGAGTGCCCTTTTATAAGAGGGGTGAGGGGCACCTTTGGAAAAGCTAGAAATATTAATTTATAATAAATTCATATTCGGTTTCTAATGGCTCCAAAGCTTATTATTCAAAGGTTAAGGTGGGGATAGGTCGAAAAACTCTCAACCAATAGAATTTAGACAGGTTTGGGTACTTATATTAACCTTATCTTTAAGTATTAACTCTAAGTTAATTAGTTTCACTTTTACAATGTCTCTTTGTATTTTTATATAATATGGTTAATAAACTTACTATATACATCCAAGAGACCCCAAAGTGGTACATTAATGATGACACTATCATGATATAAGTCTCGTGGCCGAACCTTAGATTTTTAGGAATTTAATATCAATTAATAATATAATATTTGTTTTAAGAACTCTTTTATGTCAATTTTGACACTATTCAATAGTTGATTTTTGTGAAACTCATAACAGATTTATTACTTCTAAAAAAGTCAATTAAATCAATCCTAATATATCATATTATCCTAGAAAATTATTTTAATTCATTAAAAGATTCATATTATATTTATTTGGGTATTTATAATATCAATTATTTTAATTTTTCACTATTATAGTAATTACTGCATCATCATTGTGTCATAAATAAAATAAATTATATAATGTATAAAAATTATAAATAAAATATCATTCTGTAGGAAATATTTTTATCTTTCTAATGAATATTTATAATCTAAAATCCAACATATATAACCCTATGTAACAATTGTTTTTCTAAAAGATATATGCTTGTGTCATTTTTGTATTCATTTTAACTTAATTAAAATAAAGTGTCATTATCACTTACAAGTGGATCCATGGGGTCCCAAAATAGACCCAAAGATTCCCATGGTCGACCATGTATCAAACAATAGGGTTAAGACACATTTTAGGGTAATTTAGTATTATTATAATATTATTTTTTAACCCTTATTTACCGGATTTACCCTTAACCATGGTAAATAAAATATTTACCGCAGTAATTATTCAAAATGTCTAAAAATAAAAGTTACCTATTTACACAATTTTAACATCCTGATTCCAAATATGGAATCCATTTTCCTAAATTCAAAACACAGAAGTGGCAGAAATTAATTTAAAATTAATTCCCGCTGTCAAAACAAAAAGTGTGTTTTTAAGAGATAATAACTATCAAAAGATTGACACTCGTTTATGTTCGGTTTAATTGTAAAATTATGTCCAATGACCAACATTATATTAAATGGTAAAAATATATTCTAAATATACTTTAAAACCACTCAAATTCATAATTTATCACTATTAATTATTTTGATTAAAAAAGTTGTTTTTAATTAAAACTTAGTAATTTTCACTATTCATCAAAATATGAAAGTTATCCGAAATGTTCCAAAATTTCACCTTAGGCTAAATTCGATATTCCGAATCCAAAAATGAAGTCCATTTTCAAATATAAAATATATATAATTTCAAAAAGTAGGTATTACTATTCATAACGGCTATTTTGATTAGTTATGGTGTGTTAGAACTCGGTGTTGCGTACAACACACGCTATCACATTATTCAAAGAGAAGCGTACCGTAGAAGCTTGGGGTGTTACATTCTCCCCTCCTTCAAATAATTGCGTCCTCGCAATTTCTAGGGTATTACTGCATAAAAAGACTCGGGTGGTTCTTCATCATAAGTTCCTCGGGTTCCCACGTTGCCTCTTCCATCTTATGGTTTCTCCACAAAACTTTTACCAGACGCGTCGTCCGGTTTCTCAGCACTTGTTCTCTCATATCAAGAATCTTGACGGGTTCTTCGCAATAAGACAAATCGGGTTCCAGTTCTAATTCCTCATAGGTGAGTACATGCGTCGGATCAGGCATGTATTTCCTCAATAGAGATACGTGGAACACATCGTGAACTTTGGAGAGACTTGGCGGCATTGCCAATCGGTAAACTACAACCCCAATTCGTTCTAGAATTTCAAAAGGTCCGATGTACCAGGGACTCAATTTACCCTTCTTACCAAAACGTATGACTCCCTTCCACGGAGATACCTTCAGAAAAACATGATCACCGACTTGAAATTCCAAATCCTTCCTTCGATTATCGGCATAGCTCTTCTACCTACTTTGAGCAGCTTTGATGTGATTTTGGATTACATTCACCTTTTCCACCATTTCCTCCACTAGTTCTGGGCCTACAAGTTTTCTTTCACCAACGTCATCCCAACAGGTTAGTGTACGACATCTCTTTCCGTATAACGCTTCATATGGTGCCATCTGAATACTCGAATGGAAGCTATTGTTATAGGAAAATTCTACCAAAGGTAAATATTGATCCCACATACCCTGAAAGTCAAGTGAGCAAGATCTCAACATGTCTTCTAAGGTTTGAATAGTCCGTTCTGATTGTCCGTCTGTCTGAGGGTGGTAAGCAGTGCTCAAATGAAGTTCAGTATCCAGGGATTTCTGAAGACTTTTCCAGAATCTTGAAGTAAAACGGGGATCACGATCAGAAAAAATCGATAGGGGTACTCCATGAAGTCTCACAACTTCATTAATATATAGTCTTTCTAGACGTTCCAGGGGTAGATCTTCTCTTATAGCAAGAAAATGTGATGTCTTGGTAAGACGATCAACAATAACCCATATTGCCTCGTTCCTTCTAGGAGTCTTTGGTAGCCCCATGACAAAGTCCATCGTAACATTGTCCCATTTCCACTCCGGTATGGGAAGAGGTTGCATGACTCCTCCAGGCTGTTGCCTTCCAGCTTTCACTTGTTGACAAACCATACATCTTGACACAAAATCAGCAATCTCCCTCTTCATGTTGTCCCATCAAAAATGTTCTTTCAAATCTCTATACATTTTGGTGCTCCCAGGGTGTATAGAGAAATTGGAACTATGAGCATCATCCATCAATTCCCTTTTTAGATCAGGTATATTGGGAACACAAAGTCTCTTCCCGAATTTCAAAATTCCATCTTCATACACAAAGTCTCTCAATCTCCCATCATTCACAGCTTTAATATTCTTTTGGAATTCTTCATCATCGGTCTGAGAACTCTTAATCCTTTCTAGTAAAGATGGTTTGGCAACCATTTGAAAAAGCATTGATGTTTCACCTTCCCTGGTTATTCCCATGTCCATCTTCACTAGATCCATGAAAATTGGATCCCTTTCAATTCTCATATTGTTCAAAACTCCATGGTCTTTTCTACTCAAAGCATCTGCCACCTTGTTTGCCTTCCCTGGGTGGTAGTTTATCGTACAATCATAATCCTTGAGTAATTCAAGCCATCTCCTTTGCCTCATGTTGAGTTATTTTTGTGAGAAAATATACTTCAAACTCTTGTGATCAGTATAAATCTCACATTTCTCACCATAGAGGTAGTGCCTCCATATCTTCAAAGCAAAGATCACTGCTGCTAATTCGAGATCATGAGTAGGATAGTTTTGTTCATGAATTTTCAACTGTCGTGATGCATAGGCAATAACTCTATCATTCTGCATAAGGACACAGCCAAGTCCTTTCTTCGATGCATCACTATAAATAACGAACCCATCATTCCCCGATGGTAGAGTCAATATAGGAGCATTGACTAATCTTCTCTTCAGTTCTTCGAAACATTCTTCACACTCTTTTTTCCAAACAAATTTAACCCCTTTACGTGTGAGCTTCGTTAATGGGTTAGCCAATCGGGCAAAATTCTGGACGAAACGTCGATAATAACCTGCCAAACCAATAAAACTACGTACCTCAGTTATACTCGTAGGTGCTGGCCATTCTTGGATTGCCTTGGTATTAGAAGGATCAACAGAGATTCCATCTTTAGAGACAATATGGCCAAGAAAAGAAATCTCCTGAAGCCAGAATTCACACTTTCTAAACTTCCCATATAATTCATGCCTCCTCAGAGTCTTCAAGATAATGCGCAAGTGATTTTCATGATCTTCGTAGGTTTTGGAGTATACCAAGATATCATCAATAAATACCACCAAAAATTCATCGAGATAATCCTTGAAAACTCTATTCATTAGATCCATGAATACAGAGGGTGCATTAGTCAATCCAAACGGCATTACAGTAAACTCGTAATGCCCGTACCTGGTTCGAAATGCTGTTTTCGGAATGTCTTCCTTCTTCACACACAACTGATGGTATCCAGATCGAAGGTCAATCTTTGAAAAGTATTGAGCTCCATGCAGTTGGTCAAATAAATCATCAATACGAGGTAGGGGATACTTGTTCTTTATCGTTATAGCATTGATCTCCCTGTAGTCGATACATAACCTCATAGATCCATCTTTCTTTTTAACAAAAAGAACAGGGGCTCCCCATGGAGAAACACTAGGGAGAATAAATCCCTTATTACTCAATTCCTCAAGTTGTTTCTTTAGTTCGACTAACTCTACAGTGGCCATTCTATAAGGGGTCTTCGATATAGGCCTTGATCCAGGAATCAAATCAATAGAAAACTCAACTTCTCGTTCTGGAGGATGTCCAGGTAAATCTTCCGGAAATACATCTACAAATTCTTTCACAACAGGTACATCCTCTATTTGAACATTCCTTTCCTCACCGATAGTTATTTCATTCTCTTCCTCCCCAATAATTGAATTAAGTTGAGCTACTGGGGGTGGATCTAAATAATAATTAGGTGGTGACGATTCTGCTCTAAAAATAAGGTGCTCCTTATCATTATCATCAAGAATCGTAACCTCTTTCTTCTTACAATAAATCTTCGCATCATAGTCCGAAAGCCAGTCCATACCAAGGATTATATCAAACTCAATCATAGGTATGACGATGAAATCAGCAGATAAAGAAAATTTATGTGCTCTAATGGGGACTGATTCAAAAAACTTTGTTGCAACGATACTTCCCTGAGGAGTTTTAACTGACAACTCCCTTATTAAATCAAATTGGAAATATCTAATTTTCTTAGCAAACTAGGAAGATATGAAACAATGCGATGATCCAGAATCAAATAATGCATTTGCTAAACTTGAGGAAACCATTAAATTACCTGCCACCACGTCTTTCGGAGCTTCTACCTCAGCAGTAGTGATAGCATAAGCCTGGCCTTGATCCCTTGGCCTTTTCTGAGGTAAGTTCTCCTGACGCTTAGGACATGCATTTTCATAATGCCCCATCTCCCTGCAATTGTAGCACTGAACGTTGGTAGCTTCCTTCTTCCCCTTGCAATCATGATCTTGGTGGCCTTTTTCACCACACTTGTAACAGACTCCCATTCCCTTCAAGCAAGTACCAGGATGTTTCTTCCCGCATTTACCACAAGATGGATATTCAACCTTTCCCTTCTTCCCCTTATTTCCATTCCCAGATTGATCAGCAGGTCTCTTCTTCTCTTGCTTTGCTTTAAAGTCATAAGACTTAGAGAATTCCTTTTCGGTCTTGATACCACATGAGACAATGTCTTCGTACGATGAAAAGGATTGTGAGACTAACGCTCGACGGAGAAATGGTTTTAACCCATCAAAGAAACGATCAATCTTACTTCTTGGGTTATGAATATAATCACCAGCGTACCTCGCTAACCTTGTAATGTTAGCCTCATACTTTGTGACATTCTCCTCCTCCTTTTGTCTCAGACTCAGAAATTGCCTTTCCATATCTGCTCGATGGTCGCGAGGGAAGTATTTTTCTAAAAACAGATCTTTGAACTCCCTCCATTCCATATTTGATACTTCATCATCTTCCTTCGTATTTTGAATCAATGACCACCATTGATCAGCATCTCCAGTGAGGCGGTAAACTTCCATGATAACTTTTTCCCTTTCACTGCTCCCCAAAGCCTGAAATATTTTCTCTAGGGAAAATATCCATTGCTCAGCTACTAAGGGATTTGTATTCCCATTGAACGTTGGTGGTTGTTGCCTCATGAATCGATCTAACATTGATCCTCCACGCTGCGGATCAGGGTGCTCCATATGGGTAAGGTTATTATTCATAACCTGAGTAAGTTGTCCCAGTATAGTGATTAGCTGATCAGCACCAGTTGCATCACCAACCCCACTATAATTATCTTGAGTAGGAGGGAAATCCCTACATGGAGTGCGTGCATTGATACGGTTTCCATTTCTTCCACTAGGCTCCATTTCTAAACAATGGCATAAACTAGATCAGTTTATAAATCAAAATACATAATCCCATACTTATAAAACACTTAACATAAATTGAACTATTTATGGATATAATCCATAATCATAAGAATGTTTTCTTTGAGGAAGTATATACTCATAATCCCTTAAAAATGATTTGTAAAGAAAATGAGAGTTATCCTAAGCATATCCCCCGGGAGTGTCGTAACCAAGAGTGCAGCAAGGCCCGTTTTCGTGCACCAGTTCCCGTTCGAGTCTAGCTCAAAGCGGTGTTTTCGGGTTTTACCCCTAGGTACATCTGTGCCAGAGCCGCCTCTACCTGCTCGTATCCAGACAGGGATGTATTGCTTGGAAAACTCACAAAATCTCTACAATACCAAAATTCTAGGAAGTTCTTCTATACTAATCCTCAAAGTTTATCTTAGGTCTACGTGCTCTAATAAGAGTTTATCTAAATCTAGCTTCCAAGGTTTGTACTAAACATCCTCTGATACCAACTGTAATGCCCCGACCCCAGTTACCCAGAGTCGGTGCATTATTACATAACATTGGAATGATCACAAGAAAGATCAAATCTCGAAAGACCGATTGGTTTAGTAGCCTTGGAAACACTAGATATATTCATAAGTTTTACATTACATCATAAAATGAAAAACTACTACAACAACATAATGTTTCCACAATCCACACTATTAACCCCTCATAAAATCCCTGCAGGTCATTCATAACTTACTTCTTCACATCCTGGGAAAAATAAAACATAGAAAAGGGGTGATCTCAAATGCCCAGTATGGATAACAATATAGCGGAAACTTTCATAAATAAGAATAAACATTTAAGGCAATGTATAACTAAAACAAAAGCCTTTTAAATATGAACTTTCAACATGGTATGGCATAAATAAAATGAAATAATGCAATTTACTTATTCACATGGATATTCTACTAATCGAATAATCACATGCAAAAATCAATAACCACTTTCATACTGTTGGAATGCATAATGCCAGACTATCATAACCACATAGTCAAGGCCTCGTGCCAAGACTACAAATAAGATTTTGTCAAGGCCTTGTGCCAAGACACTAGTTTGTCTCATGAGACCTACCGATGCATCGAGGAGCTATAGCGGGCTCCACCCGTCACATATTAAGTCCAATGCATTCCCATATGAAAAGGTTTAAACATAACATAAACATTCATATTAAAACTAGCATATGAAATGTCATTACTTTCACCATAAACTATGAATGGTATAAAAATAGCACATCCACAGTCAAACATATCACAAAACCTTCAATACAATATAGAAGTTTTGTATCATAATAAATCAACTTCAAATAATCTTAAAATCCATCAAAGGATGTTGACATAGATGAAATCAAAATTCTTTTTAAAGAAATATCTCCTTTTATTTTGAAATAATTTAAGATCCATATAAAATAAAACATTTTCTTTGAAAATATTCTTATAAGCTTGTAAGGGAAGCTTTGAAGATTTTATAACGGCGGAAAATAGCCGCACCCGCCGTATAAGTTAAAAAAACATTCTTACCTTAATTCTGTCGAAAAGGTTAAAAAGGACCTTGTTTTGAAAACGACCGAAAGATTCCTTTATAAACCACTTATAAAAGTCAAAAAGGGTATAAATGACTTTAACTCATATTCTAGTAAATAGTAAAAATGTTTTGAAATGCATTTTTAAGAAACATGGATGTGGATGATAAAGAGATCCCAGTAGATTATTACGTATAAACAACCTTGGATAATGAAGAGGTTGTAAAGTAAACCCTTACCTTGTACTTTTCCTTGGTTGGTGTAGGTTAATCTCCTATATAATGGTGAAATAGTTGTTATTAAATTATACAAGAATCATATATAATAATATGATATCATATATGATCTTTTAACATTGATTTGTTAATAATATCTTAGAATTATCGTCGTTTCGGGAGTTAACTTACTCATTTTCTTTTATATGTTTTGTTACATAAGCCATGGTTGTTGTATCTTATTCATATCCAGAATGATATCTAGTCCTTAAACATCATTTTTAAATAATCAAATGATAATTATACTTGAATGGATACGATGGAGAATGAATCTCATCGCGTTCGTGGAGACGGTAGTCCGTACGTACGCACGAGCGACAATATCATTCTTTTGATATTAAAATAATATATAAATGGATAGTATATCATATATACAGAATCATTAACATGTTATATTTATTATTTACATGAGTTACACATCATTATTATACCCATACAAATAATATTATATTGAATAACAATTACACCACGACGTGGAGACGGTAGTCCGTACGTACGCACGTATGGTGACATGTTATTCAAAAGGGTGGATAGAATACTGAATATGGTTGTACCATATTTATAATAACATCACAGTATATGTGAGATACTTGAGTTATTATTTTAGAATGGTAAGAACAAAGGAAGAAGAAGTGGAAGAAGAAATGAACTTGGAGAAGGGTGGTGATATCATTACCTCTTCTTCGGGTTTTTCCTTTTGATTTGATCAAAAGGGCTCCTTAGGTTGGCTTTCTGATCAAAATAATGCCTCTAGGTTGTAGTGAGGGATGTTGGGAGAGTATTTGGGCAGAGTTTGGCCGAACCAAAAGGCTTTTAAGGTGTGAAGAAATGAGGAGGAGGAGTGCCCTTTTATAAGAGGGGTGAGGGGCACCTTTGGAAAGGCTAGAAATATTAATTTATAATAAATTCATATTCGGTTTCTAATGGCTCCAAAGCTTATCATTCAAAGGTTAAGGTGGGGATAGGTCGAAAACCACTCAACCAATAGAATTTATACAGGTTTGGGTTCTTATATTAACCTTATCTTTAAGTATTAACTCTAAGTTAATTAGTTTCACTTTTACAATGTCTCTTTGTATTTTTATATAATATGGTTAATAAACTTACTATATACATCCAAGAGACCCCCAAGTGGTACATTAATGATGAACCTATCATGATATAAGTCTCTTGGACGAATCTTAGATTTTTAGGAATTTAATATCAATTAATAATATAATATTTGTTTTAAGAACTCTTTTATGTCAATTTTGACACTATTCAATAGTAGATTTTTGTGAAACTCATAACAGATTGATTACTTCGAAAAAAGTCAATTAAATCAATCCTAATATATCATATTATCCTAGAAAATTAGTTTAATTCATTAAAAGTTTCATATTATATTTATTTGGGTATTTATAATATCAATTATTTTAATTTTTCACTATTATAGTAATTACTGCATCATCATTGTGTCATAAATAAAATAAATTATTTAATGTCTAAAAATTATAAATAAAATATAATTATGTAGGAAATCTTTTTATCTTTCTAATGAATATTTATAATCTAAAATCCAACATATATAACCCTATGTAACAATTGTTTTTCTAAAAGATATATGCTTGTGTCATTTTTGTATTCATTTTAACTTAATTAAAATAAAGTGTCATTATCACTTACAAGTGGATCCATGGGGTCCCAAAATAGACCCAAAGATTCCCATGGTCGACCATGTATCAACCAATAGGGTTAAGACACGTTTTAGGGAAATTTAGTATTATTATAATATTATTTTTTAACCCTTATTTACCGGATTTACCCATAACCATGGTAAATAAAATATTTACCGCAGTAATTATTCAAAATGTCTAAAAATAAAAGTTACCTATTTACACAATTTGAACATCCTGATTCCAAATATGGAATCCATTTTCCTAAATTCAAAACACAGAAGTGGCAGAAATTAATTTAAAATTAATTCCCGCTGTCAAAACAAAAAGCGTGTTTTTAAGAGATAATAACTATGAAAAGATTGACACTCGTTTATGTTCGGTTTAATTGTAAAATTATGTCCAATGACCAACATTATATTAAATGGTAAAAATATATTATAAATATACTTTAAAACCACTCAAATTCATAATTTATCACTATTAATTATTTTGATTAAAAAAGTTGTTTTTAATTAAAACTTAGTAATTTTCACTATTCATCAAAATATGAAAGTTATCCGAAATGTACCAAAATTTCACCTTAGGCTAAATTCGATATTCCGAATCCAAAAATGAAGTCCATTTTCAAATATAATATATATATAATTTCAAAAAGTAGGTATTACTATTCATAACGGCTAGTTTGATTAGTTATGGTGTGTTAGAACTCGGTGTTGCGTATAACACACGCTATCACATTATTCAAAGAGAAGCGTACCATAGAAGCTTGGGGTGTTACACACATGTTATACAAGAAGTTAGTGATGATTGAAAAATCAGGGCCCTCTTTTCTGAGTTTTATCTAGTGACTTTCTCAGTTGATGAGATGGAAATAATGTATGTATGTGAGATCATCAGACTACACAGGGTCTCTCACACTATCATTTCAAATTGAGATTCTTGGTTAACATCATGGTTCAGGAGGGGTTTGTAGAAGGCTATGGGTATACCTGTGATTGTGAGAAAAACCTTACACCCTCAAACCAATGGCAACTCATTAGAGATGATACAGGTTTTATAGGAAATGCTCTGAGTAGGCATCATTAATTTTGACATATATTTGGATAATTATATCTCAATAATCAAGTTCACATATAATAATTGATTTTTTGTGATGATTTTGATGGATCCCAATGAGTCCTTTTATGGTAGGACATTCTATTCACCCCTACATCGACTAGAGGTAGGATATGATGCCCTACATGGTCCTTATATCATGAAGGACACTCAAAAAAGGTTCAGTTTTCCTAGAATCATATATCTACTACTTGGTACAGATAAATATCATATTCCAACATCCATTAACGACCTCTAGAGTTTGAGTCTATGGATCATTGTCTCTAGTTAATATCAACTAGGCTACGGTATTGAGGGATTTAGAGGGAAGGGAAGCAATCACCTAAATATGTATAGCCATATGTGATTATCGAGAGTGTCATGTAGGTACACTATAATTTTATATTAACTCATAGGTATCATGTCATGCACATCCTCTTCCATGTTCCAATGCTGCATCTTAATCATGCTGACCCATCTGATACTATTGTTCCATAGGATGTTGAGTTAGATGTTTATTCATTATTTAAGAATAATCACAAATGTATATTTGAATGAAGAAAGAAGACATTAAAATTCCAATTTATTCCGCTATTACAAGGGATATTAAATCATTACCATGTTATGGATGATACTTGGGAGATGGACGATGTACATTCCCAATAGCCATGGTTGTTCATAGATTGTGTTTCTCCACCATTAGAAAGTTTACTAAGGAATGATTTCCTATAAGGGGGAATATATTAAGAACCAAAATTTTATCATAGTTATAAAAACCAATAAGTTTTTTATAATTATTTATTCTATATAATATGGATTCTTAATGAAGTTATAATGGCTCTAAGGGAGTCTAGAGATTGTTTGATGAAAAAAACACCAACTGGTGGGGAAATATACTTGGCTGCATGATTAGTATTAACTATGTGACCCAAGCTATAACGCATCAACCCCAGTTTACCAGAGTCGGTGAATTATAACATAATAATTGCATGATCACAAAATATCAAGTCTCGAAAGACCGATTTGTTTAGTAGCCTTGGAATCACTAGATACATTCATAATATTTCCATTACATTATAAAATTAAATATACAACGGAATTTGGGCTCCACACTCATATCCCCTTATACTATTCCTATAGGTCATTCACAAAATACTTTTTTACGTCCTAGGAAAAAATAAAACATAGAAAGGGGTGAGCTCAAATGCCCATTAAGGATAACAATATAGAGGAAATATTCATAAATAATCATAAACCTTTAAGGCAATGTATAACTAAAACAAAAGACTTTTAAACTTGAACATTAGCATTATATGGAAGAAATAAAATGAAATAATTCCATTTACTAATTCACATGGATATTCAACTAGTCTAATAATCACATGAAATATCAATAACCACTTTCATAATGATGGAATGCATAATTCCCGACTATCATAACCACATAGTCAAGGCCTTGTGCGAAGACTACAAAAAAGATTTTTTCAAGGCCTTGGGCCAATACACTAGTTTGTCTTATGAGACCTACTGATTCATATAAGAGCTATAGCGGGCTCCACCCATCACTTATTAAGTCCCATGCATTCCTCATAAGAACAGGTTTAAACACAAACATTTGTATTAAAACTAGGATAACAAATTTCAGTACTTTCTTCATAAACAATGAATGGTATAAAAATAAAACATCCACAGTCAAACATATCAAAAAACCATCTATACTATATGGATAATTTGTATCACAATAAAACAACTTCAAATAAGCTTAAAATCTGTCAAAGGATGTTGAAATAGATGATATCAAAACTATTTGAGATAAATATATCACTTTTTTTGAAATCATTTAGAATTAACGTAATTATAAAAGAAAACATTTACTTTCAAAATATTCTTATAATCTTGTAAGGGAAGCTTCTATGAATTTATAATGGCAGAAAATAGCCACAACCACCGTATAAGTTAAAAAAACATTATTACATTAATGCTGTCCAAAATGTTAAAAAGGACCTTCTTTGGAAAACGGCGGAATGATTCCTTTATAAAAATATTATAAAAAGTCAAAAAGGGTATAAATGAATTTATCCCATAGTATGTAAAATAGTGAGAATGATTTGAAATGCATTTTTTAGAAAAATGAATGTGGATGATAAAGAGGTCCCAGTAGATAATTACGTACAAACAACCTTGGATAATGAAGAGATTGTAAAATAAACCCTTACCTTGTACTTATCCTTGGTCGAGGGTAGGTTAACCTCCTGTATAATGGTGAAATAATTTTTATTAAATCATACAATAATCATATACATTGACATGATATCATATATGGTCTTTTAACATTGCATTATTAATAATATCTTAGTATTATTGTTTCGGGTGTTCACTTACTTGATTTACTTTATATGCTTTGTTACATCAACAGTGTTTATTATGGATAGGTTGTATATTATTCATATACAGAATGATATGAAGTCCTTAAAAATTATTTTTAATTTTCAAATGAGAATTAGACTTTCATGGATACGATGGGGAATGAATCTCATCGCATTCGTGGAGACGGTAGTCCGTACGTACGCACGAGTGACAATATCATTATTTTGATATTAAAATAATATATAATAGGATACTATATCATATATAAAAAATAAATATCATGTTATATTTATTATTTATATCAATTAAACATCATTATTATACCCATTCAAATAATAACGTTTTGAATAACAATTACACCACGACGTGGAGACGGTAAGCCGTACGTACGCATATATGGTGACATGTCATTCAAAGGATGGATAGAATACTGAATATGGTTGTACCATATTTATAAAAAAATCATAGTATATAAAAGTTACTGGAGTTATTATTTTAGAGTGGAAATTACAATGAAAGAATAATTTTAAGAATAAAGGAACTAGGAAGAGGGTGGTGAAAACATTACCTCTTCTTTGGGTTATACCTTTTGATTTGATCAAAAGGGATCCTTAGGATGGATTTTTGATCAACATTAGGCCTCTAGGTTGAATTGAGGGAAGTTTAGAGAATATTTAGGCAGGGTTTGTCCAAGTCAAATGGCTTTGAAGGAGTGAATTAGTGACAAGGGTGAGTTCCCTTTTATAAGAGGGGTGAGGGTCACCTTAGGAAAATCTTAAAATAATATTTTATAATAAATTCATATTCAGTTTATAATTGATCCAAAGTGACTTATTTCAAGGCTAAGGTGGGGATTGGTAGAAATCTTATCAACCAATAGATTTTAGACAGGTTTGAGTCACTAAATTAATCTTATCATTTATATTTAACTCTTAGTAAAATAGTTTGACATTTACCATGTATCTTTGTATTTTTATATTATATGGTTAATAAACATACCATATACATCCATAAGATCACAAAGTGGTTCATTAATGATACACCTATCATTATGTAAGTCTCTTGGATGATCCTTAGATTTTTATGAATTCAATATCAATTAATAATATAATATTTGTTTTAAAAACTCTTTTATGTCAATTTTGACACTATTTGGTATTTGATTTTTGTGAAATTCATAACAGCATGATTAATTAAAAAAATATAATTAAATAAATACTAACATGTCATATTAACCTATAAAATTATTGGAATTCATAAAAAGTATCAAATTACATTTATTTAGATATTTATAATATCACTATTTTAATATTTCATTAATTAGGTAATTACTGCATCCCCATTGTGTCATAAATAAATTAAATTATTTAATGTCTAAAATTTTCAAATAAAATACCATTATGTAGAAAAAAATTTAGATTTTTAACTAATATTTAAAATCTAATTTATCTTATGTATAACCCTTTATTAAAAATGATTTATTAATTAAACATTGATTTTAACTCTTTTAACTCTTCTTTGAATTAAATAATAATAAATGTACAAATCTAATTAAGGTGGACCTAAATGATAATATTTTATTCATAAGGTTGTCTATGGTCGAGATAAACTTTTCCAATAGAATTAAAAAATTAGTTAGGATAACATTAATATCATTTTTACCCTTAATTACCCAATTTACTTTTAACCGTGGTAAATAAAAGTAAAAAAGTTACTACTCACCAAATATTATTTTGATCTTATTGAACCACATTTTAGTCTTTTATATTAACCATGTCTCTCGGATTTTTGAAATTCCACTCACAGAAGCGGTAAAATTACGTTTTATGTGAAGTTGAAAATTCTCCTAGGAGGTGGGTCAAACGCATGGCCAATTGTCGCCCATCGACCGGTCAAGGATCTGGTGCTCTGATAATGTGTATAGTAGTCACTCAGGTCGAATCCTCATCAATGATTCTTTTTAATAGTCGATTGTTTTCAATTAATTGTATTCTGATTGGGGGGTTTGTTTGCAGAGCTTATGAAATAATTTATAGATGATGTTTGATTTAACAAATTGATAAATATTAGGGTGAGTTCATCATTAGGGAGTTAAGCTTATGATATCCTTGAGCTTTTCTTTATATTGCATTTAAATTAACACCCACTTCACAAGACAATGTTGATTGGAATTCCTAAGTGTTAAGGCTTCAATCCAAGCATTAAATTAACATAGGGTTCTAATCATTACCATTACTTGATTATGGTACTGTATTTATGGTTCCAATAATCCATGGAAACCTCATGTTAAACAAAATATGTCATTAATCCCTGACATGTGAAGTCCAACATACACAATGTTAAATTAACGAATACTCATCAAGCAAATACTCTCAATCACTTAACATCCATAAATTTTGACTAACCCCAATGAGAGATTTAATCATCCGTTTGGATGTTTAATAATATGGTTATAATAATTATGATGATAAATTAAGAAGAGAAAAAAATGAAAGGGATAAGAAAAGAGTGGTTCATCGAACACACACACACGAACAATGATGACAATTAAAAAAAATAACTTTCGAATAAATGAGGAAGAAAAAAAAGGGAAGGGGATTCAGCTATATTTAAACTATTTTAATAAAATTAACATTAATCTACATAAGTTGGATGAGAATAATAGAAATTGAAGAATAAACTTGCATTAAAACAGAATTACAAAGGAAAGGACTTACAAAATTACAAAAATGAAGAACGTAAAAGTAAATGAAAACAAAGAGAGGAGGAAAGGTCTCTCAAGTGAAAACATGAGTATGGAAGATCCTCCCAAGACTTTGGAAAGGCTTTGTTCATGCCAATATGATATCCTCTCTTCTGAAACTCTAACCCCTTTGAAGGAGAGGAGGGGATGCATTTATAGCCCAGGGAAGTGGACTGTTTTCAATCCCAATCTGTCCCTCAACTTGGCTCGACAATTTGGACATCCAAACAGAATAATATCTAGATATCTCCTTCTTCAATGTTGTATATAATAATGTTGGATGACTACTCTCAAAATGTGGTGGCAGTTGGACCTATGTATCCAATGTTATGGTCAGCTGATTAAACAATTTTAATCTGTCCATTTCAATCCAGTATTTTTGAAGTCTAACATGTGAAAGGGTTTTTAAATAGGAATATAACTTCAACACCGAATGATTTATTCAAAAAAGTCTGCCATTTATATCATATATTTCACACTGAAAAATCTCAGATCTATTTGATGATGACATCATGAGATATATCATGAATAGTGTCCGTATTTTAATTCTCGGTTAAAATGATGGGATAGATTTTAAAGCTTCATTTGGGCCCCTTTTCATTGGATTTTGGACTTGATATTTTTATCCATGATTCTTTTGTATAAGAACGAATATATGGTGACGTTTCATAAAATTTGGGCTTCTGGATTTAGATGACTAACTCAATCATCATGGCTGGTCCAGTTTGTTCAAGAATTCATTGGGTCATCTTGTGTGGTCCATATGAGCTTTCAAATGGAATAACTGGACCAGGATTCCTTCTAATGATATGTGAAAAATTGAATAAGGAATCCTAAAAAACAAGAACCACACAATATGGAAAATTAGGGTGAGAGTTATAGATAATATAGTAAACTATGTCAATTGTAGTACTTGTAAAAATGCTCAAAAATTATACATAGTATTAAAATATAAATATTTCACACACATTATGCACATTTCATATAAAATAAGTAAAGGGAGTATATAATAATTCATTAAAATATTAATATCATCAACTCCCCCACACTTAGTCTTGTGCATGTCCTCATGTGCAACAAATATAAAAACATAAAAAAAATCATTTTCACTCAACAACAAATAGTAAAATTTTGTTGTCTCCAATCCGGGGAGGTTTAGAGTATTTCACTCATACATGTTGTATTCCATCACAAGTTGTTACAGAAAAAATGTTCCAAAACTAATTCACTTTTCCATGCTAATATTTATAAATGGAAAATCTGGACACTCAAAACTCACATCTCTCAAGAGGATAACATTCTATTTGTGGAGGTTCACTATTTTACCAAAAAAATGTGAAAATCTTAGAGTTTGAAAGAGCTCTCAGATTCCAATCCATATCCAATGTGAACAATAATCAAGAGGCCTTTTTAAGGGATATTTCTATGGCTATGGGATGGTAGTAATATAATGTCCAAGAGAGAGAAGAATATGGGTAAAACACCAACATAGAAAAAGCAACGCACATTTTTTTAAAAATAAAACATGGAAGGAAATTAAATCACATATTTTACAAGGGAATGATTGTGTGAAGAAAGACACAATAGAGGATGGAAATTTGAAGGGGATGATAAGATTAAATATTCACAAACCACAAAACTTCTCTCAATGACATAACATTATAATGCAAGTGTTCTATTTTTTCTTTTTTTTCGAAATTTGAACATGATAAAGATCTCACACTCATATCCCAACCCATGATTGATATCCTCATGACACTAATTGTAATAGTTATAATAAGATCAAATGTTGATGAAGAGTGATTTTTAACCTACCCAATAAACAACCCAATCATTTTATTGTTCTCTTTTTTCTTTTTTGAAAACTTGTTAGTAAAATTTTAAAAATTACATAAATGAAAGTACATTACATTCCCCAAAACACACGGAATGATATCCTCTCCCCCACACTGAAATGGATGCTTTCCCTCAAGCATATAATAACACGGTAAAATCAACCAAGGGTACCCATAACGAAATCCATCCCCCCCACACTTAAATTTAAAAAATTATTCTATGAAAATCCATATTGATATTGTGTGGGTAAAGGTATTGGGCTTGTAATGTGGATATCAGAGAAAAGGTTTTCATCAGCTCGAAGGGTCTTTCAAAATGAGGATTAATTTAATGGAAATGGGAGGATATTTGGAAAATGTGATTATCATGTTGTTCAAAAAATGCCTCTATCATATTAATGCACACTAAGGTAGGAAATTCGGCTAAAAGGTCAACAAACTCAAGACCCACAAATGGGGGTGAAAAAACACATTTTGAAAAGATGGCCATAGTTGGCCTTGGCATGATAGAAAACTTTCTTCCTAATGGTTTGGGAAAATCATTTTCCAAATAAAAAATTGAGCATTAATTTTTTTTTAATTTTGAACCAAAACTCTTTATCCAGAGTCATGATGAAAATACAAAATTTTTGAGATGAAAACATTTCTGTTGACTCCACAAAATAGTTAGACAAAATTTGAAAATTGAAGGTAAGTATGAACCTTTTGGTTTTTTACATTTTTTAGTTTTTTGATGATTTTTTTTAGTTTTATTGAGTTTTTTTTAGTTTTTAATAAAGACACACTCACAGAAAAGATAAAGTGAAAAAGAAAGGTTTTGATAAAGAATGTGGTAAAAAAATAAAAGAAAGAGGAAGAAGAATAAATAGGTAGAGGGAGGAAGAGAGAGAGTGAGAGTTAAAGGAAAAGAGGTGCCCCCTTTTTTGGATTTGGTGGGTTTCCATCTCCATCAAGTGGTGGGTCAACTATAGAAGTTGGGGATTCAGTGGATGTCAAGGTGGTTCCAGGACCGTGGGAAGTTACCAGAAAAAGTAAATTCATTATTCAACTAATTAAAAACAAAAAAGAAATTAAAATTTCATAAAAGTGAAAGAAAATATGGGTCGCCGCAAAATAAGCACTGAATTTATTTGTCTACAGCTAGATAGTTGCAGTAGACTCCCCATAGTCTGACGGTGGCCATTGTATTTTCTCAACTCCAGTGTGCTTCTAGGAAAACTTTTTATTTGGGAGGCTTGATGATTCATTGGATAATTTCATCCCATCCATGTTTGTGTGCTTGCAATTCAATGTGGGTTGAAATAGAATATTTCCATCCTCGCTTTGGTCTTCAACCAGAGGAATGATTTTATTCACAAAGTGCTCATTTTCTATGCTTGGAAATTCAAGAAGATGGCTCAATTTTGATTGTTCATTTATGTAAGGATCAGATAACACAAAACTACAATATGAGATCCCAATTTTTTTGACTCATTTATTTCATCAATTACTGATGTAGAGTAATGGGGATTAGTGGAGTCATAAGACTGAATACAATTTTCAATATACTTTATTTTAATGTTGTTTTCCAAATAATGGTCAATTTCAACCTTACCAGTGATCACTGTATTAATTACGGAACAAATCACACAACCTTCACTCTCAGTTATCCAAGATAAACACATTTGTTTAGGGTTAACCTCACATATAACAGAATTTTTTGAATCATGGATAGGAAATGATTAATTTTGGATAAACTGATATGAATCAACAAATGATAATTCTATTTCATTTTCCTCATTATCATCCAAGATGGAGAAGCGGATGTCATAGGAAAGATGTGATTCTAAATATTTTTCAAGATCCTTTAGGTCAATGGAGTGTGTCATTGTAGTGTCATCATCAACTCCTCCATTTATGACTTGGTTAATGATAATGAAATATTCACAAACTCCTCTATCGGTAGAACAAGAAAGACAAGATGGAATGGAGTTTAATTGACTCTTAGTAGTGTCCATGGAAGCATGTATTGAGAATGCAGAGTGATCCATAGATGGCTATCGCATGGCTTGGAAAATGTTGAACTTGACCAGTTGGTCACCAAATTTCAAGGATAAGATGCCTGAATGGACATAAATCTTGGTTCTAGAAGTCATGAGTAATTGTCTTCCTAGAATTAGAGGAGTTCGAGTAGAGTTCATCTCACCTTCCATGTCAAGGACATAGAAATCAGCAGGGAAGATAATATCATTGACTCGGACAAGGACATCCTCAATTATTACCTCATGACTGGTTGTGCTTCGATTAGCTAACTAAATGAAAAAACTCGTTGGATGTAAGGGACCTAGACCATGGTTGGAGAAGATGGATTTGGGCATGAAATTAATTGAGGATCCTCATTCTATGAGTGCATCATCAATATTGGAACTTCCAATCTGGAAAGGAACTATAAAGTTACCTATATCTTTGTACTTAATGGGTATAGACGCTTGGGTTGAAACATTTTCGAAGTTCCAAAGTTTCCTCTTGTGGGTACACAACTCTTTGAGAAACTTGGCATACTTATGAATTTGTTTTATTGCATCTAAGAGGAGAATATTGACTTCAACACGTCTAAACATGTCGAGCATTTCTGGATCGGGTTTAAAGGTCTTCTTTGGCATAGAAATGTCTTTAGGAAAAGGAATGGAGTTCCTAGGTGGAATTGAAGAAGATAAGGAAATGGTTTTAGTTTCCTTTTAAAATTACTTTTTCTTTTCATTTTCTAGGTCAAAATTTAAAGGAGTTTTAGAGGACTTATCTTGAGGAATAACAATTTGCATTCCCGATCTAAGTGAAATTCTACTTACATTACCCTTGGGGGTGGGTAATGGTTGAGCTGGAAGTTTGGATGAATTAGATGGTTGCTGCTGACTAAGGTGGGATGCCAGTTGACCAATTTGGGTTTCAATGTTCTTGAGACTAGAATTGATGAAAGAGGTATGATCTTCAACAGCACTTTCCCATGGTTTCTTAGAAGAAGTGGCTTGTCCCGGATTGGAATTACCTAGATTTTTTTTTCTTGGGAAAGCGATTGTATTGGTTTTAGAACTTGGAAGGATCACTAGGATAATGGAATCCAGGGCGAGGATTGTTCATTTGAGGATGAGGAAGAAAAATATAACGTTGTTGGAAGTTACAAAAACCATTACCATATTGTAATTGGTTTGGGTTTTGAAGAAGGAATTGAGGAGGATGAGATATGGGACTACCATACCTAAGGACTTGGTTATAGAAATAAGATACGGGCTCAGAGTGAGGTTGGTTCATGTTTCTAACAAACTGACCTGATAGTTGAAGTTTTGTGTTCCACTGAGCATATGCTGGATTGTGCTCCATTGGTACAGATGAATCAGATTGACCCTCTTGAAATTGAGGACATGTGTCAGTTGGATGAGATGGAGATTTGTAGATTCCATAGTTTTTGACAGGTCTAGGAAACATTGATTGTGTAGAAGATGATGTTGGGGAGTTGGTAGCTACAACTAGTTGTCACACAAGACATGTAAGTTCACTCATCCACTCTCTCATTTTGTTCATCTCAATTGATTGATTATCTTGGGCTTATTTTACTTGATCATGTGATCGAGTATGGAATTGTTGTGTATTTTCTTCCATGTTTCTTATGATAACTCTTATTGCAGCATGAGTTTTATCAACAAGAGCACCGCCACTTGCGGCATCAATGAGAGTTCTCTCCATTGCCAATAACCTCTCATAGAATTATTTGATTAAGAGTAGATCAGGGATTTGGTGGTGTGGGTAGGTTGCAATTAGCTTTTTCAGCCTCTCCCAGTACTCATGGAGTGATTCACTTTGGAACTGACAGATACCACTTATTTCCTTTCGGATAGAAGTAGTACGAGAATTAGGAAAGAATTTTTATAAGAAATGTTGGTTCATGTCATTCCATGGGGTTATTGAACCAGGATATATGTAGTAAATCCATGACGAAGAAGTGTCATCTAGGGAGAAAGGAAATGCTCGGAGTTTGATTTGTTCCTCAAAAACTCCTTGAGGTTTCATGGTAGAGCACACCACTTGGAACTCTTTAAGGTGGAGATGCGGATCCTCACCGACTAGCCCATGGAAATGAGGAAGAAGATGAATCAAAACCGATTGGAGTTTGAAGTATGCTTCTATGTTTGGATATTGAATACCAATAGGTTGTAAATTAATATCAAGTTTAGTGTGTTCTTTTAGTGTTTGTTCCCTAGGATTGGCCATATCTAATTCAATTGGTTGGACAAGGACTGGTACTTGAATTATTTGATTATCTCTTATGTTCCTCCTAAGTAGGAAAATTGTTCGCTCAATTTCTGGGCCAAACAAATCCGAGAGATTGTTTTGGAGGCTACGGGGAATTCTGAATGATGTTGGAAGAAAAATGAAGGCGATTTTTTCTTTGTTTGTTTTCCGTTTATGATTTTTATGAGATGATAGGTTTTTCTTTCTGTTTTTTTTTAATATTTTTATAAATTTTTGATTATTTTGGTTTTTTATTACATTGACCATAAACTAATGACTACTTAAATCACCATCCCCTACAATGGATCCATTTTAAATTCATGGCCTATTATCACCTATCGACCGGTCAATGTTATGGTTCTTTGCTAATGTGTATAGTAGCACTCGGGTCGAATCGTCGGCGATGATACTTTGTAATAGTTGTTTGTTTTTAGTTAATTATATTTTGATTGGGGGGTTTTTTGTAGAGCTTATGAAATAATTTATGGATGATTTTTGATTTAAAAATTTGATAAATATTGGGGTGAGTTCATCATTAGGGAGTTAAGCATGTGATATCCTTGAGCATTTCTTTATATTGCATTTAAATTAACACCCACTTCATAAGATAACGTTGATTGGAATTCCCAAGGGTTAAGGATTTAATCCCATCATTAACATAACTTAGGTTTCTAATCATTACTATTACTTGTTTATGGTAGTGTATTTAGGGTTCCAATAATCCATCAAAACCACATGTTAAAAAAATATATATAATTAATCCATGACATGTTATGTCCAACATACACAATGTTAAATTAACGAATACTCATCGAGAAAATACTCTCAATCACTTAACATCCCTAAATTTTGACTCACTCCAATGAGAGATTTACTCATACATTTGGGTGTTTAATAATCTGATTATATTAATTATGATGATAAATTAACAAGAGAAGAAAAAGAAAGGGATAAGAAAAGAGTGGTGCGTCAAACTCAGACACACAAACAATGACAATAATTAAAAAAATGGACTTTCGATTGAATGCGGAAGCAAAAGAAGGGAATGGGATTAAATAATATTTAAACTATTTTATAGACATTAACATTAATCTACAGAAGTTGGACGAGAATAAGATAAATTAAATAAGAAACATGCATTAAAACAGAATTACAAAGGAAAAGACTTACAAAATTAAAACAATGAAGAACATAAAAGTAAATGAAAACAAAGAGAGGAGAAAAGGTCTCTCAAGTTAAAACATGAGTATGGAAGATTCTCCCAAGACTTTAGAAAGGATTTGGTCATGCCAATATTATCTCCTCTCTTCTAAAATGCCATCCCCTTTGAACGAAAGGAGGGGGATGTATTTATAGGGCAAGGAAGTGGATTGTTTGCATTCCCAATCTGTCTCTCCAGTTGACTCGATGATTTGGACATCCAGATATCGGAATCTCGAGATATCTAATTCTTCAAGGTTGTAGATAATAATGTTGTACGACTACTCGCAACATTTTGGGTCATTTGGACCTATGTAACCAATGTTATGGTCAGGTGATTAAACAATCTTAATCGATCCATTTCAATCCAGTCTTTTTGAAGTCCAATATGTGAAAGGTTTTTGAATATGAAGATTCCTTCAAAACATAATTATTTATTCAAAAAAGTCGGCCACCTATATCTTTTCTTTCACACTGCAAAATATCAGATCTATTTGAGGATTACATCATGAGATATGTCATGAATAGTGTATAGATTTTAATTCTTAGCCAGAATGGTGGGATAGATTTTAAAGATTTATTTGGGCCTCTTGTTCTTATAGTTGGGCCCTGAAAATTGTATCCATGATTTTTTTTGATAATCATGAACACATGGGAGAGTTTCACAAAATTTTGGGTTCAGGATTTAGACCAGTAACTCAATCATCATGGCTAGTCCAGTTTCTTCACAAATTCATTGGGTCATTTTGTGTGGTCCATATGAGCCTTCAGATGGAAGAATTGTCCCATGATTCCTTCTAATGATATGTGATATATTTAATAAGGAATCGAACAGAACAAGAAACACACCATTTGGATCAGTAGGGTGAGTGTTATAGATAACATAAGAAACATTTTCAATTGGACTACTTCTAAAAATGCTCAAAATTTATACTTAATATTAAAATATAAATATTTCACACACATAATGCACATTTCATATAAAATCAGTAAAGGGAGTATATAATACGTCATGAAAATATTAATAACATCATTGGGTAAAAGACGTTGAAAATTTCAATAAAATTTTTATATATATCTAAAATTATTCTAAACTAACTCCAATGAATTACATTGAACTTATATAGGTATTATGTATCTATTTTGATATTAATTAAATATAAATAAAATAAATAATTATTTAACTAAAAATTTGCTTTTGAACTATTACTCACTGTTTTTCACTATTCATCAAAAATTGAAAGGTTTTGGAATAATACCAAAAATTTACCCTAAGCTAATTTCGATATTCCGAATCCAAAAATGAAGTCCATTATGAATGATAATATTTATAAAATTCAAAAAGTTGGTATTAATATTCACAAAGGCTATTTTGATTGGTTGTGGTGTGTGTTAGAACTCGAAGTTGCGTACAACACACGCTATTGTATTATTCAAAGGGAAGCGTACCATGGAAGCTTGGCGTGTTACATTCTCACCTCCTTCAAATAATTTCTTCCTCGAAATTTATAGAATATTACCGCATGAAAAGACTCTATTGGTTATTCATCATAAGTTCCTTAGGTTCCCACATTGCTTCTTCCATCTTATGGTTTCTCCATATAACTTTAACTAGACGAGTCGTCCTGTTTCTCAGCACTTGTTCTCTCATATCAAAAATCATGACAGGCCCTTCGCAAGAAGACATATTGGGTTCCAGTTCTAATTCCTCATAGGTGAGTACATGCATTGGGGCAGGCATATATTTTCTTAACAGTGATACGTGGAACACATCGTGAGCTTTGGAGAGACTTGGCGGCATTGAAAAACAGTAAGCTACAGCCCCAATTCGTTCTAGAATATTTAATGGTCCGATGTACCTGGGACTCAATTTTCCCTTCTTAAGAAAACATATAACACCCTTCCATGGAGATACCTTCATGAAAACATGATCTCCTACCTGAAATTCCAAATCCTTCCTTCGGTTGTCAGCATAGATCTTCTACGTAATTTTACTTGCTTTGAGGTGGTTTTGGATTACCTTAACCTTTTCCATCATTTCCTCCAGAAGTTCTGGGCCTAAGAGTTTCCTTTCACCAACATCATCGCTACAGGTTGGTGTGGGACATCTCTTTCTGTATAACGCCTCATATGGTTCCATCTGAATAATTTAATGGAAGCTATTGTTATAGGAAAATTCCACCAGAGGAAAATATTGATCCCATATACCCTGAAAGTCATGTGAGAAAGATCTCAACATGTATTCTAATTTTTGAATAGTCTATTCTAATTGTCCATCTATTTGAGGGTGGTAGATAGTGCTCAAATAAAGATAAGTATCCAAGTCCTTCTAATGACTCATCCAAAATCATGAAGTAAAATGGGGATCACGATCAGAAACAATCGATAGGGGTACTCCGTGAAGTCTCACAAAATCATTAATATATAGCCTTGCTGGATGTACAAGTGGTAGATCTTTTCTAATAGAAAGAAAATGTGCTGACATGGTAAGACCAACAATAATGACCCAAATTGCATCGTTCCTTCTAGGAGTCTTTGGTAGTCCCATGAAATATTCCATCGTGATATTATCCCATTTCCACTGAGGTATGTAAAGAGGTTGCATGACTCCTCCAGGCTGTTTCCTTCCAGCTTTCACTTGTTGAAAAACCATACATACTGACAAAAAATCAGCGATCTCCCTCTTCATATTGTCCCACCCTAAATCTTCCTTCAAATCTCTATACATCTTGGTGCTCCAAGGGTGTATAGAGAAATTGGAACTATGAGAATCATCCAAAAATCCCTTTTTAGATCAGGTATATCAGGAACACAATGTCTCTTCCCAAATTTCAAAATTCCATCTTCATATACAATGTCACTCAATCTCCCATCATTCACAGCTTTAATCTTCTTTTGAAATTATTCATCATCGGTCTGAGAACTCTCTACCCTTTCTATTAAAGATGGTTTGGAAACCATTTGAAAAGGCATTGATGTTTCACTTTCCATGGTGACTCCCATATCCATCTTTAATAGATTCATATATATAAGATCCTCATCAACTCTCATCTTGTTAATAACTCCATGATCCTTTCTACTCAAAGCATCTTCCACCTTATTTTCCTTCCCCAGGTGGTAGTGTATCATGCAATCATAATCTTTGAGTAATTCAAGCCATCTTCTTTGCCTCATGTTGAGTTGTTTCTGTGATAAAATAAACCTCAATCTCTTGTGATCAGTATAAATCTCACATTTCTTACCATATATATAGTGTCTCTAAATCATCAAAGAAATGATTATAGATGCTAACTCAAGATCTTGAGAAGGATAGTTCTGCTCATGAATTTTCACCTGTCGTGATGCATTGTAAATAACCCTATCATTCTGAATAAAGACACAACAATGTCCATTCTTTGATACATCATTATAAATAACAAACCCATCATTCACCAATGGTAGAGTCAATATAGGGGTATTGAATAATTTTCTCTTCAGTTCGTTAAAACATTCTTCACACTCTTTTGTCCAAACCAATTTGACCCCTTTAAGTGTGAGCTTTGTTAATGGGTTATCCAATCAGGAAAAATTTTAGACGAAACATCAGTAATAACCTGCTAAAACAATAAAACTGCGTACCTCAGTTTTACTTGTCGGTGCTGGACATTCTTGGATTGCTCTTATCTTAGAAGTATCAAAAGAAATTCCATCCTTACAGACAATATGGCCAAGAAAAGAAATCTTCTGAAGCCATAATTCACACTTTCTAAACTTCCCATATAATTCATGTCTTCTCGAAGTCTTAAATATAATGCACATGCAATTTTTATGATCTTCATAGATTTTGGATTATACCATGATATCATCAATAAATACCACTACAAATTCATCAAGATATTCCTTGAAAACTCTATTCATTAGATCAATGAAAATGGAGGGTTCATTAGTCAGCGCAGAAGGCATTACTGTAAACTCGTAATTCCTGTACCTGGTTCGAAATGCTGTCTTCGGAATGTATTCCTTCTTCACACACAACTGATGGTATACAAATTGAAGGTCAATATTTGAAAAAGTATTGATCTCTATGAAGTTGGTCAAATAAATCATCAATGTGAGGTAGGGGATACTTGTTCTTAATTGTTATAGCATTGATCTCCCTGTAGTCGATACATAACCTCATAGATCTGACTTTCTTCTTAACAAAAAGGTCATGGGCTCCCCATAGAGAAACACTGAGGTGAATAAAACCCTTATTACTCAAATCCTCTAGTTTTTTCATTAGTTCAACTAATTCCACAGTTTCTATTCTATAAGGGGTCTTCGATATGGGCCTTGAACCCGAAATTAAATCAATAGAAAACTTAATTTCTCGTTCTGGAGGATGTCCAGGTAAATCTTTCAGAAACACATCTACAAATTCTTTCACAATAGGTACATACTCTATTTGAGAATTCCTTTTCTCACCCATAGTTATTTCATTCTCTTCCTCCCCTATAATTAAATTTAGTTGAGCTACTGGGGGGTGGATCTAGATAAGAATTAGGTGGTGACGATTCTGCTCTAAAGATAAAGTCTTCCTTATCATCATCATCAAATATTGTAACCTCCTTATTCTTACAATAAATCACTGGATCATGGTCTGAAAGCCATTCCATATCAAGGATTATATCAAATTCAATAATGGGTATGACAATGAGATCAGCAGATAAAGAACATTTATGTGCTCTAATGAGGACTGATTCACAAAACTGTGTTGCGATGATACTTCCCTTAGGTGTTTTAACTGACAACTCACTTGTCAAATCAAATTAGAAATATCTAATTTTCATTGTAAATTGGGATTATAATAAACAATGTGATGATCCAGAATCAAATAAATAATTGGATAAACTTGAGGAAACTATTAAATTACCTGCCACCATGTCTTTCGGAGCTTCTACCTCAGTAGTAATGATAACATAAGCATGGCCTTGATCACATGGCCATTTCTGAGGTAAGTTACCATAACTCTTAGGAAATTCATTTTCATAATGTCCCATCTCCCTACAATTTTATCACTGAATATTGGTATCTTCTTTCTTCCCTTTGAAATCACGAACTTGGTGGCCTTTTTCACCACACTTCTAACAAACACACATTTCCTTCAAGAAAGTACCAGGGTGTTTCTTCCCACATTTACTGCCGGAAAGATATTTAACATATCCCTTCTTCCTCTTATTTCCATTTCCTGATTGATTTTTAAATCTCTTCATCTCTTACTTTTCTTTAAAGTCATAAGACTTAGAGAATTCCTTTTCTGTCTTGATAGCACATGAGACAATGTCTTCTTACGACGAGAAGGATTGTGAGACTAATGATCGATGAAGAAATGGTTTTAACCCATCAAAGAAATGATAAATACTACTTCTTGGGATACGTATATAATCTACAACATGCCTTACTAAGCTTGTAATTTTAGCCTCATACTTTGTGATTTTCTCATCCTCCTTTTTCCATAGGCTCAGAAATTTCCTTTCCATATCTGCTCAATGGTCACGAGGAATGTATTTTTCTAAGAAAATATCTTATAACTCTCTACATTCCATATTTGATACTTAATCATATTCCTTCGTGTTTTTAATCAATGACCACCATTGATCAGCATCTCCAAGGAGGCAGTAAACTGCCATGATAACTTTTTCCTTTCACTACTCCCCAAGGAATGGAATATTTTCTCTATGAAATTTATCCATTGCTCAGATACTAAGGTATTTTTACTCCCATTGAATGTTAGTGGTTTTTGTTCATGAAGGGATGTAACATTGATCCTCCACTCTGCGGATCCGGGTGCTCTATATGGGTAAGGTTATTAGTCATAACCTGAGTGAGTCATCCCAGTATGGTGATTAGCTGATTAGCACTAGTTGCATCACTAGCTATACTATGATTATCTTGAACATGAGGGAATTACCTACATAGAGTGCGAGCATTGATACGGTTTCCATTACTTCCACTAGGTACCATTTCTAAACAATGGCATACAATAGATTAGTTTATAAATTGAAATATATAATTCGAAAATTCTAAAACACTTAACATAAATTGAACAGTTTATGGATATAATCCATAATCATAAAAAAAATTTCTTTAAGGAAGTATGTACTCATAAATCCTTTATAATTAATTGAAAAGAAAATGGGAATTATCTTAAGCATATCCCCCGTGAGTGTTGTAACCAAGAGTATAGCATGGCCCATTGTCGTGCACCAGTTCCCATTCGAGTCTAGCCCAAAGCAGTGTTTTCGGGTTTTACCCCTAGGTACATATATGCCAGATCTTCCTCTATGTTCTTGTATCCAGATAGGGATGTATTTCTCAGAAAACTCATAAAATCTCTATAATACCAAAATTCTATGAAGTTCTTCTATACTAATCCTCAAATTCTATCTTAGGGTTATCTTCTCTAATCAGAGTTTATTTAAATCTAGTTTCCAAGGTTTGTACTAAACTTTCTCTGATACCTACTATAATGCCCCAACCCTAGTTACCCAAAGTCAGTGCATTATTACATAACATTGGCATGATCACAAAAGATCATGTCTCGAATGACCGATTAGTTTAGTAGACTTGGAATCACTAGGTACATTCATAAAGTTTACATTAAATCATAAAATCAAATCTACAACAACATCTTGTCTCCACACTCATATCCCCTTATACTATTCTTTCAGGTCATTCATAAAATATTTGTTCACATCCTGGGAAAAATATAACATAGAAAGGGGTGAGCACAAATGCCCAGTAAGGATAAAAATATAGCATAAAATTTCATAAATAAGAATAAACATTTAAGGAAATATATAACTAAAACAAAAGACTTTTAAACTTTAACGTTATCATAATATGGAAGAAATAAAATGAAATAATTCCATTTACTTATTCACATGGATATTCTACTATTCGAATAATCACATGCAATATCAATAACCACTTTCATAATGATGGAATGCATAATAACAGACTATCATAACCACATAGTCAAGGAATTGTGCCAAGACTACAAATAAGATTTTGTCAAGGCCTTGTGCCAAGACACTAGTTTGTCTCATGAGACCTACCGATGCATCAAGGAGCTATAGCGGGCTCCACCCATCACTTATTAAGTCCAATGCATTCCACATATGAACAGGTTTAAACATAAACATTCATATTAAAAATAGCATACGAAATGTCAATACATTATTCATAAACCATGAATGGTATAAAAATAAGACATCTGTAGTCAAACATATCACAAACCCTTTAATAAAATATGAATTTTTTGTATTATAATAAATAAACTTCATATATACTTAAAATCCCTCAAAGGATGTTGACATAGATAAAATCATGACCTTTTTTTGAGAAATATCTCTTTCTATTTTGAAATATTTTAAAAGTTATATAATTATAAAATAAAACATTTATTATTAAAAAATTCAAACAATCTTGTAATGAATGCTTCGATGATATTATAACAACGGAAAATAGCCACACCCACCGTATAAGTTAAAAAAACATTCTTACCTTAATTTTGTTGAAAAGGTTAAAAAGGACCTTGTTTGGAAAACAACGAAAATATTCCTAAACAAGGTTATAAATGACATTAAACCATAGTTTTTAAAATCGTAAGAATGATTTGAAATACATTTTTAAGAAACATGGATGTGGATGATAAAGAGGTCCCTATAGATAATTACATATAAAAAACCTCACATAATGAAGAGATTGTGAAATAAACTCTTACCTTGTACTTTTTCTTGATAGAGGGTAGGTTTAACTATTGTGTAATGGTGAAATAATTGTTATTAAATTATAAAATAATCATATACATTAATATTATATCATATATGATCTTTTAACATTGCATTGTTAATAATATCTTAGTATTATCATTTCGGGTTTTCACTTACTAGTTTTCCTTTATATGCTTTGTTACGTAATCCATGTTTGTTATGGATAGTTTGTATATTACTCATATATAGAATTATATCAAGTCCTTAAACGTTATTTTTAATTATCAAATTAGAATTTGAAATGCATGGATACGATGGGGAATGAATCTCATCGCGTTCATGGAGACGGTAGTCCGTACGTACGCACGAGAGACAATGTCATTATTTTGATGTTAAAATAATATATAATTGGATGTTATATCATATATAAAGAATCATTATCCTGTTATATTTATTATTTATATCAATTACACATCATTATCATCCCCATCCAAATAATAATGTTTTGAATAACAATTACACCACGACGTGGAGACGGTAAGCCGTACGTACGCACATATGGTGACATGTCATTCAAAGGATGGATAGAATACTGAATATGGTTGTACCATATTTATAATAACATCACAGTATATAGAAGATATTGGAGTTATTTTTTTATAATGGAAATAACCAAGAAAGAAGAAGTTGAATAATAAAGGAACTTGAAAGAGGGTGGTGAAAACATTACATCTTCTTCGAGTTCTTCCTTTTGATTTGATCAGAATGTCTCCATAGGTTGGCTTTATGATAAAACTAAAGCCTCTAGATGGAATTGAGGGAATTTGAGAGAATATTTGGGTAGGTTTTTGGCCACGCCAAATCGCTTTGAAGGTGTGAATTAGTGATAAGGGTGAGTTCCCTTTTATAAGAGGTGTGAGGGGCACCTTAGAAAAAACATAAACTATTATTTTATAATAAATTAATATTCTGTTTATAATGGCTAATTTGTGACTTATTTAGAGGCTAAGGTGGGATGGGTCGAAATAGTTTCAACGAATAGATTTTATACAGGTTTGGGTCACTAAATGAACCTTATCATTTATATTTAACACTTAGTTAAATAGTTTGACATTTACCATGTCTCTTTGTATTTTTATATTATATAGTTAATAAACATACCATATACATCCAATAGAACCCAAAGTGGTTCATTAATGATACACATATCATTATATATGTCTCTTGGATTAACCATAGATATTTAGGAATTGAATATCAATTAATAATATAATATTTGTTTTAAAAACTATTTTATGTCAATTTTGACACTATTTGGTATTTGATTTTTGTGAAAATCATAATAGCATGATTACTTAGAAAAAACAAAATTAAATCAATAATAACATGTCATGTTAAACAATTAAATTAGTTTAATTCATAAAAAGTTTCAAATTACATTTATTTGGATATTTATAATATCAATTATTTTAATATTTCATTAATTATGTAATTACTGCATCCCCATTGTGTCATAAATAAATAAAATTATTTAATGTATAAAAATCAAAAATAAAATAAAATTATGTATGAAATTTTTTTATATTCGTAATTACTATTTAAAATTGAATTTTTCTTATGTATAACCATATATCAAAAATGTTGTTGTAATTAAAATTTGATTTATTCACTTTTAACTCTTCTTTGAATTAAATAATAATAAATGTCCTAATCAAATCCAAGTGGACCTAAATGATAATATTTTATTCATAAGGTTGATTTTAGTCTATATACACTTGTCTAATATAATTATTACATGTTTTAGGGTTATATTAATTTCATTTTTACCCTTAATTACCCTATTTAATTTTAACCATGGTAAATAAAAGTAAAATGTTACTATTCACCAAAAAATATTTTTATCTTATTGAAGAACATTATACTCCTTTATATTAACAGTGTCTCTTGGATTTTCGAAATTACATTCATAGAAGATGTAAAATTAGGTTTTATGTGAATTAGAAAATTATCCGAGGAGGTTGGTTAAAGACGGTGAAAAGTTCAATAAAAATTTTATATATATCTAAAATTATTCTAAACTAACCCCAATGAATTACAATGAACATATATATGTATTATGTATTAATTTTGAAATTAATTAAATTTAAATAAAACAAATAAAAAGTTAAATAAAAATTCAGTTTTAAACTACAACGCAGTGTTTTTCACTATTCATCAAAAATTGAAGGTTTTCGGAAAAATACCAAAAATTTACCCTAAGATAATTTCGATATTATGAATCCAAAAAGTATGTACATTTTGAAATATAATAGTTAAAAAAATTCAAAAAGTGGGTATTGCTATTCGTAACGGCTAGTTTGATTGGTTATGGTGTGTGTTAGAACTCGAAGTTGCGTACAACACACGCTATTATATTATTCAAAGAGAAGCGTACCATGGAATCATGGGATGTTACATAAGCCACAAGATATATCGTAAACGTAAGTGGATGTATAGAAGATAATATATGATTCGTGGTTTCCCTAACAATGTACCTAGGGCCACACACCCATAAAAAATGTTTGTAGGTTTTAACAGAGGATATCGAAAAGGTTGGAGCATAGTTTTCATAATTATGTGGATGTAAAATGTGGGTTTACTTCTTTATTAGATAGTGGCACAATGTTGGGACATGTTTTTTCCAACCATATGGAAAAACCATGAGACCCATGATTCATTGGAAAATTTTCCAACATGTCTTAATGAAATTTTTGAACTCATCACCTTCCTCCATTACTCATTCTAGCAGAATGAATCACCCCTCTTATACCTTTTCGAGCTCTCAAAGACTTATTTCATAGACATTGGGAGAGATTCTTCAATCGATGTCTGATTTGAACCCCATTAATGATATCGTATTTTCATCTGTATCTACTCAATTCAACTTGATGTATTCTTCATTTCACTTCACCTTGATAGAGTTATTTACATGGTGGATCATATGACCCATATTCATGGATTTGATCTATTTGTTGATTTTTTCTAATAAATAAAAGATTACTTGATGATACTAGATGAGTAGAGTTGTACGATTATAGAATAGAGGGTATATGAGACTTCCCCCAAGTGTCACCATTTACTAAACTGTGGTTGTTTTGTTGGCTTTCCAATTTCAACAGGTGAAGCCTATTAAGTTTGTATTCATTTATTATAGTCATTATAATGGAATTCTATGTCTCTTAGTATTTATATTCATTGCCTTTGGATGTTATGACCTCAACATTGTCTACCCATGTATGGAGTTTCCAATCATTATTCCCCTAGTGGTCTGTTATGCATATTTGAGACACCGTTCGGGTGTTCCATGACTTGAACCTATTAATGGTATGGTCTTAAAATTGTAAATGAATTTTAAATTGAAACGGTTATCCCATAGAAATTAAAATGTAACTTGTCCCTTTAATGGTAAATGTTATATTTGATAAATGAACGTAAATATGGTTTTTGGATGTATAATTTTGATATTACTTGGCCAAAAATATTGTAATTAAATGAGTTGGTAGAACATTCACAGAACTCCTTCTTATGAATAATGGATGGTAGCTCAGTGAACCTAATAAATTGATTATGACTTATATAAATCAGTAAATTTGTGCATAGACATTATCATTTTTACAATAGCGTAATGAAATGACATGAACCAAATGGATTATAAGTTGGAATGACTATTAAATGGCCTAAATTGAATAATTAATCAGGTATAAGTTTCCTAATACATATGGAAGTTGATATCATTAAATGAATTGTAATAATCAAGATAGAATAGTATTTTTGGGGAAATATCTTGAGCACTCTTAGATGCCATTATGATTCAGGGATGCTGGTATCTAAGGGTGAGACCCACCTTGGTAGCTGATCCTTGTCTATTAGTGGATTCCCAGTATGAAACTGCAGGATCCTTCCATTATCATTATTTTATTCCTTAGATATGCTACGTGGATCCAACATGACTTAAATAGACATGTTTCACCTTGGATAAACCATTGGAATCCGTTACTACGTTTATAGTTTTTCCTTTGATGAGATAATTTGGCTTGGTTAGACACAAATTATAAAGGAATTATTTTGGAGTTACCCTTATATT
This sequence comes from Viscum album, assembly GCA_963277665.1. Classification (NCBI taxonomy): domain Eukaryota; kingdom Viridiplantae; phylum Streptophyta; class Magnoliopsida; order Santalales; family Viscaceae; genus Viscum; species Viscum album. The sequence goes on along the minus strand of OY728163.1, from coordinate 1,368,351,129 downwards.
ACCAACAGAACCATTATATCAATGTTATACAATGTTTCTAAGATTGATCTACCCTTGAGGTCATGGTTGTTAGGGTTATTATATTGGATCTATTTAATTATTATCATCACAACATGATTCCTATTTATATATTGGATCTTTTATTATTTTTATCATGGAGATATTTCAGTGATGTTTATACCTCATATGAATTATTTATATAAACAAGAACCTAATTAATTAGTGAAATGGTAACATGTTCAGAGACCAGCTGAGGCTGAAGTAGGTACTTGGGTTTTTAAATTGTTATACAAATTTATATTTACATATTTCTGGATGAAAAATATTTATGTTTATATTATGTCTACCGGATGTTATAGGTGTTGTTGGTGGAGACATACATAGATTTATCTCAGACACAATTGGGGACACCATTTTCACCCAAGAGAATTACATGTATACATCTGTTGAAAAAGGGATGAATCCCACATTAGACACTTGATATTTTTTTTTGGAAAAGGATGGAGCTTGGTAGTATATGTCCGAGTTGGAGGACACGATTCATGTTTGTTTGTGGATTTATTTTATTCTTTTGTACATATTCTATTTTCCTCATAGATGTATATATATTTTTCCATTTAAAGATACATTTCATACATTATCATTAACTTATTAACATGATTCAGATTCCAGTTATAGATAATTTAATATTTTTTGCTTGGGAAATTATTCATTTCTATACTTCTTGTCTATTTATGTGAAATTATATTACTTACCCTTTCCACTTCACTCTAGTAATTTAGGAATAGTCTCCCCAATGACACACCATAGACCATCACTTGTCTTCAAAAACCTTTGATGGTGTGGTAGATGTTATTGAGGAAATGTGGCCAACTGGACTTGAGGATCCATTGAGTGTAACCTTGGTTTAGTGCATCACAACATGTGCCTCAAATATATATTCATATAGAATGAGAATAATATATTCTAGTGAAGATGGTATGATCTCATCATGGATTATTTCTTTTCAATACACTACAATCATCTCATAGGTAATAATGTTATAGATGTTATGAGGTGAAGTGACCTTTCAACATTATCAATATTGATAATTGAGAAGGATCCATTATTCTCAAACTAAAAAAGGATGTATTTGAAAATCATATGGGAAGAGAAATTATCATTCCTTTTTTAAATGAATGATCAACCTACCCGTGTAGTGAAAATAAAATATTCTCATAGGAATGATGTGAACATTTAAAAGAATGTGGAATCTATCATGAAAGGGAAATCCTCATAGTTAAAAATTAATGAGGTAGGTGTCATAAGATTTGGATCCCGACTATTTAAACTATAAAATCCTGATATTAGAGAAATATTTTAAATTATTCACATTTCTAATCCTTCCCCATACACCCATGGAGGAAATGATATTTTGATATATCTGAGGGAACTATTGGTAGAAAAAAATGAATAAACAGATTCTTAACTATGCATCAAATTACCTAGTATTTTAGCAAGTGATGGATGAATGTAATATATATAATGGTATGATAAAACCATTACCTAAACCTACACAAAATTATGAAAACATCACTATGAACATTATCACTATACATCCAAATACATCCATTGGAAATAATTCTATATGGGTTATTGTCGATTGTCTTATAATGACAACTCACAATATTGATATTTGAGAGGACTTATCACCTAATAAACATGTAGACATATACATAATAGAAGTGGTGAGATTCATTGAGTACCATTATCCATTGTATCTGATTGAGATCCATGATTTACCTCAATGTTCTGTAAACTATTCCCACATGATCTAAATAGTAAGCTAACAATTATTATAGCTAATTACCATCAAACTGATGGCTAGTCTAAGAGGACCATTAAATAATAATAATTCATGTTGAGATAATCCTCAATTGACTTAAAAGGATGATGGTATCAACATCTTCCACTAGTCATGTCCTCTTAGAACAATATTGTTTTAAAAAATAATCCACACAGATCCATATGAATCCCTTTATTGAAAGACATATATAAATACCACATGATTGGATAAAGATGGAGAGTGTAAGATACTGGGACAAAAAAAGCTCAAGGGAATGTTAGAAATGGTGTATACCATTTAATAGCACATCAGGGCTTCCCAAAGTCTAGAATGGTGTTATGAAGAAAATCAACAATGAGGATCCAAGTTTGAGTATGATGATAGAGTATTCCTCCACATATATCAATGGAATAGAGTCACCCAATTTTTTATGAAGGAAAGCCAATGTCCGAGGTACAATGGCCCCTTTTAGAATATAGATCTCATCGGAGTGGTGGCATATCAACTAGAACTTCTACGTACCATTCCTAAAGTACGTGGTGTTCTCCATGTACCCATTTAGAGGTGGTACATACCAGATCCCTCACAATTAACAAATTCATAGGTGTTTCAATTGGATAATGATGTCTCTCAAGAAGAATAACTATAGGATATCTTGTATTGTAGAGATAAAGTTCATCCCAACAAGACCAATCACCTAGTTAAAGAACTATGGAGAAACCAAAAATTTGTGAAAGAGACATGGGAACCAGAGGTAGTGATGAAGGATAAGAACATTCAACCTTGTCCACATTAGTATGTAAAATTAAATTTTTTGTGAGATATCTCATAAGGAGGGAACATCATAACACACTGATTTTTTATAAAATATTTCTATTTATATAATTTGATTTCATTAGTAGATTTTCTGTCATGCAACACCAAGACTGAATGAACAGTTATATATTATCTCAACCATTATGAACAAGCCACTAAATTGGTGGGTATGAATCAGAATAAAAATATTATAAAATATAGTTATTTATTATGATGAAAAATCGCTGAATTTTTAGTAAATAAATTTCATTTTTCAAATATATTTTTAACTAAAACATATGTTTACTTCTCTCTATGGGAAAAATTATTATAATATAATTATAAAACTTGTATAAAATTTAATTGATAAAATTTCCTGCATTTTTAATATCATAATACCAAAATAAATCTATATATAAATTTTAATAATTTTATGAAAATGTTAATTATGTGATGAATTGTTAAGAAATATATTATTTAAAATATGGTATCTTTCAAGTAGTCATCGAAAGAAAAATATGATATAAAATTTTATTAAACATAATAAATGACTTGTGTATTAATTTATACTAAAAAGTTATTTAACAAACAATAAATAACATATAAATTATATATTATTTCATGATAAATATAAAAATCAATTCCAGTAATGACGTAGTGTCTACACATCATTGAAAAAGTCATAGTCATTTCCTTATAGATATTAATTTAGAAGTAAAATATATTATAATTACCATATTATTAAATATAATTAAAAAATTATTATTTTTATTGATTGTTTTGTATTTTTTTCTTATTAAATATTTATCTTAAACCAATTCTTGTGTAATGCCTGATAGAGGTAGGAAGAGTTATATTTAAAAAATTTGTATGTTTTCTTGACATGAATTTGATGGAATATAAATAATGGATGAATGTAACAGAATATCATGAACATAATTTATTTGTTTTTATGGTTGTAATTTATTCATAATTTTTATATATGAAATAAATATCTTTAATTATTATGAAACATTGACACAATTCACTTCCAAGTAGAATACAGATAAGTAAAATAATTTTAATTTTAATTATAAGAACAGTTAAATGACCCAAAATTTTAACAAAATATTGTTTTTTGAGCATTTTTTTAACATTGTCTTCCGAGGATTGATTTTATTTTTCTTTTAGACACTTATTTAACAATAAATCCCTTATAGTATTTTGTTTTAAATAATATCAAAATTATCACACTATGCCATTAAATTATTATAAATTTTTTTATGTTTCCATCAAAAAGATATGTTCAAAAAGAAATTAAAATTTGAAATATAAATTTTTTGTATTCATCATGGTAATTTATTTTTAATTTATAGGGTATATATAAATGCCTTAAATTCTAACATAATTATGATGAAATAGGTTATATAGATGTACATGACATGTTTAATTTATAATAAAATTTTTATTATTATTATTACTCTTTTTTCTGATGTTATTAAATTCATAGTAATGAATATTATTAAATTTCACAATGATGATATTCCCTGAATCAATCATATTATTAAAATATTAATGAATTGTAAAAAAATTAGGTATGGAAAAAAGGGATACTATATGGTCTATAATTACAATCCGTGTATATTTAGAGGCTCTTTTGAATCTTTTTTCTCCAGAATAGTATTATTAAATATTAATATTTTAAGGAATTAATGATGTTCCCCTCACCTCAATTATAATGGGGATCCCCTTCATTCCATTTATTTCACCACCATGAACCATATAATTTAAAATAAATTAGTAAATATATTTCTACACTTACCTAAAATCATTATAGATGAGATATTTTCCCAAAAAAATCAATATTTATTAAGAGTTCATTCAAGGAAGTGATATTCAAGAGGTATCTTTGTAAAACCAACTCTCTTAATTTGTTTTCTTCTTCTACATTATCCCCACTTATTTCATAAATCATGAAATAATAACTTCTAAAACAGTTATGCATTGTAATATCATATATATGACTTAATTCTTTCTATTCACCCCCTTCTCATCTCCTCTTATTCAATGATAGGAAACCATTGTCAAAATCTTGTTGATTTTCCATCTTTATGGATAATGATTGCTCATTATTCAATATCAAATTCATAATTGGTTGAAGAAAGTATTATTAAGGTTAAATAATATTTTAATAAAAATATAATAAATTATTTCAGGTTCTATAACTAATACATAAGAGTAATAAAAAATAAAACTAAACAGGTTGAAGATGGGTGGAAAAACCGTGAAAATAAAGTAAACATTTATCATTAATGTTTTTAAAAATTAATCATCCTCATGTAAAAAAATAGTATATGGAACCATTAAAACTTATATAACAGAATTAATGCCTTTTTTATTTCACTCGTAGATTTTTATTTCCATTCAACAAGAACATCAATAATTATACACAAGTGAAAAAACCAAGAAAACATGAAACAAAAAACCGATGGAATGATGAAATCGAACATCATAACTAATATAAATGGCCACAAATGAATATAAAGAACAATAATAATTAAAATAATAATTTATGAAGTTTTTAATTAAGATATTAATGGATCATGTTTTATTACCCACGACATTATGTATAAGTGCTGAAAACATCAAGACATTTGATAAGGGGTCTCCCAGAACCTCCATATTTTATTTTGGGTTACACATAATCTCTATTTACCTTAATTTATCATATAATTATTCTTTTATATTTATACTATTTTCTATTTATATGTTCCAAACATAATTATGTTTCTCAATTCAACTTTCATTGAATGAAATTACTTGTTTTAAAAGGTCCCCTTCTCAATTCCTTTTGATATGTAAAACCGATTTGAGGGAACTTGTATGTTTCATATTCAATTTCAAGTACACTCGAAAAAATCTCTTCAGTTACCTATCTGTTCATAAATCACTATTTTTATCATTAAAAACCATTTTAGGTAATTTTAGGTTTTATTCAAATAAATAACCCTTTAAGCTCTTTAATGAACCTTTATTCTTTTCCCAATAAAATACACTAGTAGGGAACATTAATAAACATACCTAAACACTCTTTGGATGTTTTTTATTTAGTCTGAGATCATTATTAATGTTATATTCTTATCTTTATAATTTTAAAATAATTATTAAAGACCTTATGTTGTGTAAACCATTATGGTAGACCCTTTGGTTATGCATTATGGCATGATTACGATGCCCATTTCACTTAATGAGTAAGCCTTATGTATATTCATTAGGTTTTTTTCTTTATGTGGCACCCATTTTTATGAACATGTTGTGATTGGTGCACCTATATAGTGATGAAATTAACTGGGTAATTATTTATTATCATGATATGTAATGTATGGGATTAACTAATAAACATAATCCATTAGGAAACTATGTCCACCGTGTGATATTTTGTTGGAAGTTACACTTCACCTATATTTATGTCTTGTTATATGTTCCCTCCACTTTACTATGTTTCCACGATCATGTGATTCAACGTTCAATATTTTTTTGATTCCATATATTTATTTATTATACAATCATTTTATATTAAAATGTTATGTCTTTGAATTATGTGTTATTACTCAATCCGAGGTTAATTTCATTATTGGGAATTTTTTCACATCCCTTTTTTGGAAGTATTCTCCGGGTTATATGATAAAGTTTATAGGTTCTCAAAGGGATCTAAAAGGACATTATGATGATTTTTAAAAGATTTTTTCTTTTAGTTTTTGGTTTTCAAATTATGTACCTTATATTAAAAATATATAATACATTTTGATTCTTTGGTTTCATTTAATGGTTTGTTATGAAAAAAATTATATATTAACATGTTCAAAAGTTGTAGGTCAATATAATTAACCATTACAACAATGTTAGAATCCTAAATACAAAATAACCATAAACATAGGAAAATAGAATATAAACTACCTAACTAAAGGGGAAATTCCATATTTTCCTAAAGAGAAAACCACCAGGAAATGTATTGGTGCATATATAAGCTATACCAATAGAAAAACTAAGTATTCCTGTCTTTTTAGTGGGAAGACTCCTAGAGAAACTGAGGTACATATTTTTTATAATTTTTTTTGAAAACCCCATTACCCAAATGGTATTTTTAAATGATGTGGGATATTATTTCTAGATATTCACTCTAACTAGGGGAGGATTCTGTTCTAAATCCTCACAATCAATATTAATTGGAAGAAACCCTTCATACATCCTCTAATGGACTAGGATCCATTCCAGCTACTATATACCCAATAAAAGGTTACCTCCATAACCATGTGATATAAGGATATTTATAGTAAATTAACACTCATGGTATGAAATATATAGTATAAGGAATGGTGGATAGTAAAATCATATAACTCGAAGATCCACAATACATTATATAGATCAATTTCTTACCACAATTTGGAGAAATAAACATGAAATTTATTCACTTAGAAATCTTATACCCATTCATTTGTAAATATACTAGAGAAGTTGAATCCAATATTGTTAACTATAATCTCATGCAGTGGTCTAGTGATTTCATGAATATCAATGAATGTTGTCTTGAAATGGTTGCTAAAATGGATCTATTTGGTCTTGACTCGAGGATAGATATTTAAAATCCATGTATATCATTGATAAAAATAAAGGATATGGGGGCGCTTAAAAGTGATATTATAATGGATATAGACTAGTAATGATGTAATATATGTTGAGAATCTTCTATGGTCAAGCATGGAAACTGAGATGATATCTTTAAGAATAAAATATCTTATTTGTACCATACTAAAATAAATATATTATCAATGATATGGCACAAAAAATCATTAGGGATTCTTTAGATAAAAGGAACTAGTGTAAAGGGTCCACATAAGAATTGTTATCAATAAAAACCCTTCTTTGATCCATAGTAATCTTGTTAGATAGATTCTTATTTTCAGAATCATTTTTTACTACATACAGAAATGAACGAAAGGATTTCAAAAACTCAGGAAAATTAGGAAAATTCTAATAATGAAAATGCCTATTCGACAACATAAAATTTAAAACAACATCACCTAGTTACGTTGGGAATACATACTAGGTAATACACGAACACTGATCTTCATACATTTACTATCACAAGGAGGATTCAAATAGATAATTTTGGTAGACCATATTCATATGTTAATCTTTGAATCACTAATGGGACTAGTAGGTGGCCGAGTTAACTTGACGAAGACACACAATTTTAAAACATGATATAATAATCTTAAGAAAACCCAAAATGTCATCACATGGGGGTCCATCAATGTTATATGGTTGTGGGATATATTATATGAAAAATAATGTAAATATGGATGTGTATATTTTCATAGGAAAATTCCAAGAACCATAGGTTGGCTGCACTACTCTCATAACCTCATAACTGGAACATATTTTTATTGATCATACCTAATTATTAAGGTGGGGTTATGAGAATTTATTGATTATCTTGATCTTTTTGGTAATCATAAAAAATAAATTCCACAAAACATAAATCCCATAGACAACCATAAATAAATCCAATATATTGACTCATATAATTTATGAGGGTGTGTGCATTGTCAACAATATTGAATGTTATGTAGAAGTATGGTAGAGGAAAAAATACACACATAAACTTCCCATATTGGATTTTGATATACAAATAATATTTAAAAACACCTCTAGAGATATCTATTCAGAATGGGACTACATAGATAACTCAATGTGAAATAAAAAAAACCAAGCATATTACCAATGAGTACAAAATGACCCCTCATTAAAATCACATAGAAAAAACCCTATATGGATTCCCATTAGTTGAAATGATTTTACTATATACTTTCGATGTAAACCATATGTGTCTGCATATCCTATCCTATATAAGGCTATATATTGTATAAAATTTCTTACTGAGTCGTTATAATAAATAACAAAATTTACATTTTACGAAGAGAATGGATGTCAAAAAAAAAAGAAAATAAGATATACATTGAAGAATGTGATAATGGTCATAGAGAATCCCAAATGTAATTTAAGATAGAAAGGAATAAAATCAAAATTGAGTGGTTTCTAGGAACTACATCCCCCTGATTTCCATTACTATATAACCACACATATCTTCCTCCCCTATGAGATTTCCATGTGACCCTCCCTTGTGCGTATCTATCTAAGGAGGTAACAAAGTGGGATTTTTATCCTGAGAAGATGTCCAAAAGATCTCACATCATTCAAATGAAGTCAATATAAACAATCCTCCTTCACTATATGAACACATGGATTCACTTCCTTCATTGGAGAACAATAAAGGAGGAATTTTTTGAATTACATATATGTAGAACACAAGAGAAACAAAAAACCCCAAATGAATAGGGATTATGCAAGATTATGTGAAAAAAAACACGAGTGTTCATATCTCATTAATATCTCATGGTTATGTAGTCATTAAAGAGAACATGTATATGGAATAAACCTTATGAGGATTCTAGTTTTATGTGTCTCATTTAGTGAAATTATAAGCTTCCATGATCATATTGAGGTAGGAGAGACATCTATTATGATGTTATGACATGGAAACTCATTATAAAAATAATTCATGATTGTTATAACCACGATGGTTCTAGTTATATTTTAGGATAATTCCCAAATTTCTTTTTTCAAGTGAATATATTATCTAATGGGTTCCAACTATTGTGAATTCCCTAATAAATTTTTTCTATTTTTTAAATGGGTTTTTAGAATCCCTTTCTCCATTATTAGGCCAATCCTCAATCCTGTTAATATTCATAGTTTTGCCAATTTTGTAAATCCCAAAATATATTTCCACTAATAAGTAATTCTAATGTGTAATCCCCAAAACACATAATATTTCAAATGATGTGAATGAAGTGGGCCACCTCCCTAGAGAAAATACTCAATAAAACCTAACCACATTAAATATTATACCTTATTAATTAATTATTATATGAAAAACTTTTATCCCAATGCGTAATCCCCAACCAATCTTCTTTCATCACCTCTTTCATGCCACAGATGTCATAGCCACCTGATTTTGAACTTCATTGATAAATTTCTTATTCACATTATATAAAACAACCTGAAAATGTACTTATTATATGATGTTAATGTACATGTCATATACTAATAAAATATCCTTAGACAATTTAACCCAAAATATATGGGTGATTATTCATTCTAGTTTAGATACATTATACACCTCATTGATGTTAAATAAAAACATAGAAAACCCTATTTCATCAAGGCCAAATCCCCTGGGAAAACCCAATACATATACCTTCTATATGATATTATTCAAATGAAAATACTTACATTTATAGTGTCATACCCCCTATGAAAACCCATCCCCTTAAAATGTCATATACCATTTGAGGATATTTCCTTTCCATTGGTCTATATCCAAGATAAAACTAAAACACTTACCAAATGGGCCATTTTCCGAATGAAATTAATCAAAAAACTAATATCAAGCCTATGAACACCCAAAATTGTTTTCCTTATAGTCCATTTCCCATGATATTATATTTATTTCAATTTATCTCAGACACAAATCATTTAATGGAACCATTATGGTTCATCTTGCATAACCATAAAGGTATGATTTACCCGGTTGACTATCACTAAACTATATGGAACTTTAATGCATTTATGAAGATAAATATGAATTAGTTTTTATTTTTAGGATCACAACACCACAACATACACCATATTTATGAATGAGGATTTTATCACCCTGTTTTTCATTTCTTGTATTTGATCTAGTGTGTTGGAAATACCAATAATTTTTATGGATTTTGGGTGAGAATAATGTTGAGTTTTTAAATTCCATTAGTTTATAACAATACTACCATGGTTCCATATATATTGTTTGGGTTTTTTGGTAGAAAAGAATGTTTACTTCATGATTTGGGCCAACCATTAGCTTATTTCAAGATTTAAAAACAAAATTTGTATCTTTTTTAAGTCATTCGTTTTCAATAGTTTTCACCCATTTCACACTCAAAATGGCTTACACGAACCAATTCAAACCACTATATTCTTTTTTATACCCTTATGAATTAATATACATGTATGATTTGGGTTATTTATTTAGGTATTGGGCCTTCCCCTGAGGCGATTTCCAGTTTCCAAAAAATATTTTGATTATTTTATATCATATTAATTTTTTTATATTCTTCAGTGAATCTACCACAATGTTTAGCCAAATAACCCTAGGACCACCCCATGTTCCATATTCACTCTTTAGATCTCATCTTAGCAACGGATTAGGGAGAATTTCTCCAGGCTTCTCAAATCGTCCATATTTGTTAAAGTAACTTTACTCTTTCATGAATCAGTTACATTTTTCTACTTTCCCCATATATTCTTTCCTTGGTTCTTCGAAACCTATGGGTTCTATAATATATGTTCTAATCCATTCCATTTCATATAATGATGTATTCACAGAGAAGGTGAAGGGTTCCTTATTTTCCATGGTGAGATTCCATATACTTTCTACTCCCTCTTCCTTCTTCTTGCACTTTATTTTTATTTCCTCTTCTACCCTATTAATTAAATACATCTATTTATAATATACCAAGATTTTTTATGGGGGTTTGGTTCATTTATGAATGGTCTTCACAGATCTTTAGTGTGGGGAACAACAACAGGTGATATCTGGTGTCTAGTTCTTTTCTACTATGATTTTGAGGTAGGATATCCATATCACATCACATTATTATGTATATTTTATCATTTTATTTCTATTATAACATGATATATATGATTATTTTTTTCATCCTTTGGATAATTTTCTTGGTGTGAAAATGGTTGTTTAAGCCTTGTTTTGTGAAATGTAGTGTTATTTTGTTATAATCATGTACACCGTTTTAATATATAAATGTTATATTAGAATACTCACTAGGTTAAAAGTATTTTAATCATTGATAAGTAGTCTGAATTAATTTATGGCATGAAAATTTTGTTTTATACTATTTCAAGTGCTTAAAAATAAGTTGTTGGTTTAAAAGTGCATGCCGTGTTTTTGGTAAATTTCTCGGTTTGTTTTTATGTGCTTAGAGCAATGGAAAATGACTTGATTATATTTATAAACACATTTAATATATGAAAATTTGTATTTTTGTGCCATTTATGTATTTCTAAGTAGATTTAGTTTTATAAACAGATGAGTTTTTTGTGGTAAACAGGTTTTGGCCCAAGTCTCTGGAAAACGGTCCATTTGGCATCCTTATAAAAATGGTCATGATTTGGATGTGTAACCTGAATGTTTTAAGGTATTTATGTATGTTTATTCTACTATAAATAGTGTTTATACATCTATTTATTAAAATGAAATTTTGTACCTCTAGAAAATATTTGTTTTGAGAAATTCTCAAAGTCTTGTTTATCATTTTTTTTGTAAAAATGGTTTCCATGTGTATTACATGTTGTATCATTTGGGACCATTTTATGGTCAATAAAACTGATTAATTAAATATTTTTGGGGCTTCCAAATCTGTTTGAATATGTAAATGGTGGGATTTTTCTTTAAAAGATCATTTGTAATGGATTTTATGTGCAATGCCTCGTTATACTTCTTGAAATTGTTTTATGAAAATTTAGGTTGTCTATTGATCTTTGAAAGAAATGTGAGACACGTTGTGTGGGATGTTTGATTTTTTTATGATTTTTAAATGGAATATTCAAAATAAAATTGAATTTTTTAGATATTTAACATTTTTTAGAAGAAAAATGAAAAAAATGAGTATTTAGGTTGGATGACGTTTTTTAGTATGCTAGTGACTCCGAGGGGTTTTGTCCCTATTTCAAGTGGCTAGTTTGTCAATGACAACACAAACTAAAAAAAGATGATGATGATGTTTGTGACCACTAGGTTATGAATGATACTCCTCTTAGTGGCTCTTTTTCATGATGATGGAAAATATTTATGGTTTCGTTTACTTCGATATATGAAGTGCCTGGGGCCCACAATAAAATAGTACGTAGAGTTTTTCCCAGGACATGTGTTCATTTGCTATTATGTAATCACCATCGTCATAAAGTGTGTTTAGTTTGTAAATTATTTATCTTGTGTGTTTTATTTAAAATTTTACATTCTTTAAGGCATCCCTCTTAAAAACTATTTTCATATTGAATTTTCACCTGTTTGAAAAAGTGTTACAAGCATTCTTTTAATAAAATATTAAAATTCATGTCTGGTGATTTTTATAGCATGAAGCCTCATTTAGAAAACCTATTTTTATAAATTTTATATCAATCATGAAATTGATTATTATTTTATTTTAAATTATTTGAATAGGGAATAGAATATCGGGATACCCTACTGATTTTTAGCATTCAAACATGAAATTGATGTCCTTTTCTTTTTGTGGCATAGTTCATGATTATAATCAGAATAATCATTCCCTTGAGTATTATATTGATTCCTGGAACTAGTTTCAATCCCTTATGGATCAAAAATTCCCTTCGGGCCGTGCCACTAATTGGTTTTGGTGCCTTGTTCGAGGTTGACTCTGGTAGGTTTATGACAAAATGGTATTAAAGAAGATTGGATCCAATTGGACCATTATTTTTAGAGTTCCATTTTTTATTTGGAGATTTATATGTAGATGGAGTCAGATTGTTGGGATGTGAGGGGACGTTTTGAGAAGCATGTCACAAAATCTTACTTGTTTTGACACTCGAGTGTCTATGGTAAGTCCAGTTTTATTAGTGTATCTAGTTCTTATTGATTGTCTGGTATTGGTATACGACAAGGGTAGATGGACTAATTGTCTTTGTGAGATTTCATGTTTGGGTAATCCATATAGAGAGAGGGAATTTTCCTAAGATGTATATCAATGTTGGTAGTGTGTTTGACATATGTCAGCCAACCATACAGTCAATTCACCCACTGACACTAATACCCTTTTTTGGGTCTCTTGTGATTTTCTTGAATTCATAATTTTCTTTTGAAATTCATTGTGTGAGAATTGTGAAAATGGGTTTTAAAGTATTTTTTGGTTTTTTAAAATTGAAATATGTATTTTCAAAATATTATATGAGAAATGATTTGTAATTTTGGGTTTTTTGGAACAAATAATGGGGATAAATAGGAAATTATTTAATAGGATTGAATTTCCTTAAAGTAAACAAAAGGTTTCTTAAAATGAAATGTTTGGAATGATTGGATTAATTTTAAGTGGTTATGACCATTGTTTGAAATGGGTTGTTTTGGGTTGTTTAATAGTGTGTCAATTTGATTAATTGGTTTTAGAAATTTGGTTTTGAGCGTTTAGAAATTTTATAGAAATAGTTTTTATTCATCGTGGTTGTCAGATTATGAAAAGATACCTTCCTGAATATTGGAAATGGTGAATGGATTTTTGGAATATATTGGTTTTTTGGATGTTCTTTTAAAATCCATTTATTAGGTTTTTAATCATATGGTTCTGGATGAAGTGTTGTTTTTTTAAAATATAAATATGCATTTTGTTTTGGTGGTTAATGTGTCGTTGGAAAGTACATTATTCTTTTTTGGAGTAATGATTGTTTTATTTTATACATAGTGTTTTAATGGGTACTCACATGAATGTTTTTAGGTATGAATGGATGAATGGATGGTACAACATGGTTTTTGTGTTCCCATGGTGGCATTAGAACATGCATATATGTGAGACTTGATGAAACACCATTGATGAATGCGAAAATAAACCAAGTTGGTTAGTTATTTGAAAGATTTTAAAGCCAAACAATTGTGGTGTTTTTTCATAAACCAATGGTTATGTGGATGTATTTTCCTACACCATAGAATATTTGTTTATTTGGTTTTATTTTTTTCAATATGTAAGTCATGCTCTTGTAGTGTCTTGATATGGGATCTTGTTGGTGGCTCAGTTTTGGAGAAATTATCCGTGGATTTCTAAAGATGTGATGTATGTTGTGATGTTTCCATTGATGGTTCTCTGTAGGAAATATTTTATGTTGAGAAAAATGATGATTCATTCCAAATGTTTAATCTAAATATTTGAATGATGCATCGGTCCATTTGTTGAATTGATAGAATTCCATGCTCAATATAAAGTTCCTACCGTTATGGTTTCCCTCTCTGTGGGGGTAGTTGTGCTCGTTGAGTTTGAATTATTTATCCATGTACCATGTCCATTATACTCATCCTCCAGAGTGAGAGAATGTAGTTTTGTGTATCTCAATGATTTTTTTGGGTAAAAGTGTATTGATTGAGGAAGGGAGTTTCATGGCATCCCTTGATCTATTGTTTCATTCTGGGAGTTTTATGCCCCACAATGTGGAACTAAGGGGAAGTGTTCATGTTAGGGATTATCAAAGTCCAACTATGAGTCATGAGATGCTTCATCCATATAATCTCCAGCCATAGGTCTCTGAGTGATGATGACACATAGTTAGGAGTCAAATTTCTATGGGTAATATTGCTAAAAATGTGCCTCTACCATTATAGTGTGGTAGTTCCCTTATTTCTATTGTGGGTTAAGTGTCTCAATGATATGTTCCCCTTCCCTTCCATCCAAATGTTTTGGGGGTTTGGATTTGTGAAGAAATTGTTGGACCAGTTTTTGTTTCCGCCGTTTAGGAGTGGGGGGTTTAAATGTCCATGTTGTTTCCCTCTTAACATGGTTTGGTAGTTTGTTTGGGGAGAGTTTCAGTGGGCCTGTGTGGGATATAACTATTCCTAGTTCATATTGAATTATAGTTTGTTCATTTATCATATGTTCTTAATTATGGGGAGAACCACCATAGGTTCCCCATAACTTTTTTGGGTGTCTTTGGGGGAAATGGTGTTTTCTCCATGAGCCCATATCAAGATTTTTAATTTTTTATAAATTATTATTTGTCCACATTTTTCACCCATTCCTCTTCCCACATAGCCTCCCCTAACATATTAAAACCACCATATCCTTTTTTAACCACTGTAATTTAATAATCATTGTTGATTTGGGTTATTTATTCTGTTATTGGGCGAGTATGTGAGCCCATTCCTGGTTTTAGAAAATTAATTAATAATTTTATATATTATTTATTTATTTATATTTTTTGGTCATTACACTTGTTACTCGATCCTAAGAATCCATGGAGCACCCCCCATTTTTCACTTTCCCTCTTTGGAACTCGTCTTAGTTTGGGATTAAGGTGAAATTTCTCAAGGTTTTTCAAATCATCTAGATTTGGTAAGGTAATTTGTTTATTTCAGGATTCATTCATTTTTTCTATTATCTCATCAAATATTCTTTACATATTTCATCTAGACCTATGTAGAATCTCCATGAAGTTCCAATCGATTCTCATTCCTCTAATAGTGTATATCTTACCGTAGATGAAGAGTTCTCTTGTTTCCAAGGTGAGATTCCTTCTCCTTTCTCCTCCCTCTTCTATCTCCTTCCACATTATTTACGTTTACTCTTATACCATGGTCATGAAAGACATATGTTTATGTTATCTCATGTTTTTTTATTAGTTTTTGGGTTTTTAAGGTAACTCTACTAAGATCTAGAGTGTTTGGGAATCAAGGCGGGTGATATCAGTTGTGCGGTTCATTTTCACCATGGTTTTGAGGAAGGATATCTATTTTTTATGCATTTATCATTTATGTGTAATCATTTTTTATCACTTGATATATATTTTTATTATTGTTTTTCTTTTTTCGTATAAATTTATTTGTGTGTAAAATGGTTATTTATGCTTTGTTTTGTGAAATGTAATATTGTTTTGTTATAAACGTGTCCATTGCTGGCTTACATAAATGTTTTATTATCTTAAACATGGAGTTTATGGTATATTTTACTTGTTTCAGATTCTTGAAAATGTTTGTTTCATGAAAATCGTATTTTACCCTCTTTAAAGTTCTTAAAATATGTTTTTTGTTTAAAATTACATTCCATGTGTTTCGTAAATTTTCTAGTTGGATTTTATGTTCTTAGTGTGATTTAAAATGAATTTTTTATTTTAAAAATTCATTTGTACCACGAAATATAGTATTTGGGGTCCTTTAATGGATTTTCAAAATAGTATTGTTTCTTTTAACATATGGGTTTTTGGTTGTTGAAATGTTTCTGCCTGAGTTGCCGGAAAATGGCCTGATTGGCATCCTTATAAAAATGGTTTTTCTTTGGAGGAGTAAACTGAATGTTTTAAGGGATTTATGAAATTGATATTCTTCTATAAATAGTTTTTATACACCACTTTATTAAAATTGGTATTTTTACCTTTGTAAAATGTTAGTTATGAAAAATTATTAATGGCTTGTTTGATATTTTTCTTGTAAAAAGGGTTTCCATTTGTATTTCATATTGTATCATTTGGGGACAATTAATGGTCCATGAAAATGATTTATTAAATGGTTTTTGGGCTTAAAATCTATTTTATATGGTATTGGTGGGTTTTGGGCCATAGAAGAGCAATTATTAATGGATTTTATATGCAATGCCTCATTATACTTCTTGATTTTGTTTTATGAAAATTTAAGTTGTTTGTTGATCTATGAATAAAATATGACACATGTCTATGTAATGTTTTATGTATGTATGATTTGTAAATGTAATCATTATATTAAAATGTAATTTTATAGATTTGTAACTTTTTTTAGCACAAAAAGGGAAAAGCTAGGTATCTAGGTGGGAGGACGTGTACTTGTATTATAGTGATCCATAAGGGTTTTGTCCCTATTTCAGATAGAATGTTTTCTGAAGAAAACAACAACTAAACTATGATTATGATGTTGTTGGGGGCCACTAGGTTATGGATGAATCTCCCACTTGGGTCTTGTGTGCATGAGAATATTTTTTTTGTGGTTACTTTTACACTGAGATACGAGGTAGCTGGGGCCCACAACACACTAGTGCATAGGGGTGTTCATGTTACTTCTGTTCATTGGCTATTTTTTACTCACCAACGGCATAAAGTGTGTTTAGTTGGTAAATTCCACAGCATGTGTGTTTTATTTGAAATTTTACATTCTTTAAGGAATCCATTTTCGAAACTATTTTCATTTGGAATTTGTACCTCTCTGAAAATTGGTCTAGCATTCTTGTTTATAAAACATTAAAGTTCTTGTCTGGTAATTTTAATAGCATGGAACCTCATTTGGAAAATATATTTTTTTATATTTTAGCTCAAACATGAACTTTATGTTTCTTTTATTTTAATGTATGGGAAATGGGAATCGAATATCCGCCAAACCAAATGAGTTTTAATACTCATGCCTATTGTTTTATTCTTTTTTTAGTTATAATGCATGTTTCATCTTGAGTTCAGTCACTTTGGTTGATGAGTATTCATTGTGTTATATAGTGGCCACTGGGGTAACATGTTGTCTGTTTAGTCACCAGGTTTAATCAGTTGGTTGTTTTTTTGTTGTAAATTCAGTTTCTTGTATAAATAATTTTTTGTTCAATTTTATATAAATTTATGTTGGGAGATACATTTCATTCTGCGACTTAGTTCTTGATTAGGTTTGGGATAAATCATTCCCTTGAGTACTATGTTGATTTATGTCACTAGTTGATAGACATTGGGGATTAAGGATACCCTTTCGTTCCATGCTACTGATAAGTTCGGTTGCCTGTTTTGGGGTCGACCTAAGTTGGATTGTGGCAAGGATAAATTTTAGAAATTCCAAAAATATATATTTAAGATATATCTTCACTAATTAGTAGTTAAATAACATTTGATATATTAAAATTTCAACAACCTACATATTGCTTCAGAAAAACAATTTCATGGGAATAACCTATACCATGATATGATTTTTAAAATATATTATAAAATAATAACAAATTTATAATACAGTCCCATTTTGGAAATGAATTCCCATGAAAAGGGTGTAATGATACTATCATACCGTCCTCTTGGTGCATACAAATTCTAATATATCTATAGGTACAAGGCGAAGAAGATAACCAATATTTGGCAGGAGTTAATGAAATTGAAACTCAACCACGACATTATAGATGAGGGAGTCATCTAGGTTTACATGGAAAATATAACGACCCATACTTTACATACATTGTTAATACTTCAAAATTGAATCACACTTAATACAACATATAACAAAACCAGGAAAGGACCGTATAGGTATAAAGTCTTTAGAAACTGGGAAACATAAACAACTGGTTCATAAAGCATCTATATTGCCTCCCACTTATTTCATCATATCTACAGTCCCTTTTTGGAATATCCTACTTAATAACCTTCTTCCTGGCCTGGGGAAATAAAACATACAAAAGGGTGAGCTCAAGTGCTCAGTAAGGGTAAACAAATGAAATATCAATCACAACATATACATAAGAACATAACTTCTGGAAATCTTAACCTGCAAAAGAAATCATTATTTCATAACATGGGATAAATCATAGTAGTGAAATGTAATCCCAATAATCATAACATAAAACATGAAACTTTGTGACATACACACATAATCATAGATAATCATTTCTTATTAGTCAAGACTCATTGCCAAGACTATCTTAGTGGACAAATTCCGTTTCTGAATTGAGTTCACTCCTCGTTTCAGTCTTGTTTCACTGAACTGGTTTAACCTGCCGTTCTAGCCATGTCTATCTCGTGAGATATAAAATCTTTACCCAATGAATTTAAGGGAGATATAGGTCTCACCCATCTCATAATGATACCATTCTTATGTGTGCCACAAAATCATAAACCATACATCATAGCATAACCCATGTAATAAAAATGGGAGTCTTAAACATTGTGACATCATAAAACAATTCATATAATATAAAGGAGTTCATAAAAATAATTCCATCACAACATAATCAAATAAATTTAATAATAGGAATAAAAATAGAACCCTTTATTATCGTAGATGGAAAGTAATTTTGATAAAACACTTGAACTCCATTCTTGAGGAAAATATCCTTTGTGCTTCAAAAACACTTTTCCATTCTTAACATGTTGTACAATTCTAAGCTAAGAGAAGTTGACTAAAAATAAACTTGAAAACTTGTAAAGGAAGGTTCTTGGAAATAATGTTTTAAAAATCCATTCATGCAGCATAAGTTAAAAAACATTCTTCTCGTACTTTTGTCGGGAAAGTCAAAAATTACCTTGTACGAATAACGACAAAAGATTCCTTTCATATAATTTACTAAAAACTCACCCAAGGGTAAAATTGGATATAAAATATAGTAGAAGGATATAAATATTACATATTGAGGAAACATGGATGTGGATGATAAAATACACCCCAGTAAATACCAAAGTATAAACAATCTCGGGTTAAAAAAAGAGATTGATATTTTCCTTACCTTAGGTCCGATATGCTTTGTACATGTCCGAACCTCCTGTATAATGATTTAAATAATGTTATTGACTTATTCTAGAATCATACTTATTTTTTATGATATCATATATGGTAATATTCTTAGCTTCTTATTAGTAATATTTCTTTACTACTTGTTATTCGGGTGTTTATTACTTTTTTGTTCTTATGCGTGTCTTGTCGAATAAATTATTATTCTTGTCTTTAGGTTATAGATACCTAATTTCCAGAATATTATTAGTGTAATATATATCATATTTATTCATTCAATTCACATATGTAATCATTATGCAATGAAAATCCTGTAGAACGAGTCGCATCACATCGTGGAGACGGTATTCCGTACGTACGCACGAGCGATGATATCGTTCCCATGATCATGGAATTGTATTGGAGTGTTTGTATACTATTTCAGAATCAATATCACTTTTCAATAGTCATATATAGTCATTATTTAGACCATTATACCCATCCAAGTAAGTTGGTGGTGGAAAATAGATTACACCACGGCGTGGAGACGGTATTCTGTACGTACGCACGCGCGGTGATTTCATTTTCCGTAGGATGGATAGATGGTGAAATAGGGTTGTTTCATACTTATAATAACATATCAGTATATTAGTGATACTGATTTTATTACTTCATAATGAAAAAACTAAATAAGAAGAAGTGGAAGAAGAAATAAAGATGAAAGAATCGGTAACGGACATTACCTCTTCTTTGAAGTGCTTCTTTGAGACCTACTTTTTGGGCACTAAAATTGGTCTTTGAAGAAGAAAAGGACCTCTAAGATGTCTCTAGGGAAGTGGATAGGAGAAAGTGTCAGGGGTTGTCCGAGTTTGAAGGCTCAAAGTGGGGTGAGGAAGAGGGGGAGGAGATGTCCTTTTATAAGGGAGGAGAGGGGCTCCTTTGGAAAAACAAAAAATATTATTTTATTATAAAGTCATGTTTGGTTTTAAATAGCTCAAAATAGATTTATTTAGAAGCTAAGGTGGGGATGGGTCGAAATCCTCTCCTCCAATAGAATTTATACAAGTTTAGGTTCCTATTTTAACCTTATAATTTAGATTTAACATTAAGTTAAATAATTTTACTTTTATCATGTCTTCTTGTGTTCTTATACGATAGGGTTAATAAACATACTATAACAAGCCAAACGAACCCCAAGTTGTTTATTATTAATATATATAACCTTATCTAAGTCATTTTTCTGATCCATAGATTTTTAGGAATAAAATAACAATTAATAATATAATATTTGTTTTAAAAACTATTTTATATCAATTTTGACACTATTTAGTAATTGGTTTTTGTAAAAATCATAACAGAATGATTAGTTCAAAAAAAGTTAAGTAAATCAATACTAATATTTCATGTTATCCTAGAAAATTATTGGAATTCATAAAAAGTCTCAAATTTAATTTATTTTGGTATCTATAACATGAATTATGTCAATATTTAATTAATAAGATAATTACTGCATCATCTTAATGTCATAAATAAATTAAATTATTTAATGTCTAAGAATTAAAAATAAAATACCATTATCTAGGAAATCTTTTTAGCTTTCTAATGAATATTTATAGACGAATTTATTTTATGTATAAACCTATATTAAAAATTATTTACTTATTGAACTTTGATTTTAACTATTTTAACCCTTCTTTAAATAAATTAATAATAAATGTCCTAATCTAATCTAAGTGAGCCTAAATGGTCATATTTTATTCCTAAGATTGTTTTTGGTCGAATTAATCTTATGCAATAGAATTAGGAAATGTGTTAGGGTAATAATAATATCATTTTTACCCTTAATTACCCTATTTACTTTTAACTGTGGTAAATAAAAGTATAAAGTTAAGATTCACCAAAAATTATTTTCTTCTCATTAATCCACATTTTACTTACTGACATCAACCGTGTCTCTCAGATATTTGAAATTATACTCACAGAAGCGGTAAAATTATGTTTTATGAAAAATTCAGTTTTTTTAACTACCACTTAGTGGTTTCACTATTCATCAAAAATTGAAAGTTTTCAGAAAAATACCACAATTTCACCCTAGGTTAATTTCGATATTCCAAATCCAAAAATGAAGTCCATTTTGAAAAATTAAATTTATAAAATTTCCAAAAGTGGTTATTACTATTCATAACGGCTAGTTTTAATAATATTTCAATAGTATATCGTTGTTCAGTGAAACTCGGTATTGCGTACGACGCAAGCTATCGAGGAAGGTCTCTATTTCGTGTAAAGAAAGAAAATAAAGTGTTGTGTGTAGAAAAAGATTCCTTTGATGATTTATATAACATAAAAGTCTTGGGTGTTACATTCTACCCCCCTTAAAATGAATTTCACCCTCAAAATTCGTCACTTTATAACAAACAGATGAGGATACCTCTCCCTCATCATATCCTAAAGCTCCCATGTTGCTTCTTCTAATTGGTGGTTCCTCCATAAAACTTTCACCAACCGAGTGGTCTTTTTTCATAGGACTTTTTCGCTATGATCCAGAATCTCTATCGGATGTTCTTCAAAAGAAAGATCTTGCTCCAGTGGTACAACTTCTGAGCTGAGTACATGTGAAGGATCAGGTATGTACTTTCTCAGGAGAGATACATGGAACACATCGTGAACTTGAGAGAGATTCGGTGGAAGATCCAATCGATAAGCTACCTTCCCAACACAATCCAGTATTTCGAAAGGACCAATATATCTAGGGATCAACTTCCCCTTCTTTCCAAATCTCATGACCCTCTTCCAAGGAGATATTCGTAAGAACACATTATCACCCACTTCAAACTCTAAGTCTTTTCTTCGGTTGTCAGCATAAATTTTCGGTCAACTATGAGTTGCTCTTATGTGTTGTTGAATAGATCTGACCTTTTCTGCCATTTCTTCAATGAGATCAGGTCCTAATATCTTTCTTTCCCCAACTTCATCCTAGCAAGTTGGAGTCTGGCATTTCCTTCCATAGAGAGCTTCATAAGGATCCATCTGAATACTGGAGTGAAAGCTATTATTATAAGAAAATTCCACCAAAGGTAGGTGTTGATCCCAACCACCTTTGAAATCCATAGAGCAAGCTCTCAACATATATTCTAGAGTTTGAATTGTTCTCTCAGACTGACCGTCTGTCAGAGGATGATAAGCAGTGATGAAACATAACTCTGTTTCCAGAGTATGTTGAAGACTTCTCCACAACTTTGTGGTAAACCTCAGATCCCGATCAGATATAATAGAACTCCATGCAATCTTACCACTTCCTTTACATATATCCTGGAAAGGTGATCCAGAGAGAAATCCTCTCTAATAGCGATGAAGTGTGCAGACTTTGTAAGATGATCAACTATGCCCCAGATAGCATTATTACCTTTGGATGTTTTAGGAAGTCCAGTGACAAAGTCCATAGTGATGTTTTCCCATTTCCATTCGGGTATGGGTAATGGTTGTAACATCCCCTTAGACTTCTGTCTCTCAGCTTTAACTTGCTGATAAACCAAGCATCGAGAGACATATTCAGCAACATCTATTTTCATGTCATCCCACCAGAAGTACTCTTTTAGATCCTTATACATATTCGTGATTCTAGGATAAATAGAGAATGAAAAACTATGAGCCTCATCCAACAACTCCTTCTTTAATTCGAGGATGGGAGGAACACAAACCCGATTCCTGAACTTTATTATCCCATCACAATCAAGGTTGAATTCAGGAAAAATTTTCACCTTCTTTTGTAACTATACATCTTCTTTCTATGCCTCTTTAATCATCACATGTAAAGATGGTTGAACATTCATTTGAGAAAGATACGATTTTCCCCTTTCATTATAATTCCAAGATCCATCCTTTGTAAATCCATAAATATTGGATCTTTTGTGATCCTCATCATGGATAAACTGGCATGTTCTTGTCGACTTAATGAATCTGCCACCCTATTTTCTTTCCCAGGGTGGTAATGGATTGAGCAGTCGTAATCATTAATCAACTCCAACCATCTTCTTTGGTGCATATTCAGCTCTTTTTCTGTGAAAATATACTTTAAACTTTTATGATCAGTATAAATTTCACAACTTTCTCCATAAAGGTAATGCCTCCAAATCTTTAATGCAAAGATTACTGCAGATAACTCCAAATCTTTACTTGGGTAATTTTTCTCATGTATTTTCAACTGACGTGAGGCATAAGCTATCACCATATCATTTTGCATAAGAACACACCCCAATCCCTTCTTGGATGCATCACTGTAGATCACAAACCTTTATCCACTACAAGGTATTGTGAGCACAGGTGCACTAGATAACCTTCTTTTTAACTCCTTGAAATTCTCTTCACATTCCTCCATCCAAAAAAAATAACTCATTTCCGAGTCAACTTGGTGAGTGGATTAGATAATTGTGAAAAATCTTTTACAAAACATTAATAATATCCAGCCAAACCAAGAACACTTCGGATCTCAGTCACTATTTTTGGTCTCGACCATCTTTCAATAACCTCTGTTTTTGCTGGATCCACAGATATTCCATCTTTTGAGATTACGTGACCCCAAAATGAAACTTTTTGAAGCCAAAATTCACACTTGGTAAATTTGGAATAAATCTTCTCCTTTCTCGGGGTCTTCAATATAATTCTCATGTGATCTTCTTGTTCTTCCTTGCTCATTGAATAGACAAGAATATCGTCTATAAAGACCTTCACAAACTGTTCAAGATAGTCTCTAAAGACTCTATTCATTAGATCCATGAAGATAGCAGGGGCATTATTAACACAAAATTGCATCACTATAAATTCATAGTGTTCATACCTTGTACAGAAAGCCGTCTTTGGTATATCCTCCCTTTTGACCCTTAATTGATGATACCCTGAACGAAGATCAATCTTGGAAAAGTATTGATCTCCGCATAGTTGGTCAAATAGGTCATCAATGCGCGGGAGAGGATATATGTTCTTGATAGTGATCTTGTTATGTTCTCGATAATCAATGCAGAGTCTCATTGATCAATCTTTATTCTTAACAAACATAACAGGTGCTCCCCAAGGTGACGCACTAGGTCGTATGAACCCCTTATCAAGATTCTCTTGGAGTTGCTTCTTCAATTCCTGCAACTCAATTGGGGCCATTCTATAAGGTGTCTTTGAAATAGGCAAAGCACCTGGTATGAGATCTATTGAAAACTCAACTTCACGATTTGGTGGAAGACGCAGTAATTCCTCCGGAAATACACCATCAAACTCTCGTACAATGGGCATATTATTAATCATGAGTTTCTCACCAACCATTTGAGATAAATAACCTTCATTTATTGGAATCAATACCCATAAAATGGAAGAAATTTCCACTGGAAGGTTATGTTCATCCTTGCATCGATAGACGATCATAGATTGATCTGGAATATGAAATGTGACTTCCATTCTTTGGAAATTGATATGAGCTCCATGTAGAGAAATCCAATCCATGCCATGAATCACATAAAATTCCACTATTGGAAGGATCACAAGATTTGCAGGAAGCACTTTCCCACAAACTTCAATTGGAGAAGAATTATAAACTTTTGATGTGACTGTTGTGCCATTAGGGGTTGTCAAAGCTAACTCAATGTCTAATTGTTGAGGTAATATGGTGATATACTTAGACAATTCATCAGAAATAAAGGAGTGGGTGGATCGAGAATCAAATAAAACATTTTCTACTTTAGAGTGGATGGTAAGTGTACCTTTCACCACATCGTTATCGTACTCCACATCGCTGATAGAAATTGCATGTGACATTCCTTTTTCTTTAGCCTTAAGTGTTTGCTGACGTCGACCATCATCATCAACCCTTGGATTTGGGCATTGATTGGAATAATGCCCCATCTCCTTGCACTTGAAACATTGAATTGTAGTAGGTTCATTCTGTGCATCCCTTCCTTTGTTTTCCTCATTAGACATCTTCTTCCAATCATTACGTCATTCAAATTCCTGATGACCATCCACTCCACATTTAAAACATTTACTTGTCCCGTTAAGACAACTCCCTCCATGTTTCTTTCCACACTTTGAGCATAAGGGAAAGCTCATCTTCTTTTCAGTGTGCTCTTTAGATTTTCCATTGAATTCCATTTTCCTATTCTTATCAAACCCATATGACTGATGGGTTACTCTAATCTCCATCTCGACTTTGAGAGCACATCGATCGATTTCCTCGTAGCTATTGATGTCCCTTATGGCTAACGCCCTTCGAAGACTTGGTTTTAAGCCACTATATAATCTATCGATCTTACTCTCAGGTTGGATAATAATACCAGAAGCATACCTTGCATGTCTTGTAAAATTTGCTTCATAGGTACCAACATATTCATTATCCTTTTGCTTCAGTTCAAGAAACTCTTTCTCCAACTTTGTTTGGAGAATACGATGGAAGTACTTATTGAAAAATAAGTTCTTGAACTCGTCCCATTCCATGGAATCAATTTCATCCCTTTGCCTCGTATTCTTAATAAGATTCCACCATTGATCAGCATCACCTTCCAAATGATACACTACTAAGATGACTTTATCATGCTCAGAACATTGAAGAACTGAAAATATCTTTTCAGTAGTACTAATCCATTGTTCAGCAACTAATGGATGAGTAGACCCACTCAATGAAGGTGGACACTGTCTCATGAAGGATTCAACAGAATGTTGCTCTTTCCTTTGCTCGTTTGGAAGTCCTATATGATTCATATCTTGAAAAAGTTGTGTGAGCATGGCTACATGATTTTTCATTCCATATCCCATAACTTTTGGTAGCTCAGGGGGACAATCATTGCATTGCTCATCGCATTCCGCATTAACACGGTTCTTTCGGGTTCTAGCCATTAACTAAAACCAAGAAGAATAGTGTGAGAAACACAAATTATAATAAGAAAACTAGATAATCAAGAATAAAATTTCGCACTTAAGGTCTTATCCTAGGTTATTCATGGCCATTTCTAAAACACTAAGATTGTGTTCTATGCTTAGACTTATCATTAGGGTTCTTACTAAGGCTTTCACATCCTAGTTTCCAAAGGTTGACTATACCTTTCCTCTGATACCAACTATAGCGGTCTGGAATTACTTCCAGTGGACTATAATTGATACCTATCAGGGCACTCCATGGGCGGCTACACCCCCTGGGTGGGACACACCACCATCCCCAGTAGCAGCCATTTTCCCATGAAGCCCTTGGGCAGAGAGCCATGCTTCGTCCAACACTCACATGTGAGAGTTCCCAAGGATCGGATACATTCCTACCTCCTTTTCCTCTGATACCAACTATAACGACCCATAATTTACATACATTGTTAATACTTCAAAATTGAAGCACACTTATTACAACATATAACAAAACCAGGAAAGGACTGTATAGGTATAGAGTCTTTAGAAACTGGGAAACATAAACAACTGGTTCATAATGCATCTACTTTGCCTCCCACTTATTTCATCATATCTAGAGTCTCTTTCTGGCATATCCTACATAATAACCTTCTTCTTTACCTGGGGAAATAAAACATACCAAATGGTGAGCTCAAATTCTCAGTAAGGGTAAACAAAAGAAATATCAATCACAACATATAAATAAGAACATAACTTTTGGAAATCTTAACCTGCAAAAGAATCATAATTTCAGAACATGGGATAAATCATAGTAGTGAAATGTAATCCCAATAATCATAACATAAAACATGAAACATTGTGTCATACACACATAATCATAAAGAATCGTTTCTCATTATTCAAGACTCATTTCCAAGACTATCTTAGTAGACAAAGTCCATTTCTGAACCGAGTTCACTCCTCTTTTCAGTCCTGTTTCACTGAATCGGTTTAACCTACCGTTCCAGCCATGTCTATCTCATGAGATATAAAATATTTAACCAATGCATTGGAGGGAGATATAGGTCCCACCCATCTCATAATGATACCATTCTTATGTGTGCCACAAAATCATAAACCATACATCATAGCATAACCCATGTAATAAAAATGGGAATCTTAAACATTGTGACATCATAAAACAATTCATATAATATAAAGGAATTCATAAAAATAATTCCATCGGAACATAATCAAATCAATATAAAAATAGGGATAAAAACAGAACCCTCTATTATCTTAGATGGATAATAATTTTGATAAAACACTTGAACTCCATTCTTTAGGAAAATTTCCTTTCTGCGTCAAAAACACTCTTCCTTTCTTAACATGTCGTACAATTATAAACTAAAAGAAGTTGATTAAAAATAAACTTGAAAACTTGTAAAGGAAGCTTCTTGGAAATAATGTTTTAAAAATCCATTCATGCTGTATAAGTTAAAAAAAACATTCTTCTCGTACTTTTGTTGGGAATGTCAAAAAGTACCTCGTACGAAAAACGACAAAAGATTCCTTTCAAATCATTTACTAAAAACTCACCAAAGGGTAAAATTGGATATAAACTATTGTATAAGGATATAAATATTACATATTGAGGAAACATGGATGTGGATGATAAAATACACCCTAGTAAATACCAAAGTATAAACAATCTCGGATAAAAAAAGAGATTGTGATATTTTCCTTACCTTAGGTCTGATATTCTTTGTACGTGTCCAAACCTCCTGTATGAGTTTTGAGTTTTGTGATGTCGATCACTCTTGAGTCGGTCAACCATACCCTCATGGAAGTATGAGTACTGAGTTTCAGTTCTAGTCATGAAATGGTGGCATCTAGAGTTCGAGGATGGCGACCACGTTCATATACGGGTCTCACCTCCACAAGGTTTACAGAGATATGGCCGAGGCGACAAGTTATCTCCGAGGTTCAACGGACATATCTAGGTCCTCAGAAGGGTAGGCGAGGTGGTTTACCACCTGACCTTTAATCCTCAGTTACACTAGGTGCATGATGTCATCCACGTATCTCAGCTGAGGAGATATGTGCACGATCCTTCACACATCATCGACCACAGGGAGTTGGACGTCGATGACATAGTGACATTCACGGAGGTTTCAGTGGAGATCAATGATCGATAGGAGGGGGTCCTATGTGGACAGTTGATTCCTTAGGTGTGCTTCCACTAGTAGCACGAGAACCTACCGGAATGCACATGAGAGCAGAAGGGTCAGATGCATGCTCAGTACCACATTGTTTTCCCTACTGTGTGTTGAAGCATTATGGGGACGTAAAGCCCTGATGTGAGAGTAATGTAAAGACCCAGAAATTTCAAAGAGTTTTTTTAAAATTCTTTTGAATTTTACGAGTCTGTGGATTCTGACAACACTTGATTCCGAGGCCCGGTGTGCCCGTAATCAATTTCCAGATTTTAGCTCGGGTACGTTCAGTGAACGAACGAACGAGTTTTTCTATATTTTGAACTGGTGCTAGGAATTGAAATCTGAGGGCACCGATCAACTCGCAGCTCCGGTAATTGCTTAAGCGAACCTTTACTGTAGTTTAGTTTTAAGCGGGTTGAGGATTAATATTTGGATTTGAGATTAAATCAAATAAAATTTGTTCTGTACAAATTTTATTCCATGTAAGTGGTAATTTTAAACAAAGGGGAAGGTAGAGGTGGGGCCCAAACCCACCAAACTTCCCATGGGAGAGTTTCATGTGGTGGGGACCACACAAGACCCGAACTCCTCATATCCCCCAGAACCACCTTGACCTCCCCATTAACTCCTCTTCAATTAATTGGACAACCCCTCACTTTTTAATTTTATAATAAACCTTCACCTTCTTCTCTCTATAATTAATTTTTCCAACCAATGATAAGTTAATTAGGTGATTCAATTAATTAATTTATTTTGAGTGTTGAAATTAATTAGTTTTTCCTGGATCTTCTTTAGGTTGGGAGGGATCTATTCAAAATATTTTCCTTAGCAAATATTTTGTGGGGAAACCTCTGGATAATTAGAAGAACACCACTCTTCTCTCGACGAAGGATAACTCCAGCGAAGAACAAAACATGGCACGAAGAAAGCTCCACGACCCGAAGGACGTGAAGCAATTTCTTCAAACATCTTCTTCCACTGTGGCAAGGGAGGAATCACCGACGTGGGGAACTCGCCAACGACCGTAGTCACCCTCATCTCATTCCTTGCATCGACGTAAACGAGCCGACGACCCCCCTTTCGTGTCACCATCATTCACGCTGCTCAGCTACCGCGGATCATTCTCGAGGTAGGGGTTTGATTTTATAATTCTAATATTCTCATGATTGTTCCCTTCTAATCAAAGAATATGGATCAACTCATTATGTAGTTGATCTGAAATTTTTTTTATTTGTGGGATGGGAATATTTAATTACGAGAGTGTTGTTGGGAATTAGGATCAATTTTAATTGAATAAAATTGTGCCTTGTTAGTTGTTGAAATCATGTGTTGATTTTTTCCAATTGATAATGCCTAATGTGGAGGGCGCATGCTGATCAAACACGGCCCGATAACCCTCTGCAGATTGCTGTTGGTGCGCGGATTGACGGCAACGATGAAACGGGACCGCAACAGTGATTTGAGGCCTTCAGAGTGAAGTACGAGACCCGAGATGACCGCTAGTGCAGACAAAATTTGAATCGGACCACCGGAGAATCTCCGGTGGCCCGCGAAACCTCAAGGCGGTGTGGGTCGCCGGCGCGGCAGTGCTGGCGAATGGAGGTGGTGATTGGAGCCATCCGGCAGCTAGGAGGTAGCGTCGCCCCAGCGCGCTGCCGGAGCAGACCCGCCGCAGCTTGTCGCGGCGGTGCGATGCGGCAGATTTCTCGGCCGCACGGGATCCCAGATGAACAGTTGGCGGCGCAAACCGCCGATGGTGCCAATCAGTGGGGAGGTCTCACCTCCCCCGCTATGCGTCCACTCGGCCACGCGGGCCGAGCCTCAACCATCCAGGCCAGGCCACCTGCGCTGGGTCGGGCCGCCAGCACCGGGCCAGAGCGCCAGCGCCATGCTGGGCCGCACACAATCGGGCTACACCCGAACCTGAGTCGAGTCTCCCCGGTTCGGGCTGACCCTAGGGGAATTGGGCCGGGTCGAACAAGGCCCAAACCCCCTAATTTCGGATCGGGTTTGTTCAAACGCCCATATCCTGGGCTATGGACCTACGATAATTGTACCTCTAGTTGTGTTGGGATCCTTGGATCCAAGAGGTCGGTTCGGTATATTACACTCAATCTTTTGGTAAAGTTTGGGTATGGACGTGATGGTTCGAACCCGAAACCAACTGGGCCCACGGAGTGAAAACAGTTATAACTGGAGTTCCGAACCTCTAATTGACGTACTGTCGACTTTGTTGGATTCATCTTGATGAGAAGGATCTTTTAGTATACATCACCCGATGATTGGATGCATTTGGAGTATGGCCTGGCAGGATTGTACCCGTAATCCAATCGGGCCCTTGAAACAGAAAATCCGAAAACTTTCAGACCAGAAATCTTGTGGAGAACCGTCAGCGGCATTGGTAATCAAGATGAGAAATGGTCCCTTTGAGTATAACCTATGAGAGTTCGGGGTACAGTTGAGATATGGTCAGTTTGGTTCATACACAAAACCAACCGGGCCCCCCGGGACAAAAATGCTAATAACTCACAGACCGGGTGTCCGATTGACGCCCCGTCTCTTGTGTCGAGACCCCTATGACGAGGCGGTCCTTTGAGATACTTCTTTGTGGGACTTTGTGATACTTGGAGTATCGAATAGTAGCTCATGGAGAAGATCCTCCCGGAGACGAGCATACGGAGTACGGAGACCATGTTGCTGGCTGAGACCTGATGACTCCTTGTTCGATTCGAGTCGGAGTGACTTGTATAGCCTAGTGAGGAGCACTACTATATTTGGGTGGCAGAACCATGGCAGGGAGCAATACTATCTTTGGGTGGCAGACCCACGGTACTCGACAGGAGGAGTACCTCTGTAGGCTATGAGGGGGAGCACTACTGTGTGAGGTGGCAGACCCATAGCGGGGAGCACTGCATTGTGAGGTGGAAGACCCGCAGTACTCAATAGGAGGAGTACCTCGGTAGTCTAAGGTTATTGATATGTGCCTTGGAGCTGCGACATGATCACTGTACCTGACCGAGGATGAGATCTTCAGCAGTTGTGGTTTCGATATCATTAATGAAATTCCTGGTTTGAGCTGAGTCAATGACCTTTGTGTTTTCCTCAGGATTGAGATGGGTTACATGATAACTTACGTATATGTATGGGCATATAACTAAGTAGTGGTTATTTGTATACTTCATATCTGGGTGATACCTCGTGCCTGAGATGGGTTACATGATAACTTAGGTATAATTATGGCCCCATACCTAAGTAAGGATTATCTGTTGATAACTTTATTTTTGATTATCCTTGTTGGATTTAGTGAGACCATGAGGGTCTCAGGGGTCCCAACTGAGTATCGTATACTCACCCCTGCACGGGTTATGCCCGCACCTCATTGTGTTGGATGCATACGACGGGCAGTGCTTACTAAGATCAAATGTACGAGGACTGGACGGTACCCGGAGGTGGAGCTCACGACGAGTCAGTACCTGGAGGTGGACCTCACGACGAGTCAGTAACCAGTGGTGGACTTCACGACGAGACGGTACTCGGAGGTGGTTGGTGGGAAAGAGTGTTGAGGAGGCTATCTGTACCTACCCTTCAGGTAGGATCCTAGGTGGACTACCCAGGAGATGCTTCTATCTACCAGCTGCTTGTCTTTTCTGTTGTACTTTAATTCAATTGTATCTGTAATTCTATGTTGGGTTTGTATTCTGGCCCACTTACTTTTCATAACTTCCTTTTGTACTTAGTGTATTACTTCCTATTGTACTCTGGTTGGATGTGTTTATGTTTTAAAAAGGAAATGCCTTCCTAGATATCAGGATTTATGCCTTTGGGGCTAGTCGCCTGCCCCTGGCCTATGGAAGGCAGGCTTGGGGTAGTCACGACACGAGCCCCAAGGATGGGTCATGAAAAATTGGTATCCGAGGAGTCGGTTCTACCACAGAACTTATAACTCTGATATTTCTTTTTTGTGAAGCAATAGTGTTAAGGGTACCGAGTTTTGTTTTTAGTTTAGGGAGTCCAGTGTTGGTGTAGGCGGTCGATGTATCCATACACCAGGACCCTAACTTCTAATTTCCAACTCAGTGCATGAAAACACTAACTGCGTGTGTGTTTTCAAAGGTTTCCACTTTAAACAGCTCAAACCAGGTCAGCTCACCAGGTATAATTGTTTGACCATGTCACATTTGTTTCTTTCAGGATGCCTTTCTGTGGACGACCAGCTAGAACCCTAAGAGATGTACGTACTGACAGCCCGCCATGTGACGAGGCCTCAGCAGTGGGCCCTCTTTCAGTTGAGGCACCAGCAGAGGCACCAGTAGTACTACCATACATTGGCCCACCGATTCCACCAGCCCCAGGAGCAAGCCATGCATGTCGCTTGAGCGTTCTGCATGAGTTCTAGTTCTAGAGGCCACCCAAGTTCCTGGGAGAGAAGGACCCACATGCGGCTGAGGATTGGCTGGATGCTGTGGTGAGATTCTTCAGGATAGTTGGTACACTAGCAGACTTCATGGTGATCCTTGCTACCGGCCACCTTCAGGCAGCAACAGGCAGATGGTAGAGCTGGATGCTTCAGTTTTGCGATGAGATGACCTTCACCTGGGGAGACTTCAAGACCTTCTTCAGGGTTGATTTTACACCAGTGACTCTACACACTGAGTGTGTTCAGGAGCTTCTACCTTTGCTGCAGGGTTTACCCTCAGAAGCTGAGTAATCTCTAGGTAGTAGACGGATGATGTAGGGTTCCGAGTGGACCGGACCTAGAGGTGGGTGAACTCGGGTTATAGATTTAGTTGTGCAAGGAAAACGAAACAGATCCAGCCATACGAGGAGCAGAAGGTTCTATGCAAGCAGCAAGCAGGGTCACTTGGCTCGAGACTGCCCGACCTCTCTAGCAGAGGACCAGATGGCAGAAGATGAAGGACCTCCTAGGCAGAGGTAGAGGTTCGATCGAGGTGGACCACATGGAGCTCTGGAAGAATGCGGAAAAGAGCAGGACTAGATCCTGGCATTGAGACATTTTTTATTGGTGCTTCAAGCTTTTTTTTTTTTTTTTTGTGGTTGTATGTGTCTTTGTAATTTTAGCTCCAGTAATAAAAGAAACATTTCTTTGTGACGTTTACTTTCCTGTCTTTTTGTTTGGTTGATACTGAGAGGTTCTGGTTAAAACTGTTGACTTGACCCTCACTTTCGTGATTCCTACTGGAGGAGACCCTGTGACCTTACACTGATGCCGACAGTGTGGCTCAACCCATGGAGGCGAGAGTGACCGTTGGATCTCTTGGTAGTAACGTCGAGGCCTTACGAGGTCGTCCATGGCATGAATGTATCATTCATGTTAGGATTGACTTTATTAGGAAATGGACGCAATTCATCTAGGGGATGAGACCGAGTTTCTATTTTCACAAAAAGAGAAATCTTAGCATCTCTTACAGATCGTAGGTGAAGAAGGGTGAACGTTGACCGACTTACCAAGCCGGCCAACTTCTTACTGACCATAGATGGTATGAGCTACGATGGAGAGGGAGCATATCATCCAAGAGTGGATGAAGACTGGAAAGTACAGTAAGAAATAGGAAACCGACGCCAGTCTCAGAGACTCAGGCATGTAAAATGTTTCAAGAAGAAGAAGTGTTAAGGACAGATGAGTCTGCGGAGCAGCAGACGTGGAGGAAGAGCTAGAAGATAAGCATGAGGTGGTGTACATTTCAACATGTTACAACCACCCACCTTTGTTGTCCTTACCAGGCTCAGGGGGCTGGAGGATAGGGAAAAAGAGTAGCTGCATGCGGTCAAGGAGTCTGACCTAATGGCTCTAAGAATGATTTGAGGGACAATATGTATCCACTACTAGCAGCTGTAACAACAGACATTGATAAGGATCATTCTTTCCTTCCACGAATCTTGTCCCAGACCTAGAGTTTCTGGTTAAAACTGTTGACTTGAACCTCACGTCGGGAGATACCATTGGGAGGAGACTCGATAATCACATTTAAGCCGACAGTGTGATTTGACCCTTGAGGTGAGAGTTTCGGTTGGAACCACTTGGTGGTAGCGTCGAGGCCTTACGACGTTGGTATGAGTATGGATTGGATCCATAGTTCAAACACAGATTGACTGTATTAGGCAAAAAGGTTGTTTCTTACCTACAACATTGGGATGGTTTTTCCATGGTCAGCGAAAATGAAACCCTAGGAAGCACAGGATAAACTCATGCACAGGAGGGTGCAGTCGATCACTCTTGAGTTGGTCACACTCGTGGTAGAAAACGTTTTGAGTTTTAGTTCTAGTCAAGAAATGGAGGCCTCTAGAGTTCGAGGATGGTGAACATGTCCTTATACGGGTCTCACCTCGACAAGGTTTACGGAGATGTGGCCAAGGAGGCAAGATATCTCTGAGGATCAATGGACATTTCTAGGTCCTCAGCAGGGTAGGCGAGGTGGGTTACCGATTGACATTTCCACCTCAATTGCACCAGGTGAATGATGTCATCCACGTATCTCAGATGAGGAGATACGTGCATGATCCTTCACACATCATCGACCACAGGGAGTTGGACGTGGATGATAGGGCGACATTCACGGAGGTTTTAGTGGAGATCGATGATCGACGGGAGTGGGTCCTACATGGATGGTCGATTCCTCAGGTGCGCTTCCACTGGTAGCACGAGAACCTCCAGGAGAGCACATGAGAGCAGAAGGCTCAGATGCGTGCTCAGTACCACTTTGTTTTCCCTAGTGTGTGTTGAAGCTTTATGGGTACATAAAGTCCTGAGGTGGGAGTAAATTAAAGACCCAAAAATTTCAAGGATTTTTTTTAAAATTCTATGGTATTTTACGAGTCTGTGGATTCTGACGACACTTGATTCTGAGGCCCGGTGTGCCCGGAATCAATTTCCAGAGTTTAGCTTCGGTGCGTTCAGTGAACGAACGAGTTGGTTTTTCTAACTTTTGAACCGGTACTCGGAATTGAAATCCGAGGGCACCGATAAACTCGTAGTGCCAGTAATTGCTTAAGGGAACCTTTATCGTAGTTTTGTTTTGAGCGGGTTGAGGTTTAAT
This sequence comes from Viscum album, assembly GCA_963277665.1. Lineage (NCBI taxonomy): Eukaryota > Viridiplantae > Streptophyta > Magnoliopsida > Santalales > Viscaceae > Viscum > Viscum album. Next base: position 1,368,315,099 of record OY728163.1, on the reverse strand, counting down.
AATTGGATTTGAGATTAAATCTACTAAAATTTGTTGTGTACAAATTTTAATCAATGTAGATGGTTATTTTCAAAAAGGGGAAGTTATAGGTGGGGCCCACACCCACCAAACCTCCCATGGGAGTGTTTAGTGTGGTGGGGCCCACACGAGACCCTAACTCCTCATCTCCCCCATAACCCCCTTGACCTCCCCATTAACTCCTCTTCAATTAATTGGACAACCCCTCACTTTTGAATTTTAAAATAACCTTTCACCTTCTTCTCTCTATAATTAATTTTTCCAACCCACGATAAGTTAATTAGGTGATTAACTTAATTTATTTATTTTGAGTGTTGAAATTAATTAGTTTTGCATGGAACTTCTTAATGATGGGAGGGATATATTCTAAATATTTTCCTTAAAAAATATTTTGTGGGGATACCTCTAGAGAATTAGAAGAACACCACTATTCTCTCGATGAAGGATAACTCTGGTGAAGAACACTCCATGGCACAAAGAACGCTCCATGACCCGAAGGATGTGAAGCAATTTATTCAAAATTCTTCTTCCATCGCGGCAAGGGAGGAGACACTGACGTGGGGAACTCACTAATGACCATCATCACCTTTATCTCATCCCTTGCATCGATGTCAATGAGACGAAGACCCCCCTTTCGTGTCACCGTCATCCATGCTTCTTGGCTACCGCAGATCTTTCTCGAGGTAGGGTTTGATTTTAGAATGATAATATTCTCATGATTGTTCCCTTCTAAACAAAGAATGCAGATCAACTCATTATCAAGTTGATCTGTGAATGTTTTTATTTGCGGGATGGGAATATTTAATTACATGAGTAATTTTGGGAATTTGGTTCAATTTTAATTGGATAAAATTGTTCCTTCTTAGTTGTTGAAATCATGTGTTGATTTTAGCCCATTGATAACACTGAACGCGGAGGGCGCGGGCTGGACAAACACGGCCCGATAACCCTCCGAAGATTTTTGTTGGTGAGCGGATTGACGGTGACGATGAAACAGGAACACAACAGTGATTTGAGGCCTTCGAAGTAAAGTACGGGAGTCGAGATGACCGTCAGCGCAGAAGAAAGTTGAATCGGACCACCGGACCAACTCCGGTGGCCCGCAGAACCTCATGGCGGCGCGGGTCGCCAGAGCAGCCGCACCGGCGACCGGAGAAGGCGGTCGGACCAGTCTGGCCACCAGGAGGCGGCGTCGCCCCAGTGCGCCGCCGAGTGAGACCCGCCACAGCTAGCCATGGTGGTGCGACGTGGCGGATCCCACGGCCACGCGGCATCCAAATGAACGGTGGGCGATGCAAACCACCGCCGGTGCCAATCAGCCGGGAGGCTGCCCCTCCCCCGCTCTGTGTCCACAAGGCTATGCTGGCCTAACCTCAACCAGTCGGGCCGGGCCACCAGCACCGGGCCGGGCTGGCAGCGTCGGGCCAGACCGCCAGTGCGGAGCCGTGTCGCACACAATCGGGCCAGACCCGGACTTGAGTCGGGTCAACCCGTTTCGGGAAGACCCAGGGGTTATTGGGCGGGTCGGACCATGCTCAAACCCCCTAATTTCGGACTAGGTTCTTTAAAACGCTCATATCTAGGTCTACCGACACCCAATCGATGTACCGTTAGTTTCTTTGGGATTCATGGATTGATACGGTCGTTTTGGTATATTACACTCAAGCTTTCTGTAAAGTTTGGGTACGGCCGGGTTGGTTTGATCCCGAAACAAACCGGGCGCACAGAGCGGAAAGGGTTATAACTTGAGTTTTGGATGTCCGATTGACTTGTCGTTGACTTTTTTGGATTCCTCTTGACGATACGGATATTTTGGTATACTTCACCCAAGGTTTGGATGCATTTGTAGTATAGCTGGGTTGGATTGTACCCGAAATCCAACCGAGCCCCTGAAACGGAAAAGCTGATAACATTCAGACCGGACGTCTGTTTGGCGAACTGTCAGCGGTGTTGGTAATCACGTTGAGAAAAGGTCCCTTTTAGTATAACCTATGAGGGTTCTGGGCATAGTTGAGATATGGTCGGGTTGGTTCATACATGAAACAAATCAGGCCTCCGGGACGGAAAGGCTAATAACTCCCAGACCGAGCGTCAGATTGACACGCTGTCTGTTGTGTTGAGACCCCTATGATGAGGCGGTCCTTTGGGATACTTTTTCATGGGAATTAGTGATTCTTAAAGTATCAACCAGTAGCTCGTGGAGCGGATCCTCCCGAAGACGAGCATACGGAGTACGAAGACCATGTAGTTGGCTGCGACCTGATTACTACTTGTCCAATTCGAGTCGGAGTGACTTGTATAGACCGATGGGGAGCACTGCTGTGTTTGGGTGGTAGACCCACGACGGGTAGTAGTACTGTGTTTGGATGGCAGCCCTGCGGCACTGAATAGTAGGAGTACCTCTGTAGGCTATGAGGGGGATCACTACTGTGTGAGGTGGCAGACCCATGGCAGGGAGCACTACTTTGTGAGGTGGCAGACTCGTGGTACTTGACAGGAGGAGTACCTCAGTAGTCTAAGGTTAGTGAGAAGCACCTCGGAGTCACGATAGGATCACTGTACTCGACAGAGGAGGAGCTCTTCTGCAGTTGTGGTTTCGATATCATTAATGAAGATCCCGGTTTGAGCTGAGTCAATGAACTTTGTGTTTTCCTCTTGATTGAGATGGGTTATTTGATAACATACGTATATGTATGGGCATATATATAAGTAGTGGTTATCCGTCGACTTTCATATCTGTGTAATACCTCATAGCTGAGATGGGTTACTTAATAACTTAGGTATATGTATGGGCTTATACCTATGTCAGGGTTATCTTTTGAGAACATTCTTTGTGATTATCCTTGTTGGTTTTAGTGAGACCTTGAGGGTCTCGAGGTACCTACTGAGTATTGTATACTCACCATACACGGGCTATGCCCGCACCTCATTATGTTGGATGCAGAAAACGGAAAGCTATGACTAAGATCAAGTGTACGAGGACTGGACGGTACCTGGAGGTGGACCTCACGACGAGTCAGTATCCGGAGGTGGACCTCACGACGAGTCAGTACCCGAAGGTGGACTTCATGACGAGACGGTACTCGAAGGAGGTTGGCGGGTGAGAGAATTGACTAAGATATTTGTACCTAACCTTCAGGTAGGATCCGAGGTGGAGGACCCAAGAGCTTCTTCTATCTACCAGCAGCTTGTACTTTCTGTTGTACTTTCGTTCAATTGTAGTTGTACTTCTCAGTTGTGTTTGTATTCTGGCCAACTTACTTTTCAGAACTTCCTTTTTTACTTAGTGTATTACTTCCGCTTGTACTCTGGTTGGATCTGTTTATGTTTTATAAAGGCAATGCCTTCCCAGATATTGGGAATTACTCCTTTGTTTCTTGTTGCCAGCCCATGGCCTATGGAAGGCGGGTTTGGGGTAGTCACGGCACAGGCCCCGAGGACGGTTCGTGACAAATTGGTCTCAGAGGAGTTGGTTCTACTGTAGAACATATAACTCTGATATTTCATTGTTGTAAAGCAATAGTGGTAAGTTTTCCATGCCGTGACTACCCCAAGCCCGCCTTCCATAGGCCAGGGGCTGGCGACTAGCACCAAATGGGTAAATCCCGATAAAAGGGAAGACATTGCCTTTAAACAAGAAAACAAACACCAGAGAGTACGCAAGCTGAAGTAAACACTAAGTAAACTGAGTACAAAAGTATGTGTTGAAAAGTAAATGGGCCAGAATACAAACCCAACTGAAAGTACAGTACCACTGAAAAGAATGTACAACAGCTGAAAAGTAGAGCAGCAACCACCAAGACGACCTCCTAAACTCCCACCTGAAGGGTGAGTACAGATAGACTCACCTGCTTCTCGAGTCAGGCCGTCCACTTCGTGTACGTCCCACCTGATAGTCCACCACCGTATATCATCTCTCTCCTCAGGCATCAACCTTGTTCAGTGTTGTCAGCCGTCTGCAACCAACACAACATAGTGTGGTCATAGCCTGTGGAGGGTGAGTATACGATTCTCAGTAGTGACCCCGAGACCCCCTAAGGCCTCCCAGAATCCACAACGGATAATCCAAAAATGAAAGATACAAATACAATGTATCAACCAACACTACTTAGGTATATGCCCATACATATACCTAAGACATTAATTCCAGTACGGCTCAAACATCCGAGCTCATGTTCAATCTAGTCCACACAGGAAAGTACAACCCAATCCACACGGGAAAGCACAACCCAATCCACAAGAGAAAGCATGTCAATCATATTGAAGATAGTGATTGTAAGTCAAGACTCAGCTCACACAGATATACTACTCCCGAAGAGTGGTGGAGATGATTAGATATAGCCTATGAATCATCTCCTCTGCCGAACCCACATAGTATCCAAGTATAGAAGTCATCACAACCAAAACCACGTAGGATCTATGTACAGTAACCATCGTTGCTGAAACCATGTAGGATCCAAGTACAGTCGTCATCATGGCCAAACCCATGGATGATCCAAGTACAGTCTTCCTCGCTACCGAACCCACGTAGGATCCAAGTACAATATCCATCGTCATCGCAGTCGCAGCCGGCTCTACGGTTCTCGCACACAGCACGCTCGATTCCGAGAAGGTCCGCTCCACGAGCCAAGGGGTCGATACATCAACTGTCATGATGTCTGGAGTTTATGTATCGTAATGTTTCGTCTCTCCAATAGGAACTCAATGCAATAGACGACGCGTCAATCAGACGCTCGGTCTGAAAGATATTGGCTTTTCTGTTCGAGGAGTCCAGTTGGTTTTTAAGATAAAACCAACCCTACCGTACTCTAGTTGAATCCAAACCTCAAGTGGAGTAAACCAAAAGAACCTTATCACTAATTGGAAATCAACGTAACTGACGGCACGTCATTTGGACGTCCGGTCGTTAACTTATAAGTGTTTCCGCTCCAAGGGCCGGGTTGGTTTCAGGTTCAATCCAACATGTCCATACCCAAACATTACCCAAATCTTGAGTGTAATATACCGAAACAACCGTCTCAATCCAAGGATACCAACACAACTGACGGTGCGTCGATCAGAGGCCTTTAGCTCATGATATGGGCATTTGAACGAATATGTACGAGAATAGGGGGTTTGGGCCTGGTCCGACCCAGCCCAATACCCCATGGGTTGGCCCGAACCGGGGGGACCCAATCCGGGTCCGGGTCCTGGTCCGGCCCATTTGGGTATGGCCCGGCCCGACAGGCACCGCACCCCTATTTCTGAAATGGCCGACCATTAAGGCCGGATTTTTGTAACCGCGGGACCCAAGGGGGTCCTGCCTCAAGGTGGCGCTGGCGGCCGGTTCGGCTGGCGGCCCCTTTGAAGACCTCCGCGGCCTTCAGCTGCGGCTCCTGTCTGACCGGCGGGGTGCTATGGCACCGCGGCCCGCCCCGGCCGTGGTCTCCTTGAAGATCCGGCACGGCGCGGCCCGACGGCGCTGCGCCTCTCCGTCGTGGCCCACTCTTGGTCGCAGCCTCCTTCGGTCTCACCGGCGCAGTGCGATGGCACCGCGCTCCCCCACCACAGCCCACACCGGCCGTGGTCCACTTCGTTCCCGCACGGTGCAATGGCACCGCACCACCTTCGCCTCAAAATCAATGAGGATCAACAAATAAAAGTGGAGGGGGATCGGTCGTGTTTGTGCGGTCCGACCTTCCCTCGTTATGTTGATAACAAGTGGCCAAATTAATCAACGATGCGGGAATTCACCAACAACGTCACGCTTGTTCTCTCCGTGATAAAAATAGGAGACACTGATTCCTCCCCAGACACTCTCTGTCGACATCAACCAAAACTCTCTCGGCCAGCATGGCCGAGCAGACGTGGAGCGGGGGATGCACGGCCTCCCCGCTGATTGGCACCAGAAGCGGTTTGGGCCGCCCGACATTCTTTTGGGATCTCGCCCGGTGGTGGGATCCGCCGCGTCGCACCGTCACGGCAAGCCATGACAGGTCATCACAAACTATGCATTGGGGTGTCGCCGCCTTCAGTCGTCGGCGCCACCGTACCGGTGACCCACGCCGCCTTGAGATTCTGCAGGCCACCAGAGTTGCTCCGGTGGTCCGATTCAACTTTCGTCTATGCTGATGGTCATCTCGGGTCCCGTACCTTTCTGCGAAGGCCACAAATCACTGTTGCTGTCTCTTTTCATTGTCGTAGTCAATCCGCGCACCAACAACAATCTGTGTAGGGTTATCAGGCTGTGTTTTTTCGGACCATGCCCTCAGCATTAGGTGTTATCAATTGGAAAAAATCAACACATGATTTCAACAACTAACAAGTCACAAATTTATTTAATTAAAATTGATCCTAATTCCCAACAATACTCCCGTAATTAAATATTCCCATCCAGAAAATAAAAAACATCACCGATCAACATGATAATGAGTTGATCCCCATTCTTTGTTTAGAAGGGAACAATCATGAGTATATTAACATTCTAAAATCAAACCCCTGCCTCGAGAAAGATCTTCGGTAGCCGAGCATCGTGGATGACGATGACGCGAAAGAGGGGTCGTCGGCTCGTTGATGTCGATGCGAGGGATGAGATTAAGGTGAAGATGGTCATTGGTGAGTTACCCACATTGGTGTCTCCTACCTTGTTGTTGAGAAATAATATGTTTGATGAAATTGATTTATTTCCTTCGCGTCATGGAGCATTCTTCGTGCGGTGGAGTGTTCTTCTCCGGAGTTATCCTTCGTTAAGACAAGAGTGGTGTCCTTCTAATTCTCCAGAGGTTTCCCCACAAAATATTTTCTAAGGAAAATATTTAGAATAGATCCCTCCCATATTAAATAAGAGCCATGCAAAACTAATTAATTTCAACAATAAAAATAAATTAATTAAGGGAATCACCTAATTAACTTATCATCGGTTGGAAAAATTAATTCTAGAGAGAAGAAGGTGAAGGGTTATTTTAAAATTCAAAAGTGAGGGGTTGTCCAATTAATTGAATAGGAGTTAATGGGGAGGTCAAGGAGGTAATGTGGGAGATGAGGAGTTAGGGCCTCGTGTGGGCCCCACCACACTAAACTCTCCCATGGGAGGTTAGGTTGGTTTGGGCCCCACCTCTAACTTCCCCTTTGTTGAAAATAACCACCTACCTAGAATAAAATTTGTACACAACAAATTTTATTTGATTTAATCTCAAATCCAAATATTAAACCTCAGCCTGTTCCAAACGCAACTACGAAAAAAGATCCCTTCAGCAATTACCGGCACTGCGAGTTCATCGGTGCCCTCAGATTTCAATTGCGAGTACATGTTCAAATGATAGAAAAAACTGCTCGTTCACTCACTGAACGTACTCGAGATAATCTTTGGAAATTGATTCTAGGGACACTGGGCCTCGTAATCAAGTGCCGTCAGAAGCCATAGACTCATAAAATTCCAAATAATGAAAAAAAATTCCTTGAATTTTCTGGGTCTTTACAATGTTATAGATCACGTTACCAAATCATAGTACATTATAGACCATTTATTTTAACGGACTAACCCTTGTATTTTTATATAATTGGTTTCTTGAGATTTCTATTCATATAATGAAATAGTTTTATACATTATAAAAATATGGAATGAGTAATTTAGAAACAAAATATTCATATGAAATCATGAAAATAATTTTTTGAATAAGAACTATGAAAAATATAATTTGACAAAAAGAATAAGAGAATAAATAAAATTCCATATTATGAAAATTATGGAAAGAATCATCCTATGTACTAATTTAAGTGCATGGATGATTGTTATTAGTTTTTGAGACATGGTTCATCAGGCTATAGAATGCAATGGGAGAATGAAAACGATGGTATTTAGTGTTTCAATTAATTGGATTAGGGGAACTATTAATATTATTTCCTCAAGTATTAAGGGAATCTTCAATAAAGGATGCCAAGGGGAGAAGGCCAAAATAATGTGATCACAAAAGCTGATGCAGATTTACACAACGATGTAGTGGTTTGTATATAAATAAAATATTTACATTTATAGAATTAATTATTTTCTTAGAACATTAAAAATGGAGGCTTTATACAAAAATCCTTGGGGATATATTACTAAAATCTGTATAGGACAGTTTTTCACTATTATGACACATAAAATTGATTTATTTTATGATCTTATTATCTTAATTTTGTTTGAATTGGATATAATACTATTTAGGGAATGGAATGAAAATTATGATGAAAAAATTTATCGTAATTAGAAGAAAATTATGATTCATGATTAAGATATAGAATTAAATATCATTATGACATAGACTTAAACATCTGAGATATGTCAAGATCCACCTATAGTAGTTCTACTAGATGAGATTCTTGGGGAATAATAGTAGACACAATCTAGGGATTGATACGAAAATATACAAATTCAATATGTACCTATTATAAATAATAAATTTATGTATTTATTGAGGAATTACCTTGACAACCCCCATAGATTGAATTTGATTTTTCCATTGAATTAAAACTTCATGCATAACAGTTATCGAAGAATCCCAATAGAGTGGATAATGTATAATTGGTGGAATTGAAGAAATAACTACAGGGGTGGTGTTTTAAGGGATTTATTCTCCCTAGTGTCTCGTAATGGAGAGCCCTTATACATTTGGTTATGAATATAGATGGATCCATGAGTCCATACATTTATATAGGATAATCATTACTATTATGATAATGAACAAGTATCCATTGGAACACATTGATTTCTTATTCGACGAACATCATGGCTTTGAATACTTTTCAATGATTGCCCTTAGTTTTGGGTATCGTAAATTGCAAGTAAAAAAATAATTCATTTCAAAGACAACCATCCAAATTAGTTATCATCAATTACAACTATATAAATATGTTATTTTTCAGGGTCATATTGTACCCATTTTTAGAATATCATATTATCATTTGAGGAAAAAGGTTCTTCGAGCTAGGTATACACTAAAAAAATAACTGAGAAATGTAGATTCATTTTTTAATAGAATACAATATGTTATTCCTCGAAATTTTTTCCCAAAATAATAAATCATTAACCAAACATTTGTATAAAGTGTTTATGTTTGTTTTGGAAAATGAATGTGATTAATTTTTTGATAAATTGTAGTGTAGATTTTTTAATGATCCATTTTTGATTCCACATTATGAAAAATGACAGATTTATGATATACAGTGATGCATCAATGTGGCGAGTCGGTTGTCTCCTAATGTAATATTATAATTTGATTTTATATGCATCAAGGAAATTGATTATTCTTAAATATAACTATCACACCCACTATCTTGAGTTGAAATATGAAACATTTTACATTGATGCAATGAATAAATTACTTCTATGGTGAAATATGTGAGTTATAATGATATTGTAAAATCCAAAAATACAATTTTTCTGAAATAAATCAATATGTTACAATGTAGATGCCTCAAGATACTCAATAATTATGAACTCCCAACACACTACCACTTGAGGAATGGTAATTAGGTTGCCTAAGAACTGAGTAAGAATGATCATGGAGTTATGAACCAAATGAGGGTTGCGATGGATCATATGTAGATGGATATCTTAAATATAGATATGGTAATTACTAAGTAACAAGATAAATTAATCATATTAAATTGTTATGTAAACATATTTTTTTTAAAAATAATCTGTTCTCTTTAGAGGATAAGAACTATTGTAATTAAATTAAAGCAATGAGTGATGAGAAATTAGCAGAACTATTTTTTGAAAATGGTGTTCTAAAATATGTATCGGTATTATGCATTCAATTTAGATATAATATATAAAGGAAATTACTAGATGATTCTCTGATCTAAAATATCTCTACACACCATAGTAGCACCAAGATGTATAGGGATTTGAGGGAATAATATTGGTGGGATAAAACAAAGCATTAAATTGAATACATTGCATCTTGAAATTTTGTTTTCTAAATTTTAAGGATGAGAGACAATATCTTTTTGGGGTCATAGAAATGCTTCTTATTCCAATATGGAATTGGGATGACATTACATTTTACATTGCCAACAGACTACCATAGGTTCCTAAGAAAAATGATGCAATATGTGTTATTAATGGTCACCTAATCAAATCAATTCATTTATAATAAATTAATGAATATTTAAATCATTATAAAATCATAAAAAAATATTAATCTATTCTTATGACATTATGGTTCACCAATTTTTATTGTGTCTGATCATGATCCCCATTTTACATCGAAATTATGTAGTATTCTTTAGAATGATCCTGATAATTTATATCATTTGATCACCACCTACAATCCTAAAATTGATGGAATGTAAAAATTAATGAATAAAATAGTGTAAGACATTCTTATTTCATTCCCTATCGAAATTTCATGTATGTGGGATTGTAAATTAACTTTGATAGTGTTTTCCTACAATAGTAGATCTCATTCAAGTATTTAAATAGATCCATATGAATCATTAAATGATAAGAGATGTGTTACTACTACATATTGTGATGATGTTGGTGATAATAAAATTATAGGTCTATAACTTGTTGATGATACAATAAGAAAATTAATAAATATTTAGGCCTATATTAATTCAAATGCATGTTGTAAAAAGATTTACCTCATCAATCCAAGGAAGTAATTGAAATTCCAAGTGGATGATCAGGTTTTAAAGAAAATATATCTATTAATGTTTTTATATGATTTTATCATAAGGGAAATATTTTCACTAGGTACATATGTCCCTTTCAAATCTATGAATGGATTAGATCTTTTTATTATCGTTTTGCAATGCCAAATACTCTCTCAAAAGTACATGATTTCTTTCATATATAATTATTGTGGTGGTACATGCCTTAAAAAATGCATGTGATCAACTATGATTATATATAATTACAACAAGATCTATATTACAATGAATAACTCATCCATATTATTGCTATTAAAGAGAAAATATTATGGAATCAGATGTTTCTTCTATTAAATTTATATTAGAAAAATTATTAAATAGAGGAAGCTATGTGGGAACTATAGAAAGTCATGAAGAATCAATATCTTCATATAATTAGAAGGTAATAACCAAAAAATGTACAGGTATAAATTTTTGTGGGAGAGAATAACATAAAAACCTATGTCTTTATGATTTATTTCCATTTAAATTAATTCAATCTCCTCGATATCTTGTGATTCATGCGTCATTAGTTATAAATGAAAAATGGCCCTCTACTAAAAACTGGTAAAAAAGAATCATGAAATATAAATAATGTCAATGGGTATGAATATAACTAACTAAATAATTAATTTTAAAAAAATCTGACGATTAGAAAAAAATATGTATGATTTCTCAGAAAAAGAACTCTCTTGTGAAAAAAAACTATGTTTTCTTCTAAATGGCAGTTTAATTACTCTTTGTGCACATAATATTAAATTAATATTGTTTTTTCAAAATTTAAAAAATAAATTTGAAAAAATGCACACTATTTTCAATAATAATATCTAAATTATTATATGGTGAATTTTTTGCCATTACTTCTTAAAAGATTAACTTTTCAATGAATATTGGAAAATAATGAATATTATTAAAAAAAAATTCTTTTAAATTCTTAACAGTGATAGATTATATTTTAAATTTGTTTTAAATAGTCAGTAGATAAATTGTATTCTAATAATGAAAATTTAGTTAGTGGAAAAAATTTTAATAATGAATTTTTATATTAATTCCTTTTATACTTATGTGAACAGTCTGTTGAGAAACCTGGTTTTTCATAACCCCCACTCGTATAATATAATTTTATATCAGAACATTTATGTGAATTACATTAGAAAAAATGGATTACATATATAAATTAAAAATATTTTTATTATATAATTTTATGAACTTAATTTTTGACAATTATGAAGAGAAAAAGAATTAAAAAATTAACTACATCACTTAAGGTAAAAAGATATTTACTATAGGATGAAATAAAATGATAAAGGCATAAATGCCTATCCAAATTTTCCAAAAACCATTTTATGGTAAAATTTGTTTTTATTTCCTATAAGTTTCTAGAATGTTCCATTTTTATATTTTTCATGTTAAAAATATGGGTTTAATTGACTCTCTTCAAAAATAAAATGTCTGCCCACTCCACCAATTATAAAAGGCCACCCACTCATCCATTTCTCACACATATGAAACCATTTTTGACTGAATATTTACCCAAATAATTAAATTAATCATATAAAAACATCCTAGAATGTTTTTTCGATAAAAATACCACATAGTAAACATTTTGGTGAAAACTAAAATTGGTTATCCGAAGAATATGTAATGTTCTTAAATTATCATTTTTATTTTATTTCTTCTTTGAACAAATTTTAATCTTATTAAATAATAATAGTATAATAATAAAATTATCTCTCATATAATTATATTATAATATGATAATGTCGTAACCTTTAATAGTCTCTTCTTATGTCAAATGTGAAATGAAACCATCTTTCATGACCCCCTCCCCACAAAGTGTACCCCTCCTGGGCCGGCAATGTGAGAAGGAAGATAATGACCCCCCATGTCCCGCATCCAGTAGGCCCTAGGTTTGCGACTAGCACCGAGGGTATAGTAAACACACAAATGGGAGGCATTAACCTCTAAGAGAACACATGCGGAAGAGAGAGATAAGATAGACACCAATAAAATCCAAATCAAAACTGAAATATAAAAGAAACCCAAGTACATATATGAAATGTCATGCAAAATTACTACAACTGAAAGGGAAAACTAAAATTACCCAAAAGAAAGTAAAATGGCAGCGACCACAAGCCTGAACAGCTCCTCCAACAACAAGCTAGTAGTAACTAGCTTGATCTCCAACCTGCTCCAAGTGACCTGAAAAAATAGTTTATATATACATAGGGTGAGTATAACAGTATACTCAGTAGGATCCTCCCCAAGCCTCTCTTGCAAAAGTAAAGAAAGCATTCTAAATCCCAGTGAACAATAAGTGAAACTAACTCGTCACATAAATATGTATACTAAGTTCCCAACCTCACCATGGCCACTCTCGCCAAGTAACGCATAAAAGAATATAGAATATAATAAAAAATATCATGGGTACCCTGCTACTACTTCCCCACTGGTTTTTCGCTTTTCCCCAACGACATACGTCATGTGCATCTCTCTCAAAAGTCTTGCCCATATAAACATTGGCTAAGCTCCACAATCTTCACCACATGCACCCAAAAGGCTTGCCTACAGACACTTGGACAAAGCACCACACCATCCTCAAAACCAAAAGTAACTAGGTAGTTTCCAGGATCCACCACAGCTCGTATAACGTGTATCATACGTCGGGTATTATACCTCAAGCCATCACAGCCCATACGCTGAGTAAGGATCCTCAAGCCATCACAGCCTATACACGTTACACCAATAGTAGTCCATAGGATACTATATCCAGAATATATGTGTGTGATGAAACAACAAGCCATTACAGCCCTCTACACACATATATGTGTAAAACTAACCTCTATTCCAAAGGAACTAGTATCTTCCAAGAGAAGAGAGTAGGGCTAAATGGGGTAGTCAGCCATCTAACCTCCCATCAGAATGTTGGGGAAAACACCCCCCAGGGCTCAGAATCCCCGGGGTATCAATTTCCCTTACCGACAGTGTGGAGTAGCTTATAGAAACACGAAAAGTACAGAATATATATATAACTCACATCCACACTATGTGCATTACCTAGTCTTAGATACAACTACAACTAATGTCTCTCAGACTCCAGGATTCTACTTCTAAGACTAGGTATCCTATAAGCAAAAAAACAATTTGAAGAGATTTATTAGATTACTCCATTCTCATTTTATCAGTTCCACTGTACGTTAATTAATTATTTAAACATTAATTAAACATGAACAAGTCCACAATAAACTGAATTGGAATCACATTCAAAATCAACTGCTCCTTTTAAGATTCACATCACCTTTAAATTCTACTGTCTCCATCCCTGTGGATTATAATCATTTAATCCCACTTTCATTAGAGAATTACTTTCCCATATTCTCAGGCATTCTAGAAAGGCATCTTATGCTACTAAACACAAAATGGTCTCAACACGGTGAGTAGATATACTACCCGTCGAGTCTTTTCTGCCTATAGTAAGAGCATAGACCCATTCTCCCTCGAGAGGCTAAACACGGAAAGCACGTGGAATACCCCTCATGTCTTAGCCTCCTTCGGAAGGAGTGTAAGAAAGACCAGCTGCCTTGAGCAGTGGGGAAAAGTAAATCAGTTAAACAACATAAGAAAACCACTAACATCCAGCCATCACATCCATCCCATACCATCATCCTTGGTGTCCTCCCCAACACTCACATGCATAAGCTGATGCATCTCACCACCCTAGGCATCATCCACTTCCACAACCACAAGTAACCATGCATCCACATATCACAACATCCATCAAGGCTCTCATCACTGCACGAGCAGCAAGAAAACACAACATCACATCAATGGGCTCTTGACCCTTTAACAATCAAGAGGGTAACTCAAAACCCTTTAAGAAATTCTCAAATAATCTATTCTTTAATCCATATTGAAATAGCAGATTTTCTTATTTGTAGGTTCCAATTACGGGAGAGCTAATCAGTAATCTATCACAATTAAATAACCATGCTTACTGCTCAAATTTGATTAACCTCAAATTAGAACAACTACAACAACATCAACAACCAGATTCATTTACATGCCTCTTTATATTTAGCCAATTAATTAACAATTAATTCGGAATTTACGTTCATTATCAATTTCCTTTAAGAATGAACAACTAATCAAAGAGTTCATAGATATCACTCTATCTAGAATAACATGAGGCAAACTATTATCACGGTACAAAGCAACAACATGCGATCAACCAATTCTTTTAATCTGGTTCAAGTATTTAATTAGGTCAATTTCATTGTGATCCAAAGGGCGAAATCATGTGAATTCTACGATTGAACCTAGACTATTATAGAATCCACGAATCCCCTACTTCAAAGAGTTATTGATGTCCTTTATCCACACAACAGGTCACAATCCTCCTCTCACGACAACTGTATCCACCGGTGGATTCCACGGTATGACAGTACCAACCAACCCGATGAAAAAACCATCAGAATCTGGGAAATTACATGGTATAATATAGAAGGGAGAAACATTATAAGATTATCCCCAAAGGAATGATGATAAAACATACCTTATAGAGAATATTGACTAACACAGCTCGGTTACATCCAAAATAGAGTGGAACCAATCAAAGGATTAGGATTTTATTGTGAAACACATATAGGAATGATTGAAAGGTTCTAGTGTATCTTAGCTGAGAACAAAGAGGAAGAATAAGGAAGGATGATATCTCGTTCCTTTTTGAATATTTAATGAGGTGACGGTTTATGATCTAGTTAATTCTCCATTAAAAATGGATCGCATTAACCCACACGGTTTGACCATGTAAATACATCCCGACCTTAGGAATAATTAATATAGGACTTATGGCCTTTGAATCGGCCTTAGAGTCCTTAAAATTAGGCATTAAATGAATTTACGTCAAAAGAAATCTCAAAAAGGGGTGAAACTATTGGAGGCTTGAAACACTGTTCATATACTCGAAATTTGGCAAAGGAAAGAATAGGTGACACTGAGAAGATCACCGTTCTGGAAACACTATTCACAAATGTGAAATTTGGAAAAGGAAAGAATATGTGATACATAGAAGGTCACCGTTCTAGAAACCCTGTTCAAAAATGTGAAATTTGGCAAAGGAAAGAATATGTGACACTTAGAAGGTCACCGTTCGGGAAACACTGTTCACAAATGTGAAATTTGGAAAAGGAAAGAATATGCGACATTTAAAAGGTCACGATTCTGGAAACACTATTTACAAACATGAAATTTGGCAAAGGAAAGAATAAGCGACACATAGAAGGTCACCGTTCTAGAAACACTGTTCACAAACTTGAAATTTGTAAAAGGAAAGAATAGGTCACCGTTAGAGCTCACCGTTCTGGAATCACTATTCACAAAACTCAAAATTTGGCAAAGGAAAGAAAAGGTCACTAATGGACCTCACTATTAGAGGTTACCGATAGAACCTCACCAATAGAAACACTATTCAAGTCTACCAATAGAAGGTCACTGATAGAACCTCACCAATAGAACACTATTCAAGTTTACTGATAGATGGTCACCGATAGAACCTCACCGATAGAAACATTGTTCACCTACTGATATTGTTCATAAAATCGGAAACACTACCAACAGAACTAGAAATTTGAAAAAGTGTTGGGGATATGTCACCTTATCCTACCAGAACACCTCCAACACCACATTTTCACAATGTAATGGACCAGAGAGGTCCAGACCATTACATCAGATACCTCACAAAACATTCTCATCCTCGAGAATTGAAAATCAACCTAGAGACAAATCAAAAAGAAACAGGGTCCGAACAACCACCCATCAAGATACCTCTAAAAAGGGAGCAAGTCACAAAAGGAACAAAAAGTTCATAAATAATACATGAAAGGTCTAACCAAGAAGGAAACATCATTACATGAAAAGAGTTAAACATTAAACAACATTGGGTATTGAGCACGTATCTGTGAATCACGCTCCCAGGTACTCTCCTCCATGCCACCCATGATCTTGAGTTGGCAGTCGTTGTGTTTGCACTGAAGTTTTGGAGACATTACCTCATTGCTGAGCGCTTTGTGGTTTTCACCGATCATAAGAGTTTGATGTATGTTTTCTCCCAGAGTGACATAAACATGTGACATCGTCGGTGGATGGAGTTCATGCAAAAATATGACTTGTAAATATCGTATACACCTGGACAAGGTAATGTTATAGCTAATGCACTGAGCTGAAAGTCACATAGTGATGTTGTGCATGAATCTAGTGAATCATGGAGAGTAATGGAGGAACTGTCATCTTTTCATCTTGATATGGAAGAGGTTGGAGGTAGAGGTTGTCTTTTCCAGATGATGGTGCAGTCGTCCCTAATGCGGAAGGTGGAAGAGTCCGAGTTGGGTGATCCAGATGTGGAAGTTTTGAGAGACAGAGTTGTTTGTGGTGATGCCCCTAATGGTTGGTCGGAGGATGGACAACATCGAGTGTTGTATCAGGGTAGGATTTTTGTTCCCTTGGCGATGCGCGAGATGGTTCTCCGAGAGTTACATAGTTTTCCCTTTGCAGTACATCCTGGTGTGACAAATATGTACCGATCTTTGAGGTGTCAGTTTTTGTGGCCTTGGCTAAAGCATGCGGTTGCAGAGTGTGTTTCTCGATGTTTAGTTTGTCAGAAGGTGAAGGCCGAACACCGTGTTCCTGGTGGTCTTCTCCAGCCATTGGAGATTCCTTAGTGGAAGTGGGAGGACATCTCAATGGACTTTGTTACATGTTTACCTAGAGCTATGGGAGGACAAGATGGTATATGGGCGGTAATGGATCGTTTAATAAAATCGTCCCACTTCATAGTGATCAAGGAGTCGAGCTCTGTGGAAGTTTTGTCGAGCTAGTATCTGGAGGAGGTGGTGAGAATTCATGGAGTCCCTAGGAAGATCATTTCTGATCGAGATCCACGTTTTACCTCTAGGGTGTGGAGGGGTCTCCAACATTCTTTTGGTTCTCAGCTATGCCTTACCACTACTTTTTATCCTCAAACAGATGGTCAAACAGAGCGAACCATCCAGACTCTCGAAGACATGTTGCGTTCTTGTCTTCTTGACTTTGGAGGTTCATGGATGAGGAACCTACCCTTATTGGAGTTTGCTTACAATAATAGTTTTCACTCCACCATTGGCATGGTGCCATTTGAAGCCTTGTATGTTCAGCCATGCAGTTCTCCATTGTGCTGGACTGGGGTCGGAGAGTCAGCAATCCTCAGACCGGAACTAGTATAGAATACAACAGAGATGATTCAGGTGATTCATGAGGGGATGAAGACAGCGCAAGATCGTCAAAAATCATATACTGATCAAAGAAGGAGACCCTTAGAGTTTAATGTTTTGGATCATCTATTTCTGAAGGTGACTCCCCGTTGTGGGCAGTGAAGGTTTGGTCGTTGAAGTAATCTTTCTCCCCGGTTTGTTGGGACTTTCGAGGTGTTAGCTCGTGTTGGAGCTATGGAATATCGAGTAGCACTTCCCCCTCAATTGATTCAAATACATGATGTTTTCAATGTATCACAGCTCCGTAGTTATCTTCATGATGAATCTCATGTTATCGATTTGGGGGAGATCGGTATTGATGATGATGCAACCTTTGAGGAGCAACCTGTGGAGATCCTAGACCGCAAGGAACTCTATCATTACCCCCTCCCCACAAAGTGTACCCCTCATGGTCCGGAAATGTGAGAAGGAAGATAATGACCCCTGAGTCCCGCCTCCAGTAGGCCCCGGGTTGGCGACTAGCACCGAGGGTATAGTAAAAACACAAATGGAAGGCATTACCCTCTAAGAGAACACATGCGAAAGAGAGAGATAAGATAGACACCAATCAACTCCACCTTAGAATTGAAATATAATAGAAACCCAAGTACATATATGAAATGTCATGCAAAATTACTACAACTAAAAGGGAAAACTAAAAGTACCAAAAAGAAAGTAAAACGGCAGCGACCACAAGCCCGAAAAGCTCCTCCAACCACAAGCTAGTAGTAACCAGCATGATCTACAACCTACTCCATGTGACCTGAAAAATAGTTTATATATACATAGGGTGAGTATAATAGTATACTCAGTATGATCCTCCCCAAGCCTCTTATGCAAAAGTAATGAAATCATGCTAAAGCCCAGTGAACAACAAGTGAAACTAACGCGTCACATAAACAGGTATAATAAATTCCCAACCTCACCATGGCCACTCTCGCCAACTAACACATACAAGAATATAGAATATAATGAAAAATATCAAGGGTAACCCGCTAATACTTCCCCACTAGTTTTCCACTTTTCCCCAACGACATACTTCATGTTCATCTCTCTCCAAAGGCTTGCCCGTATAAACTTGGGCTAAGCTCCACAATCTGCACCATGTGCACCACAAAGGCTTTCCCACAGACACCTGGGCGAAGCACCACACCATCCTCACAACCAAAAGTAACCAGGTAGTTTATGGGAGCCACCCCAACTCGTATAACATGTATCATATGTCGGGTATAATACCTTTAGACATCATAGCCCATACGCCGAGTATAGATCCTCAAGCCATCACAGCCTCTACATGTTACACCTATAGTACTCCATAAGATACTATATCCTGAATATATGTGTGTGAAATAACCACAAGACATTACAGCCCTCTACACACATATATGGTAAAAACTAACCGCTATGCCAAAGGCACTAGTATCTACCAAGAGAAGAGAGCTGGGCTAAATGGGGTAGTCATCCATCCATCCTCCCATCAGAATGTTGGGGAAAACACCCCCCAGGGCTCAAAATCCTTGGTGTGTCAGTTTCCCTTACCGGTAGGGTGGAGTATCTTATTGAAACTCAAATAGTACAGAATATATATATAACTCACATCCACACTATGGGCATTACCTAGTCTTATATACAACTGCAGCTAACGTCTCTCAGACTCTAGGCCGCTACTTCTATGACTAGGTATCCTATAAACACACAAACATTTGAAGAGATTTATTAGATTACCCAATTCTCATTTTACTAGATCCACTGTACGTTAATGAATTCTTTAAACATTAATTAACCACGATCAATTCCACATTATACTGAATTGTCATCATATTCAAAATCAACTGCTCCTTTTAAGATTCACATCACCTTTAAATTCCAGTATCTCCATCCACATGGATTATCACCATTTAATCAAACATTCATTACATAATTACTTTCCCATATTCCCAGCCATTCTAGAAAGGAATATTATGCTACTAAACACAAAGGGGGCTCAACACGGTGAGTAGATATACTACCCGTCAAGTCTTTTCTGCCTATAGCAAGAGCATAGTCCCATTTTCCCTTGAGAGGCTAAACCCGGAAAGCACGTCGTGTACCCCGCGTGTCTTCGACTCCTTCGAAAGGAGGGTAAGCAAGACCAGCTGCCTTGATAAGTGGGGAGAAGTAAAACAGATAAACAACCAAACAAAATCACCAACATCCATCCATCACATCCATCCCATACCATCATCCTTGGTGTCCTCCCCGACACCCACATGCATAAGCTGATGCATCTCCCCACCCTAGGCATCATTCGCTTCCACAATGACAAGTCCCCATGCCTCCATATATCACAACATCCATCCAGGCTCACATCACAGCACAAGCAGCAATAAAACACAACATCACATCAATGGGATCTTGACCCTTTAACTATCAACAGGGTAACTCAGAACCTTTTAAGAAATTCTCACACAATCTGTTCTTTAATCCATATTGAATTAGTAGATTTTTTATTCGTAGGTTCCAATTACGGGAGTCCTAATCAGTAAGCTATCACAATTAAATAACCATGCTTACATCCCTAATTTGATTAACCTCAAATTAGAGAAACTATAACTATGACAACAACTAGATTCATTTACATGCATCTTTATCTTTAGCCAATTAAATAACAATTAATTCTAGCTTTACGTTCATTATCGATTTCCATCAAGAACGAACAACTAATCGAATAAATCATAGATATCACTCTATCTAGCAAAACATGAGTCAAACCGTTATCACGGTACAAAGGAACAACATGCGATCAACCAATTCTTTTAATTCAGTTCAATTATTTAATTAGGTCATTTTCATTGTGATCCAAATGGCTAAATCATGCTAATTCTACGATTGCACATATACAATTAGAGAATCCACGAATCCCCTACCTCAAAGAGTTCTTGACGTCCTTTATCCACACAATGGGTCACAATTCTCCTCTCATGAAAACTACATCCACCGGAGGATGCCACGGTACGACAGTACCAACCAACCCCAAGAAAAACGCAATAGAATCATGGAAATTACATGGTATAATATGGAAGGGAGAAACATTATAAGATGATCCCCAATGGAACAACGATAAAACATACCTTATAGGGAAGATTGACCGACACAACTCAGTTGCATCAAAAATAGAGCGGAACCAATCGGAGGATTAGGGCTTGATTGTGAAACTCCTATGGGATTGATTGAAAGGTTCTAGTGTCTCTTAGCCGAGAACAAAGAGGAAAAATAAGGGAGGATGATATCACATTCCTTTTTGAATATTTAATGAGGCAGCGGTTTAAGATCCAGTTAATTCTCCATTAAAAATGGATCGCATTAACCCACATAGTTTGACCAAGTAAATACATCACGGCCATAGGAATAATTAATATAGGATTTATGGCCTTTGAATCGGCCTTAGAGTCCTTAAAATAAGGCTTTAAATGTATTTTACGTCAAATGAAACTTCAAAAAGGGGAGAAACTATTAAAAGATGGAAACACTATTCATATACAAAAAATTTGGCAATGGAAAGAATAGGTGACACTTAGAAGGTTACCGTTCTGGAAACACTATTCACAAACGTGAAATTTGGAAAAGGAAAGAATATGTGACACTTAGAAGGTCACCGTTCTGGAAACACTGTTCACAAACGTGAAATTTGGCAAAGGAAAGAATAGGTGATACTTAGAAGGTCACCATTCTGGAAACACTGTTCACAAATGTGAAATTTGGAAAAGGATAGAATATGTGACACTTAGAAGGTCACCGTTCTGGAAACACTGTTCACAAATGTGAAATTTGGCAAAGGAAAGAATAGGCAACACTTAAAAGGTCACCGTTCTAGAAACACTATTCAAAAAAACGTCAAATTTCGAAAAGGAAAGAATATGTGACACTTAGATGGTCACTGTTCTGGATACACTTTTCACAAACTTTAAATTTGGCAAAGGAAAGAATAGATCACCATTAGAGCTCACCATTCTAGAATCACTGTTCACAAAACTAAAAATTTGGAAAAGGAAAGAACAGGTCACTAATGGACCTCACCGTTAAAGGTTACGGATAGAACCTCACCGATAGAAACACTGTTCAAGTCTACTGATAGAAGGTCACTGATAGAACCTCACCGATAAAACACTATTCAAGTCTGCCGATAGAAGGTCACCGATAGAAACACTGTTCACATACTGATACTGTTCATAAAACTAGAAACACTATTCACAGAACTAGAAATTCGGAAAAGTGTTGGGGATATGTCACCTTAACCTCCCGAAAGGCCTCCAACACCACATTTTCACAATGTAATGGACCGGAGAGGTCCGGGCCATTAATCCATCGATTATATGTTCAGAGGACTACATCCTCATGAACTGACATAACTCTTTCTCCATAAACACATATCATTGTTAGATATAATGATAGTCTTAATGTATAGATATAATGTTTAGGATATAGTTATATTTTTATATTTATTATATCACATATACCTTCTTAAATTTCATTCTGTTTAAAATATGTTAACATCACTGAAGTGTTCGACAGACTACACCTCACGGAACAATGCCATTTGTTTTTCACTTACTAATTACAAGGAAAGTAATATGGCTAAATTATACATATTTAGATGATATATATAAAATTATATAAATTATATTAAATTAATATATGAAACACTACCGTTAAAATTTTCTTTTTAATGGAATGATATTAGCACTCAAGCATTTTACAACCTATTGAATCCACGAAGCAATGTGAAACATATTCCATTACCATCATTTATGGATCATTAATATAATTTATCAACTAATTAAATAATATATATATAACATTATAATAACTTTCTATATGATTTATTTTTATACAATATATAGGAATCAAAAATTTCATGACAAAAAATACTTGTGGAAGAAATGTAATTATCTAAAGTAGAGCATGAGTTATGGGGCTTCCTACCAATTTCCCTTCATTGAGGAATATTATAATTATATTAACCTAGTTTATTTTATTTTCTGAATATAATGAACCCATTATAATAAATATAAATAATCATTTAATTTTTATGGTATTTTAGCTTTCATTTTTTATGTAATCAAGTTCAATTTTCCTTTAATCTGACATGGTTGTAACCAATTTTTTTTCATTGGGTTATATTACTTTCTCATTCTCTTTTATATTCTTATATTTTTTGTTTAAGGGATTTCCAATAAATGATATAGTATTTACTCTTGATTTATATGTGTTTACATTTAATTCACATAATCTATTCATTTGTAATTTCTTATACAAACATTATGATCATTTTAAGGGATTTTGTTTCAATTTTAATTTCAAAAAGAAATATTTTTCAATACACATATATTCTCATTGATATGATGCATATACTACCACTTTGATTCATATAACATGAATACTTATTTATTAGTGATGATTAATGTTTCAATTCAAGTTTATTATTCTATTTTTTACGATTTAAAATTTAAAAAAGAGGTGAATAGTTGTTGTGCACATAAGATTTTATTATGATTGCTTACTTTCACATAAAAAAATTAATTTTTTGGGATAAAATTTTCATTTAACACTACATTTCTCATAAACTTCCATATTATTGTATAATGGATATGATAATTTCCTAAACAGTATACCTATTTTACAAACATTGTTTTCTTTAAATTTTATATGATTAACTGTGGTAGTATTGATAAATCTATATACTATAAAACTTTGTTATATTTTATTATAAGGCATAATGATTAATTAATTAAATATATTATTTGATGTATGAGTATTTATTTGTACATGAATTTATATGTGGTTTCATTTTATAGATAGTCACCCGATTCATCAGTTGGATTCATGAGAAAAATTAGTTGGCCAAATAATTTATGAGTTTACCCAAAGTTTTTAACATCATTGTGAATTTTTTTTAAGATTAGAAATATCCAGATATTTGAGATCATTATATTGAATAATTATGAATATTCATCATTTATAATTCTAATGAAATTTGTATCAATTATATTCTTTTATTTTTATTATCTCTATATACATATCATTCTCAATTTATTGGTTAAATGATAAGTGTGTTTAGTTAGTTACCTTTCGGTATATATTAATCCTTCTTTGATGACCGATTTATTTGAAAAATAAATGTCTTTTTAATTTTATTCCTTTCAATATAGAATATTTTTTTACTAATTATTAACTCCTCTATATGTAACCTTTAGTAGTTATTTGATATCACTGTTATTTTATTTCCTTTCTCCATACGGTGAAGAGGAATAAATTGAATGAATTTTAAGAATGAAAATTAACTAATTCTCTTATATTTTTATTTTCCCCTAATGTATAATAGGTATCATGTATGTATCTTGTTTTCAAAAAAATTTAAAAAAATTGGTACTTTATCATTTGACAAGTGTATATATTCCAATGTAAAAAATTAGGGAACGACACTAGGTTATTGGTGTCAGGATTATTAAACCAATGACATCAAACCTTGATGTAGGTCATGATCCACTAGGGATATTTTATAATGATACCATATTTATTCTTTATGTGGATTTATTAATTTGGTTTCGAATGGATTTTCATGCAATCAATTTCTTTTCCATGTGTAGAAAACTATATATATAAAAAAACTTTTATTTTTATATTTAAAATGAATGATTTCATGGGTATTGATTATAAAATATTTTTTGGAAATGTTTTATCAAAACATGTGAGTATGGAATAAATCATGATGATGGATGAGATTGATATAGATCTTTAATGAATTTGGAAATGATAATGGATTTGACTAAATATGAATAAATATTAGGAGACAAGGAGTTAACCAATTGACCAGTCACTCAATAGATATATTGGAAATTATATTGGTATGATAATCAAAACTATATGGGTTAATGTAGAGGTTTTATGAATATAAATTTAAAAGATACCATCCCATTTTCTTTATAATTATTATGGGGTTTTAAGGTTTCCATTAATCAATATTAACGCAACTTGTCTCATGATTATTGACTTCTTTGAATCTTACCTCTGTTGATGTTTTATATAGATTTAAATGTTTTTTTAGATATTACCAGAATTATTTTATTCTCCTTGAATTTTGTTTTTTGAACACGCATTTATGCTCATCTTATATGCAATGATGAAATTAAATTGTTAAAGATTATGTTTATCCAAAAAGATGATTCATGCTCACCCTTATTATGGTTCTTTTCCACAAGGTTATGAATAATTTTTTGGGTGTTTTATTCCAAAGAATGGTAGTAGATGTGATGAACATAGCGATAGAGGAAACAAATTCCTATAAAAAACTATTTCTATAACTAAGATGGTATATAAGAGTTTTCTTATTTCTACAAAACAATAAATCTAAGAGGGTACATAGGTGTTTAAATGACCCAACATTTTACATTTCGGTTGTTATTTTGTATGTCTAAAATATAGATATATTTTCAACAATCAAGAAAAATATTTAAATATTTTCTTTATCCCCATATATAGTAGTGCAGGTCTGAGGATATTATTTTTTGTAAGAATTCAAGGTTTAGAATTTTTTTTGGATTAGTATGCTTTTGTAGGAGGTAATCTTAAGAGTTACATATATAATCATGGGTTTATAAGATGAAGTATTACAAAAATTCCAATTTCAAAGACAAATTGAAGTTCTTAGTCAGGATCTAAGTATCACTGAGAGGGGGAGGGGGTGAATGAGTGATATCTTTTTCATTTTAAGTTTTTTTATTTTTGAAACAACCTTTGCCTCATGTTTAAGAGTTTCTTCCCTCCTAAACACACACAACCATAGGAACAACAGATTTACAATTTTAATTACTCAACAAGAGTAGCTAAGTCCTTGGTATTGTATGAAAACAGTCCAGTACAACACAATTCACTAGAAAACAATCCTTTGATGTGAAATACAATGAGTAGGACATACCCTTACACTCGTGTAGCACTTGGAAAACAATCCTCAAGGCTATGTTCACCCTTTTAGCACAAATAAAGAATTAAAGTATTTCGGTGCTTCTTTACAATTGAACAGTTGTATCATCTGAAGTACAGATCTTCACTTCCCTACCCAGAAGTTGGTAAGAACACCTATACGCACAACTTAATATGTGTGAAGTCCAAAAAATTTTCACACAGCCTTTAGGGTATCTTGCGCACAATTCAAAAATATTGTGTGTAAAATTATGCTTTTAGCATGGAAAACTTATTTCATGCAACTTATTTGTTTCGCGCAACTATTCACCTTTTTCATGCAACTTTTTCTCTTTTTTTCACAGCTGTCCTCTTTTCGGCCAAACCTCTTTCTTTTCACGCAACCCAATTAGCGTATAATTTTACTTACACCAGAGCTCGGTATTTCATCTAAGTGTCGAGAATATTTAAATGAGAGGGGTTCACCTCATATTTATAGGCATTTTTGACATCACACAAAATACACTATTCCGCACATAAAACCCCCTTCGTGCGTGTGAAAACTCTTTCATGCAACATTATATTTTGTGCAATGCTCCAATATTTCAAGAACCTCATGCCTTTTCCAATTTTCGAGATTCTGATCTCGAAACACCTTTTTCACGAAAAACTTCATCCCTCTATTTCACAAACCAAACTAATATTTCATGCAGCACGTTGATATCTCGTGCACATCTATCTTTTTCACGAACCCCACAGATATTTTGTGCTTCCCGCAAACATTTCACGCGACCTTCATTATTTCGCGCACTCGGCCCATTTTTCCGTGCATTGCACGCCATGTTCATTTTTCTATGTTCTGACCATGAATCATGCCTTGCATGAAAAAAATCTAAACCATCTGCAATCTTGCGCACAACATCCACTGCCAAAATGGATCCACCTTAAACTGTGCTTTTGTGCTGCCTCCATATTGTCCATTTATTTGTCATTTCTCTCTTCACTTCTTATCTTAACCATTCTTCTGCTTTTATCATAAATCCACTATCGTGATATATATATTTTGATAGACCAGATCTAGCATCGTGAGAATTATAATGGGATGTACTGAAACATCTCTATCTTCCAGCATCATCACTTCTTCCAATCAAAATTGTATATGACTTGCGTCATCATTTCTCCCCCTTTCCATCTTAAGGCTTGCATCACAAGTTCTATTGACTTATTATATTTGTGAAATACATATCATCACAGCATATTATGGTTTCCAAGTCCTTTAAAAAGTTAAGTAATTTAGATTTTTGACAAAAAAAGACAAGGCTCTATAACAGAAAACGTTTCATACTTCCTTATCTGTCCGACATGGTCCTAACAGAAACCAATTTAGGTTTTATGTTATTTTATTTTAAGGTTACTAATGATATTTTGGGAGATGTGTTGTTAAGATGAGGTAAATATAAGATATTTTATTAACCTGTAGTATTCTTTCAAAATAATTATGTTACATTTTTGGAATCTCATGAAGAATGTTTTGAAATTATCATTTAGGTTTAAAATTTATTTTATATTGGGGTTATTGATGTTATTTGCTAAATGAGTTTATTAATTTTTTGAAGGATCAAAATCGAACATTTTATGTTATTATAGAATTTTTTTGATGAACATTTTTTTATTAAAATGATTTTAAATTCATTTAGGATATTATCATACTATACTATAACTACATCAATTTTTGAAATATTGAAACGATCTAAAAATTCAAGAATAAAAGTCCCATGATTTTATTTAATTAAATGCATTATGGATATAGAAAACACTTGAATTATTATTATTATTATTATTTGTTTTAAATGTCTATTAATTATATTTTCAGTTGATAATAAAGCCTCTGAATAATGATCACACAATTGATATAAATTTAAGGTTTTTATGAATAATCCTTTTGACAGTGACAAAGGAGGGGATGACCTAATCGAGTAGACTTGGGCTATTGGAAGCTCATTTTTCAGAGCTAATAAAGGATTTAATGTTATAGGGCTTCACTCTTTACCAATACCATGATGAGCTTCAACACGTAAAATTGGAATAGAATCTCTTTCGATAGAAGTTAATGTTAATAGAGATTACCACGTGATCGATGTTCTCCAAGCCTCCCCAAGAGTTTATCACCATCGCACACTATACTGTTAGGTCTTATGTGGATGTTATGAGGGGTTATGTAATAAGGAATTAGATTATTATTATATAATCCCTTTTTATAAATTATATTCTTATAATGTCAATTCTTTTATGAGAATATACTTTCATAAAAATATAATGAATTAGATAAATTTATTTCTCAGGTAAAATGGTACTCTTTTGAAATATATAAATTATTATATAAAAATTATGTTCAATTAATTTTGTTATTATGAGAGTGTTATAAGAACAATATTTTTATTTACATGTGGTAATTATATTCTTTATTGTTTTTACTCTATAAATGATTATTTATTCTATTTGATAAGAATTATTTTTTTCATAAGATAAAACTGATGTTGTAATTTTAATTAGAAATTTTATTTTGATGAATTCAGGAATTTTTAGAATAAAGAATATTTTAATCAAAACATATTATTATATACTTTATATTAAATATATATGACCATATAATTTTTTTGAAGTCAAATGTAACTTTTATTAAGGTTTGGATATTGTTTTTTTCCAAACCCATAAATTTTTAATAAATGACATTTTCTATTTTGAAAGGGAAAATTACTATATTTAGAAAAATATTTAGACACAATTAATATTATTTTTGAATGAAGACTTTGAAATAATCGAATAGTGACTTTTTCATAATTTTCTGAGCCAATCAAATTTTTGGGTAAAAATTAAATAATGTATAAATATATAGTGTTTTATTAAATCATAATGTCCCAATAATGATGTAATAAAAAAATATAAAATTTATATTCTTCTAATATATGTTTTACATTTAAAATAATGTGATTTTATTATTTTGGATTAATTTTATAATTTCTTAGTGGACACTCCACGACTTATAAAATATTTTAACTTTTTAAAATAATTTTCTTGAGAGTGTGACTCTAATACACATAAGAAAGCTTTATATATAAATAATTTCGGCCTTCAGACATATAAAATAATGTTTTAAACTCCCCCTTTATCAATGAAAACATGGAAAAACCAAGGTAGGGTTTCTAGTGTTGAATATTTAATTATTTAGATTCCAAAACCAATGTTTTGTGAAATTATAATGAATTCCCCTCCCATTTCCTATATAAAACCATCCAATATACAACTTCCCTTCACTAAAAATCCTTGTATCACGTCCTAACTCTACCCTCATTTCTCTAGAGTCCTCCAAAGGATCCCCATACTCTCAAGAAACCCCTCCTCAACCTTTTTAATTTACACACTCATGTAATGGATTTATTCCTTTCTCATTTTTTTCATTGTTTTTTATGTTGTTATACCCTTTTATTTTATATTAAAAATAGTGTTGTATGATTTATCCCCTCCAATATACTTCCCTAAATAGTTTTGAATTACGATACACCTCTTTCTCTCTCATTAATCCATGCCATGTACACCTGTTACCATAACGAAAGTACGTAAGAGTTATTAAAATTATCATCCTTCTTCATGTTTCATTATTATGTTATACCTTCTATTACAAAATTACATGTGTTGGGAAATTTATCTATATGTCCAACATAATTTCCATTTCATGTACATATCATGAGATACCCCATTCCCTCTCATCAACCATTTTTATTAATTTTTATTTCACACCATTATGCTACCAAAATTCCACATCAATTTTCCATGCGAAAATCATAGCGTAGTGAATACCATACCCATTTCCCTATATAGGGTATTAACATTTATAGACATATAAAAATTTATTGGTACATAGATTTACGTATTACACATTCTCTAATCATGGAATAAATTATAACATTTGTTGGTTAAATGTTATATGATCCATGTGGCACACCTATGCATGAAATGAAATGTTTATAAAGGGTACACCCTGATAAGGTTCCAATGCCTTGGGTAACTTTTAGTATCATGATACACCATGGGAAATTAGGTCTTACACATAAAAATACATGTGTAATGAGGGTTTAATCATGATAATTCATTCTCAATGATGGTTTACTAATGCTAATTCATGTGCAGTGAGGGTTTCCTCATAATAATCCATGTGCAACGATCCTTTGATGATGCTAATATCATGTTGTATGTTGGTGCCACATTTCCATGTTATGATAACCATTATATCATGCCTTTATGTTCATGTATCTCTTGTGCTCCATTGATATTACGATTTTCTAACAAGTACTGTATTGTTCATGTTATTCCATGTTTACTCTCTTGCTGGGCTTTATTTCTCACCCTTTTCATATGTATGTCCTCAATTTATCCCATATAATTATAACTATGAAGGAATGTTGTGGTAATTTAAAAGAATTATTCAATGGAGATGTTTTATTTTGATGTTATATATTGTTATTTAATGTTCCTAATTTCCCAATAAACTATAACTCTCAATCGTCGAGTTTTCAAAAGTGTAATTTTTTTGGAAAAAATATTTTTTAAGTGTATAAGAAAGACTGAGGTTGTTATTGTTGGTATCAAAGGATAAGATTAATTATTTTCGGGATTTGGATTAGAAAACTATAATGAAATCCTTAATCATATTACAATGTATTAAATAACATCCATAAATATTGGTGAGTATATTGTAAGTTGTTTATCAAGAAAATGCATCCCTCTCTAGATACGAACAAGTAGAGCTGGCTCTGAAACAAAATTAATTAGGGGTAAAAACTGGAAACACCACATCGAGCTAGAGACACATGTGAACTAGTTCACAAAAATGGGCCTTTCTACCCTATTAGTTCGACACTCTTAGGGTATATTAAATATTGAATTCTATAAATTTAGTATGAAACATTGTTATGGGAATTAAAAAATTCCCCAAGGTATATATTTTGGGAAGTAGATCATATTTAACATATATTGAAGCCTATAAATTCATATGTTATTGAAATGAATGTAATTTATAAGTTATCCGTTTTGGTCATTAGATCCCCCTTTATGTTTTACCCATAACATTTCTTTTATTTGAAAAAATGGCAAGTAATAGGAGGACTCAAGCATACAACTGAGGCGAAGATCTAAGTGATGACAATTCTAAAGAGAATCCCAATATGATGGGAGCAGGAATAACAAACATTGTTATGATAGTCTCTTAGTTAAATCTTGTTTTGAATAGAAACATGGGTCAAGAGGAACATCTAACCCCCACCCTAAAGAAATAACATGCCTCAATCTAGAGCTTCAAAAGACGAATGAATCCTACATTTAATGTATCATCTGATCCCTCAATCTCCGAACAATGGATCGACTCCATTGAGATGATCGTCTCCATACATCAGTTTTATGAAAAAGGGAAGGTTGTTCTAGCTGATTATTGTACAGAGTGTGAAGCTAATCAATGGTGTAAATTGAAAAAAAAAATATGAAGCTCGAGGAAGATATTGAGGCATTGGAATTGATGCATTTTCAGAAAAAAAAATGATAAATATTTTCCTCACACCCTCATACTGAATATTGAAGGAGGCTTCCTTACCCTCAAGAAAAAAAGCGATGAATCCATCGGATTGTATGAGAAAAAATCACAAGGCATTCATGACACACCTCCACTATTGTCATTACCCCCAAATGCAAGGTTGACTTCTTCTTTTGTGGGATAAAAACTTTCCTACGGATAGCTATAGTGATCCGTGACATTGATATCTATGAGTAAATTGTTTGATGTGCCCTTAAAGTCAAAATGGTGATCATAAAATTTAAGTGTAGGGGATAAGAAGTAAAAAAGTTGAATTTAATTTGGGTAGTTCAATGGATAAATCCAAAAGTGATAAGAAATTATAGTACCCAACTTTCTAAAGTTGCAGAAAGAAACACCCGATAATTTTCTTTAAGGGGAAGGGGAAATTCATTAGGTGCGGAAGAGAAGGGCACCAAGCCATTAATTTTAAACAATAAAAACGAACTACTGTGATAGAAGAGAGAAACAATTTTTTTGACCCTCAGCACATAGTTAATTTCTACAGCTAAAAATATCTAGGGCACAATGCAATCTAGTGCCCTAATCCAAGGGTTTTCGGAGGCAACTAACAACCTCCAAGGCAACCAAGGAGAGGTTTTCCCATCATTGTTGCTGAATAAAATTCCAACAACAAAGTGGTGATAGGTATTCTAGTTCTTCATTCAACAATAGAGAAGAAACTATTTTATTTTGGTTTTCTGAATTCTTTTATATCCCAAATGTTTACTAGAACAATCCTAGATCCCCCAAAAATCTTGAAAGTAGAGATGATGGTGAGAACAGAAAAGGGGGAAATTATTTTATCCCATGAATATAACCCACCCCTATTACAATTTTTGGATTGAACTTCTCATCTATCCTTGTGATACTCCTCCTATAGTAATTTGATTCAATTCATGGCAAGTAATGGATTTCCCAATATAGAGACAACATAAATTTCCATGAGAGAGAAATCACTTCCCATATAGTGAATCGACCCTGGATTCTATACATGTGCGTAGATGAGGATGAATCTTATTTAGCACCATCATACAATGAATGGATATTGCAACCCAATGATCATGCATATCTTTCTCAGATGATTGATTCTAAAGAAGGAACCATCCTTGAAGACATGCCTATTGTAAAGGGAATTCAGTGAAGTGTTTTATGAGCAATTTCCAGGTCTTCAACCTAGAGGTGATTTTGAGTTATCAATTTATCTTATACATGGGGCATTTAAAATATCCGAAAATCCATATAGAATGGAGGTTTAAGAGTTTGAGTAGCTAAAGAAACAACAACTTGATAATCTATATATAGGGTTTATATTCCCATGTGCTTTACCATGGGGTGCAGTAGTCCTCTTCGAAAAGAAGAAGGATGGGTCAATACCCCTTTGCATTTATTATTGTGAGATCAAAAAAAATCAGGATGATGAACAAGTATCCCCTTCCATGATCTGATGAATTCTTCGATCAACTATATGGAGAAAAATATTTCTCCATGGTGGATATGTGGATAGGATATTACCATGTAATGGTGAAGAATGAGGATATCCCCAAGACTACTTTTCATAGAAGGTAAGGGCACTTAAAATTCAATGTAATGAATTTCAGACTCACTAATACTCCAGAATTCTTCAAGGATTTTATGAATAGAGTATTTAGGGATTACCTAGGAAATTTTTTGGTTCATTATAGATGGTATTTTAATATAATCTAAAACCATGGAGGAGTATGAGGAGCATCTAAGCACTATACTAGAGACCTTGAGAAAGGAGAAGCTCCATGAAAAGTACATAAAGTGTGATTTTGGGATAAATGAGGTCTCAGTCATGCTTCATATCATCACAAGCAATGGGATATATGCACATACCACCAAGAAAAAATCAATTGAGGGATGGTAAGATCCAACATCTGTGATGGATATCCGTCGCTTCCTTGGGTTATCTGGATATTATCACCGATATGTGAGACAATTATCATGGTTTCCAAACCATCTTACCAAGCTAACTCAAAAGGTATTGAAGTTTTTTTGAAATGATCAATGTGAATAAAGATCCAAGGAGTCGAAATGGTGGATTATCGTTGTTCCCATGATCACACTACTGAAAAGTAGATAAATTTTCTTGGTGTTAATTAATGCTTTGAAAAAGGGAAAGGAATCTGTGTTGATGTAAAATGAAAAATTCAATGCCAATAATTCAAGACAATTGAATGGCCATGAGCTTTACTATCTAACACATCATCTGGATTTGACTGTAGAATTATTTTTAATCAAAATTTGGCTACATTACCTCTTTTAAGAGAAGTGTTAAATATATACGTATCAAAAAATCCTCAATTATATATTCAAAAAGAATGATTTGAACACGCACCAATGAAGTTGTTTAGAGGAGATCAATGTCTATGATTTCTCAATCAATTACAACCCTATGAAAGTGAACTATTTTAAGAATTCTCTAAGTAGAAAGGACCTAGTGATTCTATCATGGATGATAATTGAAAAGCATCCCATATTCTTAGATTTGATGAAGATGGACATGGAAATCATAATGAAGGGAAAATCATCAATCCTTTCACAAAAAATTGCTCACCCATCTCTTTTTGAAATGTTAAAGGGTGCTCAAAAGGATGATGTTGAAATTCAGAAGAAATTAGAAACTATAAGAAAATAGAAATCCTATGAGTTCAATGTTAATGAGGAATGAATGGTTAGATTTTTTCCCGGACAATGTATTCCATCAAATATGGAGTTAATGAAAGACTTTTTAATGATGATCATAGATTATATTTATCCATTATCCTTGGAAACACATAGAAGTATTGTGATATCCAGGTGCATTGATGGTTGGATAACATGAATAAAAATATCACTGAGTATACATTAATGTGTCTGGTGTGTTTGACTGTGAATTTTAAGAGGTAGAAGTATAAAGGGATGATGAAACCATTACCCATACTAACATGGAAAAGGGAGAACGTCACCAAGGACTTTGTCAACTTACTTCAGAAGAAATCCAAAAGAAACAATGCTATCTAGGTGGTGGTGAATTGTATTACAAATAAGACACACTTTATTGTGATTCGAGAAGATTTATCATTGGATAGACTTGCACAGATATACTTAAGTGAAGTTGTTAGACTTCATGAAGTACCATTATCAATTATAATAGATCAAGATCTAAGATTCACCACTATGTTCTAGAAGAGTCTCCAATATGCTATGAATAATTAAATGAACTTCTGTATCGCTTATCATCCTCAAACTGATGGAAAATCAAAACAAACTATCTAAACACTTGGGGACATGTTGAGAGCATGATCAATGGATTTCAACGGAGGATGGGATCAACATCTTATGTGGGTTGAGTTCTCTAACAGTAATAATTTTTACTCAAAAATTCAAATAGATCCTTTAGAAGGCCTTAATTGGAAGAGGTGTAGAACTCCGACATGTTGGGATGATGTGGGGGAGAAAAAAAAACCTCGGTCGAGAAATGGTTTAACAAATAGTGGATAAAGATAGAACTATACAGCAGCACATTAAATATGCTCAGATTCAACAAAAGTTCTATAATGATAATTATCAACGAGAGCTAGATTTTTTTGTTCGAGACATGGTATTCCTCCTCAAATCATCGTGGAATAGGGTTGTGATATTTGGAAATAATGGAAATCTTAGTATGAGGAACATCATTCTTTTTGAGACCCTTTATTGCATTGGACCAGTGGACTATTGAGTAACACACCCACCAAACATGCCTCAAGTGAATAATGCATTCCATGCATCACTCTTGAGAAAGTACTTACATAGCCCATCACATGTACTCAATCCGAAGGTGGTACCATTGGAGAATGACCTCTCCTATGATGAGAATCCAGTGAAGATCTTATATCTTAGTGAAAAAGTACAACGAAATATGACAATGTAGCTGTTGAAAATGTCGTGGTGAAACCACATGTTTGGAGAAGAAACATGGGAACCAAAGGAAGTGATGAGGCATAATTACCCTCATCTATTTTAGTGCGGTAAATGGAAATATCGAGGGTAAAATTTTTGATGTGGGAACTTTGTAATGAACTGAACATTCATGAATAAAATTTCATATATTTTATTTAAATAAATGTCTTATATATATATATGAAAACACATGAATTATTATTATTATTATAATTATTGTGTTTAAATGAATTTTTAGTTTCATTACGATTGATAATATAATAGTTGAATAGTTATCACATTTCTGATAAAAAATTAACATTTTTAAATGTAATCTTTTCAACATTGATAAAGGAGAGGATGACCTCATACATTGGACTCGGGCCGTATGATGATCATTTGATAGAGCACAAAAAATGTGGTAGTGTCTATATAATTAGATCTTTACCTAGCCAAAGTCTAGCTTCAACATGTTATGCTTGAATGGAATCTCCTACGAGAGAAGTTCTAGTTTATATAGATTACCACCTAAGTGATTTTACCCAACCCTCCCGAAGAGTCCATCACCATCACAAAACTTACCCTTAGGTCTTATGCTGGTGTTATATGAGGTTATGTAATATGGCATTAGATACAAGTTTTTAAATATATTTTTACAAATAATAGTCTTTTTCCATAAATACATTTATTGGAAGAGTTATTCTTAAAAATATAATGAATTAGATAAATTGATTTTTCGGGTAAAATGTTTCTTTTTATAAATATATAATTTATAATATTAAATTTAGGTTTAATTAATATTGTTATTATAATAGTTTTATAATAATATTCCTTTTAATTATAAGTGGAAATTATAATCCTTATTGTTTTTACTCTATAAATAATTAAGTATTTAGTTTGATAAGAATAATATTTTCGTATGATAAAATTGATGTTGTATTTATAATTATAGATTTTTTTGAATAATTAATGAATTTTTGGATTAAATAATATTTTAATAAAATTTTATTATTATATAATTTTTATTAAATATTAATGATAATGTAATTCTTTTGAAGTCAAATGCAACTTTTATTTAGGTTTGGAAACTGTTTTTTTTCAAAACCCATCAATTTTCAATAAATGATAATTTTTATATTAAAAGTGAAAATTAAAATATTTAGGAAATTATTTATATAAAGTTAATATTATTTTTGAATTAATAGGTGTGAATTATCCAATGGTAAATTTTTCATAATTTTTTGAGATAATCAAATTATTGGGTAAAAATTAAATGTCGTATAAATATATAATGTGTTTTATGACATCATACTCACCCAATTGTGACATAATAAAATACTATAAAAGATATATTCGTCCAATATATATTTTATCTTTAAAATAATTTTATTTTAGATTTTTTTTAATAATTTTGTAATTCCATAGTGGACCCTACAAGACTCATAAATTATTTTATCATTTTAAAATTATTTCCTTAAGAGTTTGTCTCATATCAACATAATAAGGACTAATATTTTAATATTTCGGCCTTTCTCATTATAATATAACTTATTAGACTCCCTTTTGTAAAAAACCATGATAAAAAACCATGGTAAGGATTCTGGTTTATAATATTTAATTATATAGATTCATAAACCTATGTTTGTAAAAAATTGAAAAATTCCCCACTCATTTACTATATAAACCCTCCCAAGATCCAACTTCTCTTGAATAAAAATACTTGTAGAACATTTATAATATTACATAATCTCTCTTGAATCCTCCCAACTCCCCTCAAGATCTCAAGAAGCCCCTCTTCATGCTCTTGAAGTCACACACTCATGTAAGGGATTTCATCCCTTCTCATTTTTGTTGAAGTTTCTTTAAGTTGTCATACCCTATTATATTCAAATAAAAATGTTGGGGTATGATTTTAAACTTCCACCATAGTTACCTAATTATGTTTTAATGGCTATATACCTCTTTCCCCCTCATTAACCCCTCCCATGTACACCTGTTACCATGCCGAAATTTCGTAAGAGTTATTCCATTTCTCCTCTTTATTCGTGTTTCTTTGTTATGTTACGCCTTCTATATACAAATTACATGTGTTTGGAAATGTATATATATGGCCCCTAACCTTCCATTTTGTGTACATATTATGAGATACCCCTTTCTCTCTCATCGATCGTCTTTATGATTTTTATGTCACACTATTATGCTGCCGAAAATGCACCGTGATTTTCCAAGCCAAAATCACTCTGTGGTGAATACCATACCGATTTATTTATCATGTGTATTGAAATTCATAAACATACACATATTTAATGAAACTAAAATTTATGTATTCCACATTCCCTAATCATGGAATAATTTATGATGTTGAATGATTCGACATTATATGATCCATGTGGAACACTTATGCATTAAAGCAAATGTTTATAAACAGTGCCCTGAATAGTGCTCCAATGAATTGGGTAATGTTTACTATCATGGTACTCCCTGTGAAATGAGGGTTTACTCCTAATAATCCATGTTTAATTAGAGTTTAATCATGCCAATCCATGTGCTATTAGGTTTCCCTAATGCTAATTCATGTGCAATAATGGTTTACCCTTGCTAATACATGAGCAATGAGGGTTTATTCTTGATAATCCATGTAAAATGAGCCTTGGATCATTCTAATATCATGTAGCATGTTGTTTCCACATTTCCATGTTATGATAATCATGTGATATAATAAGTTTTTGTTCATGTTTCTCTTATTCTCCATTTTATACCTATTGCATAACATTTATTGTATTATTCTTGTTATTCCATGTTTACTCCCTTACTAGGCTTTATAGACCACCCTTTTCTTATTTATGTCCCCAGTTTATCCCATCCAATGCCAGGTATGAATGAATTTTGTGGTCATGTTAAATAATTTTTCATTAAATATGTTTTATTTTATGGCTTATGTTGTTATGTAATGTTCTTAATTTCATAAGACACTAAACCTCTTGATCCCCAGAGTCGTCATAAGTGAATGTTAATGAAATAAATCATATTTATGTGTATAATAATGACCTAGGTGGTTATAAATATATATAGACAATAGGAATATATTTTTATACTACTAGAAGTTATGTGATCCAACAGATGTTTGTTTTTGTTCTTTACATATCAAAATTCTTCTTGAATACTCATTATTTGGACTATAAGATGATATTTTATTGGAAATTTATTAACGGATGGAAGGTTACCTGTAATTTAAGTATACGTCCTTATTTTACCAATATAGTGCTAAATAAATTCCCCAACTTTGTAAAAGGGTTATTAACACAAAGAATATTATACAGTTACATTAATTTTAGATGAATATATGGAATTTTAATAACCACATTTTCTTATGGTTTTGTGGTAATTGAATTTATAATGATCCTTCAATTTCTTGTGATCAATGTTATCTATAACTATAAATAATTAAATTATAATTATTTCATTTATAAATTACTATATGTTAACTTCCAACTATTTTCTCATATATGTAAACCCAATATGTTTTTTTATTCTAGTTCTTCTTATTTCATTCTTCCTCTTATCAAAAAAAAGATTTATCAAAGATTTTGATGATGTTGGCTATCAGAAAAAGTATTTTCAAATGTCAAACCCATGGTTACATTTCTCATGTTAAAATTTACTTTTAAAAATTTTATAAATGAGGGAAGAAGCAGTATCCTAAATTTAAAAAGAACAGAATTTTTTATATCTTGTATGACAAGCAACACAGAGCTTATAATAACCATGAAATACTAATAATTAAAACTTATAATTATAACCTAGCCATCAAATTAATAGGTATGGATATTATTAACCCTTATTATGAAATCTATTAATACTAAATAACAAATTCTTTTTTAATTCATCTTTATCAATAACTCAATTTTTTTATAATGTCATTTTATGTTTAAAAATGTATGATCGTGATCACTCATGAAGGTCCATCCTGTCTATTTTTTAAAAAACTCTTTTATGGTAAATGAAGTATTTTTTGATGTCATGGTGTGTTCCGAAAGTGATTCATGGGAGTGGGAAACAAAAGAAGGAGTATAGTGACTAGGCAACACATACTTCACAGTTGGCACATATTTAGTGTAAATCATGCACCTGGCCCAGGAAGCCGTTAGAATTTGTGACCATTTGGGATAGCGGGATAATTCTTTGTTTGAGATTAGGTTTTCAAACTATGGGGGTATCTCCAAGTAACCATGAAACCATAATTGAATTATATAGTGGTTTTAGAAAGTTTTGCACACAGTTTGGGAAATAGTCTGGGTAAACCATGCGATCCACTAAAAGGGAAAAAAATTAAAAAAATTTATCTCGTTATTTTTAGATCCCACTCGATTAATCTTCCCATTAGACCCCCTCTACCAGATCTGGTGATCCAATATCCCCCACTCCCTATATGGATGACTCTCCTTCGATTCGTGGGTATTTGAAGTGCAATTGGGTTAGAATAGAAGATCCATGTGAGCCTAACACTCTTCTTTTCTCCCATTTCTAAATTAGGGCATATGAAATCTCTTCTCTTCTTCTGAATCCCTAAAACATCCACCTTTCTAGCATAATCAATGTCTCTGATGAAGCGTAAGTTATAGTTTGAATAAAGGGATGAGATTAAGGAAGCATTCTTCAATGAACATGAGGATGGTGTTCTATAAGCTTTCACATATAGTCTTAATGTGTTATGTGCGTATATAGTTATTTTATTTTATTGGTAAGTTTTTTTGATTTAATGGGTTGTGAAAAGGTATTTAGACCCTATATCATAGTGGGAGTCCCTTCACAGACCCCACTTGGTTTGTGGATGATTTGAAACCAAACATAGGTCAACCCAAGGTGTAATATGGACTATTATAATTGTTGTGTAAAGTTAGTAAGATACGAGTAATGGAATTATGAAATAGACTGTTTAGTAAAAATATAAACGATTCATAGGTAAATAATTTGATTAATTTAAAAAATTTAAATGCTGGATATTTTAAATGGTTAAATGTTTTTTGAAATTATCAAATTCCATGTTTTAGACATTGAATTTACTTTTGAGTAATTAATGAAAATGATGGTTGAAACTGAGAAATTTTTTGATAGGTGGTGTTGATGTGAAATTAATTTCAAAAAGGGGTTTTTTTAAGAGATTTCAAATGGGGTTTGAAGGATGTGTGAGGATCCCTTCTTGTGAAATATGTTTTATGGTTGTTTTGGATGGTCTAAATAGAAACTAAAGCCTTTGGGGATGTTACAGTTTTTAAATTGGGCGGTCCATTTTTTAATGGGAAGCTTCGAGATGTTTTCAAATAAGTATTTTGAAATTTATTATATGAGATAATATCATCTTAATGGGCCACTAAGACCATATTCGGTGAATTTATTTATGATCTAGTGAGAAAGTACCAGTGACAATTATGCAAGCCATATAAAATGTGTTTTAAACATACTTATTGATGAACATGAATATAGTATGAAATTATATGACGGGGACATTATGCATAACGATATATGTGTTAAAAAATTATTATTTATGTAGTAAAATGTAAAAGAATTCCCAAATAAGATTAATGTTATTGTTTTTAATTTATAACTTGGAATAAGGAATTGTTTTGTATAATGTAAATGGGTAAACGAGAAATGATTTTCTAATTTTAATGGGTTCATGGTTTGTGGAATGAGAATGATTTATGTATTGATTAGTTATGAACTATGAATGTTATATTATTGTTCTACTATTGATGTGAAAGGGTATATGTGGTGAATTATTAAATAATCATGTCCACATGGCATGGTAGTATGGGTTATTGATTGATGTTCTACAGCCACAGGTTGAGTAATAATGAGGATATAAACGCCACCCAAAAAAAACTGAATAGGTTATTGAAGGGGATGGAACTCTATTCCCCAAAATAGTTTCATTTCACATGGGATGAGGTTTCTAGGAAAGAATAATGTTTTTTATCTTGTGTTTATCCTTAGTAAGATAGTGACTTGGTTCATTCCCTTATGCATGGTAATTGAAGAGCATAGGCCATGGTTTAGATGATGTAAATTTCAAAACCATCGACCATGAGATGAAGGAAAATTTATTAATAAAAATAACCTATGTGATGATATGGAAATAATGATGAAAATGGATTCAATGAATATTGTTCCGAGAGGGTATCTAATGTTTTTTGTATATTTAAATACCTAATGGTTAAAATTGTATGTCACCCATGTGCTCTGACATAGACCCCAAGCGTGACTTGAATTAGTTACTGGTGGTTGACTTTAGAAAACGTAAGAGGTAAAATGAAAATTTGATTTCTATCTAAAATTTACCGCATTTATATTTTTATTTATTTTACCTAATGCCTGAATAAAAATTTTAACATACTAGGTATTACATAACCACCATTAGTGGTTTCTTAGTTAGTTCTACTCCCACCATGATTGGACCGCACTGGCACATGGGTACTTGAGTGGAAGCTATTAATTTCATGGAACCATTTCAGCACCATGACATGGGGTTTAGTGTCCATGGGATAAAGGGTAATAGATTAGAGGATATGACCGGGTTGGGACGTAGGTTTAGTGTTTAGGGTATTTTTATAGTTTTCCTCAATTTATATTGTATGACATCCTAACATTTAGTGTTTTACTAGATTATGTTAAATCCACAGTACTTGGTTACTTATTGGTTTTTTTCATGCTATCCATTTACTGTTCTTGTGGTTGTATTATTTATTTGCAGTACTTCTCTTATGTATTCACTCTGATAAGTGGGAATTGTCTCTCTATTTTCCCAATTAGACCCATGCTACTAGTTTATATCATCTGGCATACGGGGAAGCATGCCTGATGTCATGAGTTGACCCGGATAAGGGCACCAGTAATAGTGGCTTCCAGGGAAGCGATTATATAAATTTGTATGAGTGGTTTTATTTTTTCTTAAAATTTTAGGTGTGGTAGACATGAGACTAATATCTTTTTGGGTTTGGGTAATGATCTGGTGCCTGGGTACATGATACCCCACATATGATGAAAAATATGTTTCAAGGGGTTGGAATTGATGTTCAGTTTTATGCTATTATAGTTCATTGTTATTTCCACCTCGAGTTGTAGAATTTGATGGTAGGTTACTAATTTATGAGGTTTCATCTCTTTGTATATCTTGACAAGAGAGGGTGTGTGGTTTCATGTATCATAATACGCACATAAGATAGGTAAGAAATCTATATGTTGTCTGTGATTTACATGTGAATGACATGAAAAAAAATGGGTATAAAATTTTAATTTTAATTAAATAAGGGAGTATTAAATGTGGATTAAAATGGTTTGGGAATTGTAAAATCAGTGGGGTTTTTTGAAATATTTTTTAAAAAATGTGATTTTAAATAAAACAAAATTCCATAAATTTCATGTTGTTTTTTATTTGCAAAATTTAAGTGCTTGATTCGTGGAAATGAATTATTCTGAAAATTGAAATCTTGTTTTTATATTGTACGATTAATTAATTAAAAATTTTTGAGAATGATGATACTCTTTAGAGACATTTGTCGTGGTTATCCATTATATTGGTTGTTGACCTTGTTTACGGGCGGTTTGTGAAATGAAAGTGACATAGTATTGAGACCACAAGTTTAGGGATGTTAGATCTTATTGATTTGGGTGTTCTAGTTAATGGGATGTTTCTTGTTGAACCCTAGGTTAGATTGTGACCTTAATGCTTTTTAATGAATTTGGATAATGCGAATGTGGTGACACATATGGGTCAAGAAAATGTGGATTGTTCTTGGACCCTAGATTGTGTGTTTATATTATTGTGTCAGTGTACATTTGAAAGTATTATTGGTGTGGGGTCTAGACGAAATGGTATTTCACTGTATTATATGCAATGTGTTTGGAACAGGGGTAAGAATACTATCATGGATATACAATTGTTATAGGTTGTGGGTGATTGTCTCTCAGGGAGCCAGAAACATTTTTTTGTGTGGATTTAGTTTTGGGAGTTGGTAAGACTAGACCTTTGAGGATGACATGTGAGAGAGGTTGGTGAAGGTGTCAGTGCTTATGCATGATGATGGCATAGGTAGATGTTTCATACATTGGAAGTGGCACACTGATAAGTGTTTCCTAATGCATGTTTAATATAGAGGGTCAATAAAAAGGATTATTAGTTTGGGTGGATATGGATTGAGTTTTGTAAAGGGGTTGAAAATCATGGGAAATAAGGGTAGTCCCAATGTATGATGACCTAGTATAACAGTTGCATTGGAATGTTCATCATGTGGTAGGAGTGATTATGTGATAAGATGTTTGGGCATATCCAAGGTGGTGCAAGGATTATTTGAGTTATATATTGGTTTTATGTTTTCTCACAAGAGATTATAAGACCACAATGGTTCTGATGAGTACCTGGTGATGGACACATGTTATATGTACAAAAATTCATTGATAAATATTCCCATGAAGTATGGGTGTATGTATACTTGTTTCCCAATAAATTACGTTTGAGAGGCCCTTGTTGTGTGAAATAACATATTGTTTTGGACCAGTTGAGTGAATCAGTTTGTATCTGTTATGATCAGAGGGATCATCCATGGAGAACTCATGTGAGATAATGATAATGGTGCTATGGGGAATGTTGGGTCATGACCGTTATTCATAGGGTTGCCTGGTGGTAGCGAGTTGGTTAGAAAATTATTTTGAGTTGTAGTGTTCTAGTGTGGATAAGATACTGGAAGGCAAGGACGCCCGCCGTCATCTGTAGTTTGAGGTGTCCACTTGGTAAGAGGTGACATTGAAAATGGATGGTTGTAGTTGTGTTTGACGAACACTTGTAGGAATACTTTTAACTAGAAAGGATCA
Organism: Viscum album; assembly: GCA_963277665.1. NCBI lineage: Eukaryota > Viridiplantae > Streptophyta > Magnoliopsida > Santalales > Viscaceae > Viscum > Viscum album. Next base: position 1,368,270,783 of record OY728163.1, on the reverse strand, counting down.
TTCCCAATAACATGACATCTCCAAGGTATGATGAGAAGTCTCTATATATATCTATAATAGATTGAGTGTATATTGGGGGGATGTGGAATTCTTGAAGGGTTTTCTCTGGGAGTAGTATGAGTGTATGAGAGTTGAATGGTGGGAGAGTTCACCCTAAATTGAGTATGGGTTATTTCCTCGGAATGGAATAGACACTGAAAAATGTCATGGGTTTCATCCTTATAATCTAGGAACAAATAGTTAGTGATTTGTTTGTTATTAATGTGGATTTTGGATGATTGCATCCATGTTTTGTGGGTAATCATGTGTATGCATAATGAACAATGTCAGTTGAAAAGGGCTTGAGGAAGATGTTGAGAATGATACTCTTAAGATAACAAGAGTCATGTAAATCCATAGATGCATGGAGTAATATAGGAAGTGGATGTGTTGTCATTGAGATCGCAAAGGGAAACCCATTTTGTGAATGTCTAGGTTGGCCTTGGGTATTATAGTCAATCGGGCCGAGTGTTTGCTTCGGGATCAACTAAGTTCAAAATGGGATCAGATCGATCTCGTCTATGGTGTGTTGAAGGGTGATAAAGAGCATGAAATTGGTTTAAAAGTAGGGAATCTGGTTATTGTATTGATTTATTGGATGGCAGGGATGACTTTCTTAGGTGCGTGTGATTCAGTGTTGTATTCCTTGAGTGGAAATGGTTCTATAGATAGGTAACATGGATATGTACCAATAAATGATATTGGGAATAAATTGATATATTCAACTGGGGATTTTTGGACTCTACTGGGAAAGAAGGAGCTGAATTAGTGGGCTGTGAACCACCTCTGGTTAACTTTGAAGGGACAAGAGAACTTCGTTAATGAGATTGGGAATTGGAGGAACAATAAAATAACATGAATGGGAGTGGAAAATGGTGGTATCCTATCTAGGTGGCATTAATAGAAGTGGTGAATGCTAATGTTGGATGGTTGTATTATAGATTTTTGGGAGAGGTTTGATGTATGTTGCATTAGGTAAGGGGTGAAAGTTGAATTGGGATTCTGATTGGTATCATTTTTCATTCTTGAAAGTGATCAATACTAGAAAAAAGGTAGTGATGGGAAAAATAATATAGTGGGAATCACCATGGAGTGAAAGTAGTTGGTTAATTACGTAACCCAGCGTTTGAGTTAGATGGAATGAGGTGGGTACCATCACGGTGTACCAAAATTGTGGATGGGAGCTAAGTAAAATGTTGGTCAGCTGAGTACCTTAAGCTATAGAGTATATTTGGGTTTGAGTTTTTAGATGTTCAAAAATAGACTAAGGTTGTTGGTATTTCAGTTTCGTATTAGATAGGTCATTAGATGTGGTTAGAAAATATGACCTTTCTTCCTGTGAGGTTATTCTTGGATACATGTTAGTTCTTCGAAAGAATCTGGGTGAGATAGTGCCATGTGATTTAGGTCATGAATTGTGAAGAGGATCAAACTGAGAGTGTTCTGGTCAGTTCTTTTAGGGAAATATAGTACCTATTTCGATTCCTTTCTTTAGGTGGTCTAGTGTCATTATAAAAAACATCCTCTTATCCATTGGAAATGAAGATTTGAGGTGCATGTGTGCTCAAGGGGAATCATATTGGGGTTGAGGAATGTGGAGAGAGAAATTATCTGGGGGTAGGATGGTTTCCTTTGTCTGATTTTTTTCATGGAATTTCCTATTTTGGGGGAAAACATTGATGGTGATGGTTTATTAGCGGGTCCATGGACTATCCTTTTTGGGCTTGAGGGATTGAAGATTGTTGAAAGTATGGATATAGGATGACCTGTTATAATATAGGGAGTTTGGAAGATCCTGATCTTTTGTAAAGGTGGACCGTTGTAATTTTTTTAGTTAAAATCTATATTGTAGTTAAGGATATTTTTCCATGGGACATGAGGTTTTTTGGAATATTTACAGTAGGGTGTGATATGAACGGAGGAGAAAAAAGAACTAATGGAACATAGCACATAGTTTCTTCACAATTAGTGTAAATCATGCACCTGGCCTTGGAAAACGTGTGACCTAAGGACCATTTCAGAATGATGGTTTATTCATGGTTACCACATGGTTTTCCAAACAATGCAGGTATCTCCAGATAACCTTTAAACCCAACATCCCTTAGACCATGAATGTAGTACAGTTATTACATAGTTTCTCAAACTGTGCCGGTAAATCGAGCACCCCACTAAAAGATAAATCATTTACAATTTTTCCATCTTTGTATTTTTAGATCCCTCTCGATTTCTCCTCTCATTCAACGCCCCTACCTTAGTTGATGATCTGGTGACCCCCTCTCCCTCCATGAATTATTCTACTTCGATTCAGGGGATTTGGGAGTGTGATTGGGTGATAATAAAATATTTTCATGAATATTACAGTCCTATTTGTTCAATTTTTCATATTATGTCTTGTGAAATCTCATATCGTCTTCTAAAGTCCTAAAACATTCAATTTTATAAAAAATTCTAAATTGTTGCTTAATAGGGAGTTTGAGTTCGATATAAGGTGTAAGATTAAGAAAGATTTTGACAATTGATATGAGGTAGGAGGTCCCTATAATTTATACTATAGTCTTGATTTGTTATGTGTGTATGTAGGTTCTTTATTTCTCTTCCAGGTTGGTTTTTTTGTATTTGGTTTCAAAATGTGATTTGGACCATATATTGTGGTGTGAGACCCTTCACATACCCTGTTAGGTTCATTGATGATGTGACACGAAACATAGGTCTACTAAATGGTGATCCATATCCATATAATTGGTTTGTAAAATTAGTAACTGTTTAGGTATGGGTATTATGAGAGTGAATGGGTAAACAAATTGTAAATGGTGCATGTTTATGTCAATATATTTGTTTATGCAATTCCTAAGTAGGATATTTAATATGGTTAATGTGTTTTGAAATGAATTGAGGACTACTTTGTATATTGGACTTGTATTTTGAGTAATTGAATAAAATCATGGTTTAAATGAGAAATTTTTTAAGGAAGGTATTTTCTTCAATGTGATTTCATAGAGGGTGTCTTTTAATGTGATTTCAAATGAGGCATGAAAGACTGTAAAGGGTCCATTTTTATAAAAAACGTTTAATGGTTGTATTGGGTGGTTGAAATGGAAATGAAATCCTCAAGGAAGGTTTTAGTTTACAAAAATGAAGGTACATTTTATATCATGGGTTTGATAATTTTTAAAATAATTATTTTCAATTGTGTTATATGACATAATGTGGAGTTAAGGGGTTGTTGGGACAATTTTCATTGAATTAATCAATGATCTTGTGAGATAGGAACTGTGGCTATCATTTCAACCATATTACATAGTTTTGACAAAAAATAAATAGTGAACATGCATAGTTAATGAATTTATATGACAGGGACATTAGGTATAGAGATATTTGTGTTAAAAATGTATGATTTGTGCTGGAAAATGTAAAATTTTTAATAAGTGATATAGATTTTATTGTGTTTAATTTATTACAATTCATAATGGAGTGTTTGGTATAAGGTAAATGGGTAAATGGGAAATGGTTTGAAATTAAAAATGATTTCATGGATTTTAGAATAAGAATTATTTATGTTTTGACGAATTTCGAACTTTGATTGTTATATTATTTTTTGATTGTGGTTGTGAAATCGTATATTTGGTGAATGATTAAAGAATCATGCTCTCATGGCTTGGTAGTGTGGGGTATTGACTGAGGCTCTATGCCCACAAGTTTTGTTAGACTGAGGCTTTAAAATCCTCCTCAAAATACATGGGCTAAAGAAGGGACCAAGGCTATATTCCAAAAACAGTAGCATTCCACCATAACTAAGGCTTCGAGGTGAGGGAAATGCGTTATTAAAATATTTTTATCTTAAGTGAGATAGTGACTTGTTTTATTCCCTTATGCATGGTAATTTTCCGGCTTAGACTATGTTATAGAGGATTCAAATTCCAAACCCATGAAAATGAGATGAAGGAGAATTTAGTAATGTAGATAGCCTTAGGGATGATAAGAAAATAGTGATAAAAATGTCTTAAATGAACATTCTAGGTATTGGGTATCAAATGAGTTTTGGTTTATTAAATCCATTATGGTAAAATTTGTGTGTATCCCTTATTCTTTGACATAGACCACCAGTGTGACTTGAGTTAGCTATTGTTGGCTGACTCTAGAAAAATATTTTTGTTAAAATGAACATTAAATTACTTCCTAAATGTTTCCCCTATTTCCTAGTATAAGTATTTTAGTTATTAACTGGATACACATTTCTATTAAGTTGATATTTCATAAACACCGTTGGTGGTTTCCAACTGATTTTTAAGAACACACTACTTGGACCTCAATGGAACTTTTTTTCCCAAGTAGAAGCTACTGATTATAGGTATAGGTTCAGGACGAAGACCTGGTGTTTGGTTGTGCATGGGATGGCAGGTTGAAGCATAATGTTCATGAACATGTTGGGACTCAGGTCTAGGTTTAGAGTATTTTGATTATTTTCCTCAATTTATATTGTATTACTACCTGACAAGTAGTGTTTCACTAGATTTTTTTATATCCAAATTACTGTGTTATTTCTTTCATTTTTTCCATGATGTCCATTTATTGTTCCTATGGCTACCTGATTAATTTATGTTACTTCTATTTTGAATTCACTCTAATAATAGGGTATAGTACCCTAATGTTCCACTTTAGAATCATGCTACTAGTTGTAATCATCTATCATATACAAATTTATGCATGAGGGTATGTGTTGACTTGGCACGAGGCACTAGTAATAGTGGCTTATGGATTGAGATTATTACAAAACAATTTTTTCAAAAAAAAATTCTTCAAGTTTTAAAAAAATTAATTAATTTTTATAACATTTATAAATTATATTTGATAAAATATATTTAAAAAAATATAAAGTCTAAATTTTCCTATGATTTTTTTTCCAATTTTTAATTTTTTTTCTTTTTTAATTAATAGTGAAATTTTTAAATTTCTATTTAAAAATATATTTTCAATTACATAAAAAGTGACATTATATTTTGTATTAATTTTATAATTTATGTATTTAATTGTAATTAAATATTATATAAGAAATGTTATTGGGATCGATATTATGAGTCAAATGAGGATTAAAAAAAATTCTTCAAAAAGAGCCACTGTTATAGAAAATCCATTTTCATAAAGATTTATGGGTTTAATATTAATTTAATTTCAACCAATTATATTAATTTAAGATTAAAAAAATTAATCTATATTTGTAATCAAAATACTTAATATTATGAAACATGATCAATATATATTTGTATGAACATGTATATTAACATTAGTAAAATTTTATTACCACGATAGAGGTAAACTATTTTAATTAGTGTTAGAAATAATGTGATATGACTTCAAATAAATTCCAAAAATGTATTTAATTTCATAGGACAATATTATTTCATCCACAATGATCCATAATTCCACTTTATATCAATTTTCCATATATATTTTATTTTTTCATTTATAATATTTTGAATAAAAGATAAAGGGAAAAATGGCACCCACATCCTTTTAATATTTATTATATTTTGTAAAATGTATTAAGAAATTACATATGGTTATAATTTATTATTTGAAATATACTTTTTTATCATGAAAATTATTTTTATTTTTTATGTTGAATTAATTTCCTTTAATTATTAAATTTCATCAACATAATGCTTGTAAATTCAATAGAAAAATAATATATATGATTTTAAATACATTAAAATTAATATTTTTCTTTTAGGTTATAAAATAAAATGAATTTCATATATCAATAAATTTTTTTGGATGTTTGAATTGATTATAATTTAAATCCATTACTGTCCACTTATCTTTAACGAAAAACTAATTGAATAGTGTCAAAAATGACATTGATGATATTTTTTTAAATTACGACAATACAAAATTATTTAAATACATTAAAAAGATTGATTGAGTATAACTAGGTTTGAAATTATAAAAAAGTTCACACATTTAATAACAAAAATCCAATTTTCACCTTATTATTAATATTATATCCATTTGATGTTGAGAAAACATTTCCGTGGTTAAGGAAATAATTTGTTAATAAAGGTGATAAATAATAAGATAATGCTAAATATAATATCTAAAACTATATAAAGTTTATTTTTATATATATTAAAACTATTTACTCATTATATTTGATTCTATTTGATTAAAGAACCATTTTACCTGAGTTATATGACTATTATTTTATAATATTTCCTAATTTTTGAAAAAATGCCACACATACATTATAAATTTACACCCCAACTTTCTCAATTTTACACATATTTAAATATTATATCTTATCCAATACCTAAATAATTATATTATAAACCATTATATTCATGAATTAAAATTTTAAATCATCTTAAAAGTTCATTAAAAGTGTTTATTGGAGGGGATCTAAATGAGGTTTACCGAACTGTTTGTAATCATTCAACCTAAAATATATCAATGTATTTCTTATTCTCCAACAATACAATTTTCATAAACCACAATTCTATTTACATATATTTATATCTAACATACATAAATGTTATATTTTCTTTGTTAAAGTACTTTTTAATCTCAGTTTCTATCCTGTGGGAAATGAATACATTATCTGTGTGTATGTGTGAACTACCACATCCATGAAGAGATGAGTTTTGTTTTCCATCACTTCCCCACTTGGGTATTTATAATTATTTATTTAATATATATATATATGATGTTCATGAAATAATTATCATTTTTAATGATTATATATCATATATATTAATATCTCTCCAACCATTGAAAAATGGTAACATTATTCGTGCATACGTGCAGATTACCATCTCCCTGAAGCGATGTGATTTTGTGTCTATAGCACATCACATGGATTGTTTCTATAATGTATTAAAATATAACCTATAGTACTTATTATACAAATATAATATTAAAAATATAAAAAATTATATTCTTTACCTGATGTGTGTTGTAATTATTTAACATTAATCATGCTTATGTATGGACTGAACCCTCCTTGATTTTAATATAATTAATTTTTAATAACCATATTTTTAGTCGATTTTAAAAGCATAAATTAAGTATAATAAATAATTATTATTCCTTTATTGTTATTATATACATGTTGAAATGCCTAAATCTTAGACCATAGTCCACAAACTATGAAATTATGAACCAAACATCATGAAAACGTCTAGCATGGACTTAGAAGATTATGTAATTAAAAATTTAATTTTGATAAAATACGAATTGGTTTAATTATAACGTAATAAATAATTAAATTGTTAGTTAACCATAATTTCTCTATATTAAGGAATATTTTAATTTTTTCTCTTATTTTTTTGTAGGGTCGATATAATGCCCCATAAAATATAATTTCATAAATACTTCATATATTTTGTTATTTTATGTCACAATTAAAATTATTTCATTAAAAGTGATTTTACATTAATGTTTCTAAGTGGTAAGCGGTTTATTAACTCAATTTTCATTCATTGGGTTTGACTTATGATTCATTGACATTATTATGAAATGATTATGTATGAATTGATATTTAAATTTATTTACCATGAATTTTAAAATGTTTTATGTGGATTTAATTTTTCTCACCTGATTACTTCATGGATTAATTATCTCAAAAAAATTCGTTATCTTATGATGGGTGTTATTTATCTAAATCTCATTTTCATGACCCAAGTTTAATGTCATGCACCTTGATTTATTTTAATGGTGTAATTTCAATCCCAATAATTAGTTTTAAAATATTACATCTAGTAATTAGTTATGTTTATATATACATATCATATTATTTAATTTAATTAATTCATATTTTCAATGTTTCTAAAGAGATAATGGAATTATGTTATAGTCCATCTTCTTTTTAAGATTCCATATGTTCAATGTTTCTTATTTAAGGGGAAATAATATTAAATTATTTTATTTAAAAACAAAAATTTTCTTCTAAAATAGTTATTACAATAGTTTAAAAGATTAATTTTCCATTTCTTTCCTTATTTAGTAATTAATCGTCAAGAACATTTTTATTATGTGATAATGATATTGAATCTTAGATTATATATACAATAATTCCCTTAAATACTCATGAGTTATAAAATAATTTAATGAATTTTTTTGTTTGTTAAAAAATGTTTTCTTAATGTTATTTTACCAAATCATTGACCTAAATTTAAAATGTTTTAAAATCAAATTTCATTATATTTTCCACATGGGTCACATTTGAATCTCTTATAAAATGTTTCGAAAGTGTGTTTATTTTTAACGTTCATGAATTTAATAGTTTATACTAGTACATTGAATGTGTTTTTAATTTAATATTCATTTATTTCTTAATGTTTATTTTTAGATATTAGTTGTTTCCAAATATTTGGTTAGTTTTAATTTTATAAAATTTATATTTATTGTAAAAAATGTTATTTGCCTCAATACATATTTAATGATATTTTAATGTATATATTTTCATCAATGGAATTAACCCTATATGATATTTATTCACCTATAGGTATATATGTAAATGATAACATCCTTATTCTTTCTATTTTTCAATTATGATTATTTGAATTTTATTTTCCTTTTTCTCATTTCACTTCCACGGGTAAATCAAGCTGTTAAAGAAAAATTCTCATTATCATGTGAAAGAATGAATGATTTCGTGTGTGATCATTTATGTAAGAATTCATCAAAATTTATTTTAATGATAGATGACCCCAATATAGCTCAAGATAAAACGTGATCTTGTTATAGCTTTACCATGCATCTGGATACAAGGATGATGTTTTCTAAGTAGAAGTAACTCCTATGAGATAATGAAGTGAACTAGACAACATGTTACTCCTTGGAGATTATGGCTATTTACTTCATATGTTTATCCCATTATTTAGGGTTTTTATATGGTTTCCTTTTAGACAATTATCTAAGACTAGAACACATTTTATTTATTTTGTCTATGGTATTTTAATACATCTTTTGGTCATGTTTGACATCAAATTACTCATGATAATTTATTCACATGAATATTTAATTCTATATAGCATTATACCATGACATATATTTTGTTATCTGGGTTTTATTAGTAAATATATTGTTAGGTTATGTTCATACACTTTCATTTTTCCATTATACTATTTTGTTCATATTTTTCTCTAAGATTGCATCCATATGTTAATTGTTATATTTTCCCTAAAAAATAATTTGGGCTCACCCTTCATAGGTTTCCTTTTAAATATTTTGTAATGAATTATTTCATGTATGTTTTTACTTTGATGTTTAAAATATTTGATAATATTCAAGGGAGATGGCATAAATTTTTCTACTATTCCATTATGTTTCTATGTTGCTATGTATTTTTTTATAACTATCTAAAACTGTAATTCAAAAAGGTTATTTCGGTATGTGAGTGATCCAATATTTATTTTTTATATTGAATGTTTGGGATGGATAATATTTGGTTTACATATATCATCATAATGAATGAAATGTGAAGATTATTTGTTTCAGAATAAGATATTGTAGTATGGGTATGGGGATATTATACAAAATGTTAGAGATTCAATCTACTAATTACATATATTTTTATAATTGTTTTTAAATAAAAACTAATATAATATCATTTAATTTATACCCTTTATGTGTTTTATGTCACACATAAAAACACAACACATTATTCTTATCATAATTATGTATTCACTATCTCATGTATAAATATAATAAACCTAACATTTGGAGATGGAATATATATCACATTCCATGCCTAACTTTAACCATTTAAGAACACATGTATAATTGGATATAAAACCTCTTAAATCTATTATATGACATCTTAACGTTGATATGTAGTGATGGTCCCCACACTACATATCTAGACAACCAACACCCATTCAAGAGAACATTCCTTAATATATAATCAGATTGTTCAGTCTTCTTATTATTGACTCAAGTTTTTTAGATTGTGATTTATTGAATCTATATTCATGTAATGTTTAAAATATTTTAATGATTTTTTTTTCATGTTATAATTTTTTAAATGTTTCTAAAAACTTTTATCTGAAATGAAATATATTCAAAAAAAATAGTAACTACATGATAAGGAAGCTGTTTTATTTTCAATTGTATAAATGTCGGGTGGAGAATACATTAAATAGAGCTTCTAGTTGGTATTAATAAGAAAATATAATAATCAAGGATTTTATATCGTGTTCTACTAATTCCAGAGCTAATCAATTCACTCTCATGAATCACCAATATATTTCAAAATTCAATTTAATTCAATATATTTATCTCTATAAATAGGGTCTATCTTCTAAAATTATAAAAAATTACCTTCTAATTCCATTATGACTTCCTCATGAATATTATTCTACCACATCACTCTTCCCTTAGTGGAAGTCATGTTCTGAAAAAAGATATTCAAGTCACTTTTTCATCACAAGTCAGATGTTGTTCCAACACCACATCAACATGGTTAGATCCCTCATTGACCACTATACCCCTTATAATTGTGGAGTGGGATTCCATTTTCTCTAAAGGGATATTTAATTTCCACATATATTATTTATAATTATAATGAATTATTTTCATCATGGTAGTAAGGGAATATAATCGTCAAACTCAACATTTCTAATGGTGATTTTAAAGACCCGGAAAGTCCATTTATTTTTTTTTAGATAAATGGAGTTGTTAAGAGTATTTAATAATTTATGGCACATGATTCCGAGCCTCAGAGATTTCATGATGTAATTTGGATCTTTTTTTATGGTACATTTTGTAAACATGTTTTCAACGAATTCTTTCTTTTGAACCAGTGCTCAGAATATAATTATGAGGCAACTATTGAATCCGTAGCACTAGAATTCACTTAAGGAAAGCTTAAATTCGATCAGCAAGGGTTGGAAGAAAAATTTAATTTTTAGACATTACAAAAAAAATTAAAATAACTCAATGATTTATATTGTTAATTTCTTGTAACTGTTGAGTGGAGGTGGTGGGACCACTAGATTGTCAGAAAATTAAATGGCCGGTTACACTTGGTTGTGTAACCACACCTTTGGTTGAATTAATAGGTTCATTTGTGAAATTTATTAATGAACCTCATTTATTGTGAGTTGGGTTGATCTCATGTTTTCTTATATTTAAACTAAGCTCAGACATACGTTTTTTTTCACTCTAGATACGATCGTTGGACGATGTGTCATGGCGTCTTCCACCAACATTGATAGAGGCTTTGATGATAGATGGGGGATTCGATGACTAGAAACAAAGGATGTGAACCTTCTACTTCTTCCAAAACTCCCTCGAATGTTGACACTCCTTTTTCATCCTCATCAAATTCCAACAAACTCAAGGTAGGGGGTTTGCGTACTTTGTGGTTCCCTATCTTTCTGTTCATGAAAAATAAAATGAAGGCGGACCAACCAGCGAACAGGTTGATCCACATCTCGTCTTTGCTTGTGGGTGGTTGTTGTGCGGTCTTAAGTTGGGGATTTTACATCCTTTTATTATTATTATATATCTCCATTGTTTAAATTGCTAGTGCAGTGGGCATGGGAAAAACCCAACAAGGCCCGACCAGTGCACTAAAATTTCCATGGGTTAATTCTTCGTGTTAGAAAAACGAATGCGGTGACAAGGTGTATTTGAGGGCAGTACAATGAAGGAGGAAATCTAGGAGGCCCATAGGCACAGACAGGAAGAAGAACAGACCACCAGCACATCTTTAGTGGCCGGAAGAGGCAACTGTAGGCGTGACAGCGACAATCGGATGAGTCGGCCGTGTGGTGGAGCAGCGCCTATAGGCGCCGCGGTGGTAAGAACAACCACCAATCGGGTCGCGGTGGGAACTGGCATGGAGGAAGCACACCACACATAGAGAAAGGATCGAACCGAAATGCTGAAAATGATTTCAAGATGAGCGAGTTGTTTTTGAAGAGCTGGTGACACCTACTTGCACCACCAACTGGACACCCCACATGCTTTGTGTCTGGTTGGTGCACCATCAAATGGCACACAAGTGGGCTAGGTTCTTCCAAGACAGTCATACCCAACTACCAATCCGAACCTACCAGCCTGGACGGACCTGCTTGGTGAGCCAGACTTGTGATACAGGCTAAGTCCATCAGTCGGGTCGGACCAACCATCCCGGCCGCAACCCTATCAGACCGGGACCCGACCAGCCCTGTCACACTAAAACAGCTGTATCTTCCATACCGTGTGTCTGTTTGACGTGTCGTCCCGGAAATGTGGATCCTTATGATGAGGCGGTCCTTTAGAGGTAATCCACATGGGGTTGGAAAGAGTTGGTGTATGACAAGATTTGAACGGACCCAAATCTAACCAGGACCTCAACAGTAAAATTCTTATAACATATAGACAAAGTGTCTAATTGACATTCCATAAATTGCGTTGGAACCAATATGACATGGAGGTTCATTGAATTACTTCTTCTTGGGTCTTCATGTCAGTTGAAATATGACCAATGGATTGAGGAGTAGATCCTCTTAGAATCTTGCGTGCTATGTGTAGAAATCTAGTGGCTGGCTGTGAGGTGGAGAATGAAGAGAGATCATATAGGGGTTAGTACCTATCAATCATGTGTAGGTCTGATCCTGCGTAGGTCAGTGCAAACTGATCATGTATGCGTCATATCCAGTGTGGGTCAGCGCTCAATGATTCTGTGTGTGTCATCGCATACCGATCCTTTGTGAGTTAGATCCAGTGTGGGTTAGCGCTCATCAATCCTGTGTGGGTCGCTGCATACCGATCCTATATGGGTCAGATCCTGTGTGGGTCAGAAACAGATCCTCACGATTGAATATGATGATCTAGCTTCAAGACTAATCATATGTAGTTCTTTATTTAATTTATACCTTGTTTGTGATGAGTCATTCCTTGTGCTTTGTTATTTATATCATACTTTGTGGTTTTTTACTTGTGGAATTCTAAGAGACCTTAGGGAGATTATGGGTCCCTACAAGGTATTGTTATAATCACCCATGCACAGACTTCGCCCACACCTTATTGTGTCTTTTGTAGATGACAAATAGCTTTGACCGAGGATTGGGGATCTAGGACAAGACATTTCATGGTTGTGACCAGTTAACATGGAGAGATGCAGTGATGAGATATGGTTACCCATTAGGTAGGATCCTTGTCCCAAAATCTTAGGAGCTATTTTCTATTTTCTGTGGTTTTATCTCTTTCATTTGGGCTTGTATACTAGATCCTTACTTCCAGTTCACACATTTACATCAGGTGTTTTACTATGTGGTTTACTTTTGTCATGTACCTAGTCTGTGTGTGTACTAGATTAATGGAAATGCCTTCCCGTTTTAGGGATACACCATTCTAGTACTTGTATCTAACCCCTAGACTATGGAAGGCATGCTTGGGTACTTACGACATGGGCCCCCGGGGACATGTCGTGAAAATGTGGTATCAAAGGTGTTAGTTCTACCAGATGAACTAAAAGAATATGTTTTTAATGAAACAACTGTGTTATGTGTATTGGGTTTGGGTTTTAGTTTGGGGAGTCAAGTGTTCATGCGCTGTCTGACATATCAATACCCAAGGATCCTAAATTCTGAATTTTTTCATGTTACACAAATACACTCTTTATGTTTGTTTTCAAAATGCTATTTTTATTGACCTTTCCACACCTCTTTTCTTTCAGGATGCTACAGTGTAGACATCCATCCTGGATTCCAGAGAGAGATAACTATAACGGCCCCCTGAGTTATGAGGCATCAGTGAAGGGCCCTTTTATAGTGATGGCTACTTCGAGTGTTGTACCAGTGGCACCACCACTCATAGGGAAGAAGTTTTCACCAGCACCACCCAGTGACCATGAACAATAACTAAGAACGTTACATGAGATTTGGAGATATAGGACTCCAATCTTTTGAGGAGAGATAGATCCCCATGAAATATGAGGACTAGATGGACGTTGTGGAATAAGTTTTTTTCTTGGTTGAGACACCCGAAGATCAGATGGTGATATTAGCTCCTATCCTCTTCCAGGTCAGAGTAGGGAGATGGTGGTGTTTGATGCTCCAGATGCATGAGGATTCGACACTCTCCTGGTTGGAATTCGAGTTCCACATCTGCATAGAGTTCGTACCAATGACATTATGATCAGTGCGTATCCAGTAGCTGCATCTCTTACAGTAGGATATCTTGTAAGTGGCCCATAACTTGGCGAGATTCACTGACCTCTCGCTACTCCAAAGATTTAGTACAAGACCCTTTCATCAGGGCCTGGATCTTTCAACAGGGTCTCTGATGGGATATCAGAGCATCGATGATATCAAAAAATATCTCGACATTGGTTGGGGTTCTTGAGCGAGCTCTATTGGTGGAGAAATATTTAGTAGAGCAGGCATTGAAAGGGAGAGCCACCATTGGACGAAAGGTTGCTGAGTAATCTGCAGCATGTAGTAGGTAGATGAAATAGAGGTCCAAGTGGGAAAAATCTTATAGAGGGTGACCCCAAGATGTAGGGTCAGAGGTGTGGAGCTCACGAGGTAGATGGGGTTAGTAGAGGAGCAGACTATGCTTCACATGCAGCGTGTAGAGGCACATGGCTCGCAACTGCCCGACCCACCACACTGATTTTCAGAAGATGGTCGAGGGGTCGCCAAGACATTAGGCAAGGATCGAGTGAGGAGGTCTATAGGGAGGTATATTTTGGAGAGGATCAGGCCATGCAAGAAAGGGCAGGAGATAGTTTGAGGTACTACAACCACCACCCCAAGTGGTCTATCCCAACCATTGAGAGCTGGTGGAAAGGGTGAGCTCAGTTTTTGGCAGCAGAGGCCTAAGACCACATCGCTTCATAGATGATTAGAGTTACGATCTATTTCAACTACACCCTAGATGCAGTACTTATAACAGAACCTTATTCTAGTCACTCTTTTATTACCACGACACTCATTCAGTGATCAAAGATTCCAATAGAGGTGTTGGCTCAATCCTTACGATTAGAGACTTCAATGGGAGAGGAATAGATGATTACACACTAGTGTCTGCAGTGTGAGCATACACTAGGAGGTGAGAGCCTCAGCTAAAATTTTCTAGTAGTAGTGTTGAGGCATTATGATATAATCTTGGGAATGGACTGGTTATCCATGGTCCATGGTCAGATCGACTGTTATAAGTGTAAAGTGTAGTGTGATTCTGAGAATTGGACCGTATTCACTTTCACCAGCCATGAGGGAACCATTGCAGCTCAGGATGGACTTTTATAGAAGAGGGTGCAGTCGATCACACATCAGTTGGCTAGCCGAACCCTCAGAGTAGTTGAGGTGAGGAGTCCAAGTTATCATGTAGTGGTGGACAAGTATGTTGATGTCTTTCCTGATGATATTCTGAGACTACCTCCTCATAGATAGGTAGACTTCTACATCGACCTATACACTGGGATGGAACTGATATCTACACCCACATATCAGATGACACCCACAGAGCTCAGTGATTTGAGGGTACAACTAGATGAATTGCATGTTCAGGGGTTCATAAGGCCCTATGATTCTCCATGTGCAGCCCCGATTTTGTTTTCCATGAAGGCAGCCAAAAGTTTGAGGCTTTGCGTAGACTATTGGTGTAAGAACTATACCCTATATTTCCAGAGTCGTTGCTTTATTTTAATACATTGGCATACAAAAAAGGAATATACATCCCCAAGTACCATGTAGTTTAGTAGATTTTTGAAACAAGAGACATATTTAAGTTTAGAATTACAAATTGAAAGGAAAAACAACATTGAATCTCCTTTGACATCATCCACAACTCGTAGGTTATTTCATCTTGACATTCATAATAAAATTCATCATTCCAGGAGAAAATGAAACATAAGAAAGTGGTGAGCTCAAAAGCTCAATAAGGGTAAGCAATACAAAAGAATATACCATAACATAAACATTAGGAATGGTGGATAATTCAAATCACATGCCATTACAAATAATAAACATGAACACATTATGGAAGGAATACGAGATGAGTAAATAATTCCATAATAAAACATAATCATGGTTATTATACTACTAAAATAACCCCATTAACCATGTATAATATTTTCATAATTATGTAATTCATTATGTGGGACATCATCACTATACACTCAAGGCCTCGTGCGAAGAACATAAATAATCATTCTCCAAGACCTTGTGCCCAGACCGTAGTTTGTTTCATGAGACCAACTGATGGAGGGGGGGCTATATAGGGCCCCAACAAACACTTCCTAAGTCAAATGCATTACTCATATGAATGAGGTGAAAATAAAAAACATACACATTCATATTGAAACTAACATATGAAATGTAAATAACCTTACCCAATCATTAATCATAAACACAACCATTCAGAGTAATACGGTGAATGGATTCACGATACTACATCCATAATCAAACTAATTATAAAACATTCAATAAATCATGGTGGTTGAAGACATAAGAGATAATACTCAATAAGGAACAAGATTCATCAAAGTAAATTGACATAAATGAAGATACTTTTAATTTTGACCAATGAAAATTCATTGAGGAAATATTCCATAAACATTCCAAAGTGTCCCATACCACTTTGAAATGGTCAAATCATAATCCCTTATAATATCATGAAAATATGGAGACTATTTAAATGATATATCAAAGGCAACTACATACACCACAATAAATAAATAAGTGCTGAAAAATGTATATATCCCCAAAAAGTTAAAGTGAGTTGAGAAAAATCCTTTTTTACTTTGGAAAGAGGAGTTCTTTTGGATTTTCATTTGTATTTGTCATAAATTTCATTTTCAACATTTATATCCTAGAAAATGAAATTTAGGGTCATTGAAATTATATTTTAGACTTAGATGGTGTCTCATTGTGCTAAAATCATTTCAAAGGAGTTCTTAAAGATGCTTTAGAAATAAAAAATTTTGGTGCGATTTAAGGAAAATATTAATGGATTTTAATGTGAAAGGCATGTTTGCTTTCATAAATGAAGAAATTAACCAAAATAGATTTTTCAATTTAAAAATAATTATTTTAGAAAGATAAATATTAATTAAAATTTATAATATATTTAACTTCAATTTTAGTAAAAAGTTGAGAAGTTATTTGAATCGAGCACGTATTTTGGAAATTATTTTTGAAAGATCTTTTTAAAGAATAAAACTCCCCCAAAATGAAAGAATAATTCTAGTTGGTACAAAATTATAGAACATTAAAATAGAATATATAATGTGTACTTATTAATAAACAATAATATCATTGAGGAAAATAATGAATAAGACCAACCCAAATGAAAATGGAGGTTCGGGTAGATTATACATAAAAATTTACAATCAATTAAATCATATTCCCCAAAATTAAAAATCATCAATGATACATTGAATACCATTAAAATGAATATAATAATGATATTTTACATCAATGGTTATTATACATACACCATAAACAATTATTATTTGTGAATATGGAAAATCTCACAAAAATGGAAGTGAGATTATGAAACCCTTATATTATGTCCGAATATGTTATGCTCTTGAACATAAGGTCTTGAAAAAAAATTATTCTTATTAATAAAATATTTCAGTACCTATTAGATATGTATTTATTTTAACATTATTATGTTCATATCATTTATTCCCTTTTTGATAAGTTATTATATCGAATTTTGTCATTCCGGTGTGTTCGTTTTCTTTATTTTAATAATCAGTTCACTTGTTCTTAATGAATGGAATTATTGTGGAATGGATGTAAATCTCTTTAATTGAACATAAATAATATTTATGAACATCTAGTAGTGTTAATGTTAATTTAAATTACTTGGATACGTGGAAATAGGATGAATCATTATATGAAATATTTATGGCATTCACTCAGATTATTTTAACTGTATTTTGATTATTAGTAACTAGTTTGGTAATATGATCTAATAATATGCACATATACCGGTTATTGAATATTAATTAGGTAATAGTACATATATTAAATTCTGTTTCAACCATAAAAATAGTTTCATGGCCATTAATTAATGAGAAATTTATGAACAAACCTTCTCCATGATGTTTATTAATTGGAACCTCATGGACATTGATTTCGTTTGTAAAATAAAAGAGAGAGAGAGAGAGGGTAAGGCTATTTATGATGGTTCTTACACTAATATGATATAATACTATTATATATATGATACTGGATATATCATGGCCATTTGGAAAGAGGGGGTGCAGAGAGGATAACAAAATAAGATAAATCGAAATGAAACTAAATGAAAAAGATATGTGCTTTAAAACTTGAAATAACCACTTCGATAAACTCGTTAAGGGAATGGATTTTGGTGTTTTGGAAATACTAAGAGCTTCTTCGATGTAGGTAGTTACTAAGGAAGGGAATTTGGTCAAAACATTGAGGGGCATCAAGTCTAAGAGGAGTGAAGAGAAGATGTAGTAAGAGGGGTTAGAGTGGAGGAGAGGAGGGTTTTTATAATTTTTAATCATTTGTTTATTAATTACTCTCAAGACCAAAACTAGTGATGATTCCATAACCAATAATTGTAATAAACGCAAGATAGTTTGAACCAAGTTGTCTTACATCACTTTTTATGTCATAAGTACTGTTTTAAACTGTTATTTTTAATATACAGTATTTTACCTCATTTCACTCTTAATAAAAAATTCAAGAATTTCAGAAAAATAAAAAAAATTCACACTAACCATTTTAGACCTGTAGAATCCAAAAATGAAATCAATTTTTCAAAAATATTTTACTAAAAATGATTAATTTAATATTTAATTAAAATAATAATTTATTCTAAAAAAAATTAGAATATTTATTTACATATTCCAAAACATAGGTATATCGTACTTCCACTTGATTATTATTTATATACTATCATAGGTATGTTTACTATTCATTATGGTATTTCACTATTAATAACGGTATGTTACTATTCATATGGGTAGGTTTTTATTAACCAACAATTATGTTGTTCCTACCAAAATCCAAATAACATACTTATAATAACTGTATATGTCAAAATTTTCGAAATTCACATCACAGAAGTTACATACTTATGTTTACATGGATATGTTATAACATGGATGTGTTTTTAGAGACTATGTGATCCATTCATTCTATAATAAATCTATTTTTAATTTCATGGGGTGTTACATTATCCCCTCCTGACAAAAATTTCATCCTTGAAATTTGAAATTGTTCATCGAATGTTAATGGTTGATACTTGAAAATTCCCTTTGGAAAATCCACATAAAAATTAGGGTTAATAAAATATCCTCATAAAAAAGGGTTAAATGAGATGAGGTGGTCACCCCAAAATGTATGATTTTGAATGAGGAAATAGTAGTTCGATGTAAAATCCTATACACGGAAGAAAATTATAACTATTAATTTCTGATGGGACATGTTAGAGGACATGTTTAGATTAAAGGTGATTACTACAAAACTATGAACTAAAAAAATCCATTGATACTTTCAATGATTATGATAATATAAAACCATTTTATTGAAGATTATTTTCCTAGAGTTAAGGAATTTTTACAATCAATAAGAGTATAAATACACATTTGTTCTTACAAACTCATCCTTTTATTGAACTTGAACTATCTGTACATCATTAATTAGCATTGGTTACACCATTTGGAGAAGAAATACATTAACCTCTAAAACATCATACAATGATAAACAGAAACCATTTCATAAATGATTTAAAATTAAAAAATATAATGATTCAACACATTATAATGAAGTCCTCTAAATTTCATTTATGAACTTATCATTAAACCTTAATCCAAATGAAGCAGATCTAAATTTCAGATTCCAAAAATGTGAATATCTTCATCATGTATCCTCTTGAAAAATTGTAATAACATGAATTACCGTAAAAACCAAATTCGAAACATGCATTCATCAGCATTATTTATGTAAGATAAATGTTATTTTATATATTACATAAATATGAAATTATTGTAAACTCCATCGATGATAGCATTGGCCACTTCTCAACAAGTCATTAATCAGTTCAAAGATTGTCTGTACTTATCTGAATCAATCATTTTTTTCATTGGTATCTCAAAATAGGATATATATTAAGGGTTTTCTTTCCTTCAATAATGTTTTTATTAAAATGTTTATATGTCTAGAGAATCACATTTCCTTTGTACCATTTTTCATACAACCTAAAATCCTTAATGAAATAGTATTATAGTACAATCATTATATATCTCATAATTCATAAAACTGGTACAATATTGAAAACAATATTCAAATTACATGATTGTTGACTAGGAATATTAATAATTATACTTCTTCTATGGTAGCATGATAATTTGATAGTTATCCAAAATCATTATTTTGGGGTATATTCATCTAACGCTTGGGACATTGATTCGCATAGTATCCCATCTCCTTACAGTTAAACCATTTAATGAAAGAATTTTTTTCCTTTTCTTGCAATTATGAGCATGGTGGAATTTTTCTCTACACATGATGAAAACTCCTTTTCACATGAAGTATATAACTAGGTGTTTCCTTCCACAATTATCACATATGGGAAAATACATCATTCCATTCTTTGATTTATCCAGGTTTTTACTGCCATCCTCTTCTTCTTTTTCATCTCTTCAAATCCATATGAATCAGAAAAGTCCTTACAAACCATGTCCACACATGATACTATTTCCTCATATGATGAGTATACATGAGAGACAATCTTCTTCTGAAATTATGTATTAATACCACTAGAGATATGACCCTTATTATTTCCTAATAATGTGCTTGGTGGAGTTCACATTCCATCTACTAGGAACAATTTATAATCAAATCATTATTATATATTAACTAATAAAATTATGAACTCTCTATATTTATAAACATGGTATAACACATGACATAAATTTATGCATCATAGAACCTAAAACTATATACTTTGGTTACATTGGGGAACCAAACCTCCATAATGTTATGTAAATTAATTATGAAATATAATATGTATATCCCCCGGGAGTGTCAATACCAAGAGTGCAACAAGGCCTGTTGTGTTGTACAAATATACCACAAGTCTTCCTCGAAACTATTTTTCAGAGCTTTCACACTTAGGTACATCTGTAGTAGAGTCACCTCTACCAATTTGTGTCCAGATATAGATATATTAGCTTGAATGATCGAAAAAATCAATTACACACCAAATAAGAGGATGTTCTTTTCTTTTTATCCTCAATGTAAATATTAGGTATTTGTTCCCTAATCTAAATTTTTTATATCTAGTTTCCAAATTTTCTACAAAACTTCCTCTAATACCAACTGTAAGAACCTGACCCTTGTTGCTTTGAGGTGGTTCCTTATTTTAATACATTGGAATATAAAAATTAAATATGAATCCTAAAGTACCATGTAGTTTAGTAGACTTTGGTAATAAGATACACATATAAGTTCAACATTACAACATGAAAATAAAAACAACATAGAATCTTCTATGAAAAATTCCATAACTCCATGGTTATTTCAGCATGTTATTCAAAATAAAATTCTTCATGCCTTGAGAAAATGAATCATAACATAGGGGTGAGATCAAACACTTAGTAAAGGTAAGAAATACATCATAATATATCATAACATAAACATTAGGCATAGTGAATAATAGAAAACACATGCCTTTACAAATAATAAACTTGAACACATTTCTAGGAATATGAGCTGAGTAAATAATGCCATAATAAAAAATAATCCTGGGTATTCTAATAGTCGAATAAACACATGAACCATTAGTAATATTTTCATAATGAGGTAATACATAATGTGGTACATCATCCCTGTACCATCAAGGCCTCATGAAAATACCATAAATAATAAATTTTTCAAGGCCTTTTGCCAAGCCTGTATTTTGACTCAAGAGACCTACCGATGCACCGGGGGGGCTGTAGTAGGCCCCAAAAAACACTTAATATGTCCAACACATTCCAAATATTAATGGGGTGAACAAAAAAATATACAAATTCATATTAAAACTAACATATGAAATGTAAATAACCTTCCCCAATAATTAATCATAAACATAACCATTCATAGTAATATAGTTATTGAATTCAAGATCGTAAATCCATAATCAAACTAAACAAAAACCATTCAATAATAAATTGTGTATGATAACATAAGAGATAAAACTCAATGAGGAACAAGAATTATAAAATGACATTGTCATATATGAAGATACGTTTAAATGAGACAATTTTTAAATCCTTTAGGAAATAGTCCCTAGACATTTCAAAGTGTCTCATACCACCTTGAATTGTTCAAATCATAATCCCTTAGAAAATCATGACAATAAAGAGAAACTTTATATGATATTATAAATGGAATTAAATACACCAAAATGAAGAAATAAGTGGTGAACAATTCATATATCCAGTAAAAGTTAAATTCAAATGAGAAAAATCCTTTTTTAACTTTAGAAAGAGGAGTTCGTTTGGAAAATCATTTGTATTTGTCATAAATATAGTTTTCAAAAGTAATATCACAGAGAATAAAATTTAAGGTCAATGAAATTATATTTTAATCTTTTTTAAAGTCTTCATGTGTTAAACTCATTTCAAATGAGTTTTTATAGAATATTTAGAAATAAAACATTTTTGGGTGGTTTAAGGAAAATATTAAAGGATTTTAAAGTGAAAAGGAATGTTTGACTTCAAAAAACAAGAAATGAACCATAATATATTTTTCACATTAAAATTTTTGATTTTAGAAGGATAATTATGTATTAAAATAGTTTATAGATTGAACTTCATAATAGGTAAAAATCCAAGATGTTCCTTGAATCGAGATTGAATTTCGTGATGAATTTTTGAAAGATCCTTTTCAAACATAAAAAACCACATAAATGAATATATGACATAGGTCGGTAAAAATATATAGGAAATTGAAAAATAATTTATAATGAGTCCATAAGAATAAATTATAATATCATTGAGGTGAGTAAAGAATAAAAGCAACCTGAATGAAAATAAAGGTTCCCGTAGACTATACTTACAACTTTGTAATCAATTGAATTGTATGCCCCAAAATTAATAATCATTAATGATACACAAAATACCATGAAATTAAATATTTTAATCATATGTTACATCAATGGGATGAATACATATACCATACAAAAGTATTATTAGTGAATACAGAAAATCTCACAATAATGGAATTGATATGACGAAACCCTTACCTAAAGTCTGAATGTGTTCTACACATGATAAAAAGGTCCCAGAATATGAAATTATTATTATTATTTAATTATTTTAGAACAGATTAGACATTGATTTAGATTATCATAATTAATTTTAGTTCATTTATTCCATTATTGATAAGATATTATATCAAATATCCTCATTCTAGAGTGTTCGTTTTCTTTATTTTCATAATTGGTTCCCTTGTACATCAATAATGGAGTTCATGTGGAAGAGATGTTAATCTACAGAATTGATATTACATATTATTTATGAAAATAAAAAAGGTATAATTCTAATTTCAATCATTTGGTTACATGTAAATAGTATGATTCATTAGATTAAATATTTATGACATTCACTTAAATAATTTTACTGATATTTGTCTTATTAGGAACTAGTTTGGTCATACGATTTAATAATATGTACCTATACTAGTTCAGGAATGTTGGATAGGTTATAATACATATATTAATGTCTATTACAACATAAAAATGGTTTCATGACTTGTATTAAAGGATAAATTGAAGAACCAATCTTTTTCATCTGCCAATGTTATAAATTGGAACCCGATTGACGATGACTTCGTTTATAAAATAAATAAGAAAGTGAGTGAGATGAAGGATATTAATGATGTTTAATCTATTAACATGATATAATTCTATTATATAGATAACAATTTATCTATCATGGTTATTTGGATAGAGGATGTGAGGAGAGGATAAATAAATAGGTTTAATTGAAATGAAATTAAATGAAAATAAAGGTGGGTTACCACATGAAACATCCTCTTTGATAAGCTCCTTAAGGGAAGTGATTTTTGTCTTTTAGGATGAACAAGATCTTCAAGGGCATGGTTAGCAACTAAGTAAGGCTATTTGGGCTGAACAATGATGATATTCAAGGATTAGAATAGTGAAGAGAACTGGGAGTGGGGGGGGGTTATAGAGGAGGAGAGGAGGGTTTTCATAATTTTTTGATAAATAGTTTATTAATTACCCAAAAGACAAGAAATAGTGATGATTTTGTGACCAGGAATAGTAATATATTCACGTGAGTTCAATCCATGTGGTCTTACATCACATATTATGTCATAAAATGTGTATTTAATTGATATTTTTTATATATGGTATTTTACCGTATTTCATTATTCAAAAAAATTTGAATATTTCATAAAAATACCAAAAATTCACACTAACCATTATTCAACCTATATAATCAAAAAATGAAATCCATTTTTCAAAAATAATTTTCTAAAGATGATTTGTTTATTATTTAATTAAAATCATAATTTATTCTAAAAAAATAGTTTTAAAACATTTATATACTTGTTCCAAAACATAGGTATATCTTACTTCCACATGAATATTATTTATATAAAAAATAGGTAAATTTACTATTCATTAGGGTATATCACAATTTATAAGGGTGTGTTCCTATTCTTAAGGGTAGGTTACTATTCAATAATAAATAAGTTTTTCTTATCGGAATCCAAATTACAAACTAATCAAAACAGTTTATGTCAGATTTTTGAAATTCACATCACAAAAGTGACAAAATTATGCATACATTGCTAGGTTAAAACAAAGTGGGGTTTGTAGAGGCTCCATGATCCATGAATTCTATAATAAATCTCTTTTTAATTCTTGTGGGGTTACAACCAGAACCTGAACAATGTGACCATGAATAACATGAATCCACTTCTGGGGATTGATGATCTCTTTGGCTAGCTAATGGGAGCTCTGTGGTTTTTGATGATAGACCACAGATCAGGCTATCATCAGCTCAGGGTATGAGATTAGGATGATCCAATGATAGACATCATATGCTGGTACGGACACTACGAGTTCTTGTTGATACCTTTTGGCGTGGACAACACTTTGACAGTGTTCATGGGGCTTGTTAGAAGAATCATTTTTCCTTCTCTAAATCTCTTCATTGTGGTTTTAATTGACAACAACATGGTATACATGGCTTCATTGTAGAAGCACGCTACTCGTCTGTAGATAGTTCTGGATACACTCCGAGAGAAACAACTTTATGGTATACTCTCGATGTTCCAGTTCTAGATATGGAATATCTACCTTCTTGGACACGTTATCTCAGAGGCTGTAGTTTCAGTGCCTCCAGCATTTATAGAGGCATTGATTGCTTCGGAGCCACCCAAGAGTGTGACCAAGGTACCAAGTTTCCAGGGATGTGATGTGTACTAAAAAAGATTCAAACCTAACTTTTCCAGAGTAACAACACCCTTGTCATCTTTGACAAAGATTGAAAAACCTTTCATGTTGGAAATGTTTTTCTTGTAGTGGTATTTTCCTTGAAGGTGTGGCAACACCACTTGATGGGTGAACGTTTTACCGATTACTACAATCACAAGAATTTCAGGTATATCTTCTCACAAAAGGACCTGAACCTGAGACAACAACGATGACTGCAGTTCCTCCAAGATTTTGACTTTGATAAAGTCTATACCCCTGGGAATTGAAACATAGTGGCAGATGCACTCAACAGGTGGTCTAGTTTATAGTTGCTGACTGAGGAGACAAAGCAGTTAGCCGTGTTGTAGATCTCCTTCATGGACAGTGATGAAGAAGGTTACCTCCCGTCTATGACACTTACTTCACCACTTATTTAGTGATTTGTGGAGGCATAGATTGGAATCATTTACTATGAGGCCCTACTTTCTCATATGTCCTCTAGATGGGCTCATGAAAGATTTTTTATAGTGGGGAGAACGTTATCCTTTTACTGGGATGCACCGTGGTACTAGTGACACTACGAGAGGAATTTTTTAGGGAGTTCCACACGTCCCTTTTTTCGGTACATCCTAGTGTGGAGAAGAGGTACCAGGACCTCAGGAATATGTACTAGTATCCAAAGATGAAGAAATTAGTGGCATAGTTTGTTTCATGATTCCTCACTTTTATGAATGTGAAGGATGAACACTAGGTTCTAGTGGTCTTGACGCAACCACATGAGGCACCAGAGTGGATGTGGGATGGAATTTCTCTGGGCTTCGGGATAGATATACCATGTATGTCCAAGGGCCATGATTCTATCTAGGTGATCGTGGACCGACACACAAAGTCGGCCAACTTTCTACCCATCCAAGAGTAGGGGTCAGTAGAGGGATTGGGGATCCACTACATATAAGAGATTGTATGGCTTCATGGATTACCATCGACGATCATTTCAGAACGTGATGTTTGTTTTACATCTCAGTTGTGGATGGGATTGCAAGAGGAATTCCGGACTCAGCTACTCATGAGCACCACCTTTCACCCTTAGACACATGGTCAGATTAATCATGCTATATAGACACTAGAGGACATGCTTCATGCTGGTGTCCTTGATTTTGGCTGCAATTGGGCAGACCACCTATCATTGGTGGAGTTTTCTTAGAACAAAATTTAACAGTAAACCATTGTTATGGTGCTGTTTGGTGCCCTATATGGGAAACCATACATATCACCTCTATGATGGAAAGACCTAGGGGAGTCCGTACTTATGGGTCTAAAGTTGGTACGGGCTACCACTGAGTAGGTTAATATCATCTAAGAGACGATGAAGACTGCACAGAGATAACATATGAATTATGCTGACATGAGATGAAGAAACATGGATTTTGAGGAGGGAGACTATGTATTCATATGGGTCTCACCTCGACAAGGATAATGGAGGTTTGGTCAGGGCGACAAGCTATATTTGAGGTTCATCAGACCCTTTCAGATCCTCATAAGTGTAGGCAAGGTGGCGTACCATCTAGATCTTCCACCATAGATGCACCATGTGCATAATGTTATCCTTGTGTCATAGCTGAGGAGGTACGTGCATGATCCATAACACATTATCATATAGGGAAAGCTTGACAATGATGACCGGGTGAAGTTTGTGGAGTTCCTGGTGGAGATAGAGGATCTATTAGAGCGGTTCCTTCGTGAGTGGTTTATTCCTCTAGTACAGGTCTGTTGGTAACATGGGAATCTCCAAGAAAGCACATTTGAACGTGAGGCTTAGATATATGCTCAGTACCCCCATTTGTTTCCCAAGTTTCATTCTATCTTTAGGGGAAACAAATTCCTAAGGTGTGGAGAATTTAAAGAAATAAAAATTAAATGTAATTTTTTAGTAAAATGAAATTATTACAAGTCTGCAAAAATTGAAATCACGTGATCTTGAGGCACAGAGAGCCCGGAATATAATTTAAAACTTTTTTTAAGGTATGTTCATTAAACATGTGGGTGGTGAATTGTATCTTTTGAACTATTGATTAGATTAAAAATCCCTTGTCAATGTTGTATTCTCAGCACTGGGATTCTCTTACGGGAATCTTAACATCAACCGGTAAGGGTCGGATGAAAAAGTTAATTTATGGGATTTCCAAAAAATAATAATAATGAAATAATTCAATGAGTTATTTTATTCGAATCATGTAACTGTTGAGTGGCGGTGGCGGGATTGCTGGATTTTTAGACCATTAAATGGCCAAATACACTTGGTTGTATAACCACACCATTGTGAGAATTAAGAGGTTCATTAATTAAATTTATTAAAGAACCATATTAATTGTGTGGTGGTTTTATATCATATTTTCATCCATTTAATAGAAGACTGAGAATGGGTATTTGGAACCCAAAATAGAACCTCTAATGAAGTGTTGTGGTGTCTTCCACCAAACAAGAATGAGGCTTCGATGATTGTTGGAGGATTCAATGATGATCACCAAATGACATGAACCATCAAGTTCATCTGAAGCACCCTTGAACGTGGACACTCCTTCCTAATCTACAACGACTTCCAAAAAACTTGAGGTAGGGGTTATACGTTCTTTGTGTGTCACTCTCATTCTGTTCATGAAAAATACAATGAATGCGGATCAACCACTAACGGGTTGATCTACGTCTTTCCTGTCCTTGAGTATGGTTGTTGCAGGGTCTTATGTTGGGTAATTTTCTTATTTTTTTATTATTATTCATACCCATTGTTTAAAATGATAACCTAGAGGGCACAAGAAGAATACAACAATGCCCAGACCCTCCACTATGCTTGTCCTTGGTGCATTCGTCACGGCGGAACAACGAACGCGGCAACAAGAAATATTTCAGGGCCGCACAGTGAAGGTGGCAACCCGGGATGCCTGTTGGCATAGACTTGAAGTAGAAATGACCACGAGAGCATCTTCGGTGGCCCAAAGAGGAAACTGTCTTTGCGACACCACCAACACAGTGGTGCCAAAAACTGGCATTAGAGGCCGAATGATCCAGATGGGCAGAGGAGTGGTGCCCGCAGGCATCGCGACTGTAGGAACTACGACCATTCGGGCCATGGTAGTGGGAGGGCATAACACCAGTGTGCCCCAAGGAGAGGTAAAAGAGGCCTACTCGGGCTTCTCAACTAGACAGAACGGCCGGCTGAGCCAACTATTTTGGAAGAGGGTGT
Source organism: Viscum album (assembly GCA_963277665.1). Lineage (NCBI taxonomy): Eukaryota > Viridiplantae > Streptophyta > Magnoliopsida > Santalales > Viscaceae > Viscum > Viscum album. Next base: position 1,368,242,099 of record OY728163.1, on the reverse strand, counting down.
GGTACTCATTGGAAACATTAGATGCTATGCGTATGGTCGCAACCCCATCAACCGACCTTCATACGGGTAGGGTTCTTCCAGTCGGGCCGGACCGACCTATTGATCCGGAACAATGAGCTTGACCCACGAGTCAGGCCGGGTTTTCCGGCCAGGCCAAACCCACCATCCAGGCCAGACCCCTACTGGACAAGGACACGACCATCCCCTTTTCACTAAAATAGGCATATCTCGCATACCAGGCATCCAAGTGATGCATTGTTAGAATAGAGGGAACAATTTTGACAATGAAATCCTTTATAGGTGCTCCAAATAGGTTTTAGAGAATTTTAGAGTACTGCTAGGTTGGATTGGACATGAATCCAACCAGGCCCTCGGCACTAAAATGCCTATAACGTACATACCCGACGTCTGATTGACGCGCTTTCAGTTGTGTTGGGACCCTTATGACATGAAGGATCATTGTGTTACTTCTTCATGGTTTTTCATTCTACTTGAAATATGATATATGTATTGAAATGATAATACTCCCAGAATCAAGTGTGATGTGTGCCGGAATCCAGTGGCTCACTATGAGGTGGAGAATGAAGGGTGATCTTGTGGGGGTTAGTGCCAATTGATCCATTGTGGGCCAGATCTTGTGTGGGTCCATTCTCAGCGATCATATGATGTTCAGGGGATACCTATCCTATGTGGCTCTGCACTCAGTGATCCTATGTGGGTCAGTGCATATAGATCTTGTGTGGGTCAGATCCTGTGTTGTTCAGTGCTTAGTGATCCTGTGTGGGGTAGCGCATACTAATCCTATGTGGGTCAGACCTTGTTTCGGTTAGTAGTAGAGCCTCTTGATGGAATAATATGATCAAGATTCACAAATAATCAGGTGTAGTTCAATATTTAAGTTATACCTAGTTTGAGATGATTATTTCTTTATTATTAGTTATTGAGATCATAAATTTTGGTTTTTCCTTGTGGAATTCTGAGAGACCTTAAGGGGTCTTGAGGTCCCTAATGGGTATTGTTTTACTCACCCCTGAAAGGGATTCTTGCACACCATGTTGCATCTCGTGCAGATGACAGATATCTTTGACTGAGCTTTGGGAAACTAGGACTAGACGGTGCACAGAGGTGACCGATTGTGGTGGAGACCAGTGATGATGAGTTGTACCTACCCTTCAGGTAGGATCTTTGGAGAACACTCTCAGGAGTTGTTTTCTATTATCTGTTTCACTGTCTCTTTCATCATGGCATGTATATTGTCCCTTTAAATTTAGTTCACACATTTACTTTAGTATTCTTACTATGTTTTTTTTCATTTGTTGTGTACCTAGTCTATACGCGTACAATTTTAAAAAATGCCTTCTCATTTTAGGGATACAACTTTCTAGTGCTAATCCCCATCCCCTAGCCTATGGATGTCGAGCTTGGGGTTGTCATGACATGGGCCATGAGGGATGGTTTGTGACAGTGACAAACATGTTTTAAAGTCATTATATTTTTTATGAATCCCCTAAAATAGGGTTTTAAAAATAAAATATTATAATTATTCCACAAAAAAATTCCTTGATTTTTATTGATAATATATAAATTATTTTTTTCAAACAGATTCACTCAAAGAGAATCTAAGATACTCCATTAAAATATAACATAGAGGGAAAACTTTCTCTATGACTCCTAATATATTTGATACCTATGTGAACCAATTTGACATATCAGGAGGTATATGAGTATTCTAATTCATCACCTTGTTAACTATTACATGAGTTGGTTCCATTGAAAGTTGAATGGAATTAATATTTGATTCATAATGTTTTAATGTTATGAGTAAGAAACACTGTACCATTATTCATGTATCTTCCACTTATATATTAAATTTGGATGTTTAAGAGGAAATATATCATTTTCCTAAAATGATTCCTTGAGTATGGTGGGATTTATATGTTACCCTAAAATTATAATTTCCACTAATGGTGAAATGGGCATAAAAACCAATCCTTACTTCTCTTCACTATGATCGGTTCCTTGTAGACCTTCATGATTGAAAGATAACACATATTGATTATCCCAATTAATGGAAGGAATGATTTCTATACATAATATATGTAGATCAAAAATACTATACTCCAATGTTTTTATTAATTTGACGATAACTAATAATAAATTTTAAAACAAGTGTTCATTATATTGCATGAGACTAACTTCTGGAACTAGTCAGATTATCATAGCAGCTGACACATTTAGAGGTCAGGTTAACACTATCCTTTAAGGGATATCAACACTCATAGTAATGATTTATATAACCCCTTAAATGGGGTACTTTTTTAAAATTAGGAAACTCATAGTTTTAATTTTGAATAAAACAACCCAGTATTTAAAAATATCAATGTGTTAGAAAAAAACAATAAAGAGAAATAGAAATTCTAGATATAAATTTTAAAACCTCCTTATTATATACAATTTAAGATAGATGTATATAATATTTTCCTTATCTTATAGACTATGTTTTTCTAAGGATATATCTATGAATATATCCACTAAAGGGGAAACTAAAAATATCCCAAAGGGGTCAGGTTATAGGGCCCTCAACTACATTATTTTAAAATGTAAATGATTCCCCTTTACCCTAATGTCCCACATAATGAATATTTTAGATACAAGATATCTGATGAATTTTCCTCATATTTTTATTTTAGCACCCCCATATTTAATTATATATTCTTCTAAAAATAATACTATGTATGATTTTTTACAACACATAATAGATATTTTTGGACAAAAAATTTCATGCTATTAAAATATGATAATATAAATTTGACAGTTATTACATGCCCATTGAATTGGTGGGAATGAATTGGAGTTATCATATTATGATTTTTTTGAAAATTTTCCCATAATGAAATGAATATTCTTTCATAAATATACTATCAATAAATTATATATTAGGATAACTTCATTTGAAGGTAAAATAGATATTTTTCAAAAAAAAATTCCATGGGTGAAATATATTCGAATCATAATAAATTATGTTATATGTAATTGATTAATAATTTTGATTAATTTTATTGTAAAAATAATAATTCATATAATTAATCTATTATGTAATTTTCTATTCAAGAAATGGATTGAGAAAAAATTCATTTTATGCTTGAAAAATTTATTTTTTCTAACTTTTTTTTTTGAATTTTTCTTCTGGATATTATAATTAATTACAGCCACTAAAATAAATTATATTTAAAAATTGACTCTAATTTCTAGAATAATATTTTTGAAATTGTATTAGGTTTATTTTTTGGAGTTTTTTAAAAATATTTAATATGGTAGTGAATAATGTGGAATGGCATTTTATTTAAAATTGTCATTTCATTTAAATTGATAAAATAATTAAAATGATATATAATATTTTTAATTTTATACAATTTGAATAATTTTTATTTAATAATTATTTATTTAAAAAAAATATTTGAATTGGAAGTGTACTTTATTTTCTTTTAGATAAATTCTTTATACTTAAAAGTGTAATTTATAAAAATATTATTTAATGGGTTTTTTCATAATTATATAATTTTTTTTCCATTTTAATGATATGATTAAAAAAATTGGATTTCAAATTTTTTATTTTATAGGTTGAATCTTGGTAATAGTGGAACTTCCATTTTTAATCATAATGAATATTAAACATGGTAAAACTTGGTCACCATGGTAGTGGATCAACCTGATAACTAAGGATAAATTAATATAATAAGATAAAAATAAATTTTCTAAAATTGGATATGTTTATATTTATAAAGATGTACAATTTCTAGGTTTACTTTTTATATATTTTTCATCTACTTTATATGATCATGACTTTTCATTTTATATTATTAATATTATATATACATGATTTTATCCCACTCTCAGATAATACCTTTGATATCTTTTCATAGTAATGATTAGGGTAACAGGAAATTATAAATGAAAAAATATAACTAAAATGATGGAAAATAACTTTTCATCATGATTTTAATAATTTATAACTTTTAAAAAATAATATAATTGTCTAAAGTTTATATTCAATGATAACACAACATTTTCAAAAACAAGAGAACAATCAAGTAAATCATTATAAAAAAAATTTAATGCAACACAATTTTGATGAAATATGGTGTTCCAAAAATTTTATAATCAATTATAAATGATAATTTATTATGTATTTATTTGAATTCTAATTCCAATTTCTTTATATCATTAAAACATTATTTTTATAATTATATCACAAAATACCTTTAATAGTGTTAAATATTTAAAACATACTTATAAATAATAATGAAATAATTAAAATTATGAATTAACTCAAATTTATGGTATATGTTTCTTCCTATAATTCATGTCTAATTTTTTCCATTTAAAATATTAAAAATTACATTCATGGCCTTTAAATATTGAACATTTACTGAAATGGCACTAAATTTTATTCTTTTTAATTGGAATCGATCCATGTTATCCAAAGGTGTATATGGGTTTCGTTTTATCTCATAAATATAGAAAAATATATCCCTAAGATTTAATTTTCATGTCTTTATGAGCTATCATGACCATAAACCCATATTTCTATGGACATAACCACAATTGATTAGTGTATATCAAACTAGAATCTTTAACTATTAAAAAGTTTATTTTAATATTATTTCATCCTCTTCCTAATTAAAATCAATCATATACTTGACTATATAATTACATAAATATCTATAACACACATAAATGTAATAATGTTGATGTTAAAACCCTTCTCCAACATTATTTCCTTCCAATGATACATGAAATAATTGTACGTGTATATGTAAGGAATATTGTCTCCATGAAGGTATATATTTCATTTCCAATCACCGCGTTTCCTGGAAGAGTATTATGTTGGTTTTAAGGTAAATATATTCTTTTAATAACATAATTATGTTGCTATACAGAAAATATTTTCAAAATATGTATTCTTCTACCCACTAAAAATAATAATGTCCCTCATGTGTACAAGTGGAATTCCACCTTCACAAAGCATTGTGATTCGTTTTTAATTAACTTCATTAGTGGATTGTATTAAGGATTTACATAATTAATAAATATGAAATATATAAAATATTTATGATTATGTAAAATTAAAATATAGTATAATATATTTCTTTTCATTTTAATATAAATCAAAAAACATCATTAATTCATATGTTCTAACCAACTTCACATAGAAATGACATGGTTAATTTTTGTTGATCTCCTTACATGGTTCATTCTAAATGTATATTGAAAATGGAAAAATTATTATTACTATTTGTTTAATATTATATATATAATGAAACATGAAAAAGATTCCACGACCAAAATTAGTGAATAAAATATTATTGGTAAACGGGGAAGATATGTACTAAAAGATGATTTTAATAAATAATTTTAAATAATAAAGAAAATTATTTATTAGTGAATGGTATGTAGAATTTTATACATGAATATTTTTTAAATGGATTTCTAATATATATAAATTTATTATAAATGGATGTTATATCATATTAGACGAAGATTAAGTCCAAGATAAGGGGATGTTGAACTCAATTTTTTTCATTATGTTATGTAAACTATTCTTTAACTATTTTAGAACATGATTATGTGTGTTATAACAAGTGATTTTTAATGTTTTATTGACCATTTTTTGGATTTAATTTTAATCTTGATAATCCCTTCATAGGTAGATTCCTATTTCAAATGTTATGATACTTGTTAGTGGTATTGACCTTAATTTTTAATTTTGGGGACATGTTTCCTATTTTACACTGGGAATTATTTTAAATAGTTTACTTCCAAAAATATTAATGTGTTTTTTAAAAATTGTTTATTGAAATTGTTTATTTTTTATAATCATTTGATTTTTATTCCTTCTAAGGGTTTTTGATTCAATCATTAACAATATTTTATTTTCTCATTGTCTCAAGTGTCCTCCATCGAGAACAGTTTGGATTGATGCACCGTTACTATTTTACGAGTTATATTTTAATATTATATACTAAAATATCAAAAATATATTAATAATTATTTTATTTTATGTTCCATAAAATTTTCTTTCATTCAATGTGTTTTTGGTTTTTAAGAACCGTAAATGGATTTCAATAAAAATGTTGATTTAAAGTATTTAAAGTCATTAACCAAATTCAAATACATCTATATACATATTCATTAAAAGGTTCAAAATTGGATTCTATTTATAAAATTTTTTCAATTATATATATTTTAATATACATTTTCCCTTCATTAAAATCGATTTGGAGGAACATATAAAATGTCTTCTATATCATTTAATTTTTACACACTTTACAAAAGTGAAAAAGACCATTTTTTAACATAGATGATATGAATAGATTTTCCGAAAATTATTCCATTTCTCCATTAATTTTTTATTTTAAGATAATCTATGGTATTTTAATGGAAATACTATTTCAATTGGTTTGAATATTTTATTATTTAAAATTTATAGAATTAATGGATATTTCTTCTTTGTTTGAAATAATAGGTGAAATGATTCTATTATGCCGTTTTTAATATATGGAAGTATCCTATGAATGATTCCATTTTATCACCATAGATATCCTCTATTGATAACATCCAAGTATTTAAACTGGATGGATTGTGATGATAATTTCATTGATATTTCTTTAAAAATAAATTCTTTTCCACATTCTAATCTTGTTATGAAAGGAATTATTGTGGTTTCTATGAATTTTATGATGAAATTAAATCTATATTTACATTATTTAGGTTATAGATCTAGGAAATTGATCATGATTATAGGTTATTATAATATATCTCTCAAATTCACTGTGTATTTGGAATTTTTTAATGGTAAATATGTTACTCTTTTATGATTGGGGATAACCAATTATGTTTCTCAAATATTAAAAAACTATTTAATGTAATTCAGAAAGAGGTTTAAAAAAAGGGGGAGATGATGATAATTTCAAAAAATAATTTTATTCTCTATTCATTATATGAATTTTAATGGTTCCATTGATAATATATTTATTCTAAATGTCTCATATATTTTTACAGAAATTTCCCCTAACTTATGCTAAAATATTTTTTCCATGACTAATGATTTATGATACATGTTTTGATGGGTATGGATTCATTTTTTATACCCATAAAAATCTATTATAGTCACCTACCATTGAGATGACATATACTCAATGATGATATTGAAATGTTAATTCATTTTCCTACCCCTATTGAGTATGTTAACTAATCATTCTGATGTATCTATTTCACTAAGTAATGAAGTGTGATGTTATATAAGTTCTATATAACAGGGTATCACATGTGGATAATTTTAATGGATACACTATTAGAAAACTAACATATACCAATGGTTTGGAACTATTGGTACATGCCTCCAAACCATTGGTATATCCTATACAAACGGTTTTGGAAACCGTTGGTAAAAGTAATATGAAAATCTATACCAACGGTTATGGAACCGTTGGTATATGTATTTCAAAAAAAACATTCACTGGGATTTGATCCCAGGACCCCTAGTTTATCATTGAACGACTTAACCACTAACCTAACATGTCTTTTGAGAAAATAATTACATAAATATATATATATATATATATGTATTGTCATAATTATTTTAAATTTTGATTTATATAATGTTCTTGGTAAGAAGATATGATAAAAATTATTAGGACCTATACGAATAGTCGTCAAAACCGTTGGTATAGACCTATACCAATGGTTTTGACAACTGTTGGTATAGTTCTTGATTTGGGAATTTATTCTGGGCTTAATGTTGATTTGTAGGGGACCTTTTCCAATGGTTCTAGCAAACTGTTGGGATAGGTATACCCTTTCCCAATGGTTTGGACAAACCGTTGGGAAAGGTGTCCACAAATTGGACTTTTCCCAATGGTTTTCCAAAACCATTTGGAAAGGGTATACCTATCCCAACGGTTTGGCCAAACCATTGGTAAAGGTGGCCAAAAAGTGGAATTTTTTCAACGGTTTGGCCAAACCTTTGGGAAAGCCATACCCTTTCCCAACGGTTTACTGAAACCGTTGGGAAAGGTGGCCACAAAGTGGAATTTCCCAACAGTTTGGCCAAACCGTTGGAAAAAAGGACTATACCAATGGTAAACCGTTGGTATAGAAGCGTTTGGAAAAGTCATATTTCCAGTAGTGATATCTTATAGAATTATCAGAGAATATTTTAATATTATTTTAATAGGATAACCCCATTTGATGAGAAAAATTATGTTTTATTATAAATTGGGGTTTTTAATTTTTAAAAAACATTAATCCATAATTTTTTGCTTATGTAATTGACACAAAATTTTCTTTTGATGTTGAAATTATGGATGAAAAAATTGAGTTGAATCTAATGGTTTCAATTCTATAATTGTACATTGTTTTTTATTATCCCCAGATCTAGTTGTACATAGCATGTGTGTATTAATTATAAATGAAAAAGTGATGATCAGGAATCATATTGACAACACCAGGCATGGTATGAACAAAATTGATATTTACCCATATAAATATCTATCCATTCATAACCAGTTTTGTCTTTTTACAATAAATTATCATCATTATCATGATAATAATTATTATAAATTCATGATTCAGTGGTGATCTACATGAGTATTGGATTTGTGAAAGGTATCGATCATTAATATAATGAACCATATAATTGAATTACTTTACATAATATTTAACATCGACCAACTTATTCATGTACGAAATAGGGAATGGACAACAGATTTCCCATTATCTGTCAAACATATATCTACCACCCATAAATAATCCCATAATTTGTTCACTGATTCATGACTCATATATGTGTACCACTCCAACAATGTGTATAAGAATTGAGATTTAGTATGGATAATTACATGTGGTTCTTTTATGTTAGTTGAGGGAGATTTATCCAAGTATCTCTGTAGCTTCATGGGTAGTCAACTAAACACGAACTTTTATATAATATTCATCTATTATGGTATATTCTCTATCCGATGAACTATATATTCATCAGTATTAAAGGGTAGTATTAATTCTATATAGATTACTAAGTCCTTTATTATGTAATTGAGGGTCTAACTAATGTTTGTTTCTGTATAATTGACATATAACATGCTAAATACTTTATTATTTTGGATGGTGATCCACATGTTGGTGTCCTCTCACTTGAATATCAACAAAAAATTAGGTTGAAACCAAATAATACAACTACAATACACTATAGGGATGGGTGATTCATCTGCATCATATGTTAATAACTATTGTGTGAACCTATAAAGAGTGCATAATTCCTTTTTTGTCTCTATTTCAACCATAGATACTAGAGAATCTTCTTATATTTCCATGTAAATGAAATTTTTTCATACATGTTGATGTATTTTTAAATTATAATGTCATTTGGACCCCAATATGTTACAAAATCTAAATCATTTGAATATTTATGATTGTAGAAATATCACATTACAATAATGACCACAGTTGAAACAGGATAAATCGTCGTAAATTTATCAAAATAAGGAACCTGTGATGGTTTTGGAATGGATGAACTTATATTCTTGAAATGACCTATGAATTATCCCATATAAATCATAAAACGGGTATAAAAATCAATAATAATGAATTTTTCTTCAAATTTTTCTATGTACTTTCATGAAACATTCTAATCTAGATCATTATTAATAGTTACCAGACCTGTGTTCAATGTGACCTCATGCATGATTCCTCATCTGTCAGAGGCTACTAACTAAGAGCATGTGTCTAAGGTGGTACTATGTGAGGAATATACCTATCCTAATAGAGGATATATAAAAAAATATAACCACAAAGAATAAAACATAATAGAGTATTTTTAAATAATAAATAAACTAAAAATTCTTTAAAAATATAAATAGGTTATACATCCAGAGTTATAATTAGATAGTATGATCACCAATTATATTTTTCACATATAAATAGTGTAAAAATAAAATAAAAATACAAATGATTCCCTATTATATCATAGAACCATACTACACTAAAGTATCATGGCCCACTCAATATAAAATATATAATAATGGAAAACTCGATCTCCAACCCTATTAGTTCCTCTGACCATATAAAAGTATTATATGGTAAACTAGTGAAATGGTCGTATGGGCTTGGTGGGTATAATAAAATCATTGGGGAACAACCAATGCAGTCTTGTATATACTAGGTATGTTTTTATATGTTCACATGAAATGATATAAATAAAAAAATAACCACTCAATGTTAATTAATAAACAATGACTGTCATCGATCCTTTTGTCTATAACCCCAATCAACATTCTCTACATCAGCAAAATATGGGTTTTTCTATCGATAGAATGATGTGAGGAATAAAACCTGAACCCAATGGGTTTTCCCCATGGTGTAACTATTTAAAAAATATAATTTTGAATGCATGAGTATCACTGAAGGTTTTCAAAGTAATTGTAAAAGACTATCGAACCTATAAGGATCACATAATAAATTCCAATAAAATTGCATAATCACTGAACCCCTGGGGTGTTATCCATGAAATTCAAAGTAATCTAGATCATTGATGATTCCTCAATGGTTTCTCATAAGCACTCAAATAGTCATTAATCACTCTCAACCCCATGAGATATCATCCTTGTTTTCTCGTTGTATTAGGCCTTAACTACCCCGAGATATGTATTTCCCTAGTGTATAACCCTTAATCATTTCATAAATTCCTATGAGGGAAGTTTACACGTATCATTCCCTCATTACCAAGAGATAAATAACTCCTTAAATATTGACTCTTTAACACAACATGAGGGACTATTTGGGTATTTTCTATATTCATCATTATAACAGCACCAAAATGGTATTTCTCATACTAATAAAAACACATCGCCCCCAGGGGTTTACCGTATAGAATATTTAAAATAAAAGGATGCACCAATTATTCAAATAGATAAAACCATCTTCCCTATCCACAACCCATCAACTGAATTACAATGATTGGATTCTAAGTTGACATATGTATCATTCTCTTCACATGTCTCAAAAACATAGTAAATGACAAATAATGGTCCATAAACCTGCTCGGGTCCCTTATATCAATAAATAAGAATGTTATATTGATATTGTTAATTGTATTCTATGTATAAAAAACCCCCAAAAATGGTAATTTTGTTAATTACACTATAGGGACACCCAACATAATGCCCCCTTTAGAATTACTCAGAAAATGGTAAAACCATCACTCATGGGTAGCTCATCCCATAACCACATTTCATTGATATGAATAATGCTAATAGTTATCAAGGTTCATAACAATATCTATTGGGGTTATCAATATAAATACACCTCACAACCCACTACTGAAGAGTTTCCATTAATCATGGTAAATCATTAAAGGGTCGACCATAGATGGTAAAAAGAATTGTGCAAGTGAAAAGGACCCTCATATACTATTCACTATTTGTAGTATACAATAGATTTTGATATTAAAATAAAACATTTAATTTAAAATGGTAAAAAACCTTGTTTTATGGAAAACGTGAATCATTCCTCATAAAAGTGTTATAAATATAGAAGGGCATTCAATAAATACAAACTACCTTTTTTCAAAGATTCCCCACTTAATATTAATCCTTGAAACTCATTTCCCATGCTCATCCAAGTATCAACTGTGGTCCACCAAATCTGGAAGAATCACCTATGCTCCTTCCTCACATAAAATACCATAAACAATTATTAATTAAATGATATTATTAATTCTTCAATTTATACCAATGAAATATAATTGTCAAAATAACCACCTGAGAACAAATACATCTCTATAAAGCCATCTAAACACACCCAGAGGTCATAAAAAACTCAAATGACAAGCCTGAGAAAAATATTTATATCCTGACACAAAATTATTTTCAAAAATAATTTAATTTAATCCATAAATATACACTATGTTGGCACATGACCTCAATTTAGAATGTGTTGGAATGGAGATGGAATATTGAGACACCCTGCTATTATGGTACACTAATGAATTTTTTAATATTTAAATTCCCTCTTACTTCCATGTAATTAGAAAAAAAACATTTAAAAAATATTAGATATGTGTGAAATAGAAAAAGGTAGGATGGATCACGTGTGGGGTTATCCTTTCCATGAGGAGTCTATATGATTGAATAGTGTTTCTATTCGACATGAAATGAGTTTGAAGGTGAACCTAAATGAAAAATAAATTATTAAAAATAAAAGAGTAAAACAATAAAAAACAAATGAGGATGTTTTTTTCTGAGACCAATATTTTAAAACACATGAAACACTTCCTAGGGGTCATTCACAATATGAAACATTCATTCCTGTAGGGATGTTTTAATCCAATACCCCAAAACAATCCATCCTTGACAATTCATAGTGTGGTTACGTGTACCACACTATGAATTCCACCCCAAAGAACCGCTATAGTTAGAAGTGCCTCCCGACCCTCACAAGATCACTACCAAACACTCCAAAAAACTATTAACTCAAACCTCAACTAAAACATTAATTAATGATGTCCTAAACATCATATTATTAACCCATGGTCTAGATCACAACCCATTCCGAATCCGAAATATATTGTTTACTAAGGACTAAATCTGATGGGATGTTATCACTCCCTAGTACCCTGTTTCACAAATACCTTCCACCAACTAGTATCATCACTTCCTCAAACCATCCGACATTATCATCATATACCTATGACTGATATGATAATCTATCTATAAAAGTATCATCATCAACCCACAAAGAATAGGAACACACATCATATGTTGTTCACACCCTATATATCAATGATAACAATGACTACCATGGATAATCTCATTTATAATTGAGAACTAACTAGAAACATGAATGTAACACTTGTTCCTAACTCATTGGATGTTTATCCTTCTACCTCAACCAGAAAACCCATAAAAATATCAGAAAACCCCAAACCACTCAACAACCAAACAGCATCATGTTTAGTCAACATATGAAATCTATCTCTCCTCTTGATCCATGATCATTATCCTATAAATACCTAAGAGGGACCATTTATAAGATTCTTCATGAATCAAAATCAATCCCATTATAATATTACCTCGAGTATAGAGGTATATATAAAATACTAATAAATATATATGGTCCCCCATTGATGAAATCATCATATCAACTTCCATCATTCCTCAACTCATACATGAACCTTCATCAATTTAAAACTCACTAGGGTGAATATTTAACAAGAATGTGATGCCTTTATTACATCTATAGTTAAAAAATATATACTCATGTACCACACAATTGTTAATATATACCCAGGATCAACGAGTCACATAATAACAAATGTATGATCATATTCCTAAAAAACCATTATCACATGAAAGGCTATCTCTTTAGGCTAGTATCTCCCTTTTAACACCCCTTACAAAATAGAGAAATGATCCTTTTCCAAGGTTACTATCACTCTTAGTGACAATTCATTGTCACAAGAAAACTAAAATAATATTCCCATGTTTTTACCATGTTTATAAAGAATATCCTTGGTTTAACTATGTTAGTAACTGAGATGGGACTTCACTAAAAATATCACTTTGACCCAAGAATAACATACAATCAAAGTACCTTTCTCACACAATCTCAATGGAATCTAATGTTATTTTTTCACAAAACACTATAAGGTTTTTCAAGTTCAAATTTCAAAATATCTAATAGGTTTACTCTATCAATAACATGGATATGAATCACTGATGTATGAGTTCAATTAATGGGTCTCAAGTTCACCATCATCTACCGACAATATATGAATCATAATCCATAAAATACGGCCGTGAAACAAAATCCCTTATCAAACTAAATTGTGAATATGTTATCTCTAATAGCCCATATATTGGTCTTTTATGGGAAAAACTATCTGGATCCTCGACCCATGTCATCTGGCTCGTAGGGAACTGAACCTATAAAAGAATCCACCAAGTGGACTTGTCCTTTTAGAATAAAATACTCACCATTCTTCATTTTCATGAAGAATGGTAATATCTAACTATATAAGCTAATAAATCATAATCATGAGGTAATGTTAAAAATAATTTTATTCTAATCTAAATTAGAAAACCACATTGGTATTGTTATTAAAACATTAAATAGATTAATAGATAATGTAACATCAAAAATGGGTTTTAATTCGCCGAAATAACATTCTTTTACCAAACCACTACTACAAAAGACATCCTCTCCAACTATCTACTTATTATGATGGTCCACGGATGATCTTGTCACATAAAATTGGAATACACATACAATAAACATCTCCCATTGATGATTTTTATTACCATATCCATCGTCACATAGATAAACTATGTAAATTTGCATTCCAAGTTATATGCGAAAACACCAAATAGATTTTTACTACAAACTTAATTAATTTATCATGAATAATAACAACACATAAGGTATTTTCAACTAAGGGATCATGTCCCATTCTAATATACCATGATCAACAAAACACACATGCACAATGGTTTACTTCCTAATAAACATCACCAAGAATATCTTCATTGATCCACTTGACCTGCTATCGATACAAAATTAATATATAAACAATAATTCAAGTTGAGAGTAATTTTCCCATGACCATATAAGGGTAAATGATATATGATCATTTTTTTTGAAAATCTAAATATTTGACCCTCTATCATGAATGATGATTATCACATGTGGAGGGAATATATTTCATGTGAATCCTATGTGAATAACCATGATTCTACTGAATCCACTTACCCATACTGTGCATGAGTCAAACTAAGAAACCCTAAATATCAAAATGGACAAACATCCAAAAAATGAAAAAATTCATCAGCAAACCAAAACAACATTTTTTTAGACAGGTTTAAAATCATAAATCTCTATAATATATAGAAGAACTCAAACATCAATCCTGAGACCCTGTCCACATGGAATTCCCAATAATAATGGTCTCAATAATGAACATGTTTGAAGTAGATCACAAAAAATGAAACATTACTTTGTCACATTTATACCTTATAAAAAATATAATGATAAATAAAATCAGATATCATATAACCTTTTAACATTATATCTTATCTTAGTATGAATGGTTATCAGACAGGTGTCCTACATGACCCCAACCTCACCTCTTGCTAAAAAATATATTTCTAGCTAGAAGTGGAGGTATAATGTTATTGTGAGGGGACTCTACCACAAATAAAAAATATTAAATAAAAATAAATTTTCAATGGGTCATACATATCAATATATTATGGAAAATTAAATAGACTGCACATGCTCTATCAATTTATATGGGGCATGCATGCTGACATACATGCATATAATCTTATCACCCACTAGGATGATAACATTTACTACCTTCCCTAAACGAATAAAGTTAAAATGAACCCCCCAAAACACCTTCTAAACCATAAACAAAATTCTATTGCACTTGATATTTTATAGCTCAATCATTATAAACTTGAGACCATGCCCAATATATTACTATAACAAAGTGATTGTTTACTTAGGTATCCCTGTGAAATTGTTTGGAGAGAAGGGTTTGATTAAACAATTATATAGGGAACCAATAACATGGTATTGTATATAAAAAATGAAGTGATATGATTTTGTGAAAGGAACTGAATAATTAAATAGCTAATTAAAATAAATTAATAATCAGAATTCATCATCAATACTTAGTTTTGTTACCCTTATTTACTATAACTACACAAGAAAACCCCAATTTTCTGTATAAAAAATATATTACCAAGCATAATATTGTAAACTAATGAAATTAACCCCATGTAATTTCAAGTAAAATAGTAATACTAACCAACCAAAGGGGACAAAATAATGTCATTTAATTAATAATTTAGTAATTTCAAATTGAATGATATTTTTAAGGACATTAGATTTTTATACGTAAAAATCACATATTTTTAGATGAATATTCAATACATATCATAAACACATGCCTGAGGACCATAATTTTATTCTGGGATTGGTAATATAAATAAATATTATTTTATATAAATATCGTAAATATGTACCAGAAAAATATTCTTACATTGTACTCCCCTTATCCATACCCAACATTAAGAATATTTTATACCTATGGGAAGGAAACATAAGAATTTCTGAATACAAATTCTCAGTAACAATCAATATAAAAGATATCAACTTATTATAATATGAATTAATAAGATAAGATTTAGGGTATGTGGTCATTATCAAATCATATGATGATCATACACAACCATTCATATATCATAAGAATATATCATAGAATATATCTTTATCGTTTAGGAAGGAAAGACTATATGTTTGAGGAATCATCATAATTTTATCATAAACCATAATCTCATGTTATAATAGTGAGGAACCATTACAAAAAATAAAAATACATTTCATGTGTCAAGGTTATCTAATAAGACCATCATTATAGTGGATCATAAGTTATTACATGTTTCATATTATAGATCTGGATACACCAATTTCCCATAGAGGATTAGGGCTCCACTATTTCTCCTACTGGGTCAAACCCCTCAAATTGTTTCCCTCTATTATATCATTATATATTAAGAGTTACTGAATGCATTAGAAGAGTGTTAGTAGTCCCTCCCATCTCATAATGAAATGAATATTTATTTTTACCATAGTATCATTAACCATTCATCATATCATAACATCATAACATGTGTATAGAGAATGGGTTTTATAAACTTTTCATTAATTCACCATATAATAACCCTTTAGAAAGATTATCATAGAAATTTAATCTAGATAAATATTAACCATATAAAGAAATAATATGGTTAGTGTCATTCAATCTTATACCCACTAATTCCTATGTAACATCAAAAGATGTAATATTAGCTGGAAAATGATTCTAAAAGATCACATGGATTATTTCATAAGAAAATTAATACTTCAAGATTAAAATATGCTTTTCAATAAAAGAGTAAATTTAAAAAAATATTTTATTTAAAAATAACATTTCAATTGTATAATGTAATATTTAAATTTTATTTAAAAAGTTTCGTCATAAAATTTTCCTTTCTAATTTATAAAATATTAATTAAAACATTTAAAAATTTCAAAATCCTTTTATTTGAAAATAACCGTTGAAATTTATTACGGAATTCATAAAATTAATTTAAATGATTCCTAAGGAAAATAATAAATCCCCATTTGAAATTGTATTTTGAAAAATAATTTTTTAAAAAAAAATTAGTTAAATATAACCTTTAAATATTATAATGGAAATATAAAAATACTATATGAATATTTTAGAATGATAATATCCTTTCAATTCTAAAAATCTAAAAAAAAATAAAAAATAAATATTTGATATCCTTCTCTTTGAAAATAATATATTATGAAAATAATTGAAACATTAAAATATGGTTATGGTCATTAGAGAGAAAAATATTAATCACACCAAACATATTAAAAAATATTTTATTCACATATTTAAAAAATCGAAACGGTCCTCATTTGGAAAATCCCAAGAGATTTTATTTTATTTTTTAAAAAGTATAGAAAGTGTAAAAATTCCTTTAATAAATCAGTTATATAATTTTAATCCATTTTGGAATACATTTTCAAAATATATGTATATATATTGAAAATTTAATTTTCAACTGAAGAGTGAAATATAGGTAGGTTGCTTCAAATCCATTATAATGTTCTCTTGATATTATAAATAGAGGATTTGAAGTGAAAAATTTTATTTTCATGAAACAAATAGATAAAATTAAAATTAATAATTTTAATGAGATATTGATCAAATTATTTCATTATTGGAATCATAATCCTAAAAATTCTCGATAAATAATGTCTTTTTTTTTCGTAAAACACTGACCACTTTGGTAAATTCGAATCGTAAGCCACACGAATGAAAAAATAAAATGATATATACAAGATCATGAAAATTAATTAATATATTATATTATATGTCAAAGGGTGTGTATATAAATTTCATAAAATGATATAGGTTCATAACATAACTTATGTCACATGGAAGCAAAATTGAGACAACAAACCATACATTTTTGGTTTGTTTTTATCCATAAACCCAATGAATTAGATATCATGAAATGGATATGTAAATAGGAAAAATTTGATATATATGAATCATAAAATACATTCATGGGTTTTATATACTCCACAAAATAAATAATTGGTAAATATGTCATGTGTCTCATAGATGATAAAAGTGAGATGGAAATCCTTTATAATAAGTCCATATTTTATTTGTACACATTCAAAAATCATGTGTCATAAATATAATATTATTATATAACCACTAAAAACAAAAAAATATATTATTTACTATATATGATTTACCTTTTATGTTTTCTTATCTTTTTATTAAATTTTCCATGTTAAAATCAGATTCGGGTATGAACTAATTCATTTTTCACGTATGGTATGATGTCTTACTTTTGGTCCTCATACATCGATAATAGTCAAATAATATACCTAATTCTAACTGATATATAAATAAAATATAATTTAAATATAATTTTTTTTACAGTAGTCCCTAAATTAGAGAGATTTAATATGAAATAAACAATTCATATAATGTTAGGTCGTATGTATTCAAGAAGAATATTTTTATTTTTTAAAAACGATTTATCAAAAGTAAGGTAAATAATAAATAAAATTTAAAGAGTTGTTGTTATATTTTATTTATCAATAATATTTATTATATTTATCATTATTAGCTTCCATTAAAATCATTTTGTAAAAAATGAATCACATATCTTCTAGAAGAGAAAGTCTTCCATACACATGAATGACATTATAGTATCCCCCATGAAAAGGAAATTAAGAAGACATTTGTGAAGTAATAATTATATAACTATTATTATGTTAAAAAATTTATATACATTAATTTAATATGTCTTTATTACCTTCCAATTAATATAAAAATGGTATACACAACACATTAGTTTGCGAGTCTATAGTCCACCGTACAAATGAGAAACATTATTGTTTTCAAATAGGTTTTTTTGTTAGAGTGTATATGTAATATTATAATTAAATTTTTATAAAAAAACATAAATATAATATATAAATATTTAATCCAAAATTATATCCATGAATTATTGTTTTTGATGGAAAATGAGAAACATATATTCATGAGGTAGTAGACCACCATACACATGAATGGCTATTTCATACCCCATTTGATTAACTATAGATGAGTTAATTTTATTTCATTGCCTTAATAAAATATCAAAATAGGAGATATAATGTTGTAATTATATCATTACCATTAAATGAAATTTCATGGAGGTGGAAGATGAAATAAAATAATGATGCCCAGTTAAGCTCCATACCTCTTCTTCAGACAATGACATGACGTATGCACAAAAGGCATCATAAAATTGATTTATGATCAAAATAATGAATCAAGGAAGAGTTTATGTATATATAAAATTTATTTTATTAGTTATTTTCCAATCTAATGGGTATATATGTTTTGAAATGGAGAGGATAGGGGGTTTTATTTTAATATTAATGTGAGTGGAACACATGTAATTTTTTAAATGAAAACGGTCTACCCCCATTTTACATGACATTTGGATCTTAAATAAGATATTATAGAACATTAGAGGTTATATGTTAAAATATGGATATATAATAATTTTTAAACAAGTATCTAGTTTATTTACCCATTATCATCTTAGTTTAACCCACGATAAACCCATTTTCACCTTAAATGTAGTAACTAAATTTCACATATTTGACAATTCATAGTGGTGAAAAATTATATTGAACTTATTAGAAAATATAAACAGTTGTTATTAAAATTATAAGATGATTTTTCAGAAATTCAATTAACTAAATTGGTATAATTTAATTAAGATTCAAACCTGTTGATGTGATGATAATGTGGTTTTCCAAAGAGAAATTTCACATATCTTTAAAATGTTTTAATGTCCCACTTTTTCTATTCAATTTATTCCAATGAAAAAATTTAATTAATAAATATATAATTGAAATAATTTAATTTTTAAAAAATTAGTAAATATTTTTCAGAAAAAAGTTAAAATTAGAAGATAATTCTTAGTACAAACAAGAATATTTGAATATTTACAAACAAAATTATTTATTCAGAAAATTCTCAGAAATTCACTAAAAGGTAATTTTGACATGTATATTTCTAAAAATATGATTAATTTTCCAATAAATTTTATAAATTTGGTAATTATTTTATTAACATTAACTATAATAGCCTGGAGCTAGTTGTTGCTTTAATATATTGGCATAAGAAACAATGAATCAGACCCTGAAGTACTTAATACTATAGTAGTCTTGGTAAACTAGATATATGATTGAGACTTCATTTATATTTAAAAAAATTATAAAATAATACTTTTTCAAGAATAAAATTATTCCTTTTAGAATATCCCAACATATCAGTCATTGAAAAAATTATATAATCCAAGGAAGTGTGAAATTTTTTTGGTGAAATCAAATGCTTAGTAAGGTTATGTAAAGTGATGATAATATTGAATCAACGAGAACAATAAATATAGAATGTAAAATAAAAAAAACAAAATGATTTTAAATAATTTTACTAATAAAATTAATAAAGAATGGTAAATAACTTTAAACACATTCCATTCCATTAATTATGTGGAAATGATAATATGATGACTCATCATCAATATAACTATTTAAATAGTGATGAACACATGCCATTTGATAAATATATTGATAATGAAATGCGTCAATAAATAATATGGTAGATAAAATTTCATGGATAATAATTAATTAAATCAAAATGAAAACAATTCATCATTATTGTATTTCATGTCCAACTAGAACATGATTCTTATACATTCAAGATCCATCCTAATGATCGCTTAAAACTATTGGGTAAAAACCGATTTACCTAGGTTAGCAAATAAAGTATTCCTAGGAGACTACAAATGCATCATGGATCCATCTTTAATAAGGATTACTTATGTCATTCATCTAAAAATAATTCCTCATATATTGAATAATATATTTAATCCAAATTTTTTTCCAAATCATCAAGTATCCATGTTTAGTAAAAGATACAGATTTATCAATATTTCTATAATTTATAAAAATAATTCAATGTAAAAACAATCTATTAAATGGTATACGATATATAAAATATTAATTTCGATCATAAAAAATATAGATATTTATGGAGAATTTAACTTGAGAATATTAATTCAATGTGGATATTTCTAGGGAAAATTAATTACTACAAAAATGAATCAAGGAATATAATTTCAACACTATCCTTGGTGATCATAAACATAAACCATCTAGAGGAAGAATAATTATTGGATTAAGAAAACATATCCTCTAAAGATTATATGTAATATTAATCATTATTTATTTAAAATAATAGAGTTATCATAAATAGATAATTGAAAACATACTAGATTAAAATTTTCGTCTTTAATATCATTAATTAAGATATAGGGCATTTTTAAAATTCTTGTTTTTAAAATTTTTTAAAAAAAATTTGGCATTCTATAATACTATGGAAACAATTTTATATGAAAATATTGCTGTAAATAATTAAATGATGTTTAAATGAAAGGATGGTCATGATGGTGGGTAATACATACACTCTACACATATTAAAAAGAACATTCCTTATTCCATATAAATGTTTTATATATTCCTTTTAAGAAAAGAAATAATAATACCTTATAAAATTTATATAGAAAGAAAAAATGGGTATAAATTAAATCAATAAATCCTCTATAATAAGATATATGATGTTTTAGAAAATATCTTGAGAAAATATGGTTTTAGAAGAAAATCGATTTCTTAAAGAAGACATAAATGATGTTGAAATTTAGTAAATATTCTTGAATAAATATTCTCGATTAGAAAAATATTCCGAAATAGACCCATACAATGATCAAAACATTCAAGGGATAATAATTCAATGAATCAATTATTTGCATCGACAAAAAATATACATAAAAAATTTAATAATACATCACTTAATAAAAATCCATTATACACATAACCATATAATATCAATAATATTGATGAAGTAATACAACCTTAGGAATAGATATTGTGTTACTAAATTCTTTACCACATGGTAAATTTCATGTCGAATAAACATGGATGATATAATTGAAATTGAAAAACAAATTATAATTAATTATAAATGAATCTAGATATTACATTTCAAGTGTACATTATATACACCATTGAAATGAAATTAGGTAAATTAAATTACAAAATGAATTAATAAAAAGAAAACGAGACGAAATCCATTACATCATGTTTACATTTTTTGATAAATAATTAACATAATTTTTATTTGTTTTAAAATTTTTATATTCTTAATTATTAACTACATTAATATTTATAATATCATATATAATATTTTTATAAAATATTTTTACTCCTTTATTGATAATCTTTCACTATATTATTCTCTAATGTGTCAATTACCTTGTATTATCATTCATTCAATTCCTTGATTGTACTAGATCTTGTGTATATAAAACAGTTTAATCATATATATAATAATAATAATAATGAAATTATTATAATATTTAAATATTAATTGTACTTTTGGTTACAACATCGAAATATGGTGTTATGAAATTAAGTATGTTATAATCATTGAGATGGAAGGTCATACGTATGAATTACATTTAAAATTTTCAATGATTTTTATCGTAAAAAGGTAAGTAAAATTTTATCAATCCATAATGAATTTAATATAAAATTATTTAATTATCTATACAATTATATATCATCCATGTGGTTTAGTGATTAAAACAATGTCACATCACGGTATGAAGACACTAGTCCACACATTCACAAATAATCGTATCATCGTTATGTGAGTGAAGAGGTAAGAAAGAAAATGGAATAAATTTTCTTTTAGGAATGATAAATATCTCATAAATATTTTTAATATTTCATTTATATTATATATTAATTTTGAATTTATCCCTAATACATTCCATGTAATGATTTAGTGAAAAATGAATGACATCGGTTTCCGAATCAGTAGTCCTCCGTACAAACAAGAGATGATTTCATAACCCATTTAATGGAAATGGAGGTGGTTATAGGTCATGAAATTAAAATTAAAATATCTATATATATTTATTATATAAATGTTTTGAAATCATCATGTATTAATATTTATTTAATGAGTTTTTGAAGAAAAAAATAAAAACACTCATTAAATAACATTTCCACCACTTAGGATAACATCTATATGTTTGCAAAACAATTCTCTATAGGATTGGTTTATTCTAAATATTGTAATTATAGGATGAGTGTATGAGAGTTAGAAATTTATTTGATTATGGATTTACCAAACAAAAATGGATTTATGGTTTGAAGAGGATCTGATATGGGGGATATTTATAATTGGGGAGATTAGAACACTTGTAATTTCGTGAAAAATTCTATCATAAGTACGTTTTTATTATGTAATAATACATAAAAATGATAAATTATTTAAAATAGAATATATAATAGGAAAATAGGTTTATACAATGGGTGTTGGAAATGTTGGTAGTTCATATCAAATCCACATATTCTAAGTTTAACATTTGAAAAATCTATTTTTATCATAATTGTGATAATTAATTATTTATTAGTTTAGATATAATTTTTTTAAAAAATAATTTAATATTTTTAGAGATTATTAATTTTTATAACTACTAATATTTAATCCATTTTTTAAAATTCAACTCTCATAATTATAAAATTTTCGTTCAAAATTATTCTCATAGGAGTAATGAGGAGGCGAGATTTTAATGAGAAAAGGTTCCAAAGATAAAACTGTTTTTATAAGTAAATTAAATATAATGATGATTCAAATTAACTAAATTAAATTAAATTATATATTTTTGAAATAATTTTACTTTTCAAATAGTTTAAAATATAATTTATACTTATAAATGATTTAAATGAAAAAAAAATTCCAATTCAAGTTCAATATTTTCAATATAAATAATAAAATGAAACATTCCATACAAATATTCAAAATACACTATAAGATAATCTATATTTGAGTATGTGAAATTTTGAATTTATTTTGTTAATTAAAATTTCTAAAATTATTAAAAAATAATTTTACATTATTTGTGCATAGTGTGACTATACAATCCTTTAAAAAATACAATTTTCAGAAGATATTTGTTTTTAAATTTAAATGATTCTAATTTTATTATTAAAAAATATATAATTAAAAAATATGTTTAAAAAATATTCTCATAACTTATTAAATCATATTCAATCACTCTATTAAAGACACTATGTGATAAATTTCATGTTAAATAATAATATTGATACTATATATTTGATCAGGAAAAATAGGTCTTCTCTGTAATGAAAGCTATCGAAGTAACTCATTGATTCATGTGAAAATAGCTAAAATAAATGTTATTAATGAAATATATTAAACATATTGAATTTATTGAACTATAAATATTTCATAAATTCATAATGATTTATATTTTCTCTTAATTGTGTGTTTCATGTTCAATACAAAATGGAATAGAATGTAATTATTTTATAATTTCGAGGTGTTACAGTATCCCCTCATTAAATAAAAAGATCCCTTGAAATTTAAACCTGATATCAATTATCATGGTTTTGGCATTAATAAATACCATTTCTAAAAAACCCTTATCGTATAAGGGTCAGTAAAATATCCTCTTAAAAAAATTGAATGGGAAGTACAAATTTTATAGAGAATAACACAGAACGTGGGTAGTAAGTAGGAGAACATTGGTGGGAAGTGATGATATTTTCATGTGTTAAAGGCTTAAATAAATATATATTGTGATTTGTTTCATTGATCACAAAAAATAAAACATTACTTATTATGTTAAGGGCCTTAAAACAATAAATATTCTATTATTTAATGGACTATTTTATTCATCAGGTATGAATGTTGTAGGATAAAAATTTTAAATGTCCATTTCCTAGAGTTGATAAATTCATTTTATATCTAAGAATATAAATACATATTTTTACTAGGTTTTTTCTATTTCACTATCATTATACAATCTTTTGGTTCTCCATCGATCAATTTACAATTCATTTTATACTACAAGAAATGAATATCAGAAAATGATTTTTTAATTCCTGATGCATTAAAATTAACTTTTTACCAAACATATGATCCATAATGGTGCGTAAAATATTTATTTCTCTCTATAAATATTTTATAAAACCAATAGGGTTAAGAAAAATTGTCATATATAATAAATGAAAATCTAATCAACTAAATTAGAACCTCTAGTTCATCATGAATATTTATATTCAAAATTATTTAACTAAAAATAATTAAATATTAGTATGGAAATTTCTGAGCCCAGTTGTAGACACTAAACCATAATTTTCAATTGGTCATTAGTTCAAGCCTCTAGGTCTTAATGGATGAATAAATTTATAAACCAATAAGTAGGTTTTCCCTTTTCTAGACTATATCAATGTGACTGTTATAATGTTCTCAAAAAATAAAATTTACATCCTAGAAGAAAAATTAATCATTAAATAATTTTTTTCTATTGTTTTCAATTCAACTGAATACAATTTTTCACAATGTGCAACAATAATATTTTTCAACTATTTAAATTTTATAAATGATCATAAGAATCTTAAATGTTATCATAAAAATTTAAATTTAGGCCTATAAAATGAAATTAAATTATTTATAAAAAAAATATATTCACATAAAATATAATTTTCAATCAATTAATAAAAAAATATCATTAATGATGGTAGGATCCCTTCACATTAAAAATAAAAGGTGATGTTTAGTTATTTTAACCTATGATCCATCTTAAAATCATTAAACCATGATGGAATAAATTACACATAAGTTAGTGATGAAATATATTCTTCTGAGATTTAAGATAATCCTTATATGACTCAAGGTTCTTATACAAAAATACCATTGGTAAAATTATTACTACTATATAATTATGGAATGACAATAATTACTGTTTCCATTTTATTGAAAATTGGTCCTTCCTTGGGAAAGGATTATACCTTTATAAGAGGTAATTAAATTAGATAATTCCTTGGATCCCCAAATTTACAACAATAAATAATAAATATAACCAGAGGTTGAGATTTATTTTATTCGAGTGTACTCTTCATTTTTCCTCCTAAATTCATTATATTTTGAGATTTTTACAACATAATTAATTCTATATTTCCTTATAGACTCTTTTCATTATATGTATTTCTACATTTAAAATATAATGGAAATGAAACCCAATTACCTATATGGTCTAAATCACTCATGATCTTAGAAACGTGAATCATTTTCTTCCTTGTTGAGTGTGGGAGTTGGTTATTATGGGGATTCTTAATCATATTTCGGGATAGCTAATTAGGTTTAATAATGGTATCATCCACTCTAGTCATCAACACATATGGTTTCTTATAGTCAAAAACTTTTCCTTCATATTCTTTGTTAACCTGATTCCTTCATCTAATATCCATTTACTAAAACAAAAACAAAACATACTGTGGTAATAATATACATAGTTGGAAAATAATATGATAATTTATTGGTTTTTTAAATTATGAAACAATTTTTTTGAATCTATGAATTGTTTGATTTAACCTTGTTCCTAAGTTAAGATCGTCCATTCAAATCCTTCATAATGGTTTGGTATGAAAATGTTACCGATCCAAACAACATCCTATGGTAGTTTCAAACCATGTGTGGAGTAAGGCCCATTGTTGTACACTAAGTGAGGATCGTGTTTACCCCAATGTTTTATTTTTGTTATTATTCACCATGGGTACAACTATTCTAGATCCACATAAACATTTAATATCTATAAATTTTTTATGTTCTAGAAGAAACAATATAATATATTCCTTACAAGAAAATTAAGATGTTCGTATACTTATCCTTAATGATTATCATAGGGTTATGTCCCATAATAAAATTTTTCCAAAATATAATTCCCTAAGGTTCTAATAAAATCCATATAATTCAAATTGTAGCATCCCTGATCATAGTATCCTAGAACGAAATCCTTCTTTAATAAATTTCCATAATATACAATGAATTTTATGACAAAAAAATGAATAATTTAGTTGTATTAGAATACTAGATAGCTACATGAGAATTTACATACATTTACAAAAAAAATTAGAAAAATAATAGATATCATTTTTTCTTCTTTAATATCACTTCACATAAATAATAATTTTTTTTGGAATTATGAGAAATGAAAAAAATATGGATGATTTCGAATTCTGAGTATGTTTCATTTGAAATATAACTTATCATGAACCAACTAGAATAATCAATATAATATTGTAAATAATATAACATAAAATATATTCAAAAAATATGACATGAATAATCTATATGGAAAGGTACAAAAATTTAAGCGCACACAATATAATCAATAACATGACTGTCATAAATAGATAAGGAATTTTTAATATGGTAATGTAAATAACTGATTTTTTTTCCAATTTAATATGTAAACATAGAGTGAAATTCATCCATAGGTAATCTTATATAAAAAGTATCATGAATAGTATTAATTTATTTCATAATGATGTAAATGAATAAGTATTCGATGTATCATTTCGTACTCACCTCAGACATCTACCGTCAAGATATATCCTCAAGATATTTTAAAACTGATGGAAATAAAACCATTTCACTATGTTTAGAGAATATATTCATCTAATGAGAATAACAATACATTTATGGGCTCTCTATAATCATAACACACATCTATCTTTCATTTCAATTTAATTTTTCATATGTGAAACTATTTATTTAATTCATAACCAGTTTTTCTTATCATCATATATCTATATTGGGTAAGGGATGTATATTTACCAATATTTTCCAATTCTATCCAAAATATTCAATGTTAATACAATTTTTCAATATGGTAGAAGGTCATGGAAAACATCATATCTATCAAAAATAATAATAATTTTTTTGGGAAATTTAATGTACAATGATCAAAGGAAAGATAATATTTCATTGGAATTTTGATGACTACCACAATGAATCAAATAAGTAAATTCTAATATTATCCTTTGTCAAAATAGTCATAATCTATCCTGAGGAAGAATAATGATTACATGAATACAATATATTCTCAATGAATTATATCTATGAAAGTGGTTTTTAACATTTATGGATTGAAATACCATATAAATATCATTTACAAAATATTATTTGAAAATATACTTTTCATTTTGAAAATCACTTCTAAAAACATAAATATTTTTAAACATATTTTTCATCGAATATTAACTTGTGAAAATATTTAAATAATTAATATTTGGAAAAAAACTAATTTAAAATATATTTTAGAATATTCAATGAATCATGAATGAAATTATTGTCATGATAGTGGGTAATTCATACATGTTGTAAATGTTAACAAGATACATTTTGCACTATAAAATGGTTTGCAATGCACCCTATTTTGAAAATGAAATCAATGATCTATTTCATAAATAATAAATAAAAATGGGGTAAAAATATCTTTAATAAAAATTTTATAAATAGTAAAAAATATTATTCAATTTTTTTATAAATAATAGCTTTGGAAGAATACAAATTTCCATGAAAATATCAAAATGAATTCCAATTTTATTAAAGACATTCTATAAACACTTTTAATAACCAACATTGGGTAAAATATATCTAACAGTTGAAAATATTAGTAATAACTATAGTATAAGATAATAAAATATGTTAATTATACAATAAGAAGACAATTTCTATCAAAATAAATTTATAAAGGAACAATTTCGATTATAATGATATTATGAAATAAACCCTTACAATGATCATAATGTTGAAGTGTGAATTAATCAATGAATAAAATATGTTTATCAACTATAAATAAACATAGAAAAGTTTAAATACATTTTTAAATAAAAAAACATTATACCCATAATTATATTATATCAATGAAAAATACGAAGTAATACAACCCAATGAAAAGTAATTATGTTTTTAAATTCTATGCCACTGTGTAATTTTCATTTCAAATCCACATGGATTGAAT
This sequence comes from Viscum album, assembly GCA_963277665.1. NCBI lineage: Eukaryota > Viridiplantae > Streptophyta > Magnoliopsida > Santalales > Viscaceae > Viscum > Viscum album. Next base: position 1,368,213,006 of record OY728163.1, on the reverse strand, counting down.
AATTATATTTTAAACATAAAATACAATGAATTATTAATTAGTCTTGATAAAACATGTTAATGGTGTATAATATACACCATACAAATAAAATTAGATTCATAACATTTCAACATGCCTCAATGAAATGAAATTTAAATGAAATTCATTACTTCATATTTTTTTGGGTTAATTGTGTTTTAACATCATGTATAGTGGTTTGAAAAATGTTAATAACTTATTATAGAACTAAATTATTATTTGAAATATCATAATATTTTTTATATGATATTAATAGTGTGATTTTGTTGGTTTACTAACAATTCATCCCCTTATAGACATGAAAATTGATGTGGTTCTGGCATACATGTACTTATGGATTATCACTCTAAAAAGGGTGCTTTGATCAAGACTTAACAATCACATGGAGCTCAAAAATAAGACTTTCTGCATGTCAGTTTTGATAGTCATGGGGGATATACATTGGATATTCACAAAAAATTATGAATGATCATAAAGTATTTAAATAATGACAAAAAATAACATAGTTTAAAACTATAGTGTCATAAAATGTGTAAAATCTTGATTTAGATAGCCTATATATATTTTTCAAGAATTTTTTTTGGTATTAATATTGTTTCTCACACAATGAATTTTTATTTTATTCACAATACATAACCATATGGAAATATGTGAACATTTAATGTGATAGACAATGTATTGATTAGAAATAACATGCAATAAATACTAGATGGAAGGATATTATGATTTAACCTAATCAGTTTTCAGGATATATGATTAAAAACATGAAATATAAAAAATTATTGAACTCACTATTGATGATTTGGGTACACATCATTGATTATTTTGGTGGTGGAGACAATTGAAAAAATAATATTTAGTTTCTTATATGTCATGGATTTCGGATCAATAAATCTATGAAATATATCATTTTAATGAGAAGAAGTAATTATATTAGTGAATACGGATGCAAATTACCTTATTTTCATTGAAAAATTAAAATATTAGTGAATACAAGTCATGAGAATAATGGTCTCCCTCAGGAATTATATATGGTTGAATGTTATAATTATTGAAAGTATATGAATAATAGAAAAATTTGACCTTGGGGGAAATCTCGTGAAGTAGATCAGAATGTTTTTTCATGTAACATCTTTCTTGTTTATGATGAAGAAACTATGAATAAAATATGAAAGTATGGATTTATAAAAGAATAATAATTTAAAGCATAAGAGCGATGTATACAGATTGATGTGTTTATGTAATACTATTCATGAATTATGAAATATTTAAGGATTTATCTATATAATTTTTCATTTATGATGTTTAGTATTATTTTCATTTGTATTGATGACCTATAAATGTGACCTAACAGAAATATGAAATTTTATAAAAAACATAACTATGTTAATAATATTTAATGGGAAAAATTTATCAACATAAATTTAATTTGAAGTAGATTATTATTCTTATTAATAGAATTTTAAACATTAGAAGAAAAATTTATTGAGGAAGAAATCCTTTTCCCTAGAAAAAACAAAATTATAAGAAAATTTTTCACAAAATATTTCTCATCAAAATTAATATTTTAAACTTATAAAATAATATTTTAAATTCATTTAAAACATTTCTTGATGAAAATATCATTTGGATATTAAAAATCACTAAATATTCAGATAATATTTTTGATATAATTATCATTGAATAATGTTCTCAAATTAAAAAATGATGCATTAAGAAAATGATTTCTTCAATATGGAGGACAATAAAATTTATTCCATACATGTTAAAACAAACATTACTTTCACATTTTAGGAAAAATCCAAATATGAATTATCTATAAATTGGAATGAAGAATCCTTTTAATTTTTTTTCAAAACAACCAAATGAGTTAAAATTTATCCAATTAGTACATTTGAGAAATATAAAACATATTTCATAACATTTTCATATAACATGGATATAGAATAAAAGGGGGTTCTTAAACGAAGAAAGATATAACGTTTTTTTACTTTTTTAAAATTATATTTTAGTATTCTGGTTATAAAGGCATTAAAATGATGGCTAAAGAATTTATCTCATGATTTTAATAGTGGATATAATAATTAATATTTTTTTGAATGATATATAATAATATTTTATCATTATTATCATAATGATAAATTATCATGATAAATGGTGAGTCTGAAATATAAAACTCATAGCACATTTGTCACGTTAAATCTATGAATCATAAAATAATATTAGTACATAAAACTTATATTATAATTTGGATAAATAAATTCATGACATTAAAATCTAAAGGGGCTTTATATACAGCTTCTAAATGAATATAGGTGGAAGACATAACATATGCCTCATAGAAATAAAATCAATACAAAAATATATTAACGCTTTCAGTAAATTTGTACCATAAAACCTATGAATGGGGTATCAAAATATTAATATTTAAATTAAAATAAAATTTCTGGGAAAATCATAAAATAAATTCTGGGGAAATATATACCCAAAAAATGCAGTGAATTTGGCATGTTTCTCATAGAAGATAAAATTGAGACAAAAACCCCATATCTTAAGTCTTGAATACCATCACACATGTTAAAATATCATCCAAAAAAGTATTTTTTATTTATAAATATAATAAAGAACAAAAATACATTTATAATAATATATATTACTAACCTATGACCTCATGTTACACTTTCATTACGAATTCAATGTGAAAATCACATTTTGAATAATAATTACTTTATTTTTCTGGTATTTTTTTATTTTTTATATTAGGTTCTGTTATGTTGACCATGGATCCATACTAACCATAAATGTTTTGATAATATAAATAAGATATATAACAATTATATATATATATAGTGTAACCCTAATAATTTTGAGATATAAAATGAAATACACAATTCATGGAGATGATTGGTCATACGTATGCATAAAACTCATACCATTAAATAAATGAATCGAAAAAAGGAAGGTAAGAAATAAATAACTATTCTATATTCACTATATTTTAATATATAATAAAAATATTAATTAATTATATCCTTATTTACATTCCTAGAAAGTGTTAGTGAAAAATGAATTACATCGTTTTTGCAAGGCGACAGTCCTCTGTACACACGAACAACATTATCGTACCACCATAGAATGGAAGGTAATATGGTATATTTGATATCATAATTTTATAAGAAAAATTAATTTTTAAATATCTTATATTTTCATTTAATCAATATTTATTACCATACAAATAAAATAGAAATTAAAAACACTTCACATTGATTTGCGAGGCATAAGTCCGCCAAACACACGAGAAAAATTATTATTTCCTAATTAGTTTGTATGTAAGAATGTAGATGTTGTATTATAATTAAAATGGTATAGAAGTATTTTATATATCATATATAAACTTGTAATCCATAATTATATCCATATTGGGAGTTAATGATGAAAAAAAGATCATTGGTTCACGATACGGTAGTCCTCCGAACATATGAATGACAATTTCATATTTCATTTGATCAAAGGGGAGAACGTTTTTTGTTATTAAACTGAAATTGTAAACTTATAAGTATGTGTGTTAGAATTGTGTTATTATATTTGAATAATATAAAGACATTTTATGGACATTTAGATGAAATAATGTAGTGACACTTGATTAATTGTGAGATCTCTTCATTAGATAACATCTTTTTGTAAGGAAAAATGGATTATTTGGATGGTTGAACGATCAAAATATGGGTTATCAATATTTTTTATGGATTGAAGAAATATATTTTGGATTTTCATGGCCAATAAAAATATATTTAAAGGTGTGATGTGTAGAGGATATAAGTTGGCATTTTATAAGTGTAGTGAGTTTCACACTTGTAGTTTTTTAGTGGAAAATTGTGTACCATAGCTTTTTCACATTCCAAAATTTCCCAATATTATCCATTATCAAATAAATTTTTTATAAGGTATAAATATGTCTATTTAATTTTTTCTTAAAAGAATTAAGATCATTTTACCTGATTTGAATTTAGATCCACCCCCAATAAACCATTTTCACCTAAACCGTTGTAATTTGTTTTTAAGGATCATACTACTCATAATAGATTGTAATTATGTTTAACTTAGAATAAAATATAAATTATGATAATTTATAATATGGTATATATTATTAAATATTCAAATCACTTAATTGGTATAATTTAATTTTAATTAAACCCTTATACATGACTAGAAACCTTCTAACCAATTTGAAAATTCCCATAAGATTATGATGTTTTATTATTAGAATTAAATATTTATTTGATTTAAATGACATCAATTTGATTAATAATCATATAAGTTAACTAATTTTTCATTTAAAACCATATTAAATTAAATTATATCGTTTATAATTTTTTAAATTCAATGGTATTTCAAAATAGTACTAATATTTACCGATATTTTGTCTGAAATTTATCTTTTGATACAATAATCAAAATATCAATGCATGATAATTTTTAAATTAAAATTTCTAAAATTCATTTAAATTGTAAAGAAAAATATTTTAAAAAATTGGTAAATTTTAATTCTAAAATAAGACTTCAAATTGGAAAAAAACGATTTTTTAGGCTGATATAGTTTTGGAAAGAAATTAAATTTTATATTATCTATTTTAAAGAAAAAACATTTGAATATTGCTAAAATATTAATTTAATTTTTAATATATATTCAAAAAAATCATTCGGTAAAGTTATTTATTTAATTTATTCAGTCAAAAACTATTTTTCCATATAATTATTTTATAAAATGATACACTTTATTTTTGAATAAATATTTTTTCATTTAAATTTAATTGGTCACTGATAAATTAATTTTATATACATGTATATAACATATTTTTAAATAATTATGTTAATCCTATTTATACCAACCATTTATATGGTAGCACGATAACTATTATATTTAATAATAATATTTTTTTATTATATCTCACTTCATTTAAAATATATGTTTTGTTTATTGAGAGATAAAGTCGGTTTTTCATTAAGCGTAAACTAAACCCTGTTTTGTATTAAAAAATATGTCTAAAATATTTAATATGTTTAAAAAAAATATTTCATAAAATTTCATGGTGTTATTGGATTAGTCAAGGCTTTCAATGTTAACACGCATCACCCCCAACCATAAGAGGCTGCACCCTTGGCATTCCATGTAATCTAGAAAGCATCAAATTATGAGTAGGATCATCCATGGAATTCATCTATGTAGTAATAACTATTTAACTCAAGGTATGTCACCAAAGTTGTTCCCGGGTATCATACCCTCATTGCTCGAAGATATATATCCCCCCTAGCGCCTAAACTTTTATCATATCATAACCAAATATGATTCCATGGTCTCGCATATGTTCCAGAGAACAAGGGTGGTGAAAATATGAGCTGATGTGATCTTGGTCAATGTTAGGTGAATATTCATTTTCTTAATAAGTTAGTTTGAGAATATTCATTTGAGTTAATGGGTATTGGTACACATCCTCTGATATATATTAAATATTTTATACACATGTGAAATCATGGGCCTCCACTAATGATGATTTCTTTTTTTATCAAATTATTTAAATTTATTTTGTTAATGTAAAATATGAATAATTTTAAATGATTGTATAGTATTGTTATCATAAGAATCATAGACCACTTCGGGTCTAGTGAATTGGTTTTATTACTCATGTACAACCACTTGAGGCCTAGAACAACATGACATACCTCAGATAATGGGACACCTTTGAGCGATGTTAATTGAAATATTTGGAATATGTGTATTGTAGAGAAATGTGTAATGTCACATAGGAATGGTTGGTCCTATAGATTCATACTATAGATCCCAAAAGTTCTCATTGTTATTGATTAAACATAGTTCGACCTAGTAAAATAATTATTTGATCATGATGTTGTTAGGATTTTTTATTTAATAGTGAGACCAATAATCATTCTTTTTAATATTTTCCTAAGCCAGGTTATAAATTCTTTCTGTAGAGCAGAACTAGATAGGGTGATCGGTCTATCCTGGTGTAACCCTTGACATAGATATGTGTTTTGATCTATATTTGACATCTTCCACTAGTTTGAAATACAAATGGCTACCATGATTTCATCTGATGAATTTGGGGATATCGATGTATGAGCTAACATTTGGGCATCATGTGTCAACTCGAGAGTTGACCCAGACCTCGAGGATCTTGTTTATAGTTGATCTCTTATGTAATAACCTGGTGACCTAATATGAGTGACCCATTGATAGAGTGAAATTGTTTTTGTGTGTATCAATATGGATCATGAAGTTTGGAGTTTTCTCTTTTGAAACTAATCTAATTTGTAATACCAAAGGAGTAGTGATGATTAAGATGGATTTTTGAATTCATCTATCCGATTGAATGATTAATTTTACATCTTTTTCTGCAATGTGGGTTTTGTAGGACTCATGAGAATAATTTATTGGTCCTAGAACTATTTTTATTTTTCATGAATCAAGGGGATCATATATAGATGAGGACGAGAAGATACAATTCCTGGTATATTTGATATCCACTCTCAACATTTTCTGAGGTAGTAGGCCTTCTGTCGATACTATTCAGTGTTTTTCTGGTTGATGCATTCATTAATTTAATGATTTAGTTCCCAATATCCCTCATTACAACTTGTGATTGTGTACATACAAGTACTCCTTTGAGTACTATGAATCAATTTAGATATAAATACAATTGAGAATGCAATAGGACCCTAGGATTCAAATGAAGATGCCATTATACCATTGATAATTCATGGAACCCTTAGGGTTCATATAGAAATATGAAATGTTGTGTGGATGTATAACTATATTAAAGTACATTAGCTATTTGGATTGTGATTTTTGATACCCTCGATCAATGTATTGGATACCCTCAAGGATTGGGTGTATAGAATAGTTTAGATTGACTGAGGATCCAAGGAATAAGGATTCATGGGTAGGTGACCATAAATTCCAGAATGTGATTCCATTTGATTACCTATCATACCTAGGAACTGTTAAGGATTATATATATTGGATTTTATATCCCCCCTCTTGGGATGAAGAGTGAACCTGACATTGATAATAACCATGTTCTACTTTGGGTATTATGTAGAGATATTGAGGATGAGGGATTCCTGATGATTCCCTAAGGACTAATACTTATCATGTTGGAGGAATGAGAATATGAACACCATTGTGTGTTTAGAGGTCCCCTAATGATTTTGAAATGTAAATATCACTAAATGTATTGTTATATAAGGGAATACATTGGTGGTTCCCATATGTGTTATTCTTTGATTTATGAGTTGTTGTATTTTTATCTATTAGCATGTTTGAAAGAGGCCAAATATTATACTATTGGATATTGGAAGATTATAGAAATATACATCTTCTCGAATCATGAATATGAATAACCGATTAAAATTAAATACATTACATATTGGGTATTATGAAATCACTAATGCGAGTCCGAAAAATTAAATGTTTATTTGATAATTCACACAGTTTCTCTATATTTGTTTTGTGTGTAATTAAACTATGTTAGATCAATATATGTATGTTTATCCTAAAGTGATTTTAATCTATGTTAAGATGAATGTTTTTTTATGATGATGATTCAATCCTTACTGAAGTGAACATGTAGTGCCCCTAATAGGTCAATAAAGGCATTCAATACCTTAATAGTAATAAACTTATAGATGGTCATTTTAATGGTGTTGTTAGTTAAAGTGTCAGTGACAACCTATATTGTTTTTTACAATAGAGAATGGAAGAAAATTATACTTAAATGAGCTGGTGGTTGTGGTTTAACTTGGTAAATATGATCTATGAAAATTTCATTGTCCTTGAATGTGGTTGCTAATGTTTTTTTACTATTTAGGGAATAGTCTCAAATATGGATGAATATTGAGAATTAGTTCCCTAGTAGGAAGAAAGCTTTGTGTGTGCTACATGTTATATGAATGTGAACTTTGGCTTCAAATCAATAATTAGTGAGACAATGACTTCTATGAATAGGGGAATCTCATGAAGGGAATTAGAATATATTTGTGATAAACTTAATGGTTGAAAGGCATGGGTCAATAAAGTGGTGTGGAAGGTTATAGTAGTTTTATCGTATTATCATGGTAATTCCTTGTTTTGTAATTTTTTTTAAATGAAATCTATGTGGTATATAACAACCCTGCTATTTTTTACACACTTAAAAATGATTAATTAAACAAAGTTTTCACTTGAAACAACATAGAATATCAAGAGGTACAATGTCAATGGGGCTTTGGAACACTACATAACGACCTAAAACATGAAACACGACATCTTTATTGAATAAATTTCATACAAGACCACTACATTCCCTTGAACATAGCATTGCATGGGGAAACTGAAGGACATTAATTAGAAAAGGGTGTTATATAAAGCCCAGTAAAAGATTAAACAAGTCATAATATGAAGAATAATAAACATGTTACGCAATAGGCATATCAATGGAGCAAAAAAAGAAACATGAACATAAAGGCATGATAACATGGAAAGGTGGAAAGCACACTTGACATTGTACTAGCATGAGCTGTAGATCGTTGCATATGTAGCATGAGTAAAACCTCATTGAACATGAATTAGCATGAGTAAACCGTTATTTCGCTTGATTTATCATGATACTAAACATTACCAAATGAATTGGAGCGCTATCAGGGTACACCCTTCATAAACATTACATTTCATGCGTATGTGTTCCACAAGATCATACAACATAGATTAATTAATCATCATAATTTATTCCATGGTAAAGGAATGAGTAATAAATACATTAAACTATTCCATAAATAAGTAAATATGCATAAAGGTGAATACCGTTGACATAGAAATGGGCATGGAATTCCCTACACGCAATTTTGGCTTGGAAAATGGCAGTGCAATTTCGGTAGAATAACAGCTTGACAATAGTCTTCATAAAAAGTTGATGTCAGAGAAATCGGTGTCTCATCACATGAAAATGAAATAGATAGTAAGGGGGTCATATAGACACATCTCCGTACATAATTTATGGAATTTGGATTTATAATACATAATAATTTCTTGAATGTAAATGAGAATAGGGAAATTCATTAAGGAATTTCGGCCTGGTAGTGGATGTACATGGAAGGAATTAATAAGAGGGAAAATGGATCTCTCATTATTCACACATAAATAGGGTTGTATAGGGGAGGTGAAAAATCATACCACGTTATTTTTAATTAAAATTAAATGGGAATAACAATATAAATAAATTTGGATAGAAATGAGAAAAGAATAAAATCCCTTACCTGGAAGTGTAATCCCAAAGGCTTGGGAGAGGCTTCAGAGAGGCTTCATGGGAGCATAGGGCGCCTTGGTAGGTTTCTAGGGAGAGGAGGGAAATTGTTGGAAAAACTCCAAAGACTTTTAGTGAGGATTATGTGGGATACATGGTTGGTTTATATATGAAAGGAGAGGGAATTCCTTATTATTTTGGTTTGTGACAACATACATTAAACTAATCAAAACCACAAACCAGCCCATGGGGTTTTCCAATGGATTTCGAAATGGGGGAGTTGAAATAAATATTTTATAAGGACAATGGCTGAACTTTTTAAAATAATAGTGTTGCTTATGTGTAGGTGAGTCACACTATCAAATAAGTCAATATAAAAAGATAAAATGTTTTATAAGTATAGAAGGGTCAACTAAAGAATTGTAAAATAAATAAAACAAAACTTACGCCAAATTTTATTAATGGTAAAAAATATATTGGCTGAAAATAATGTTTATAGTATTTTTATTAAATCACTATTGGGTCATTATGATATCTTAAAACACATTATATATTTAAACTGTATTTAATTTTTACCCAAATATTTTACTGTCTTAGAAAATTATGAAAAATAAACCATTGTATAATTTCTATGTATTTATTTCAAAAATAGTATTCATTTTATCTAAATAATTTTCAAAATAAGAGATTTTTTACTTCTAAAATAAAAACAACATTTATATGAAATTCATAGGTTTTGACAAAAAATGCATTCAAACATTATTAAAAATCACAATCATATTCAAAATACTTATAATATCATTTATATTTTATAAAAAAGTAATTTAGTTATAATATTTAATTAAAATATTATTTAATTAAAAAATCCATTAATTAATCAAAATATATTTATTAATTGAATATTATCTAAAAAAACTATTTGTGATTTAAAAGCTATTTACATCGCAACAATAATAAAATGAATATATATACAATATTATATAAAAAAATAATGCACTTAATCATAGTGATAAGGCCTTTTTACATAAACCCTTATAAAACCCATATCAGACCGAATGATAAGGTGTGCAGTGGTGATAAACTTTTGGAGTGGATCAGAAAACATCTCTTGGGTCGTAATTTATATCACCTTTCACTTCTATTGTAGGCGGTTCTGCTCGAGGTTAATGTGTTGAGGCTCTGCTTGGTCTTGGTTAAGTGTAAATCCCAATGAATCCACCTCATTTTTAGCTTTGTCAAATGGGCTTCGTATGAGGAAATTCTATTGGATGAGGCCATCACTGTCATGACCCGTCCTCAGGGCCCCTGCCGTGACTACCACAAGCCCAACTTCCATAGGCCAGGGGATGGCGACTAGTACCAACGCGTAATTCCCGATAAAAAGGGAAGGAATTTCCTTTATTAAGTAAAAAAACACACATAGTAAGCAAGCAGAAGTAAACTCTAAGTAAAACTGGGTACAATAGTAAATGTGGAAAAGTAAGTGGGCCATAATACAAACCCAAACTGAAAGTAAAGTACAACTGGAAAAGAAGTACAACAATTGAAAAGTAAAGCCGCAACGTCGAGCTGTCCACTGGAAGTCCCAACTGAAGGGTGGGTACAGATAGTCTCCACAACTCCACGGGTCTAGTCGTCCGCTCCGTGAATGTCCCGCCCTATGGTCCACCTCCAGGTACCGTCTCGCTCCACGAGCCTCAACCGCGATCAGCGTAGTCCGTTGTCTGCATCCAACACATCGTAGAACGGGCATTTCCCATGCAGGGGTGAGTATACGCTACTCAGTAGGGACCCCGAGACCCCAGAAGGTCTCCCAAAATCTATAAAGGATAATCCAAAAAGGAGAGATACAATCACGAAGTTACATCCAACACTGCTTAGGTATATGCCCATACATATACCTAAATCATAAATTCCAGTTCAGCTCCAACATCCGAGCCCATGTATAACCCAGTCCACACAGGAAAACAGAACGTAATCCACACAGGATATCAAGTCAATATTATCGAACATAAGATTGGAAGTCAAGACTCATCTCACAAAGGTATACTTCTTTGTAATATGATAAAGATGATCAGATGTAGCCACTGATTCATGTAAGCCGTCCGACCCACACGGGATCGATAGGTACTTACCCCTGCAATGACCCACACAAGATCTGACCCACACATGATCGGTATGCGCTGGCCCACACAAGACCGCTGAGTGCTGACCCACATAGAATCTGATCCACACAGGATCGGTAGCACTAATCCACATAGGATAGTTGAGTGCTGTAGTCGTCGCTGTCGAACCCACGGAGGATTTCTGTATAGTCGTCATCATCGTCGCAGTTGCAGCTATCTCTAGGGTTCCCGCACACAACAAGCTCATTCGGGGAGGGTCTGCTCCACGAGCCAAGGGGCTGATACATCAACTGACACAAAGTCCTGAGTTGATGTATCCAAAAGGTCAATATTGTCAAAAGGAACTCAACCGGACAGACGGCGCGTCAATCGGACGCCCGGTCTGAGAGTTATTGACTTTTTCGTCCCAGAGGCCCGGTTGGTTTTAAGTCAAAACCAACCTGGCCGTACTCCAACTACGTCCAAACCTCGAGCAGAGTAATCCAAAAGGTTCGTCTCACTAAGAGGAATCCAACAGAGTCAACGACACGTCAATTGGATTTCCGGAGCATAAGTTATAAGTGTTTCCGCTCCGAGGGCTCGGTTGGTTTCGTGTTCAATCCAACCCAGAAGAATACAAAATTCTTCGAAACCTTGAGTGTAATATACCGAAACGACCGTCTCGATCCAAGGATAGCATCGCAACCAACGGTGCATCAATCGGACGTCAGTATCCCATGTTATGGGCTAAAGACCGAAAGAGGTCCGAAAATGGGGGTTTTGGGACCGGACCGACCCGGCCCGAGACCCCCTAGGTCGGCCCGAACCAGGTCGACCCGACCTAGGTCCGGGTCCATCCCGTCCTGGGAAGCCAGTGCCCTGGTGCGCTCGGGCGGCCCGCATGGCCTGCTTGGCTGGCCGAGCTGAGCGGAACAGGGGGGAGGGGGGCGCTGCCCCCCTGATTGATGAACCATAGGCCCCATGTGGGGGGACGCTCCTTCGGCCAGCCGTGGGTTACGACCCCCGGCCTTCACGGTAATTGGCTGGCTTAGATGGTCAGTGAGTCACCGCGGGACCCCCCTATGGGTCCCTCCCTACTTTCTCCGGCGACCGGCGATTCTGGCCACCGCTCCCCGCACCACCACGACCATAGGCTGCTGCCTTGTCCGATCGGCGCCGCGCGACAGCGCCGCACCCCTCCGCCACGACCCTGCTCTGGTCGCGGCCTCTTCGAGGTTCTCTGGTACGGTGCGACGGTGCCACGACTTTGTTCGATCTCAATGGCGTGGCGCGACGGCACCACGAATCCTTGCCGCATTTCTCCATGATTCCGCATGGTGTCGTTGCACCATGTCGCCTTCTTTCGAACCGCAGCAACACAACCACAAAAAGGGGGAGGAGAGTCGGCCGTGTTCGTGCAGTCCGACCTCCTCCCGATAAGTTGATATCAAGAGGCCCAAAAATAAAGTCGAAGAACGGTGAATGATATTTCACAAACAAAAAGTAATTAACCCCTACCTCGATGAAGTCGTTGAAGGAAGGTTCATCGCGGAAAAGAACGTCACAGAAGAAGACTCCATAAGCGTTATTGGCATCACTGAGAAGAGATTCGTCAGCATCGCGGTACATGGCGTCGTGTTGCCAATCTCTGAGGATGGCGTCTCTCACCGTCTGTGGAGAGGGAATAAGATGGTACAATGAACTCCCTTTTGCGGTGATGGAGTTCTTCATCGAAGGCTCGACGTTCATCGCGTTCTTTGACAAGGAAGAAGATGAACTTCTAGACGTAGAGATTTCTTTCCCAAATCCTCTCCCAACAAGCTATCCAAATTAAAATAAGGTCACCCCTTATTTTAATTGTTTATACAATGCTTTTCAAAATTACAAATTTCAAAAACGAATCCACTTAATTAATTAAACTTATGTTGTAAAATTAAATAGAGAGTTAAGTGGGTTAGGGAATATGATGGGGTGGGGTTCATGTGGGCCCCACCTCACCTTTATCCTCACATGGTTAGTTAGGAACTAGTGGGTCCAACCCCAACTCCCTTACATAGGATAACCACTTAGTTATAAATAAATAAAATAAAATTGTTTGCACGAATTTAATTTTATTCAATACTGAACCCAATATTTTAATTACCACACCCGATAAAATGCAACTCCGGAAAAGGTGTTCCTAAGAAATTATCGGCACTGCAATTCCATCAGTGTCCTCATATTTTGATTCCGAGCACCAGTTCAAATTTTAGGAAATCCCGTTTGTTCGTTCACTGAATGTACCCGAGCTAAACTTCGGATACTTATTCCGGGCTCACCGGGCCTCGGAATTAGGTGCCGTCAGAAACTACGTTCTTGTAAAATCCCAAAAAAAAATTAAGAAAAAATTTCCCTTGAATTTTACATGTCTTTAAATTACTCCCACCTCAGGGCTTTACGTCCCCATAAAGATACACATAAACTAGGGAAACAAATGTGGGTACTGTGCATGCATCTGATCCTCCCGCTCCCAAGTGCTCTCTTGGAGGTTCCCGTGATGCCACCTGATGCGCACTAGAGAAAACGACCATCCATGTAGGACCTTCTCCTGTCGATCCTCGATCTCTATTAGGACCTACTCAAAATTCTCCCCATCATCAATGTCTAACTCCCCATGGTCGATGATATGCGTCGAGCCGTGCACGTATCTACTCAGCTGAGATACGGTGAAGATGTCGTGCACCTGGTGCAACTGAGGTTGTAGAGCCAGGCGATAAGCCACCTCGCTAATACTATTGAGGACTTGGAATAGTCCGATGAAGCACGAAGACAACTTGCCACCTCGGCCAAATCTCCCTAATCCATGTCGAGGTGAGACCCGCAAGAGGACGTGGTCACCATCCTCGAACTCTAGTGGCCTCTACCTCCTATCAGCATAAGACTTCTTCTGGCACTAAGCTATCCTCATCCACTCCTGGATGACCTGGACCTTCTCTGTCATGGCCTGGACCATCTCCGGTCCCACAAGTGCTGACTCCCCAGGGTCTTTCTAGCACAATGGTGATTTGTAAGGTCGGCCGTACAATGCCTCATATGGTGCCATCCCTATGGTGGAGTGGTAGCTATTGTTGTACGTGATCTCCACCAAGGGTAGTTTGTCCTCCCAGCTGTGACCAAAGTGGAGGACACATTCATGGAGCATGTCCTCGAGATTCTGAATGGTCCTCTCCATCTGTCCATCCATCTGAGGGTGAAACGCGATGCTCAGATGTAGCTGCATCTTGAACACCTCCTGTAACCCCTTCCAAAGCCGGGAAGTAAAGCAAGCATCTTGATCGGAGACAATAGATGATGGAACACCATGAAGCCGTACAATCTCTTGAATGTAGAGGCATCCCAAGCTCTCCACTGAGCCCTTCTCTCTAATGGGTAAGAAGTGGGATGACTTGGTAAGTCAGTCGACAATCACCTAAATGGAGTCGTGACCTCTGGTAGTGCGTGGAAGTCCAGTAACGAAGACCATAGATAACCCATCCCACTTCCACTCCGGGACCTCCCAGGGCTGTACCAAGCCTGTTGGTACCTGGTGCTCTGCCTTCAACTGCTGGCAGGCGAGGAATCGAGAAACAAACTCTGCTATAACCTTCTTCATACCTGGCCACTGTGCTGTCGTCTGAGGTCCTTGTACATCTTCGCCACTCCTGGATGTACCGATAAAGGGGAAGTGTGAAACTCCCTCAACAACTTCTCTTGTAAATCAACTAGTACCATGGCGCGTCCTCTGAAAAGGATGACGTGCTCTCCTCCCACAAAGAATCCATCAGGTGCATGTCCTAAGGATATCTGTGCACGCTGCGTCTCACAGTCAACATCCCCACATTGTTCCTCTCTGACCCGCTGATGAAGTGGATGAGTGACGGTGAGTAACTGTAGAAAGGCTACTCCATCACTATCCATGAAGGATATCTGCAAAGAGGCTAGCTGCTCTGTCACCTCCCCATGTAGCTGAATCCTCGTCCTCCTGTTGAGAGAATCGGCTACTACATTCCCCTTTCCAGGAGTATAGACTATCTCAATGTCATAGTACTAGAGGAACTCGAGCCATCGTCACTGTCTCAGGTTCAGTTCCTTCTGCGAGAAGATGTACCTGAGACTCTGGTGGTCAGAAGAGAGTGTAAAGAGCTCTACCATTAGATAATGTCTCCACATCTTCAGATCGAAGACCAGTACTTCTAACTCCAGGTCATGGCTAGCATAGTTCTTCTCATGCTGCCTCAACTGACGTGATTCATAGTTGATCACTGCCCGCTCCTACATCAGGACACATCCGATTCCGGTCCCTGATGCATCGTAGTAAAATACGTACCCTACTCCCTCCTCTAGTAGCCTCAAGATAGGTGCACTGGTCAATCTCTGTCTCAGCTCCTGGAAACTCTGCTGACATCTGTCTGACCACACGAAGGGTTTCCCCTTCTTCACCAAAGATGAAAGTGGTGCCACAACTCTGGAGAAGTCTAGCACAAATCTTCGGTAGTACCCAGCTTGTCCCAAGAATCTCTGCACCTCTGTCACGCTCCTTGGTGGCTCCCAAGCTAGCACTGCCTCGATCCTCGCAGGAGCCACCACAAAACCCACCTCAGAGATGGCGTGTCCCAATAAGTTGACCTCACATATCCAGAACTGACACTTCGAGAACTTACCATAAAGCTGGTGCTCTCAGAGTGTGTCCAGTACAACCAACAAGTGGTAGGTGGGCTCCTCCTCAGTCGTCGTGTATATATGAATATTTCGTCGATGAATACCATGACAAATCGATCAAGGTAACGCTGAAAAATCGTGTTCATGAGGCCCATGAACACTGCTGGACCATTGGTTACATCGAAAGGCATAACCATGAGCTCATAGTGGGCATACCGACACATTAAGACCCACTTCTACATGTCCTCGTCCCGAACTCTGAGCTGACGATATCTTATCCTCAAGAACCACCGTGCTCCCTTGAGCTGATCGACGAGGTCGTCAATCCACGGTAATAGATACTTGTTCTTCATGGTCACCTGGTTCAGGTGACGGTAATCTACACATAGTCGCAATCTCACATCTGCCTGCTTGGCGAACAAAATTGGAGAAGCCTAGGGTGGGACACTGGGTCGGATGAATCCCTTGACCTGCAAGTCCTCCAGCTGTACCCGTAGCTCTCAAAACTCGGCGAGAGCCATCCAATATGCTGGGGTGGATATCGGGGCTGTCCTAGGGTATAGGTCAATATAAAAGTCTACCTCTTTGTGAGGAGGTATTCCTGGAACGTCGTTGGGAAAAACATCCTCATATTGACCCACCACTACAGGTAAGCTCGGACATCGCACGTCAACTGCTCCTAGGATGAGGCTAACCAAATGATGAGTCATGGGCTATCCCCTCCTCTGCGTGAGTCCATCCTGCACTGCAAAGGCTCCCTTCTCACCTGTGAAGGTGAACCTACTACCATCGATGCGAACACATCGCACCTTACGCCTAATGCAATTGATCTGAGCATGGAATTTAGATAACCAATCCATGCCCAAGATGATGTCGTAAGGCCTCGACGCCGCTATGAGAAGATCCCAGCCTAAGATCTCACCTCCTAGAGTAAGATCACACTGCCGGCACCAGTGCATAATCGTCGAGTCTGCTCCTGTAGGAGTCTCTAGCCGTAAGGATCGAGCCAACGGCTCCGTCGGAATCTCCGAGCTCCGAACAAGGGCAGCGCCAATGAAATAATGACTTGATCCTGTGTCTATAAGAACTGTAGCAAGGGTGTAATAGACATAGATCATAACTCGAATCATCTCGGGCACGCCGTGGTCATAGGCCTCCGCTACCTGAAGTTGTGCCTTCCTCTGCCCGCTAGCTCCCTGTGGTCGGGGTGGACCTCCTGGTGGTGGTGGTGGTAGAGCCTCAAAGCGTTGCCCACCACCTGCTACTCGGCCAGCTCCTCTTCCTTGTTCTCCTACTCCATGTGGAACTCCACGGTCAACCCTCAGACTCTGCCTGGGTGGTCCCTCAACCGTCTGTTGCTCCTCTGCACGACGAGTCGGGCAGTCACGAGCCATGTGGCCCTACCCGCCGCATACGTAGCATTGTCTGCCTCTCAAAATACTGGCTCTACACTGTGTGCCCCGCACCTCTGACCCGGTGTCCTGAGGTCGTTCGCCTGAGGGTCTGGTCCGCCAGGACCCATGTGTCATCCTTCGACTACCAGCTGCATAAGACTCTGCTATGTGCCGCCCTATGGTAGGTCTCGCTGCTGGTGTAGGCTCAGCAAGAAATCTCTCAATGAGAAGGGCTCGCTCCAGTACCCCTGCCTGTGTCGAAATGCTGAGGGAGATCAGTGATGCCCTGATTTCGTGCCTCAATCCCTACTCGAAGGTCTAGTCCCAAAAGAATGGGTCACATACCATGTACGTCGAATAGAACAAGAGATCGGTAAATCTCACCGAGTACTGGGCGACCATCATGCTTCCCTACCGCAACTGTAGAAGCTCCTGGATGTGCACCGCACGGAGCGTTGCTGGGACGAACTCCGATTGGAAGAGGCTCTCAAAGTCCGTCCAGAGGAGTGATGCCTCGTCGTGCACCTAGATCATCAAGCTCCACCATCTTCCTACGGCCGCATGGAGGAGGCTCGATGTGAGGATCACTATGAGGTCAGCTGGTGTCCCCACTAACCTGAAAACTCACACAACCGCCTCCAGCCAATCCTGGCTACCTGAGGGTCCGTCTCCCCACCGAACCTGCGCAGTCTCTGACACTGAAACTCATGTAGTGAACCAAGGTGTCGTGCACTCTCAGTGGATGGGGCTGGTAGAATCGGTAGCTCGGCTGGTAGTGGTACCGTCGGTGCCTCCGTAGTAATAGGGCCCTGAACCGAGGCCTCGTCGCTCGGTGGACTGTCATCACGTACAAAACATGGAACCCTAGCTGGTTTTCGTCATGGGGTCATCCTGAAAAGAGACAGGTTCGCCACGATCAATACAGTATACCTGGTGAGCTGACACAAAGTAATCACAAAGAAAGCTTGAAACACACATGCACTCAGTATCTTCGTGCACTATGTCGGAAATCAGAAGTCACGGTCCTAGTGTACGGATACTTCGGCCGCCGCACCAACACTGGACTCCATAGACTGATAACCATACTCAATACTCTTAACACTATTTTTACACATCTAAAAAGATTAGAGTCCTGAGTTCTGTGGTAGAACGAAACTCCTCTGATACTAATTTATCACGACCCATCCTTGGGGCCCGTGCCGTGACTACCCCATTCCTGTCTTCCATAGGCCAGGGGCTGGCAACTAGCACCAAGGCGTAATTCACGATAAAAAGGGATGGAATTGCCTTTATTAAGTAAACAAACACAGAGAGTAAGGAAGCAGAAGTAAACTCTATGTAAAACTGGGTACAATAGTAAGTGCGGAAAAGTAAGTGGGCCAGAATACCAACCAAAACTGAAAATAAAGTACAACTGGAAAATAAGTACAACAACTGAAAAGTGAAGCTGCAATTTCGAGCCATCCACTGGCAGTCCCACCTGAAGGGTGGGTACAGATAGTCTCCACTTCTCCATGGGTCCAACAGTCCGCTCCATGTACATCCCCCCCTATGGTCCACCTCCAGGTACCGTCTCGGTCCTCGAGCCTCAACCGCGATCAGCGCTGTCCATCGTCTGCATCCAACACAACGTAGTGTGGGCATTGCCCATGCAGGGGTGAGTATACGCTACTCAGTAGGGATTCCGAGACCCCCAAAGGTCTCCCAGAATCCACAAAGGATTATCCAAAAAATGATATACAATCACGAAGTAAAATCCGACACTAATTAGGTATATTCCCATACATATACCTAAATCATCTATTCCAGTTCGGCTCCAACATCCGAGCCCAAGTACAACCCCGTTCACACATGAAAATAGAATGTATTCCACACAGGATATCAAGTCAATATTATCGAAGATAAGATTAGAAGTCAAGACTCAGCTCACACAGGTATATTTCTTCGTAAGAACATATAGATTATCAAATGTAGAAACTGAATCATCTAAACTGTCAGACCCACACATGATCGATAGGTACTAACCCCCGTAATGACCCACACAGGATCTGTCCCACACAGGATCGGTATGTGCTAGCCCACACAGGACCACTGAGCGCTGACCCACACAGGATCTGATCCACACAGGATCGGTAGCACTGATCTACACAAGATCGCTGAGTGCTGCCGTCATCGCTGTCGAACCCACGGAGGATTTATGTACAATCGTCATCGTCGTTGCAGTCGCAGCCAGCTCTAGGGTTCCCACACACGTAAGCTCATTTGGGGATGTCACACATTGTTTTTTTTTCTTTGTATTGATCCGGCCCATTAGAAATCCCGATCCTTTTCATGGGTATTTGATGAGATGAATCTTGAGTTTTGAAGTTTCATATATGTCTAACCACCATAATTTTGGGATCCCCATTGCTTGTTTAGGAGTTTTTGAAGAAAGGGTGGTTACTTCATGATTTGGGCCAACCGTGAGCCCATTCCTAGTTTTAAAAACTGAATTTGTTTATTTTACAACTCTTTTGTTTTTCATCCTTTTTCACCCATTCAACTTCTCACTTTTCCTATACTGATATATTAATAATTTATTTATCCTTTTGGAACCATTAGAAATTCATAAGCTGGGTGAATTTGGGTTACTTATGTAGGTATTGGGCCAGCCCATGGGCCCATTTCCTATTTTAAAAAAAATAATCTGTTTCAATTATATCATTTTCATTTTTTACTATTTATCGATGATTCGACCTCCCCCTCGAAGAGAATAACCCTATCCTAACCCGCATAATCGATTTTACCTCTTTGGAGCTCATATGGGTCGTGTATTAGGGTGAATATTCTCTGGTTTCCTCAAAAAATCCAGAATTGGGAAGGTAAATTGTTTCACCCATAACTCATTCAATTCGTATTATTTTGTCCACAAATCTTCTTCCCCTGGTTCGTCCAGACCTTATGAGTCTCTCCAAGAAGTTTCAAGCCATTCCCTTTTCTCTAGGGCTTCAGATCTAATGGAAGACGAAGAGTTTTCTAGGATGAAAGGTGAGATTCCTTCTCCTTTTTTCTTCCTCTTCCCCCTCATCTCATTATTTCTTGGTTTTATATTGTACCCTAGTCTTGATCGACATAGGGTTTTGTTATAAAATATTTTTTATGGGTTTTATGTTTGTTTGGATCTGGTATTTATAGTTTTATGGTTTATAAACCCGCGACGGGTGATTTTGGGTGTGCGTTTAAATTACGCCAAAGATTTGAGGTAGGATACCCCTTGCACATGACTTTATTATTTAAGTTTCATCATTTTATTACTTTTAACACCTGATATATATGTTTATTAATGTTTTTCATCCTTTGGATAATTTTTTTTGTGTTCAAAGTGGTTGTTTAATCATTGGTTTGTGAACGGTAGTGTTGTTTTGTCATGAAAGTGCTCAACAAGTGTTTGTTTAAATGTTCCATTATCTTTTGCAAAGATTTTGTGAGGTTTATAATCTTTTATATGGTATTTTTAACATGTAACAGTATCTTGAATGAAAATATGGCTTTTAATTTGTGTTTTATTCCTTTTCATGTACTTAAAATAAATTGTTTTGTTTAAAAAGGGCATGTCATGTGTTCGGTAAATTGCGCGGTTGGCTTTTATGTGTGATGTGTGATTTAAAAGTTATTTTTTTGGATTTATAAAGGAATTAGAAGAATTATAAATGGAATTTTTGGGTACTTATATGGATTTCCTATTTGGATTTGTTTTTACAATCAAGTGGGTTTTGATTTCCAACATATTTTGGCCCGAGTTGCCCAAAAATGGACTGTTTCACATCTTTATGAAAATGGACGTGTTTCGAATATGTAACCTGAGTATTATAAGAGATTTATGAATGTTTTTTTCTGCTGTAAATGGTGTTTATACAGATCCTTAATATAATTAAAATTCATACCTTCGTTAAAGGTTAGTTTTGAGAAAATGTTTAAAGGCTCGTTTGGCATTTCCTAGAAATGGAGTGTTTTACTAGTATATAACAAGTTGTGCAATTGGGATTGTTTTATGGTCCATTAAATGAATTTATTAAATGTTTATTGGGCTAACAAATATGATTTGGTTTGGTTTTGATTTGTTTTTATAATTGAAATAGTGATTTTGAAATAGTTTTATGTGCAAAGCCTCAATACACTTCATGAAATTGTTTTACCAAAATATTTAGCGGTTTGTTGATTAGTGTAAGAAATGTGAAGAAAGATTATGGGTTGTTTGTGTTTTTATGGTTTTGGAATGGAATGTGGATATTAAATGTGTATTTGATAATATGTGTAACTTGATTGAGCACTAATGGGAATCCCGGGTATCTAGGTGGGCGGACGTGTACTAGTGTGCTAGTGATTCTGTGGGGGTTGGCCCCTGTTTCACGTAGCAAGTTTGATGGTGACAACACTAACTACACTATGATGATGATGATTATTGGGGACCACTAGGTTATGGGTATGTTACCTACTAGTGGCTCGTGCACGGGAATGAATATTTATTATGGTTACTTTCAGCGAGATACGAGGTACCTGTGGCTCACAACTAACTAGTGTCTAGGAGTGTTCCTGTGACTAGTGCTCATTGGATATTTTGTACTCACCGTCGGCATACAGTGTGTTTGGTTGGTAAATTCAGTAGTATGTGTTATTTATTTAAAAGATAAAATTCTTTAAAGCATCCCTCTTGAAAACTATGTTCATTTTAAAGTTGCACCTCTTGGAAAAAAATAGTTACTTGCATTTTTGTTTATTAAGCATGCATGTTTTTTTTGTCTGATAATTATTATAGCATGAAAACTCATTTGAAAACCATACTTTCATATCTTGAATTTAAAACTATAAATTGATGTTTCTTTTATTTTGATGGAATTTTCATTGGGAATAGAATATCGGGCTAACCTACTGAGTTTTAATACTCACGCCTATAGTATTCTTTTTTTTAGCCCTTGTGCAGGTTTCATCTTTAGTTCGATCACCTTGGAATACATTTGATAATTGGGTTGTAGAGTGACCAGAAGTGTCACATGGAGTTAGTTGGTCATTGGGATTGTTTAGTTGAGTTGTTGGTTTTGTTCTAATTTTAGTTTCTTGTACAAATAATATTTAGGTAAATTTTTATATAA
This sequence comes from Viscum album, assembly GCA_963277665.1. Classification (NCBI taxonomy): domain Eukaryota; kingdom Viridiplantae; phylum Streptophyta; class Magnoliopsida; order Santalales; family Viscaceae; genus Viscum; species Viscum album. The sequence goes on along the minus strand of OY728163.1, from coordinate 1,368,190,388 downwards.
ATTCATTTTGGTCTGTCCGTTTATTTCCGCTGTTTGTTTGATTGTTTATATGTGGGAGAAATCGTTCCCTTGTGTACTCTATTGATTCCCTTGGTTCTTTTCACCATCCCGGGAGGATCAGGAACGCCTCTCGGGACTTGTCACGGGCTGGCCTGGGTGACCGGTTCAGGGTTGACTCAGGCTGGTTCGTGACAAAATGGTATCAGAGGAGGTTGGCTCTTAGCAGACCTTTCTTTTTAGAGCGCCCTTGTTATTTTGGTGATGTCAAGGTAGATGGAGTAGGATTGTTGGGACTTGAGGGGTAAGTGCAAGAAGAGCATCGCGAACTCTTTCTTGTTCTAATCCTCAGGTTTCCATGGGAGTCCAATTTTATTAGTGTCCATTGTTCTAGTTGATTGTTTGGTATTGGGATGTGTCAAGGGGTGTCTGACCAATGGCCTTTGTGAGCTCACAGGGCCTGGAAAGCCATGTGAAGCTTGGGAATGGTCCTAATAAGTCTCTCTATGTTGGTGTTGTGTTTGGCATATGGCTGCCAACCATATGGTCAAGTCACCCACAGACACTAGTTTCCTTTTTTTTTGGATCTCTTGAACCTTTCTTGAATTCTGAATTTTTGTTTTTAAAATCCTTGTGTGATAATTGTGGAAACGGGTTTTAATATAAGGATTAGATTTTGAAAACTGAAAAAGGGGGTTTTCAATAATTAAATATAAGAATGGTTTTGGAAGGTTGTGTTTTTGTGAAAAAAAGGAGGGAAGCAGAAATTATTTAATGGGATTCGATTATCCATAATCTAAACATGTGGTTTGTTAAAATAAAATGTTTTGAAATTGTGAATCATTTTAAAGTGAATCTGGATCTTTTTTTTAAATGGGGTATTTTAGGATGTTAAAAAGTTTTTGAATGGGATAAATTAGTTTTGGAAATTGGTTTTCATCGGTTGGTGTTTTACTACAAACGGTATTGGTCTCAATGGACCTCGGATTATGAAAATATACCTTGCTGATTTTTTTTTAAAAAAAAATGGGAAGGGGTTTTTTGGAGTGGCTTGGTTATTTAAAAAGTTTTTGAAAATTAAAAGGGGTAGGTTTTTAAGAAAATTGTTCTTAATTAATTGTAGTTTTTTGTTTTTTAAATATGAAAATGTTTTTTTTTGACTTGGTGGTTGGTGTTCCTTTTGAAGGTAAATTGTTTTTTTGAATTATGATGTTTAATTTTAGCCTTTGGTGTTTTCATGGGTGCTCACATGCATGGTTTTATTTATATATGGATTTATGGCCTATATGGTATGGTGGTTGGGTTCCAAGAGTGGCATGTGAATGTGCATGTGGGTGAGACTTGATGAAACACCATCGGTGAATGTGGAAACCCACCAAGTTAGTTTGATTTTTCAAAATTGTTTTGAGCTGAAAATTGTGGCCTTTTTTTAAAACCAATGGTTATGTGGCTTGGTTTTTCTATGTCTTAGAAGATTTGTTTATTTGGTTAGCTTCCATGTGATCTAGAATTCATACTCTTGTTCTATCTAGTGATGAGATCTTATTGGTGGCTCGGTTTTGGAGTAATTTTCATTGGGTGTCTAAAAATGTGTTTGATGTTGTGATGTGGCCATGGATAGTTCTGCGTTGGAAATCATTCCTGCTGATCAGCCTAAGGATTCCTTTAAAATTTTAAATCCACCTCTTTTGATGATGCCACAACCTGTTTGTTGGAATAGAGAGCTGTTTGGGATCTATTAAAAGTGCTTCTTGGTCATGATAATTCTTCTGAACAGAGCAGTTGTGTTCGGTGATGTTGATGTGTTTCATCGTATTCCTTGTCCATTCTGCACCTCATTTGGATTGAGATATAATTTTGATATGTATGTATGAGTTCCTATTTAGATGAAGGTTCTTTTTTTGTGATCAAGTGAGGTTTTTTTGAGTGGTGTGATCCTTATCACCTGACTGCGGTGCAGTAAATTCTTCAAGAATCAGGGCTCCAGCCATAGGCCTCAAAGTGAAGCTTTTCACGCAGTCTGAAAATCGACAAAGGTGTGGAGTGCTCGATTAGGATCCTTACTCTCTGTTTTGGTAATTTTTTTTCTATTTCAATGTTTTGCTTCCTCATTGCTATGAATTTCCCTTTGTCGCAACAAGCGTGGTGAACTTAACCCCTCACACAGTGTCTATGGTTATTCCTTCATGGATGTGGGTTTTCAATCAATGTACCTATGTGGAACGCCTGTAAAACTCAGGTGCAGTCTTGGTGTTACCTATTCATAGGGGGAGATTTTTGGGTAGTTTCTTTGTTTCTTTTGTTGTTTAAGTGGCCAAATTATTGGGTCCCCTTCCCTCCCATCCCCTAGTGACGGGGGTCCAGAATTGTGTTGAATGTTTCGACCAAGTTATTGTCCCCTCCATTTGGGAGTGGGTGGTTTATATGTTCATGTTGTAACTCTATTAACTTGGTATAGTAGGTTTTTGTAGGAGGGTTTTTTTGGGCTTGTGTGAGTGAGTACCAACTCTAGCTCATGTCCAATTCTTGTCTATTCATTGCTAGTTGGTTTCTAATGGTGGGGAGACCCACCATGGGTCTCCTGGATTTTCATCCTAACAAAATTTCATGTGCTAGTTGATTATTAATGGTGGGGAGTACATTCTGGAATCCTTATGTGTTGTTTCTTTTTCAGCTGGAAAGTGTTATGGCTTTCTGGGGACGGAAAGCTTTAATGGTGGGGAGAATTGTCACACACAGTTTATTTTCATTGTATTGATCCGGCCCATTAGAAATCCCGATCCTTTTAATGGGTATTTTATGAGATTAATCTTGAGTTTTGAAGTTTCATATATGTATAACCACCATAATTTTGTGATCCCCATTGTTTGTTTAGGAGTTTTTTAAGAAAGGGTGGTTACTTCATGATTTGGGCCAACCGTGAGCCCATTCCTAGATTTAAAAACTGAATTGTTTTCTTTTACAACCATTTTTTTCATATTTTTTCACCCATTAAACTTCACACTTGTCCTATACTGATATATTAAATATTTATTTATCCTTTTGGACCCATTAGAAATTCATAAGCTGGGTGAATTTGGGTTACTTATTTAGGTACTGGGCCAGCCCATGGGCCCATTTCCGGTTTTAAAAAAAATAATTTGTTTCATTTATATCTTTTTAATTGTTTACTATTTTTTGGTGATTCCACCTCCCCCTCGGATCCAATAACCCTATCCTAACCCTCATAATCGATGTTACCTCTTTGGAGATCATATGGGTCGCGTATTAGGGCGAATGTTCTCTGGTTTCCTCCAAACGTCCAGAATTGAGAAGGTATATTGTTTCACCCATAACGCATTCAATTAGTATTCTTTTGGCCACAAATCATCTTCCCCTGGTTATTCCAGACCCTAGGAGTCTCTCCAAGAATTTTCAAGCCATTCCCTTTTCTCTAGGACTTCAGATCTAATGGAAGACGAAGAATTTTCTAGGATGAAAGGTGAGATTCTTTCTCCTTTTTTATTCCTCTTCCCCCTCATTTCATTATTTCTTGGTTTTATATTGTACCCTAGTCTTGATCGACCTAGGTTTTTGTTATAAAATGTTTTTGATGGGTTTTATGTTTGTTTGGATCTGGTATTTATAGTTTTATGGTTTATAAACCCGCGGCGGGTGATTTCGGGTGTGCGTTTGAATTACGCCAAATATTTGAGGTAAGATACCCCTTACACATGACTTTATTTTTTAAGTTTCATCATTTTATTATTTTTAACACCTGATATATATGTTTATTATTGTTTTTCATCCTTTGGATAATTTTCTTGGTGTTCAAAGTGGTTGTTTAATCATTGGTTTGTGAACAGTAGTGTCGTTTTGTCATGAAAGTGCTCAACAAGTGTTTTTTTAAATATTATGTTATATTTTGCAAAGATTTTGTGAGGTTTATAATCTATTATATGGTATTTTTAACATGTAACAGTATCTTGAATGAAAATATGGCTTTCAATTGGTGTTTTATTCCTTTTCATGTACTTAAAATAAATGGTTTTGTTTAAAAAGGGCATGTCATGTGTTCGGTAAATTGCCCGGTTGGATTTTATGTGTGATGTGTGATTTAAAAGTTATTTTTTTGGATTTATAAAGGAATTGGAAGAATTATAAATGGTATTTTTGGGTAATTATATGGATTTCCTATTTTTATTTGTTTTTACAATCAAGTGGGTTTTGATTTACAACATATTTTGGCCCAAGTTTCCCAAAAATGGACTGTTTCACATCTTTATGAAAATGGTTATGTTTTGAATATGTAACCTGAGTATTATAAGAGATTTATGAATGTTGTTTTCTACTGTAAATGGTGTTTATACAGATCCTTAATATAATTAAAATGCATACCTTCGTCAAAGGTTAGTTTTGTGAAAATGTTTAAAGGCACGTTTGGCATTTCCTAGAAATGGAGTGTTTTACTTGTATATAACAAGTTGTGAAATTGGGATTGTCTTAAGGTCCATTAAATGAATTTATTAAATGTTTATTGGGCTACCAAATATGATTTGGTTTGGTTTTGATGTGTTTTTATAATTGAAATAGTGATTTTGAAAGAGTTTTATGTGCAAAGCCTCAATACACTTCATGAAATTGTTTTACCAAAATATTTAGCGGTTTGTTGATTAGTGTAAGAAATGCAAAGAATGATTATGGGCTGTTTGTGTTTTTATGGTTTTGGAATGGAATTTGGATATGAAATTTTTATTTGATAATATGTGTAACTTCATTGATCACTAAAGGGAATCACGGGTATCTAGGTGGGCGGACGTGTACTAGTATGCTAGTGATTCTGTGGGGGTTGGCCCCTGTTTCACGTAGCAAGTTTGACGATGAAAACACTAACTAAACTATGATGATGATGATGATTGGGGACCAATAGGTTATGGGTATGTTCCCTACTAGTGGCTCGTTCATGGGAATGGATATTTATTATGGTTACTTTCACCGAGATACGAGGTACCTGGGGCTCACAACTAACTAGTGCCTAGGGGTGTTCCTGTGACTAGTGCTCATTGGATATTTTGTACTCACCGTCGGCATATGGTGTTTTTGGTTGGTAAATTCAGTAGTATGTGTTATTTATTTAAAAGTTAAAATTCTTTAAAGCAGCCCTCTTGAAAACTATGTTCATTTTAAAGTTGCACCTCTTTGAAAAAAATAGTTACTTGCATTTTTGTTTATTAAGGATGCATGTATTTTTGTCTGATAATTATTATAGCATGAAACCTCATTTGAAAACCATACTTTCAAATCTTGAATTTAAAACTATAAATTGATGTTTCTTTTATTTTGATGGAATGTGCATTGGGAATAGAATATCGGGCTAACCTACTGAGTTTTAATACTCACGCCTATAGTCTTCTTTTTTTAGCCCTTGTGCAGGTTTCATCTTTAGTTAGATCACCATGGAATACATTTGATCATTGTGTTGGAGAGTGACCAGAAGTGTCACATGGACTTAGTTGGTCATTGGGATTGTTCAGTTGAGTTGTTGGTTTTGTTCTAATTTTACTTTCTTGTACAAATAATATTTAGTTCAATTTTTATATAAATTCATTTTGGTCTATCCATTTATTTCAACTGTTTGTTTGATTGTTTATATGTGGGAGAAATCGTTCCCTTGTGTACTCTATTGATGCCCTTGGTTCTTGTCACCATCCCTGGAGGATCGGGAACACCTCTCGGGACTTGTCGCGGGCTGGCCTGGGTGACCGGTTCAGGGTCGACTCGGGCTGGTTCGTGATAGGGGAGGGTCTGCTACATGAGCCAAGGGGATGATACATCAACTAACACTATGTCTGGATTTGATGTATCCAAGAGTTCCATTTCGTCAAAAGTAACTCAACGTGATAGACGGTGCGTCAATCGGAAGCCCGGTCTGAGAGTTATTATCTTTTTCGTCCTAGGGCCCCAGTTGGTTTTTAAGTCAAAACCAACCCAACTGTACTCCAACTGTGTCCAAACCTCAAGAATAGTAATCCAAATGGTCATTCTCACTAATAGGAATCCAACAGAGTCAACGACATGTCAATTGGAAGTCCAGAGCATAAGTTATAAGCGTTTCCGCTCTGAGGGCCCGGTTGGTTTCGTGTTCGAACCAACCTGGCCGAACCAAAAGTTCTTCAAAAGCTTGAGTATAATATACCAAAACGACAACCTCGATCCAAGGATTTCATCGCAACTAAAAGTGAATCAATCAGAGGTCTGTAGCCCATGTTATAGGCTAAAGATCGAAAGAGGTCTGAAAATGGGGGTTTGGGTCCTGACCGACCCAGCCCGAGCCCCCATGGGTCGGCCCGACCCGGGTCTGGGTCCGGCCCATTTTGGCGCGGCCTGGCCCGGCATAGGCAGCCGGTGGCCTGGCACACTCGGGCGGCCTGCATGGCCAGCTCGGCTGGCAGAGCTGAGCGGAACAGGGGGGGGGGGTGCTACCCCCTTATTGATGAACCGCGACCACCACGTGGGGGGCCGCTCCTTCGACCAGCCGGGGGTTACAACCCCCGGCCTTCATGGTGACCTGCTGGCTTAGCCGACTGGTGAGTCACCACGGGACCCCCTATAGGTCTTGCCCTCCTTGCTCCGGTGGCCGACGATTCCGGCCGCTACTCCCCGCACCACCGCACCCATAGGCCGCAGCCTTGACCGATCGGCACGATGCGACTGCGTTGCGCCCCTCCGCCATGGCCCCGCTCCGGCCGTGGCCTCCTCAAGGTTCTCCGGCATGGCTCGACAGCCCCGTGGTTTTGTTCGATCTCCACGGAACGGCGTGACAGCACCGTGCATCCTTGCCATATTTATCCATTATTCCACGCGGTGTTGTTGCACCACGCTGCCTTCTTTCGAACCACAGCAACACAACAACAAAAAGGGGGAGGAGAGTCTGCCATGTTCGTGCGGTCCGACCTCCTCCCGATAATTTGATATCAAGCATCCCAAAAATAAATATGAAGAGTGGTGAAGGATATTTCACGAAAAAAATGTAATTAACCCCTACCTTGATGAAGTTGTTGAACGAAGGTTCGTCGCGGAAAAGAACGTCATGGAAGAAGACTCTGTAAGCATCATTGGCGTCACAGAGAAGAGAGTTGTCGGCGTTGCGGTACACGGCGTCGCGTCGTCGATCTCCAAGGATGGAATCTCTCACTGGTTGCGGAGAGGGAAGAAGAAGGTATGATGAACTCCCCTTTGCGGTGACAGAGTTCTTCTTCGAAGGCTCAGTGTTCTTCGATGAGGAAGAAGATGAACTTCAAGACATAGAGATTTCTTTCCCCAATCCTCTCTAAACAAGATAACCAAATTAAAATAAGGTCACCCCTTATTTTAATTGTTTATGCCATGATTTTCAAAAATACAAAATTCAAAAACGAATCCAATAAATTAATTAAACTTATGATGTCAAATAAAATGGAGAGTTAAGGGCGTTAGGGAATATGAAGGGGTGGGGTTCATGTGGGCCCCACATCACCTCTATCCTCACTTGGTTAGTTAGGAACTAGTGGGTCCCACCCCAACTCCCTTACATAGGATAACCACTTAGTTATAAATAAATAAAATAAAATTGGTTGCACGAATTTAATTTTATTCAATACTTAACCCATTATTTTAGTTACCACACCCGAGCAAACGCAACTCCAGAAAAGGTATTCCTAAGCAATTACCAGTGATGCGATTCCATCGGTGTCCTCGGATTTCGATTCCGAGCACCGGTTAAAAAGCTAGAAAATCCCGCTCGTTCGTTCACTAAATGTACCCGAGCTAAACTTCAGAAACTTATTCCGAGCTCATCGGGTCTCGAAATCAGGTGCGGTCAGAAACTGCATTCTTGTAAAATCCCAAAAAAAATTAAGAAAAATTTCACTTGAATTTTACGGGCTGTTACAATCACTTCCTTTGTCTGATTAAATTGGATTTTTTAAAGTCCTATAATTATAATAATCATGTTTTCAATATTCAATGACTTTGTTAGAAATGGTCACACTTCATAACAATATTTTAAAATCAAAAAACAAAAAACCAAGAAAATGCACATGTTTTACATTACCATTTTTAATAATAATATATTTAATTAGATTAGGAATAATTTCAGTTATTAAAATTTTGGGTGGTTACAATCTTCCCCCATTAAGAATTTTCTCCATAAAAATTTCCTTTCCCCACACTAAAAAAGATTCGATTAACTCTGGTTCATCACATTATTCAGTTCCCATGTTTCCTCTCCAAACTATTGGTTTCTCCACAACTCCTTGACAAGTGGCATTGTCTTATATCCTAGAAAATTTTCCATATGATCCAAGATCTTCACCAGATGATCTTCATAAGAAACATCATCCTCTATCTTTACTACCTCTGAAGAGAGTACATGTGAAGGTTCTGGTATGTACTTCTTTAATAGGCACTCATGAAAGACATCATGTACTTTGGGTAGAGTAGGTGGAAGTTCTAGTCAACAGTCTACAACCCCAACATGATCAAGATCATTAATGGGGCCGATGTACCTAGGACTTAACTTTTTTTTATTTCCAAAACTCATGAACTTATTCCTTGAATATATTCATAGAAATACCAAGTCTCCAACTTTAAACTCAAGGTCTTGTCTATGGTTATCTACATAATGCATTTGTCATATTTGGGCTGCCTTGATATGGTGTTGAATGGTATTCACATTATCCACTATTTCTTCGATTATTTATAGTCCTAGAAGCTTATTCTCATTGACTCAATCCCAACACGTTGTTATTATGAACATTTTCCCATAAAGGGATTCATATGTTTCTATTCGGATGCTCGAGTGGAAATTGTTATTGTAGGAGAATTCAACTAGTGGAAGATATTGGCCCCATCCTCCTTTGAAGTCAATAAAACATGATCTTAACATATCATCTAGTGTCTAAATATGTTTCTTAGACTGACCATCATTTTGAGATAATATGTTTTAATGATGATCAGTTCAGTGCTTAGAGCATGTTGGATACTTTTCTAGAACATCGAGGTGAAACTAGGATCACGATTGAATATAATAGATAGTGGTACTCCATGCAGCCTTAACACTTCTTTGATGGAAATCCGTTCAAGTTGATCCATTTAGATTTCCTCTCAAATCGCGATAATTTGAGCTTTATTTGTAAGATGATCCACAATAAACCATATAGAATTGTTTCATATGGATGTCTTTGGATGTACAGTGACAAAGGCCATGGTAATGTTGTCCCACTTCTTTGTTGGTATGGGGAGTGGTTGCATCATCCACTTAGACTTTTCCATCTCAGCATTCACTAGTTGACATACCATGAACATTGAAGTATATTCAGCCTTCTCCCTTTTCATATTGTCCCAAAAAAAGCATTCTTGGAGATATCAATACATCTTTGTGCTCCCCAGGTGAATAGGGATAGTTGAGTTATGTGCGTCATTCAGATTCTTCTGCTTTATCTATAGATCAGATGGTACCCATAACTGTGACCCAAATCACATAATTTTATCCTTTTCACCCACAAAATCTGAGGATTTCCCTTTTCGAAGAGATTCCACCCTTTTTAGAATTTCCTCATCCTTTCTTTTAGCATCCTTTATTTACTCCATGAGGGATGGTTGAGAAATAATTTGAAAAAGGATTGATTATGTTCCTCCCTTAATGATTCTTGTGTCCATCCTCTTCAAATATAATATGATTTTACCATTTTAAATTATAATCATTGATAATGATGTGATATACTTTCTACTTAGAGCATATGTCACCTTGTATGCCTTACCAGGATGGTAGTGGATTGAGAAGTCATAATATTTGTTGAGATCTATCCATATTATTTGGTGCATATTAATCTCTTTTTGTGTGAATTAATATGCATGTCTCTAGTGATCAATATATATCTCGTAATTCATCAAATATAGATAATGTCGCCAGATTTTCAATGTAAATATCACAGCAGCTAACTCAAGATCTTTCATGGTATAGTTTTTCTCATAGATTTTTTGATGCCTTGTGGCATATACTATCAATTTATCATTATACATTAGAACATAGCCTGAACCCCTCTTCGAAGTGTCATTTTACACCACAAATATTTCTCCACTGATTGGGAGTGTGAGTACTGGTTCATTGATAAGCCACCTTTTCAACTCTTGGAATCTCTCTACATAATCCACACTCCATGAAAACATTACTACCATCTTAGTTAGGTTGGTATGAGGGTTGGAAAAGCATGGGAAATTTCTCACAAATCAGTGATAATATTCAGCTAACCCTAGGAAGCTCTAAATATACCTAAATGATGTTGGCTTCGACCATCCCTCAATTGTAACTGTCTTGGATCGATCCATATATATCCGATTTCTTAAGATGATATGACCTAATAATGAGACTCCCTTCAACCAGAACTCACACTTTCAGTACATTTCATAGAACATATCCTTTATCAATGTCTCTAGTACAGTTCTTAGATTCTCCTAATGCTCCTCCTTGGTTTTGGAGTATATTAGAATATCATCTTTAAATAATACCCCAAATTTGTTGAGGTTTTCTTTAAAGACTCTATTCAACTAGTCCATGAATATTTCTGAAGCGTTAGTGAGTCTGAAATGTAGTACGATGAATTCATAGTGTCTATACCTTGTATGAAAATTTGACTTGGAGATATCATCCTTTTACAGCCTTAATTGGTAATAACACGACTGAATATCCACATTGGAGAAGTATTTTGCTCCACGTAGCTGATCAAACATGTAACACCCCAGGTAAATAAAGAATATGACATTTTCTTATTTATCCAAATTTGTGAATAAAATATTAATATGACTTTAAATGGGACGCTATGCTCGATGGTGTACCCAACACGCAACAACGAGTTTTTTGGGAATCTTACGTTGCACTCTAATAATAAAATAATATTATTTTAAATGGTAGTTAACATGTAGCCGTTGTAATGGCAGGAATGGATAGAAATAACTAAAATATGATTATATATGTTTTTAAATGTTTTTACATTTATCCAATAAAGGACAGAGGCTTAAAATACGGAAAGAATTCAATTTTAGGCGTATATGCCCTAGTTTTCACTAAAGGTTCACTTATCACCTTTTGATGTTGAACCATCATTAAATATAGTTTTGTTCACTCTTAAACATTCTTTTGGACCAAATAAAACTCTTATTAAGAATCGGGACATCAAAATTTACTTTGTGTAAATTTTTGGTATCTTTCCGATAAAGTTCATTTTTTTAATGAATAGTGTAAAATGATGTATTTTAATTCAAAACCTCTTTTTAGTCTAATTTATTTATATGATTAGATTATCTTTTTAATTGGCCTTAAAGTGAAATTAGAATATATTTTTACCATTAAATCCAATAGTGGTCGTTGGAATTAATTTCAGTTTGAAATCAGACTTAAACCAGTGTCAATCTTTTGATACTTAATTTTTCATAAAAACACACTATTTGCTCTGACAACGGGAATTAATTATTAAATTAATTAATGTGACTTATATGTTTTGAATTTTGTAAAATAGACTTCATTTTTGAATTCGGAATATCAAATATAGCATAGGGTGAATATTTGGGATTTTTCTGAAAAACATCAAATTTTGATGAATAGTGACACCACTAAGTGGTACTTATAAAAACTGATTTTTCCGTTTAAATGAAATTTTGCCATCTTTGTGTTTCGAATTTAAAAAATCCGACATACATGGTTGTCATTAAGAAGTAAAATGTTGTTCAATGGGATAAAAATAATTTTTTAGTGAATAGTAACTTATTAAGTTTTTAATCGCGGTTAGTGGTAATTAGTGTAGTTTAAGGTAAAAATAATGCTTTAATAAAATAAGATGAGCTTGACACATGTCCTACCATCATTGTTTGTGTCATGGCCGACCAATAAAATCCATGGATCAACTTGGGGACCCAATGGAGCCACTTTGGTTGGGAAATGACATAAATAACTTTTTATTTAATGTAAAAGTAAAAATGACACAAACATCATATGTTTTACGAAAACAATTTTTACATGGGGTTATAAAGATCATAATTTTGATTATAAATAGTCATTGGAAAGATAAAAAGATTTCCTACATCATAGTAGTTTTTTAATAATTTTTAGACTTTTAATAAAATAAATTATTTATGACATCATGATGATGCAGTGATGACATCATTATTTAACGATTTAAATAAAATGGAAAGATAATGTAAAATCTAAGACCTAAACATGTCCAAAACCAATTGGATGAGTGTATTTAGAAGCCTTATCACCTTATACAAGAATTATATCAATGTGGGACCTTTTAAAACCGAAACACATTTTCAAATAAAGTAATATTTCTTACTTTCCAAAAGTGCTCCTCCTCTCCTCTTATAAAACGCCCCCAACTCTACCTCATTTCACACAATCCTCAAGCCTTTGGCTCGGCCAAACACTGCCCATTTACTCACTCCACATCCCTCTCCTCATCCTAGAGGATTCCCTTTGGGCATAAGCCTTTTAAAGGAAGCCTTTAGGCTCAAATCAAAAGGAGTTAAACTTTTAAAGGTAATTCATTCTCTCATGTTCATTTGTTTTATTTTGCTTCTCCAACCCCCTAAACTCTTTTTATTTACTTCTTTTGTAACAAAAACAGTATCCTAAATATACTAGGATGTGGTTATAATATTTATTCGAGCTACACTCTCACACAACTACATCAAATGGTTAAAGAACATACGGTTTCCGTGGATGGTGAAATTCTGCCTCCCGAAACGATGATTGTTCAATACTCATTTAACACCTTCAAAGGTAGCCATTATGATGTCACTATTTTTATATATGATATATAATATGTTTATGTTTAACTTAAGCTTCTGTGTTTTTTCATTTTTGGCATACCTTTATGGTTTCCATTATGGGTAAACGCGATATCTTCATTTATGGAAGTGCGGACTACCGCCCCCTCAAAGTGATTTGATTCGTTAAATACCATATGTGGGACATATAAAGGATGGAACTATGATATTATATATGATATTATACTGGAATTATAATATACCTTTATATAATTATTATTCCATTCTATAAAATACGAAATAGAAATGAAAGTAGCGTCCATGCGTACGTACAGCTTACCGTCTCCATGAACGGTGCATTTTATTTCTTACTTCTAAATGATTATGTAATGTTATAAATGCATGCATGTACTGGATTTATATGACATATATTATATCTACAAAATGAATACAATTCTGGATATAATAAACATTTGGTCACACGAACAACATGTAATTGTAAGAAGTCCACTTTCGACTTAAGAACCAAATATCGGCAAAACAAATATTATTAACTTAAATGATTACATAATGTTTATGACATGGTAATAAGTGATATAAAAGGAATAATTAACTGGAAAAAGGTTCTTAAGGAAGTAGAAATTAGCTCATGTTTATTATTCAGGAGATTAATGAACGATCGAGTCAAGTCGGACCCGATGTAAGGGATCCTACTCCTCTCTTTCTTTTTAAGTACACACTTTTATGTCATTCCTTTTAAAGCTCATCTTTCTTGTTATTGGGATGATATTTTATATTAAACTTACTGTAATTTTTATTTTCATGTGATGAGAGACCCTATTCTCTCTCATCAATCCATTTTGGAAGTTTTGAGTGGCGCCGTTAGCTGCCGATCTTTCGTAAGAGATCTAACCTCTCCCTTTCTTTTTAAGTACTCTCCTTTATTTCACTTCTTTTAAGATCCTATTTGTAATGTTGGGGGATGTTCTTTTATATTCCTCTTTCTTTAAATTTTATTTTAATGTGATGAGATACCCTATTTGATATCATTAATCCATATTCGGATGTTTTATGTGGCGCCGTTAGGCTGCCGAGTTTTCGTAAGGGATTTTTCATCTCACTTTTAATCCTGTGAGATTTATGCTACATTTTCCACAAATTACATTGAGTGGTGTATGTACTGCCCATTATTCTACTCATTGTGTAATATACTTTCGTTTATGAGTATTTACATCAATGATATATTGTCCTTCGTTCATGGGGTGTATGTTTTGAAAGATACCCAAGTTGGTAAGGGAACCTTTCACCCTCCTTTTTTTTAAGACTTCTTTTGTTGGGTCTTTTAATTTACATATTGTTATGTTGGGATATGTTCTAATATATCCTTATTGATGTAAATTTTATGTCCAAGTGATGAGATACACTTTTTATCTCTCATCAACTCATTTTGATGTGATGCCGTTAGGTTGTCAAGGGAACTTTTTAACCCAATTTCGATTTCTTTGGGTTCAACATGTAGTCATTGAATGTGTCATCCATTGAATATGTGTGAATGACCTTTTATTGTTTTACACTTAATATCCACTTATATTGGGTGTATTTATATTTGTCACACATATTTTTGAGATTGATTTGTCCTTAATTTAAGGATACCTACTTTATAAGGGATTTCATCACATTTGACATTTCTATTGAGAGTTCATTGTTGTTATGCACCAATTCACTCTTATATGGTGTATATACCATCCTTTGAAGTATTATATCATGAATTCATTTATTCTCATGATATTATAAGGTTCTGACTAAATGTTATTCCTCAATTATTGTATTCAAGTGTCTCTAATTTTGGTAAAACCCCTTTAACCAAAATATCGCTTTAAATGATTTAATTATTTGTTCTTATTAATATCCATGTTTTCAAAATGTTTTTAAGGATTTATTTATATGGATATTAATGGTTTAAAATTTTAAGGTTTAAGGTGGTATGGGACACTTTGATTCAAAAATCTCTTTATTAAATGTTTTAAATGGTTTTGGAAATGGTTTCTTTTTTAATGGATTCATTATTTCAATATACTAAAATGTTATATAGTGATTGAAATGTGGAAATGTTATGTTTCCTTTAATGCATGTTTTATGTGATACATTTATGTTATGGTTCTTGGGCATTGTTATGAAAACGGTTGGTTCCGTGATAAACTAAGGGCGGGTGAGCCCGATATAGCTCTCCAATGCATTGGGTAACGCGAAGGAGTGAAACGTTAAGGTTTCTCCGAAGAGATTTAGGGAATATACTGTGATGGGTATTCCAAACGTAACCAAGAGGGTTACTCCCTATGTAAGAATGTTATGAATTCCTCAAGTTACCTTTATGTCTTATGTTTTCTATGATTTATTCATGATTTGATATGCCTATGTTTTATTGGTAAACTGTGATTTCATTCTAATGTATATATGAACTCATGTTTCCTTTCCATATTTTTATAACTTTTACTGAGCTTTTTATGCTCATCCCAAGTTTTTGAAATGTTTTTCACAGGTCAAGGGAGAGGTACATGATGTGATGATATTGTCAAGGATGTGTCAAGAAAGAATCCATGTTATATTTTAAATATGTTTCCTTTGATGGGAAGAATGAATACTGTCTTTTATGTAACCACTTTGTTTAAATGTGGAATGTAATGCAAGTTTCATGATCTAATTCTCTAAAACTCTAAACCTGAAAATATCCTCAATGTGTAATATTGTAATAACTCAAGATTAAGTAAGGTTTATGGCTGGGGCCTTATAGTTGGTATCAAAGGTCGGTTTAGATAACTTTGAGGTTAGGGTATTCTCTAAGCATAATTGACATTACCATAATGGTTAGGATTTCAGAAAGAGTCCTAATTTTAGATAAAGTGAATGAGTAAGTATATCTTAGTGTTTACCTTCCTCATTAGTACATGATGGTTTTGTTGATATACTCACACTGACATTTCTGTTTTTAGTGAATGGCTGGATCTCGCAGGCACCAAAGTGACAATTGGTTTGAAGGAAACTGTGGTGGTTCTCTGATTAAGAGACTCGATGAAATGGGGTACTCAATGAGGAAACTCGTGGTTGTTCTAAACCAACTATCAAGGAGTCATGATCAACCACGTGAAACTTGGTATGTTCTATAATGCATCATGTACGAGATGACCAATCGATGTGGAAGTTCAGGTAATAATTAAAAAGGTAACCATTAGGGTTTATATGATCCTTACTTTTTAGGTAATTATGGGTTACTCTATGATATGATGGAAAATGAAAGGAATGAGATAAACTTGAGGTTAAAATATGTTATGATTATTGTTGAAGATTTTATCTCATTTTGGGGAATGTTTTAAGCATTATATAGTTTTTGAAAAAGGAAAACACGTAGACCGTGTGACAACCCGTCGCGTCGGACAAAGCTACGGGAATCGAACCCACAACCAAAGTGCGACTGGTATTTATCGCCTACCACTGGACTACATGAAGTCCCTGGTTAGTTTGACTGATTCTTTTTAGTTATATGTTTTTATGAATTAAGAGTAAGTTGATTTTGGGTTATTTATGAAAATGATTAACCTATCATGGAGGATATGTGATTAGGATAATTACTTTTCAATGCGAGACTTTAGGAGGGACTGATGTTGTTGGGAGATAAATGTTACGATTTAACTTGGAAGACTATGTGACTAAATCCTTCAAATATTTGGGTTTCAATCTTAGTTTGGTTTACTTGGAAGTGTTTTATGGACAAATTGTTTATCTAATGGTCCTCGTTGAACTTTGGGTTTTGTTGGACAAATGTTGGAGATTAAGCATGGATTTTATTTTTAATGGTTTATCCTTTTCTAGATTATCTGACCTTGTACTACCCTTTTTTGTTTTGGTTTTGGTTAAAGCCTAAAGACATGGGATGTATATAGTTCTCTTTTGTGGATTAGGTGATTCTCTAGAAGTTGATTATAGTACTCTTAATGCGAACAAGTCTCCCTAAATACTCGTCTTTTAGAAAAAACATGAGTTTGATTAAGGAATCTAGTAAAACTTGAAAGTCAACATGATAAGTGATTATGTTTCCTTATGAATAAATTCCTCAATAAAAAGTAACTTAAAACAAAAATGTTTTCTATTAACTTTTCATACTGGGGAATTGAATACCGTTTAACCCATCACAAGTTTGTGATTTTCTTGTGGTTAACTTTCTCCTAAACATGTTTTCTATCACTCTCCATCAGAACATGACCCTTTGTTTTTTCCTCCATGTCCATATTTTCATACTTGGAATCCTAGTATGGGTTAACTCGGGTGACCTCTTTGCTTATCTTTCTTTATTTTAAAGTGATTGTTTTACCGACTCTTGTTCCGATGTGGGACTTTCAAGGATGTTTCCAAGCTCAATTTTAAAAATTGCGAGGACGCAATTCCCAAAAGGGGGGAAGGATGTAACACCCCAGGTAAATAAAGAATATGACATTTTCTTATTTATCCAAATTTGTGAATAAAATATTAATATGACTTTAAAGGGGACGCTATGCTCGATGGTGTACCCAACACGCAACAACGAGTTTATTGGGAATCTTACGTTGCACTCTAATAATAAAATAATATTATTTTAAATGGTAGTTAACATGTAGCATTTGTAATGACAGGAATGGATAGAAATTACTAAAATATGATTATATATGTTTTTAAATGTTTTTACATTTATCCAATAAAGGATAGAGGCTTAAAATACGGAAAGAATTCAATTTTAGGCGTATATGCCCTAGTTTTCACTTAAGGTTCACTTATCACCTTTTGATGTTGAACCATCATTAAATATAGTTTTGTTCACTCTTAAACATTCTTTTGGACCAAATAAACCTCTTATTAAGAATCGGGACATCAAAATTTACTTTGTATAAATTTTTGGTATCTTTCCGATAAAGTTCATTTTTTTAATGAATAGTGTAAAATGTTGTATTTTAATTCAAAACGTCTTTTTAGTCTAATTTATTTATATGATTAGATTATCTTTTGAATTGGTTTTAAAGTGAAATTAGAATATATTTTTACCATTAAATCCAATAGTGGTCATTGGAATTAATTTCACTTTGAAATCAGACTTAAAGCAGTGTCAATCTTTTGATACTTATTGTTTCATAAAAACACGCTATTTGCTCTGATAGTGGGAATTAATTAATAAATTAATTAATGTGACTTATATGTTTTGAATTTTTTAAAATATACTTCATTTTTGAATTCGGAATATCAAATATAGCATAGGGTGAATTTTTGGGATTTTTCTGAAAAACATCAATTTTTGATGAATAGTGACACCACTAAGTGGTACTTATAAAAACCGATTTTATCATTTAAATGAAATTTTTCCATCTTTGTGGTTTGAATTTCAAAAATCCGACATACATGGTTTTCATTAAGAAGTAAAATGTGGTTCAATGGGATAAAAATAACTTTTTTGTGAATAGTAACTTATTAAGTTTTTAATCACGATTAGTGGTAATTAGTGGTAAAAATAATGCTTTAATAAAATAAGATGAGCTTAAAACATGTCCTACCCTCATTGGTTGTGTCATGGCTGACAGAGACAATCCATGGGTCAACTTGGGGACCCCAAGGAGCCACTTTGGTTGGGAAATGACATAAATAACTTTTTATTTAATGTAAAAGTAAAAATGACACAAACATCATATGTTTTACGAAAACAATTTTTACATGGGGTTATGAAGATCAGATTTTTGATTATAAATAGTCATTGGAAAGATAAAACTATTTCCTACATCATAGTTTTTTTTATAATTTTTAGAATTTAAATAAAGTAAATTATTTATGACATCATGATGATGCAGCGATGACATCATTATTTAACGATTTAAATAAAATGGAAAGATAATGTAAAATCTAAGACCTGAACATGTCCAAAACCAATTGGATGAGTGTATTTTGAAGCCTTATCACCTTATCCACGAATTATATCAATGTGGGACCTTTTAAAACTGAAACACAGTTTCAAATAAAGTAATATTTCTTACTTTCCAAAAGTGCCCCTCCTCTCCTCTTATAAAAGGCCCCCACCTCTACCTCATTTCACACACTCCTAAAACCTTTGGCTCGGCCAACCCCTGACCATTTACTCACTCCACATACCTCTCCTCATACTAGAGGATTCCCATTGGGCAGAATCCTTTCAAAGGAAGCCTTTAGTCTCAAATCAAAAGGAGTTAAACTTTTAAAGGTAATTCATTCTCTCATGTTCATTTGTTTTATTTTGCTTCTCCAACCCCCTAAACTCTTTTTATTTACTTCTTTTGTAACAACAACAGTATCTTCAATATACTAGGATGTTGTTATAATATTTATTTGAGCTACACTCTCACACAACTACATCAAATGGTTAAAGAACATACGGTTTCCGTGGATGTCGAAATTCTGCCTCCCGAAACGATGATTGTTCAATATGCATTTAACACCTTAAAAGGTGGCCATTATGATGTCACTATTTTTATATATGACATATAATATGTTTATGTTTAACTTAAGCTTCTTTTTTTTCATTTTGGGCATATCTTTATGGTTTCCATTATGGGTAAACGCGATATCTTCATTTAAGGAAGTGCGGACTACCGCCCCCTCAAAGTGATTTGATTCGTTAAATACCATATGTGGGATGTATAAAGGATGAAACTATGATATTATATATGATACTATACTGTAATTATAATATAACTTTATATCATTATTATTCCATTCTATAAAATATGAAATAGAAATGAAAGTAGCGTTCATGCGTACGTACGGCTTACCGTCTCCATGAACGGTGCATTTCATTTCATACCTCTAAATGATTATGTAATGTTATAAATGCATGAATGTACTGGATATATAAGAAATATATTATATCTACATCATGAATACAATTCTGGATATAATAAACATTTGGCCACACGAACAACATGTAATTGTAAGAAGTCCACTTTCGACTTAAGAACCAAATATCGGCAAAACAAATATTATTAACTTAAATGATTACATAATGTTTATGACATGGTAATAAGTGATATAAAAGGAATAATGAACTTGAAAGAGGTTCTTAAGGAAGTATAAATTAACTCAAGTTTATTATTCAGGAGATTAATGAACGATCGAGTCAAGTTGGACCCGAGGTAAGGGATCCTACTCCTCTCTTTCTTTTTAAGTACACACATTTATGTCATTCCTTTTAAAGCTCATATTTCTTGTTATTGGGATGATATTTTATATTAAACTTACTGTAATATTTATGTTCATGTGATGTGAGACCCTATTCTCTCTCATCAATCCATTTTAGAAGTTTTGAGTGGCGCCGTTAGGCTGCCAAACTTTCGTAAGAGATCTAACCTCTCTCTTTCTTTTTAAGTACTCTTCTTTTTGTCACTTCTTTTAAGCTCCTTTTTGTAATGTTGGGGAATGTTAGTTTATATTACTCTTGCTTTAAATTTTATTTTAATGTGATGAGATACCCTATTTGATCACATCAATCCATATTCAGAAGTTTTATGTGGCGCCGTTAGGTTGCCGAGTTTTCGTAAGGGATTTTTCATCTCACTTTTATTCCCGTGAGATTTATGCTACATTTGCCACAAATTCCATTGAGTGGTGAATTTACTGCCCATTATTCTACTCTTTGTGTAATATACTTTGGTTTATGAGTATTTACATCAATGATATATTGTCCTTCTTTCATGGGGTGTATGTTTTGAAAGATACCCAAGTCGGTAAGGGAACCTTTCACCCTCCTTTTTTAAGACTTCTTTTGTTGGGTCTTTTAATTTACATATTGTTATGTTGGGAAATGTTCTAATATATCCTTATTGATGTAAATTTTATGTCCAAGTGATGAGATACACTTTTTATCTCTCATCAACTCATTTTGATGTGATGCCGTTAGGCTGTCAAGGGGACTTTTAACCCAATTTCGATTTCTTTGGGTTCCACATGTAGTCATTGAATGTGTCATCCATTGAATATGTGTGAATGAACTTTTATTGTTTTACACTTAATATCCACTTATATTGGGTGTATTTATATTTTTCACACATATTTTTGAGATTTATTTGTCCTTAATTTAAGGATACATTGTTTATAAGGGATTTCATCACATTTGACATTTCTATTGAGAGTTCATTGTTGTTATGCACCAATTCTCTCTTATATGGTGTATATACTGTCCTTTGAAGTATTATATCATGAATTCATTTATTCTCATGATATTATAAGGTTCTGACTAAATGTTATTCCTCAATTATTGTATTCAAGTGTCTCTAATTTTGGTAAAACCCCTTTAACCAAAATATTGCTTTAAATGTTTTAATTATTTGTTCTTATTAATATCCATGTTTTCAAAATGGTTTTAAGGATTTATTTATAAGGATATTAATGGTTTAAAATTTTTAGCTTCATGGTGGTATGGGACACTTTGATTCAAAATTCTCTTTATTAAATGTTTTAAATGGTTTTGGAAATGGTTTCTTTTTGAATGGATTCATTATTTCAATATACTAAAATGTTATATTGTGATTGAAATGTGGAAATGTTATGTTTCCTTTAATGCATGTTTTATGTGATACATTTATGTTATGGTTCTTGGGCATTGTTATGAAAACGGGTGGTTCCGTGATAAACTAAGGGCGGGTGAGCCCGATATAGCTCTCCAATGCATTGGGTAACGTGAAGGAGTGAAACGCTAAGGTTTCTCCGAAGAGATTTAGGGAATATACTGTGATGGGTATTCCAAACGTAACCAAGAGGGTTACTCCCTATGTAAGAATGTTATGAATGCCTCAAGTTACCTTTATGTCTTATGTTTTCTATGATTTATTCATGATTTGATATGCCTATGTTTTATGGGTAATGTGTGATTTCATTCTGATTTATATGTGAACTCATGTTTCCTTTCCATATTTTTATAACTCTTACTGAGCTTTTTATGCTCATCCCAAGTTTTTGAAATGTTTTTCACAGGTCAAGGGAAAGGTACATGATGTGATGATAGTGTCAAGGATGTGTCAAGAAAGAATCTGTGTTATATTTTAAATATGTTTCCGTTGATGGGAAGAATGAATACTGTCTTTTATGTAACCACTTTGTTTAAATGTGAAATGTAATGCAAGTTTCATGATCTAATTCTCTAAAACTCTAAACCTGAAAAGATCCTCAATGTGTAATCTTGTAATAACTCAAGATTATGTAAGGTTTAAGGCTGGGGCCTTATAAAACAAATCATCAATTTGAGGTAGAGGATACTTGTTATTTATCATGATTTTTTTGATCTGATGATAATCAATGCAAAGGAGCATTGACCCATCCTTCATGACGAAGAGGATTGGAGAACCCGATGGTGAAGCACTTGGGTGTATAAACCCTTTATCCAGATTCTCTTGTCATGGGTTCTTCACCTCCTCAAGCCCTCCAACTGCCATTATTTATGGTGTCGTGGATTGTAACACCCCGAGATTTTATGAAAAATAATCTTTTTAATTTCACTAATGTCTTGTGTCGTACACCAAAAGGAGCTTGAAAAACACGCATCCTTGATTTGCCTTTCATTACACGCAATCGCGACCTTCCTCGTTAGCGTGTGTAGTACGCAATAATGAGTTTCACTAAACAACAATATGCTATTAAAATATTATTAAAACTATCCGTTATGAATAGTAATAACCACTTTTTGAAATTTTTAAATTTTATTTTTCAAAATGGAATTCATTTTTGGATTCGTAATATCGAAATTAGCTTAGGGTGAAATTTTGGTGATTTTCGGATAACTTTCATATTTTGAAGAATAGTGAAATTTACTAAATTTTAATTAAAAACAACTTTTTCAATCGAAATAATTAATAGTGATAAATTATTAATTTGAGTGGTTTTAAAGTATATTTAGAATATATTTTTACAATTTAATACAATGTTGGTCATTGGATGTAATTTCACATTTAAACCAGTTATAAACTAGTGTCAATCTTTTGATAGTTATTATCTCTTAAAAACACGCTATTTGTTTTGACGACGAGAATTAATTTTTAAATTAGGTAATGAAACTGATATGTTTTGAATTTGGTAAAATAGACATCATTTTTGAGTTCATAATATCAAATATAGCTTAGGCCTAATTTTTTGTATTTTTCTGAAAACTTTCCATTTTCGATGAATAGTGAAACCACTAAGTGGTAGTTAAAAAAACTGAATTGTTCATAAAACTTAATTTTACTGCTTCTGTGAGTGGAATTTCGAAAATCCGAGAGACACGGTTAATATCAAGGACTAAAATGTGGTTCAATGAGATGAAAATAATTTTTGGTGAATAGTAACTTTTTACTTTTTCTTACCACGGTTAAAAGTAAATAGGGTAATTAAGGGTAAAGATGATATTATTATTACCCTAAAACATGTCCTAATTCTATTGGATAAGTTTAATTCGACCAAAAACAAACTTAGAGAATAAAATATGACCATTTAGGCCCACTTGGATTAGATTAGGACATTTATTATTAATTTATTTAAAGAAGGGTTAAAAGAGTTAAAATCAAAGTTTATTTACTAAAACATTTTTAATATGGGGTTATACATAAGATAAATTCGACTATAAATATTCATTAGAAAGATAAAAGGATTTCCTAAATAATGATATTTTATTTGTAATTTTTAGACATTAAATAATTTAATTTATTTATGACACAATGATGATGCAGTAATTATCTTATTAATGAAATATTGACATAATTGATGTTATAAACACCAAAATAAATGTAATTTGAGACTTTTTATGAATTAAACTAATTTTCTAGGTTACTATGATATAT
Source organism: Viscum album (assembly GCA_963277665.1). NCBI lineage: Eukaryota > Viridiplantae > Streptophyta > Magnoliopsida > Santalales > Viscaceae > Viscum > Viscum album. The sequence goes on along the minus strand of OY728163.1, from coordinate 1,368,166,755 downwards.
TAGTGTTGCTTTAATCAACATGGTTCGAACATATAATTCTGTTATGACATTCAAAAAAATCATATATCAAATAGTGTCAAAATTGACACAAAATAGTTTTTAAATCAAATATTATATTATTAATTGTTATTTTATTCCTAAAAATCTATGGTTCGGCCAAATGACTTAGATAAGGATATATATATTAATAATAAAGAATTTGGGGTTCGTTTGGCATGTTATAGTAAGTGTATTAACCATATAGTGTAAGAAAACAAAAAGACACGGTAAAAGTTAAATTATTTAACTTAGAGTTAAATCTAATTGATAAGGTTAAAATAATAACCTAAACTTGTCTAAATCCTATTGTTTGATAGTATTTCGACCCATCCCCACTTTAGCTTCGAAATAAGACCCTTTGGAACCATTATAAACCGATTTTGACTTTCATATAAAATAATATTTTGAGATATTCCTAAGGTGCCCCTCTCCTCCCTTATAAAAGGACACCTCCTCCCCCTCCTCCTCACACCAATTTGAGCACTCAAGATCGGCCGACCCCTGCCCAAATCATTTCTCCACTTCCCTATAATAATCCTAGAGGTTTTGGTCTTCCTCAAAGACCAATTTTAGTGCCCTAAGAGGAGGTCTCAAAGAGGCGCTTCAAAGAAGAGGTAATTTCCGTTACCAATTCTTTCACCTTTATTTCTTCTTCCACTTATTCTTCTTAGGTTGTTTCATTATGAAGTAATAACATCAGTATCAATAATATACTGATATGTCATTATAAGTATGAAACAATCCTAATTCACCATCTATCCATCCTACGGAAAACGAAATCACCGCGCGTGCGTACGTACGGAATACTGTCTCCACGCTGTGGTGTAATCTGTTTTTCCACCAACACCTTACATGGATGGGTATTATGGTGTAAAGAATAAATATACATAGTTATTATAACATCATAATGATTCTGATATATTGTATCATCCACTCCAATTCAATTCAATAATTATGGAAATGATATCATCGCTCGTGCGTACGTACGGACTACCGTCTCCACGACGCGATGAGATTCATTCTCAATGATTAACCATTCATGAATGATTATAAAGTATATATAATAAGTACTAATGAAATATATTACATAATAATGATACTGGATTTATGTATATTTATATGTATGTCATCTACTTACTTCCATTCAAGACAATAAGGAAAGAAAAACAGCGTTCATGCGTACGTACGGACTACCGTCTCCATGAACGGTGTTTTTCATTTCATTTATCTATCTATTATATATATATATATATATATATACTGAATATATATGATATATAAATCATATTTTATATTCTGGATGTAATGAAATCATGATATAAGTAATAATAATGTCAAGAACAACAAGTCAAAACACCTACGATAAATGAAAAGATTTTACCCAAAATGCTCTTTAACATGGAATTTACAAAAGAATGGGTTAAATAAAGTCATAAGTGAACCATATATGATATCATAACAATTAGTATGATTCTAGAATAAGTCAATGACATTATTTAAATCATTATACAGGAGGTTCGGACACTTACGAAGCAAATCGGACCTAAGGTAAGGGAAATATCACAATCTCATTTTTTTATCCGAGATTGTTTATACTTTAGTATTTACTGGGGTGTATTTTATCATCCACATCCATGTTTCCTCAATATGTAATATTATTTCCATCCACCTAAAATTTTTTTAAATCCAATTTTACCCTTCGGTAAGTTTTTAGTAAAAGATATGAAAGGAATCTTTTGTCGTTTTTCGCACGAGGTACTTTTTTGACTTTTCCGACAAAAGTACGAGAAGAATGTTTTTTTTAACTTATACGGCATGAATGGATTTTTAAAACAATATTTCCAAGAATCTTTCTTTACAAGTTTTCAAGTTTATTTTTAATCAACTTCTTTTAGTTTAAAATTGTAAGACATGTTAAGAAAGGAAAATGTTTTTGAAGTAGAAAGGATATTTTCCTCAAGAATGGATATCAAGTGTTTTATCAAAATTATTTTCCATCTAAGATAATAAAGGGTTCTGTTTCTATCTCTATTATTACATGGATTTGATTATGTTGTGATGGAAATATTTTTATGAATTCCTTTATCTTATATGAATTGTTTTATGATGTCATGTTGTTTAAGAATCCATTTTTATTACATGGGTTATGCAACGATGTATGATTTATGATTTTGTGGCACACATAAGAATGGTATCATTTTGAGATGGGTGGGACCTATATCTCCCTCCAATGCATTGGGTGAAGATTTTATATCTCATGAGATAGACATGGATGGAATGGTAGGTTATACTGGTTCAGTGAAACAGGACTGAAACGAGGGTTACTCGATTCAGAAAGGGACGTTGTCCACTAAGATAGTCTTGGCAATGAGTCTTGACTAACAAGAAATGATTATCTATGATTATGTGTGAATGCCAAAAAGTTTCATGTTTTAAGTTATGATTATTGTGATTACATTTCACTACCATGATTTATCCCATGTTATGAAAATATGCTCTCTTTTGCAGGTTAAGATTTTCAAAATGTTATGTTCTTTTGAATATGATGTGATTGATATTTCTGTTGTTTACCCTTACTGAGCATTTGAGCTCACCCTTTTATGTTTTCTTTTCCCCAGGACATAAAGAAAGGTTTAGGTAAAAAAAAGGAAGATCATTATTGGAGATGTTGAAGATCTTTCACCAGGATTAGAATATTATATTCCGAGTTTCCAAAGACACTAAACTATTACGATCCGTGCATGTGTGTTTTTGTTATATACTAAGTATTCCGTAAATGTAATGTAATTTCAATGTACGTCAGGCTTCGGGTCTCTACAGTTGGTATCAGAGGAAAGGTTTAGTAAACCTTTGGAAAATAGGATGCGAAAACGTTAGTGAGATCCCTAGAGATATTTCTAAGGTATGTCTAGGGATGTCTCTAAGGTTAAGTATACATATAGGTTATAGTCCTAGAATTGCGCTAACGATATTAGAATTTATCCTAAGTTGTTAGATATTGAGGGTACTCCCCCTTTATTATGTTGTTTTCCCTAGCATGATTTTTGCCTCTCACACTATTATTTTTGGGTTTTAGACGATGGCTGGAACCCGAAGGAACCATGTTGATCAATGCAATGGACAATGTAATGATTTTCCTCCTGAACAAACAAATGATATAGGAGATGGAGTGCAAAATCTTATTGCTATACTTACACAAGCTATGAATCATTCTGGACTTCCAAATGAGCAAAGAAGGGAACAATATTCTATTGAGTCCTTCATGAGGCAACTTCCACCTTCTTTCAGTGGGACTTCCGATCCACTTGTTGCTGAACAATGGATCAGTACCACTGAAAAGATATTTTCAGTTCTTCAATGTTATGAACATGATAAAGTCATCTTAGCAGTATATCATTTGGAAGGTGAAGCTGATAAATGGTGGAATCTTATCAAGAATAAGAGGCCAAGAGATGAAATTGAGTCCATGGAATGGGACGAGTTCAAGAATTTGTTTTTCAGTAAGTACTTCCCTCGTATTCTTCGAACGAAGATGGAAAAGGAGTTTATTGATCTGAAGCAGAAAGATGATGAATCTGTTGGTATATACGAAGCGAATTTTACAAGACTTTCAAGGAATGCATCTGGAATTATCATCCAACCTGAAAGTAAAGTTGATTGATTTTTCAGTACCTTAAAACCAAGTCTTCGAAGGGCATTATCTATAAGAGACTTCAGTAGCTATGCAAAAATTGTGTGTTGTGCTATCAAGGTAGAAATGGAAGTTGGTGTTACATATCCATCTCACGGTTTTGACAAGAAACGAAAGATGGAGTTCAAGGAGAAATCTCAGAATAATGGTGAAAAGAAGATGAATGTTTCCTTATGCACAAAGTGTGGAAAAAAGCATGGTGGAGATTGTCTTAAAGGGACTAGAAAATGTTTTAAGTGTGGAAAAGAAGGTCATCGAGTAGCTGAGTGTCGAAGTAATGGAAAAAGGGTTTCTAATGATGTGAATAAAGCAAACACTGCAGAGAACGCACCACCAACACTTCAATGCTTCAAGTGCAAGGAAATGGGGCATTATGCTAATAAATGCCCCAATCCAAGGGTTAGTGATGATCGACATGAGCAACCGCTTAAGGCAAAGGATAAAGGGAAGTCACATGCGATCACTATTGGCGATGTTGAATATGAAAACAATGTGGTGGAATGATTAAGTGTTTATGTAATGGGATTCCAAAATAATGTTGTATCATGCAGTATTGGAATATTTATGTATTGGTCTAATGTGGTATTCAAAGTGATTGAGATATTTTTGGAAATAAGACGATATGCGCATAATGAAGGGAAAATGAGAAAATGAAATGTTTAACAGTATTCATGAGCTCAAGATTGATATAAGGACTAAGTGATATCATGGTTTGAGTACATAGAATTTTGAGGATTTTGGTATGTGGAAAGTGTTAACTTTTAACTGCATTCATGTTTTCACTAAGGTATTCAAGAGAATACACGATTAAGGACTTTGAATGTTTGGAATGTGACCAACAAAACATATCTTATGATATATGGGGATCGACGATGGTGTTAAATCTCTGCTAATCGTTTTCACTATGTTATGAGAGTGGACTGCAGTATTATGGATAAGCCTAAAGATTAGAATGGATTATGCTGGACATAAGTTAGTATTGTTTAAGGATAGAAGATTTTTGATATTATTGATGGGATGTTATAGTAATATAGTTTTAGAAAAAGGACAACCTGCAGGACGGGCGATAGCCCATCGCCTCGGACAAGGCTGTGGGAATCGAACCCACAACCGAAGTGCGACTGACCTTTATCGCCTACCACTGGCCTACAGGAAGTCCCTGTTTAGTAGAAACTAGTTTTATTTTATTATGCGGTATGATATATGAAGTATAAGTTCATTTTTGGAACCATATACGATTAATCTAACCATAAGATGAACTTATAACTTTTCAAACCTTTTGTTTGAGACAGATGGAATGACCCATAATTCTATTACATGATCTGCTAACACATCACGAATGACAAATTCAACTTAATTTCATTAAGAGATGAAGTGGAAATTGTCCAAAGAATGGCCAATGGTAAGACTATACCGAAATCACAAAATTATTTCTTCTAATTCCAATTTCATCAACTTTAGGGAAACGATCTTGAAAACCAAAAATGTCATCCTAGTGCTCTTATATCTGATTAATCAGATGGTACCTTAGATCGTCACAAATTTATGGATTTGTGATTGTTGGATTTTCCATAGCCATGTTCTCTACCACTCTCTATCAGAACATGATGGTTAGATTTTTCTTCCATATCCATATTTTCACCTATGTGGAAACCCAGTGATTAGTTTATTTGGGTAATCGTTACATTTCATACTTTAGTTTTTAAAGCCATGTTTTGGTATTCCTTTTTACGATGTGGGTTTCTATCAAAGAAAATTTTGAATAGTAAACCATTTATAACCCCGACGATTTTCGAGGGCGAAATTCATTTTAAGGGGGGTAGAATGTAACACCCCGAGATTTTATGAAAAATATTCTTTTTAATTTCACTAATGTATTGTGTCGTACACCAAAAGGAGCTTGCAAAACACGCATCCTTGATTTGACTTTCATTACACGCAATCGCGACCTTTCTCGATAGCGTGTGTAGTACGCAATAACGAGTTTCACTAAACAACAATATGCTATTAAAATATTATTAAAACTATCCGTTATGAATAGTAATAACCACTTTTTGAAATTTTGTAATTTTATTTTTCAAAATGGAATTCATTTTTGGATTCGTAATATCGAAATTAGCTTAGGGTGAAATTTTGGTGATTTTCGGATAACATTCATATTTTGATGAATAGTGAAAATTACTAAATTTTAATTAAAAACAACTTTTTCAATCGAAATAATTAATAGTGATAAATTATTAATTTGAGTGGTTTTAAAGTATATTTAGAATATATTTTTACAATTTAATACAATGTTGGTCATTGGATGTAATTTCACATTTAAACCAGTTATAAACTAGTGTCAATCTTTTGATAGTTATTATCTCTTAAAAACACGCTATTTGTTTTGACGATGAGAATTAATTTTTAAATTAGTTAATGAAACTGATATGTTTTGAATTTGGTAAAATTGACATCATTTTTGAGTTCATAATATCAAATATATCTTAGGCCTAATTTTTGGTATTTTTCTGAAAACTTTCAATTTTCGATGAATAGTGAAACCACTAAGTGGTAGTTAAAAAAACTGAATTGTTCATAAAACTTAATTTTACCGCTTCTGTGAGTGGAATTTCGAAAATCCGAGAGACACGGTTAATATCAAGGACTAAAATGTAGTTCAATGAGATGAAAATAATTTTTGGTGAATAGTAACGTTTTACTTTTTTTTACCACGGTTAAAAGTAAATAGGGTAATTAAGGGTAATGATGATATTATTATTACCCTAACACATGTCCTAATTCTATTGGATAAGTGTAATTCGACCAAAAACAAACTTAGGAATAAAATATGACCATTTAGGCCCACTTGGATTAGATTAGGACATTTATTATTAATTTATTTAAAGAAGGGTTAAAAGAGTTAAAATCAAAGTTTATTTACTAAAACATTTTTAATATATGGTTATACATTAGATAAATTCGACTATAAATATTAATTAGAAAGATAAAAGGATTTAATATATAATGATATTTTATTTGTAATTTTTAGACATTAAATTATTTAATTTATTTATGACACAATGATGATGCAGTAATTATCTTATTAATGAAATATTGACATAATTGATGTTATAAACACCAAAATAAATGTAATTTGAGACTTTTTATGAATTCCACTAATTTTATAGGTTACTATGATATATTAGTGTTGCTTTAATCAACTTGGTTCGAACATATAATTCTGTTATGACTTTCACAAAAATCATATATCAAATAGTGTCAAAATTGACACAAAATAGTTTTTAAATAAAATATTATATTATTAATTGTTATTTTATTCATATAAATCTAAGGTTCGGCAAAATGACTTAGATAAGGATATATATATTAATAATAAACAATTTGGGGTTCTTTTGGCATGTTATAGTAAGTGTATTAACCATATAGTGTAAGAAAACAAAAAGACACGGTAAAAGTTAAATTATTTAACTTAGAGTTAAATCTAATTGATAAGGTTAAAATAATAACCTAAACTTGTCTAAATCATATTGGTTGATAGTATTTAGACCCATCCCCACTTTATCTTCGAAATAAGACCCTTTGTAACCATTATAAACCGATTTTGACTTTAATATAAAATAATATTTTGAGATATTCCTAAGGTGCCCCTCTCCTCCCTTATAAAAGGACACCTCCTCCCCCTTCTCCTCACACCAATTTGAGCACTCATGCTCGGCCAAACCCTGCCAAAATCCCTTCTCCACTTCCCTATAATAATCCTAGAGGTTCTGGTCTTCCTCAAAGACCAATTTTAGTGCCCTAAGAGGAGGTCTCAAAGAGGCGCTTCAAAGAAGAGGTAATTTCCGTTACCAATTCATTCACCTTTATTTCTTCTTCCACTTCTTCTTCTTAGGTTGTTTCATTATGAAGTAATAACATCAGTATCACTAATATACTGATATGTTATTATAAGTATTAAACAATCCAAATTCACCATCTATCCATCCTACGGAAAAAGAAACCACCGCGCGTGCGTACGTACGGAATACCGTCTCCACGCTTTGGTGTAATCTGTTTTTCCACCAACACCTTACATGGATGGGTATTATGGTGTAAAGAATAACTATACATAGTTATTATAACATCATAATGATTCTTATATATTGTATCATCCACTCCAATTCAACTCAATAATTATGGAAATGATATCATCGCTCGTGCGTACGTACGGACTACCGTCACCATGACGCGATGAGATTCATTCTCAATGATTAACCATTCATGAATGATTATAAAGTATATATACTAAGTACTAATTAAATATATGACATAATAATGATACTGTATTTATGTATATTTATATGTATGTCATCTACTTACTTCCATTCAAGACAATAAGGAATGAAAAACAGCGTTCATGCGTACGTACGGACTACCGTCTCCATGAACGGTGTTTTTCATTTCATTTATCTATCTATTATATATATATATATATACTAAATATATATGATATATAAATCATATTTTATATTCTGGATGTAAGTAAATCATGATATAATTAATAATAATTTCAAGAACAACAAGTCAAAACACCTACGATAAATGAAACGATTTTACCCAAAACGCTCTTTAACATGGAATTTACAAACGAACGGGTAAAATAAAGTCATAAGTGAACCATATATGATATCATAACAATTAGTATGATTCTGGAATAAGTCAATGACATTATTTAAATCATTATACAGGAGGTTCGGACACTTACGAAGCAAATCGGACCTAAGGTAAGGGAAATATCACAATCTCATTCTTTATCCGAGATTGTTTATACTTTAGTATTTACTGGGGTGTATTTTATCATCCACATACATGTTTCCTCAATATGTAATATTATTTCCATCCACCTAAAATTTTTTTAAATCCAATTTTACCCTTCGTTAAGTTTTTAGTAAAAGATATGAAAGGAATCTTTTGTCGTTTTTCGCACGAGGTACTTTTTTGACTTTTCCGACAAAAGTACGAGAAGAATGTTTTTTTAACTTATACGGCATGAATGGATTTTTAAAACATTATTTCCAAGAATCTTTCGTTACATGTTTTCAAGTTTATTTTTAATCAACTTCTTCTAGTTTAAAATTGTAAGACATGTTAAGAAAGGAAAATGTTTTTGAAGTAGAAAGGATATTTTCCTCAAGAATGGATTTCAAGTGTTTTATAAAAATTATTTTCCATATAAGATAATAAAGGGTTCTGTTTCTATCCCTATTATTACATGGATTTGATTATGTTGTGATGGAAATATTTTTATGAATTCCTTTATCTTATATGAATTGTTTTATGATGTCATGTTGTTTAAGAATCCCATTTTTATTACATGGGTTATGCAACGATGTATGATTTATGATTTTGTGGCACACATAAGAATGGTATCATTATGAGATGGGTGGGGCCTATATCTCCCTCCAATGCATTGGGTAAAGATTTTATATCTCATGAGATAGACATGGATGGAATGGTAGGTTATACCGGTTCAGTGAAACAGGACTGAAACGAGGGTTACTCGATTTAGAAAGGGACTTTGTCCACTAAGATAGTCTTGGCAATGAGTCTTGACTAACAAGAAATGATTCTCTATGATTATGTGTGAATGCCACAAAGTTTCATGTTTTAAGTTATGATTATTGTTATTACATTTCACTGCCATGATTTATCCCATGTTATGAAATTATGCTCTCTTTTGTAGGTTAATATTTCCAAAATGTTATGTTCTTTTGAATATGATGTGATTGATATTTCTGTTGTTTACCCTTACTGAGCATTTGAGCTCACCCTTTTATGTTTTCTTTTCCCCAGGATATAAAGAAAGGTTTTAGGTAAAAAAAGGAAGATCTTTATGGGAGATGTTGAAGATCTTTCACCAGGATTAGAAGATTATATTCCCAGTTTCCAAAGACACTAAACTATTACGATCCTTGCGTGTGTGTTTTTGTTATATACTAATATTCCGCAAATGTAATGTAATTTCAATGTACGTCAGGCTTCGGGTCTCTACATGGATTTTGGAAACACACTAGGTAAAAGGTAAATTGATAATTCAACATCTATTATAGGAGGATGACCACAAAATTCCTTGGGAAACACTTCATAGAATTCCCTCACAATATGCATGTATTCAAGGATTGTTGCTTCCTTAGATTCAATCATATGATCCATATACATGTTCTCATTTGTCAGTAATATCAACTATTAAGATGATAGTGCTAAATAATATACATCGTCCACTTTGCACATGTATATAATGGGGGTCAATTCTCCATATGGAGAGTGATTTCAATCTCATTTCCATTTATGTGGGCTCTATGTAAGGAAAACCAATCCAAGCCATCAATTGCATCAAATTCGACAAGAGGGAGTATAGTGAGGTTTTATGGGAAGTTCAATCCACAAATTATTATAGGGGAGGTGTTATATTAATGGGATACAATGATTTTCCCATTTTAAGTACTCACATGACATCTTTAATTCCAAGATTTGTGGTGATATTGGGATTTTTAGACTAAACATTTAGGATAGAAAAGAATGCATTGAACCAGAATCAAAAAGTATGTTTTCTATTGTTGAATGAGTAACTAGTGTACCTGTCACCAATTCATTGTTTAGGGCATTGAATTTAAAAGTGCCTATCACCACCTCATCCCCTACTGGAAATTCCTGGGGTTCTTCTTTCAACACCTTTGGCAAGGGTGTTGCTGGGTTTTCTTAGCAGCATTGGATATATCCATTGAATTACCAAAATTGAAGTCCACCTTACAAGTTTTATCCCCTTGATACCCATGAGATTTACCAATCTCCATTTCGACCTTGAGGGCACATCCAACCATTTACTCATAGCTATCAAAGTGACATATTTACAAGGATTTCCATATTCTAGGTTTCAGACCACTAAAGACGTTGTCAACCTTGCATTATGGGGTAGCAACAAAAACTGAGGCGTATCGTGCAATACTAGTTATGTTTTCCTCATACGCTCTGATGGATTGTTCGTCTTTTTGCTTTATGGAATGAAAGACCCTTTCAATCATATGTTGGAGGGTGTAGGGAAAATATTTATCAAAAAACATTTTCTGAAAATCCTTCAATTCCAACACCTCGATCTCCTTCTCAGGTTTCGTATTTTTGATCAATGTCCAGCATTGATCAAATTCACCCTCCATATGATAATCATCAAGAAGCACCTTCTCATGTTCATAAATTTGATGTATGGAGAAGATATTTACAATGGAGTTGATCAATTTTTTAGAAATTGAGGGATCAGATGATCCATTAAAAGCAGGATGTCGTTGTATCATGAAGCTCTCTATTGCAACTTGTTCTTTATTAGGGAGGGTTGACCGTTCCTCTTGATCCATGTTTCTATTCAGTGATTCAGTTAACTATGAGAGTATCATGGCAATGTTCACGATTATTTCTCCCATTGTATTGGGAACTAATTAAAACAGTCATCACATTGATCATCACATTTGTTATTAGCCAGAGTCCTCCTATTACCATCCAATTAAAGGAATAAAAGGAACGTTAGTGGTAACACATAAAGGGTAATCCAAATAAAAAATGGATTATTTATAAATATCATTTATTTACATTACTTAAGAATCTATAGGCTTCAATCTTTGTTATCCATGATATAGTTTATAACATATATTATTTGTGGAATTTTTTTAATTCCCATAATAATCGTTCATACTATACTGGTGAATTTACAAAGAATATCCTCCGAGTGTGTCATATCAAAGAGGGACATACGGATAGTTGTCGTGTACAAGGATGCCCCAGGTTATGCCCAAAACTCCTTGTCAGAGTTCTCAATCCTAGGTACATCTATGCCAGAGCCACCTCTTTCTGCTCGTATCTAGACATGGAATAAATTTCTTGTTAAAACACTTACTCTATACCTGCCAAAATTTTGTGATGTTCTTATTATACTTAGTCTTATCTCTAAGTCTTTCACTAGGGACTTCTAACAATAACCCCAAAAATAACTAATCATATCCTCTAATACCAACTATAACAACCCATCTATTTATTACACACATAAACATGATTTATTACATAAAATCATCACATGAAACAATAAAGAAGATCCATAGGTCTTGTGTCTTTGGGGAAAAGTAGTATTACGTAAGGACCTAAAACCTAAAATAGAACATCTTTATTGAAAACTTCCCTTACATGACCACTAAATTATCTCGTACATAGCATTGCATGGGGTTACCTGAGGACATGAATAAGAAAATTGAGAGTTATTAAGATTAGTAAGGGTGTAAAAAAAGAATAAAATGAATGAAAACAATACGTGGTATGAAATAGGAATATGAATGGATTATAAAGTAAACATGAATATAAAGTCATGATAACATGGAAATGTGGAAAAACACTTAACATGGTATTAGCATGAGACACAGCTCAATGCACTTGGAGCATGAGTAAAACCTCATGTCACATGAATTAGAATTATTAAACCCTCATTTCACTTGATGTATCAAGATACTAAACATTACCCAATGCATTGGAGTTCTATTAGGGCGCACCCTTATTAAAAAATTAATTTCATTAATAAGCGTGTCACATGACCATACAACATAGATTAATTAAACATCACAATTTATTCCAATGTAATGGAATATGGAATTCATACCTGAAACCCCTCTATAAATAATTAAATGTACATAAAGTTGAATACCCTTGATAGAGAAATGGGAATGCTATTCAGTACACCATGATTTTTTCTTGGAAAATGGAGGTGCAATTTCATCACCATAAAAACGTGACATAAGTTATCATAAAAAAGGTATATGGGAGAGAAAAAGGTGTCTCATCATATGTATATTAAATGAAAAGTAATGGGGTCATATAATTACATGTCCCAATATATGTAATAGATTATGAATTCATAACACAAAATAGTTTCTTGAATCTAAATGAGGAGAGAGAAATTCTTTACGGAATTTCAGTATGGTAAAAGCTGTTCGTGGGAGGAATTAATGACAGATAAAAGGGTTATCTCATAATTAAAAAAATAAATAGGGAAGTATGGGGGAGGTTAGAAACAATACCCTAACATTTGTAATTGAAATTAAAAGGGTTTAACAGTATAATGAAATTTAGACAAAAAAGAGAAACGAAGAAAATCCCTTACTTGGAAGTGTGATCCGAAAGGCTAAGGGAAGGCTTGAGAGAGGAATATTTGGAGATTTGGTTGCCTTGGGAGGAATATAGATAGAGGATGGAAGATTTTTGATGAACTCTAAAGGTTGCATGTGAAGAGGAAGTGGGATTTTGGGTGGGTTTATATATGAAAGGAGAGGTAATTCATTATTATTTAGTATCAGAACACAACACATTAAACTAATCAAAAAAAAAAACCGGCCTGTGAATTCTTCCCATTTTTTTTGGAAAAGGGGAGTGGAAAACAATATTTTATAAGAAAAATGGATAAACATATTAAAATAACAGCATTTCTTATGTGGAGGCGAGAAACACTCTCAAGGAAATCAATTTAAAAAGGCCAAATGTTTTATAAGTCCTGAAAGGTCCACCAAAGAATTTTAAAATAAATAAAACAAAACTAAAATCACATTATTTTAATGGAAAAAATATATTGGCTTAAAATAATTTTTAATTTTTTTATTACATATCTATTAGGTCATTATGATGTCATAAATCACAATATATATTTAATCGGTATTTAATTTTTACCCAAAAATTCTACTGTCTCAGAAAATTATGAAAAATTAACCAATGGATAATTTGCACAATCTAATTAAAAAATTAATATTCATTTTATCTTAATAATTTTATAAATATGGGAATTTTTACAATTATCATAAAAATAGAAATTTATCAAATATTCATGGGTTTTGACAATAATATCTTTCAAAACATAATAAAAATAACAATCGTATTCATAATAATTATACAGTCATTTATATTATATAAATATTATTTTAGTAAAAATATTTAATTAAAATATCATTCAATTCAAAAATCAATTAATTTATCAAAATATGTTTCTTTATTTAATATTATCTAAAAATACTATTTGTACATTAAGAACTATTTGCAATGTAACAATAATAAAATGAATGTATATTCTTTATTTTATAAACAAAATAATGCACATAATCATCGTGATAAGGTCTTGTTACATAACCACTTATAGCACCAAATTAATACCGAATGGTAAAGTGGGTGATGGTGACAGACTATTGGGGTGGCTTGTATAACAACGCTCAGGGGTAATCTCTATCAACATCCACTTCTCTCGCAGTCAGTTCTGCTCATGCATAACATGTCGAAGATCAGCTTGGGCTCAGTAAAGAGTGAAGCCCTAGTATGCCACCTCCTTTACGAGGTCTGAAAAAGGGGCTTCATAAGGGTAATGTCTACTAGATGAGGGAATCACTTCCTTTGTCTTAGTGAATTGTATTTTTTAAATCCATATATTTATTCTAATCTTGTTATCACTATTCAACTGTTGTATTAGCAATGACCCAAATTTTTTATGGTAATATAAAATAAAAAAAATAAAACCATGGAATTTAACTTGTTTTACATTGCTATTTTGAATAATAGGAAATTTAATTTGATCAAGAAAATGTTCCATTATTAAATTTTTCGATTGGTACTTGGTAAATATTTTTATATGGGACAATTAGAGTGTCATGGAATCAAAAATGAATTTGTGAGGGTAGGAAAATTTTGGTGAATGAATCTATTGAAATTGATTCATTATAAAATCATGTTGAGTGTATAGTTAGATTATTTGGGCATGGAATTATAGCGTATGATATATAATCATGTGGTTAACTTTTTCATTGAATAAATGGTTGAATTTAAAGTGTGCAATTGAGGGATATCTATTTAAATCGCATTAACTTATCGAATAGAATGTATATCCTATTTCAATAATGTGTAACTCAAACAACGGTGATTTTTTGTTTAAATATTTGTTTATACAATAGAATTATCCCATTGTGTTTTGGAATTGTTTGTGTAATGAACTCCATATCATTATAGTAACCATTGATTAATCAAATTAATGGTGGTCATGTGAATGTGGAGGGACGATAGGGTTGATTAAATGATTTTGGGATTGGGATTACAAGGTTTAACAATAGTGATCAATTTGTTTACAAGATTGATGCAACAATAGAAATGGACCTAGTTCAGTGGAATGGACATTCAGAGTTTGACCATCATGAAAGCATCAAGAGTTGACAGGAATTGTGAGAATGGATAAAATGATGTGACCTTTACATTGTGATGGAAAATTTATAAGTTGTTATTAGTGGAATGTGTACAGTAAGAAAAATGGTGGGAAGTTCAACTTTGGCTAATTGAGGTTACATATATTATTGTGATTTTGGATTCTTTATATTTTATGGATGATGTTTCTACTATTTGAGAATGGATGACGAATTCACTATTCATCTTGAAGCATATGTATGAGGGATTTTGGACAATCCCAAATATTATTATTAATGACAACCATGATATTTTATTTTGAGATTAATAATTTTGTTCGATGTTCTGATAATATGGAAATTCCTTTGTTGGGGTTTGTAATACCACTCATGGTTATAGGACCTTTATGATATCATTGTCAAAGAGTTACTGTACTAGTCATTGGAGAGTAATTATAGAATATGGATCATCATATGTGAATGATTAAAAATGATCTAGGTGGCCTATATAATATTATATGTGACATTATATGTGATATTAGATATATATTTTTAGCCTTGACATCTATCTTTGGGAGATTTAAGGTGTTCAAATTATGTTAGGTCATGGGGAATCAATTCTAATGGCATTGTAGGTCCTGATTTCTAATTTTGGAAATTTTATGTTTTAACTAAGGAATTTCTCTTGATTTTTGGTATGGACTTTATCAATCATATTCCACCAATCAAAGGACACCTCTAAGGATAAATTCATTGTGATTGTTTTAATGAATATAGTTTAAATAGTATAAACCCAATCATTTTTGGAAAAAAATCAATCTGATGAGGTTTTCAGCGAGGGATTTTATTTGATTAGATTTTGAATTATTTAGGCCACCATATTTAAATAATTTTGGATACGAATTGTGTATAGTTTTTGAATTATAATTGACACTTTCTGGAAAATCCACCATAATCATGTTATGATTTTATCGTAGAGGAATACCAAAATTTATTTGAATTGGAGGTTATAATTTGTACTGTAATTCAGAAATTGATGTAATTTATATTGGGTGATATTATTTGAGGTCCACATTGAGGGGGTCAGTAGACCAATATATTGATTATTTGTTCAAGAAATTGAAATTACTAAAATTTTTGTGTCTCAAAATTGGTTGTTATTATATATGTTCAATTGTGGAGAGAACCATAGGCTACCTGGTCAACTAGGAAAGAGACATGGATATATCATGGTATAAATGTTTTCTGGTTCATTTTGTCGATGTTTTTGTAATAAATATTGATTGATAGTTCATGTTTTGGTGGGCTAGGATCCTTTTTTTGGAATTGATATCTGGGATCACATTAAGCATTTCTGAATTGAAAACAGAAATTTTATCTATAATTAGTGACTAAGGTATATCAATATGTACAACTAATAGTTCTTGAAGTCATATTAAGTATGATAGTTGTTATAGTGGTGAGATTTCATGATCTGATGTCCATCCAAGTGTTAAATTGCATGTAAATTAATCTTTTGAGTAGATGGACTAGCTAGATTTTGATATAGGGTTTGAAATAAATTGTATAAAATTTCATCACCTTAAATGGGTTATTTTTTATTTGGTTTAAAATATTTTGAGTGTTTTATGGTCTTTTAGGGGTGGTGGGAAGGTGTTGGAGAATGATGGTCCAGATGAGTGTGATGATTGCAGCCACTAGCCAATAATGGTATATGCAATGGAACCTGTATTATTAAGGAGGAAATAAAATATCCAATGGGCTAAAATGGTAGAAAAGTTCACTTATTCTGAAAAAAATGGAGTTAAAATAAAATATTTCCTTCCCTTTCATGATCACATGGACCATTAGTCAATCCTTCACTCATTATCTTCTCCTCTTTGACCATGGTTTGTTTTATAGGGAATTTTTTAGTGTTGCAAGGTTATTCCATGACTATGAGGATCTCAAAAACCATTATTTTCCTTATTTCATATTGTTTTATTTCCTATATCTTAGGATTTTTGGTCAATTAAACCAAATAATGGTATATTTGGGCAAGCATAAAGGGGACTTTTTCATGCTTTTGATGAGGGTATCCTGTAAGCAATTCGCAAATTTATTTTATACCAATTCAATGAAATAATGTTGTGTCAGCATTTTTTTATTATTCAATAAAATTTAATTTTATATGTTATTTATATAAAATGGGAATACAACTTTTATATTATAAGTTATTAAACCCCATAGTATTTAAATAGAGGTACGGGGATTCAAGTTTTCATATATCCTTGAAAATGGATGTTGGACATCTTGAGGGTCACTATTGGATCTCATCGATGCTCTAAAATTATTGAACCTATGATTGGGTGGATAAAACAATTTCGTTTTTTTTTGAGGAGTTGTGAGATTAATGTAATGGGATAAGTTACTCTAGGATATATGAGTGAGTTATATTTGATTTTATTGGTCTCCCAATAATCATTTAGGCCTAAATTTAATGAATTATGTATGCCCATGCACTTCTAAGTATCATACATCAAAATGAATTTGAGAATCACTATGTACTACCATATACTTCATCCTAAGGGCCTGAGTTGAGGGATGCCTATGGAAAATCCTAGGTATGTTACTTATCTTTGTGGAGGTGTGATTAATTGATCCCAAAGGTGTTATTAATTTGTCCTCATGTGTAAGAATAGGGCCCCAAGGTGATTATTATAGTCAGATACATTCTATCACTAGATAATGTATTTGATATTGATCAATGTCATGTACCATAGGATTTATAATGTATTTGTTTAATTAGTTGATCCCTAATGTTTATTTATTTATTTCTAATGGGAATATAACATTCACATATCATTTTATTATTAGTCATTTAAGAGGTATTTTTGTATGGAGTCCACTGGGTTATATAATCAGACCCTACTCAGTGAACCACTAAACATGTGTTCTTATGATGACTATTTGTTTGTTATAGGGACTGGTCCGGTTTATGGCCTTAGAGAACCACTCATAAATTTATTATAATAATTTTTTTCTATTAGTTAACATATTTTTTTTATGAGTTTTCATGTATACCCATTTTTAGTAATTTATTTATTATCACAAGGTTTTGATAATTTTAATTATATATATTGTAAGGGGTGTGAATTGGTTATCATACATTTTTATTAATCTTAATAATTTTCACATTTATTTATTAAATATTATCTTCAAATAATTCATTCATAGACTCCCACTATTGGTCAGTTCAATTTGGTAGATAGAGTTGCACGTAAGATACCATGCCTTGATATAGTACATTTGCTAATCGCAATGATCTTGTTGAAGGCCTAACCAGAACTATTTTGATTGTAATGTTGGTCCCTGTATAACTCTATATATATTGGAATTAGTTACATTTCTATTTTACCTAATTAAAATAGGGCGAAAATTGTTTGATGGTACTTGAATTTCATTAAAATCCTACAATTTTCACCAATTTATCCAATTTTAAAGGTAAATAATATAAATATTTTATAAATTCATTGGTACTATATTCCTAATGATTATAAGAAGATGAAGGGAAAACTAGGTTAATGTCTTGAATTTTTCAATAGTTTACACTTGTTGTTGTTTGAATATTATGTATCTATAAATTAAATTTTGGGTAAAAATTTATTAATATTTAGAGAATAATCATTAATTGTGGTTGTGAATAAATTATGGGAGACTATTCTATTTCATGGTTACAAAATTAGATTGCATTGTGGTTTCTTTAATCATATGTGGTTGTCAACAATTTACATGTTCCAATTTTTTATATTTCATAGACAAAGATATTTTGATGATAAATTATTATCCCATCACATAATTTGAGATGGAATAAACATGTAGACACAATAGATTCAACAAATAACATTATTTATAAAAATACATTGACAACATGGTCTTTGAAGATAAGCTTCCATATATTAGTTCCAAATCTAATTAAGATATGCGATGATATCCTTTGAATAATATTTTCATGTCCTTTTCACCTTAAAATATGATATTCATGGACCTCTCCTAATAGAATCTCATCAGAAAATTCAACCTAATACACTACCATATAAAAAGGTTGTCATTCCCCCAATAAAACCACTATAGCTATTTTAAACCCAATTCATTCATATAAAATCAATATTATAAAATTTAGTGTTACAAAAATTTCTATGACTACCCCTTAAAATGTCTTATTTTCAAATATGATTCAACCAGGATAATAAATTTATCAAAATATCCCTTCTTTTTGTATCCAATCATCTACTACAAAAACCATTCCATTAAATGCACTCACATACAGTGGTGAAACCTAGGTAGATCAGAGATAATACCCCCAAACCTCATCCATGGACACTCAATATAAATGGTGGGGTGTTTTCACTATAATATGAAATTAAAATCATTTATTTCATTGATAATTTCTATTTATAAGATTCCCCCTAGAAGACATGATCCTTATAGAGTAGTTAATAATGTATTTCTTTGATAACAAGGACCCATAACCTGGGATAACCAATAAAACAATTCATATGCCAATACATTCACCCCTCATGTTTTGATAAAATGTACATAGATGTCAAGCATGAGTTCATCCTCAAAATATGTAACTGATGATCCATTGATTGAATGTTTCTATTGATCCAATGTAAGTGTAATACATTATAATTTTAAAATAACACAAGGCTTGATAGCTTATTCAACACACAACACAGAGTTACAAAAATTATATAATATTAAAATATTATTATTCAAATGTGGAATATAAAACATAGATAATTAATTGGAATCTATGATTAATATTAACATTATTTCTTACAAATTCATAACAAATAAGCACTCAACTTCAATAAAGAAATTTTATTCTAAAAAGACATGTTTCAATCAAAAATGATTTTATTTACTTTTAGAGAAAATATTACAATTCACATAAAGAGATTTTATAAGTTATATTTTATTTAATTATCTTCATATAAGAAATCATAATATTGAAACTATAATAGGATGTAATTTTGAGATTTTTTGGAAAAAGGATTTGTCATTGAATAGTAATTTTTTTTAAAACTGTCATTTCATATAATAAATTTAGTAATTTAGAGGAGCAAATACTATTTTAAAATTATTTCAAGGTGTAATAAATATTTTTAGTTATATATTATCTTATTAATTATATTTAATTCACCTTTTTATTATATTTTAGTACACTTTTATTTATTTCTATAAATACACATTTTTATAGAAATTTTTTCAAACTACATAATGATTCACCATTTAAATTATTTAAAGTAACAAATAATAAAAAATTGATTTAATTACATCTATAGATTATATATGCTTATTTTTAAATTTAAATTCTAAAGTTATTATCTCTATTTAGAAATTAAATATAAGTACATATTTTTCATTGATAAATGTTTTTCTAGAAATGTGCTTCTCATAATGATTGTAGATTTTTTTAAAATTAAATAATACCAATTATGTGAATTAAATTTGATAAAATATATTCCAAATATGGAATCCTTGTAATTTATATGATATAAAAAGGGAAGAATTTTTTTTCCTAATGAAAATTAAAAACGACTAATAAATAGATAATACAAAACACAACTAAAATATTAAATTTGATTAACCATATAGGTAAAGAAGAAAATATTTTTAAAACATGATTATTTTTAGGGTTATAGGTGTTGATTAGAATTATATCACCTCCACTTATTTATTTATAAAATTTTTGGTATTATGATTTGAAGGTGACCTACAATTATTGAATTATTTTGGGTATTGAAAAATATTCCACTCCTCTTAAATTATAAAATTGAACATCATTGCCTCAGTTATCCACACATCATAAGAAATTTTGTTAAAAAACCATAAATATATATTACCGAAACATCTGTAATTGAATTCAAGATCTTTTTGTCTTCCCAATTGTCCAACCATAGGGTCCTCAATAATACATCCAAAAGAGTTTCCTTTAAATGATGATAATCATCTACACTAAGATCCATCATTTTTAATTATTCTTTTCACACCTTTAATTATAAATTAAAATTTTAAATTTCATAACCCCATTAAATAATATTTAATGATATTTTACTATTCTAATGTTATAATGATCATCTGTCTCATCTTTAATCAAGTGGGAAATGAAACTATTGATTTTTTTAAAAAATATGGTGAAAAACCCTTTATTAAGTAGAAAAACCACAACCCCTTTTTAAAGGAAAAGGGAAAAGGGATAACCTAGAAAAAACCACATACCCACGACAAAAAAGGCTTAATATCAACGGTTGAAAACCTCAATGTCCCAAAATCAGTAAAAACGTATCGTAGAAATAAAACCACACCACCACATCTGTCAAAATCAAACATGTGCATGGAGATGATGTGCATAGCTGAACTAAGGCATGTGGTAGCGCATAATCACATGTTGATACATACCACATGGTAGTCAGAGGAAAGGCACACCAGCAAGGGGTAGAGCACAACAGTGAATTGAACCTCTATCTCCAATCCACAAAACTCAATGCTCCATGTACCCGCTAGAAGAAACCCTTCGGCCACAAAACACATCCAAAGATAAATCAATTGATTTATTATATTAAGATCATTATTTTCATTTAAATAATAATAATCTTCTTCCCTTTAGGAGTGTTGAAAATGGAAATGTTACTCATGCATACATATGACCAACTGTCTTTGTGATTTTAATGTACTTATTATTTAAATAACCATATTCCATTGTTTATTTTAAAAGTAAAATTTATTTATAAATTTTTTTAATTATTTCACAAATATTATTTTCTATTTTATGTAACATCAATCCATTTTACCATGGTCAATAAAACAAATATGTTTATATTTATGAACAAATCATCCTCAAAACATCTGACATGGAAATAACTAGTAATATAATTTTACAAATCATGAAAATAAATAAAGTAAATGGTTTAAGTATAAAGGATTAAACATGGAATAATTAATTTATAAATTAAATAACTGATATAATTTTAATACACCATATACTATATACAAACTCTATAAATCATGTACATGAGGTGTGTGTTTATATCTTAAATATTTATTCTTTGAGGCATATGTTTATTTATACCCCAAATATATTTTTTATAGTCTATATAGTTAATATTTAAATATTAAATAATTATTACTTCATAATTCAGGGTTTTAAGCTAAAACTATCGTAATTAATAAATGCGTGATAAGAATAAATAGATATTAATGTGGTATATGTTTATGCTTCAATTTCATTTTAATTATAATTTTATAGGTTTAGATTATCCATATTATAAATTATTTTATTACTGAACATCAATCCTATTTAATTTTATTCTACTATGTTTAAAATATATTTTTCATGTAATAGTATCATTTAAACCATTTTGGTACTTAGAATGATTGAGTATATATTTTTATGGAGAAATTGACTTTATTTATATCTTTAGAAAAAAATAATTCCCTTCCAAGCTGATGTTTAATTAAAATGTTGTCATCATATAATAATATTATTAGATAATTTTTTTATTAATTTTTTACCAATTTTTATTTTTTTACAAATGGATTAAAATGAATTTTATTTATTATTTTTGAAGTAAGTGCTTTTATATCTTTTTCCAAAGTGTGAATGGAATGTTTGTTCCTTATATTAATTTGATTAAATTACCCACTAGAATAACCATTATTTAAATTCAAGAATTTTTTATCGGATTCAATGGTTATTTTAAATGAAATTTATTTCCATGATATTATTTGGATTATTAGTTTTAAAAAAAATTATTTTCACAGTGGATAAGTTATTTTAGATATGGTTATTTACAATTTTTTAAATAATATTTTTTTCATAAATGAAAAAAACATTTATTATTAAGGGATGATTTCAAATTACATATATATGCCAAAGTAACACTCTATTCCATTTTTTTTGTAATTAATTACTTATTTTCATTTCATAATTTTCATTTTGAAGAAAACACATTTTATTATTAGATGAGGAAATAATATGCAACCCATTTTATTTACATGTGTTTTACTTATGTTTATGGTTTATGATTATTTATTATGTGGAACACATATTACTTTACTTAAAATGAATATTATGGATGGGATAAAAATTATTTAATTGTATAATTCACTGGGTATGCCCTCAGTATCAGAAGACATCCTATATGGGTTAACGTAGTGAACCATATCCATTATGGGACACATTCCATCATGTGATGTTGTCTTGGGGGTTAGACTTCACTTTTAAGTTTTTTATCTTTTATTTTTATGAAACATTTTAGAATAATATTTTATCTTATGATACCATTTTTCTTACATTGTTCTCCCATGTGGCAACTCAGGAGACTTCTTTTTTTGGATTTCATGTTATACCCTAGACTAACAGGTTAGGATTCCTTAAAACGTTAATTTCTTTTCTGGGGTTTTTATCTCACAACCCTTTTCAATGTATTCTATTTTTTATCCCATGTTAATTAAGAATCATGAATGGATTTAGAATGTTTGTATGTAGAATAAAATAATTAAGTTTTCATTTAGTCTTACATTGGTGATTTATGATCATCTTCATCCCATGATAATTAGCCTCAATATCATTGGTTTATATACAATAGATGTTTATATTAAAAATAATGTATTAATATGTGTAAAAGGTTTTGCTCTCTATTGTTGGTCTTAAATAAATGTTTATTTTTTTTGGAGAACACGAAAGGAATAATTTAGTGATTACCCATGGATACATATAAGAGTAAGAAAATGTATAGTAAAATATCATGTGATTTTTTGTGAAGTATAGGGTGCCCTCGTTCTTTATAGTTTATGCAATGAACAAGGTGTTAAGGTTCGAACGAATTGTTCCTCTTCTCTGTCATAGCCATGAGTTTTTTTTTGTTGGGAGTTAACGGCTAGGTTCCCTTCTATTCCAGACCTAAAGAATTTACTCATCCCCTGCTGGAAATTTATGGGGTTCTTCCTTCAACACTGTTGGTAATGGAGTTGCTGGGTTTTCTTAGCATTATTGGATATATCCATTGAATTACCAAATTGAAGTCCACCTTACGCTTCTTATCCCCTTGATACCCCTAACATTTACCGATCTCTATTTCAACCTTGAGGGCACATCAAACCATTTACTCATAGCTATCAAACTCACAGATTTCCAGGTATTTCCATATTCTAGGTTTTAGACCACCAAAGAAGTGTCCAACCTAGCATTATGGGGTAACTACAAAAACGGAGGTGTATCATGCAAGCCTGGTGATGTTTTCCACATACCCTCTGATGGATTGTTCGTCTTTTTTCTTGAGGGAACAAAAGACCCTTTCCATATTATATTGGAGGGTATAGGGAAAATATTTATCAAAAAATATTTTTTGGAAATCCTTCAATTCCAAAACCTCGATATCCTTCTGAAGCTTCGTATTTTTGATCAATGTCCAGCATTGACCAAATTTACCCTCCATATGAGAAGAATCAAGAAGCACCTTCTCATGTTCAGAACATTGATGTATGGAGAAGATATTTACAATGGAGTTGATCAATGGTTCAACAATTGAGGGATCAGATGATCCATTAAAAGCAGGATGTCATTGTCTTATGAAGCTCTCTATTTCAAATTTTTCTTTCTTAGGGAGGGTTGAATATTAATATAGACCCTTGTTCCTATTCAGTGATTGAGTTAACTATGAGAGTATCGTGGAAATGTTCACGATTCATTCTCCCATCAGATTAGGAAATTATTAGAACAAAAATCACAGTGATCATCACATCAATTATTAGCCCGATTCCTCCTATTACCGGCCAATGAATGGAATTAAAGGAAAGTTACGGGTAACAAATAAAGGGTAATCCAAAGACAAATATGTATTATTTATAAATACCTTTTATTTCCTTTACATATGTATCTATAGGCTTTAATCTATGTTATCCATGATATAATTTCTAACATATATTATTAGGGAAATTTTTTTAATTCCCATAATAATCATTTATACTATACTGGTGAATTTACCAAATCATATCCCCCGGGAGTGTCGTATCATAGAGTGAATCAAGGCTAGTTTTCGTGTACTAGGATACCCCGAGTCAAGCCAAAAACTCCTTGTCAGAGTTCTCACTCATAGGTACATCTATGCCAGAGTCACCTCTTTCTACTCGTATCTAGATATGGAATAAATTTATTGTTAAAAGACTTACTCTATACTCATCAAAATTTAGGGATGTTCTTATTATACTTAGTCTTATCGCGAAGGCTTTCACTAGGGTCTTATAATAATAACCCCAAAAATAACTTGTCATATCCCCTAATACTAACTATAAAAACCCAGCAATTTATTACACAAATAAACATGATTTATTACATAAAATAATAACTTGAAACAACATAGAAGATCGATAGTTCTAGTGTCGTTGTGTCTTAGAAGTATTACGTAACGACCTAAAACCTAAAACACAACATCTTTATTGAAATCTTCCCTTACATGACCACTAAATTCTCTCGTACTCAGCATTTCCTGGGGTAACATGAGGACATGAATATTAAAATAGAGAGTTAGAAAGATGAGTAAGGAAGAAAAAAAGGCATAACATGAAAAAAACAATACATTCTTGGAAATAGGAATATCAATGGAGCATAATGGAAACATGAACATAAAGGCATGATAACATGGAAGTGTGGAAAAACACTTAACATGTTATTAGCATGAGACATAGCTCATTGCACATGGAGCATGAGTAAAACCTCATGGAACTTGAACTATCGTGAGTAAACCCTCATTTCACTTGATGTATCAAGATACTAAACTTTACCCAATGCATTAGAGTTATATCAGGGCGCACCCTTCTTAAAAAATTCATTTCATTAATAAGCGCGCCACAAGACCATACAACATAGATTTACTAAACATCATAATTTATTCAGCGATAAAAGAATGTGGAATTTATACCTGAAAACCTTCCATAAATAATTAAACGTGCATAATGGTGAATACCCTTGATAAAGAAATGGGTATGATATTCAGTACACAATGATTTTTCTTAGAAAAAGGCGGTGCAATTTCAGCACTATAACAACATTACATAAGACACCATAAAAAGGTATATTGGAGAGAAATTGGTATCTCATCATATGTATATTAAATTCAATGTAATGGGGTCATATAATTAGATATACCAATATATGTAATGGATTATGCATACATAATACAAAATATTTTCATGAATCTAAATGAGGAGAGATAAATTCGTCACGGAATTTCTGCATGGTAACAAGTTTTCGTGGGAGGAATTAATGAGACAGAAAAGGGTGATCTCATAATGAAAACATAAATAGGGCAGTATGCAGGATGGGAGAAACCATAACCTAATATTTGTAATTGAAATTAAAATGGAATAACAGTATAATGAAAGTTAGACAAAAATGAGAAAAGAAGAAAATCCCTTACTTGGAAGTGTGATCCGAAAGGCTTGGGGAGGTTTTAGAGAGGATCCTTGAGAGATTGGGGTGCCTTGGGAAGAATATAGAGAGAGGATGAAAGATTTTGGGCAAAATATAAAGGCTGAATGTGAAGAGGAAGTGGGATCTTGGGTGGGTTTATATAGGAAAGGAAAGGGAATTCATTATTATTTAGTATTAGAACACCACACATTAAACTAATCAAAACCATGAACCAGCATGTGAATTTTGCCCATGGTTTTGGGAAAAGGGGAGTGGAAAACAATATTTTATAAGGAAAAAGGCCAAAATTATTAAAATAACAGGGTTTCTTATGTGGAGTTGAGAAACACTCTCAAGGAAATAAATTTAGAAATTTCAAATGTTTTATAATCATGAAATGTCCACTAAAGCATTGTAAAATAAAAAAAAACTAAAATCACATTATTTTATTGGAAAAAATATAATTTCCAAAAATAATGTTTAATTTTTTTTATTACATCTCTATTAGGTCATTATGATGTCATAAATCACAATATATATTTAAACGGTATTTAATTTTTACCCAAAAATTTGATTGTCTTAGAAAATTATAAAAAATCACCATTGGATAATTTCGACATCTTGATTTAAAAATTAATATCCATTTAATCTTAATAATTTTATAAATATGGGAATTTTTACATTTAACATAAAAAATATCCATTTATAAAAAATTCATCGGTTTTGAAAAAAATATCTTTCAAAACATTATAAAAATAACAATCATATTCATAATAATTATACAGTCATTTATATTATATCAAAATTATTTTAGTATTTATATTTAATTAAAATATCATTTAATTCAGAAATCAAATAATTTATCAAAATATATTTTTTTATTTCATATTATCTAAAAAGTCTATTTGTACATCAAGAACTATTTACAATGTAACAATAATAAAATGAATGTATATTATTTATTTTATAAAAAAAATAAGGCACATAATCATAGTGATAAGTTCTAGTTACAAAACCACTGATAAAACCAAAATAAGACTGAATGGAAAACTGGGTGATGGTGACAGACTACTCGGGTGGCTCGTATAACGACGCTCAGGTGGTAATCTCTATCAACATCCACTTCTCCCGCAGTCAGTTCTCCTCATTCTTAACATGTTGAAGCTCAGCTTGGGCTTGGTAATGAGTGAAGCCCTAGTATGCCACCTCCTTTATGAGGTCTGAAAAATGGGCTTCATATGGGGTATGTCTACTGGATGAGGGAATCACTTCCTTTGTCTTAGTGAATTGTATTTGTTAAATCCATATATTTATTCTAATCTTGTGATCACTGTTCAATTGCTATATTAGCAATGACCCAAATTATTCACGGTAATATAAAATAAAAATCATAAAACTACACAATTGAATATGTTTTACATTTCCATTTTGAATAATATGAAATTTAATTTGATCAAGAAAAATTTCCATTATTAAATGTTTTGGTCGCTACATGGTAGATGTTGGTATATGGTACAATTAGAGTTTCATGGAGTCAAAAATGAATTTGTGAGGGTAGGAAAATTTTGGTCACTGAATCTATTGGAATTTATTCAATATAAAATCATGTTGAGTATATAATTAGATTACTTGGTAGTGGAATTATATCCTATGATATATAATCATGTGGTTAACTTTTTCATTGAATCAATGGTTGGATTTAAAGTTTGGAATTGAGGGATGTCTATTTAAATCGAATTAAATTATAAAATAAAATGTATATACTATTTCAATTATGTGTAACTCAAACAATGGCGATTTTTTTTGTTTATATATTTTTTTATACAGTAGAATAATCTCATTGTGTTTTTGTATTGTTGGTGTAATGGACTCTATATCTTTATAGTAACCATTGAATATTCAAACTAATGGTGGTCATGTGAATGTGTTGGGACAATAGGGTTGATTGAATGATTTTGGGATTGGGATTCGAGGTTTAACAATATTGATAAATTTCCATCGATGACAGATGCGGTAATAGAAATGGACCGAGTTTAGTGGAATGGATATTCAGTGTTTGACCCTCATGAAAGCATCTAGAGTTGACAGTAATTGTGAGAATGGATAAAAAGATGCGACCATCACATTGTGATGGAACCTTTAGAGGTTGTTCTTAGTGGAATGTGTATAGTGTGAAAAATGGTGGGAGGTTCAAATTTGGCTAATTGAGGGTACATAGATTATTGTGATTTTGGATTCATTTTATTTTATAGATGTTTTTTCTACTATCTGAGAATGGATGATGAATTAACTATTCATCTTGAAGTATGTGTATATGGGATTTTAGACAAGCCCTAATGTTATTATTAATGAAAACCATGACATTTTCTTTGGAGATTAATAATTTTGTTCGATGTTCTGATGATATGGAAATTCCTTTGTTGGGGGTTGTAATACCACTCATGGTTATTGGAACTTTATGCTATCCGTGTCAAAGAGTTACTATACTAGTCATTGGAGAGTAACTATAGAATACCGATCATCATATTTGAATGAATAAAAATGATCTAGGTGGCCTATATAATATTATATATGATATTAAATGTGATATTAGATAGATTTCCAACCTTGACATTGATCTTTGGGATATTTGAGGTGTTAAAATTGAGATAGGTCATGGGGCATTAATTCTAACGGCATTGTAGGTCCTAATTTCTCATTTTGGAAATTTTATATTTTAACTAAGGAATTTCTCATGATGTCAGGTATGGACATTATCAATCACATTGCACTAATCAAAGGACATATCTAGGGATAAATTAATTGTGATTGGTTTAATGAATAGAGTTTAAATAGTATAAACCCAATCATTTTTTGAAAAAAAATCAACTTGATGAGGTTTAGAATGAGAGATTTTATTTGATTAGATGTTGAATTATTGAGTCCACATTATATAAATCATTTTTGTTACAAATTGTGTTTATTTTTTCAATTATAATCGACACTTTCTAGAAAATACACCATAATCATGTTATGATTTTATCGTAGAAAAAGACCACTATTTATTTGAATTGGAGGTTATAATTTGTACTGGATTTCAGAAATTGATGTAATTTATATTGGGTGATATTATTTGGGGTCCACTTTGAGAGGGTTTGTAGACCAACATATTGATTATTTGTTCAAGAAATTGAAATTACTAAAAAATTTGTGTCTCAAAATTGGTTGTTATTATATATGATCAATTGTGGAGACAACCATAGGATACTAGATCAACTAGGAATGATACATGGAAATATCATGGTAGAATTGTTTTCTGGATAATTTTATCGATGTTTTTGTAATAAATGTTGATTGATAGTTCATGTTTTGGTGGGCTAGGATCCTTATTTTGGAATTGATCTCTGGGATCACATTAAGAATTTCTGAATTGAAAATTGAAATTTTATCTATAATTAGTGACTAAGGTATATCAATATGTACAATTATATGTTCATGAAGTAATATTAAGTATGATAGTTGTTATAGTGGTGAGATTTTATGATCTGATGTCAATCCAAGTGTTGAATATTTGGGAAATTTATATTTTGAGTTGATGGACTAGCCAGATTTCAAAACAGGGTTTGAAATAAATTGTATAAAATTTCATCACCCTAAATGGGTTATTTTTTATTTGGGTTAAAATATTCTGAGTGGTTTAAGGTCTGTTAGGAGTGGTGGGAATGTGTTGGAGATTGATGGTCAAGATGAGTGTGAATATTTCAGCCATTGGCCAACAGTGGTATAGGCAATAGAACCTTTATTATTAAGGTGGAAATAAAATATCCAACAGACTAAAATGGTAGAAAAGTTCCCTTATTCTGAAAAAAATGGAGTTAGAATAACATATTTTCTTCCCTTTCATGATCACTTGGACCATTATTCAAGCTTTCACTCATTTTCCTCTCCTCATTGACCATGGTTTGTTCTAAATAGAATTTTTTAGTGTTCCAAGGTGATTCCTTAACTATGTAGATCTCAAAAACCCTTATTTTCATTATTTCATATTGTTTTATTTCCTTAGTCTTAGTATTTTAGGTCAATTAAACCAAATAATGGTAGATTTTTTTGAGCATAAAGGGGAATTTTTTATTCTTGTGATGAGGGTATCTTGTAAGAAATTCCCGAATTCATTGTATACCAATTCCATGAAATACAGTTGTGTCCCTATGTTTTTTATTCTTCTTGAATGAAATTTAATTTTATATGTTATTTATATAAAATGGAAATACCACTTGTATATTATAAATTCCTAGACCCCATAAGATTGAAATAGAGGTATGAGGATTCAAGTTTCCATATATCCTTGAGAATGGATGTTCAACATATTGAGGGTCACTATTGGATCTCATCGATGTTCTAAAATTATTGAACCTATGATTGGGTGGGTAAAACAATTTCATTTATTTAGGAGCTTTGAGATGAATATAATGGTATAAGTTACTCTAGGATATAAGAGTGAGTTATATTTGATTTTATTGGTCTCCCAAGATTCATTTAGGCCTAAATTTAACGAATTATGTATGGCCTCCCACTTCTATGTATCATACATCAAAATGACTTTGATAATTACCATGTACTACCATATACTTCATCCTATGGGCCTGAGGTGAGGGATGCCTATGGACAACCCGATGTCTATTACTCATCTTAGTGGAGGTGTGATTAATTGATCCCCAAGGTGTTATTAATTGATCCTAAAGTGTAGGAATAGGTCCCTAATGGTGATTATTATATTCAGATACATTCTTTCACTAGATAAACAAGGTGAAGTAGATCAGAGTCATGTACCATATGATTTATAATGGATTTGTATAATTAGATGATCCCTAATGTTTATTTATTTATTTCTGAAGGGCATATAACATTCAGATATCACTGTTTTATTAGTCACTTAAGAGGTATTTTTTTTGATTCTACCGAGTTATATAATCAGACCCTACTCAGGGAACCACTACACATGTGTTCCTAGGATGACTATTAGTTTGTTATAGGTACCGGTTGGGTTGAAGACCTTATAGAACCACTCATAAATTTATTATAATAATTTTTTTCTATTAGTTAACATATTTTTCGATGATTTTTCATGTATACCCATTTTTTAGTAATTTATTTATTATCACATGGTTTTGATAATTTTAATTCTACATATTGTAAGGGGTGTGAATTGTTTATAATATATTTTTATTTCTCTTAATATTTTTCAATTTTATATATTAAATATTATCTCTGAAAAATTCATTCATAGACTCCCACTATTGGTCAGTTCAATTTGGTAGATAGTGTAGCACATAAGATACCATGCATTGATAGAGTACATTTACTAATCATAGTGATCTGGTTGAAGACCATACCAAAACTATATTTATTGTAATGTTTGTCCCTGTATAACTCTATATATATTAGAATTAGTGACATTTCTATTTTACCTAATGAAAATAGGGGGAAAAATTTGTAATGGTACTTGAATTTCATTAAAATCCTACACTTTTTTCCAATTTATCCAATTCTAAAGGTGATTTATATTAATAGTTTATAAATTAATTGGTACTATCTTCCTAATGATTATAAGAAGATGAAGAGAATAGTAGGTGAATGTCTTGAATTTTTCATTAGTTTACACTGGTGGTTGTGTGAATTTTATGTATCTATAAATTAAATTTGGGGTAAAAATATATTAATTTTTAGTGAATAATCATTCATTATGGTTGTGAATAAATTATGGGAGACTATTCTATATCTTGGTCAAAAAATTATATTGCTTTGTGGTTACTTTAATCAGATCTGGTTGTCAATAATTTACATGTTCCAAATTTTTATATTTCATAGACAAAGATATTTTGATGATAAATTATTGTCCCATAACATAATTTGATATGGAATAAACATGTAGACACATTAGCTTCATCAAATCATATTATTTCTAAAAATAAAATTACAATATAGTGTTTGAATATGAGCTTCCATATATAAGTGCCAAATCTAATTAAGATATGTGATGATTTCCTTTGAATAATATTTTCATGTCCTTTTCACCTAAAAATATGATATTCATGGACCTCTCCTAATAGAAACTCATCATAAAATTCATCCTAATACACTACCATATAAAAAGGTTGTGGTTCCCCTAATAAAACCACTATTTCTATTTTAAACACAATTCATTCCTATAAATTCAATTTTATAAAATTTTGTGTTACCAAAATGTCCGTGATTACCACTTCAAAATGTATTATTTTCAAATATTATTCAACCAGGATAATAAATTTTTCAAAATATCCCTTCTATGGGTTTCCAATCATATACTATAGAAACCATTCCATTACATGCACTCACACGCATATGTAAAACCTAGGTAGCTCAAGGATAATACCCCCAAACCTCATACATGGACACTCAATATAAATTGTAGGGTCTTTTAACTATAATATGACATTAAAATCATTTATTTAATTGATAATTTCTATTTATTAGATTCCCCGTAGCAGACGGGATCCTTAGAGAGTAGTTAATAATGTATTTCTTTGACAACAAGGACCCATAACCTGGTATAACCAATAAAATAATTCATATTCCAATAAATTCACCCCTCATGTATTGATCAACCTAAAATAGATGTCAAGCATGTGTTCATCCTCAGAATATGTAATTGATTATCCATTGATTGAAAGTTTCTATTGATCCAATGTAAGTGTAATACCTTATGATTTTAAAAGAACACAAGGCTTAATAGCTTGTTCAACACACAACAATGAGTTAAATTTTCTTATAATTTTATAATATTATTATTTAAAAGTGGAATATAGATCATAGATATTTAATTGGAATTTATGATTAAAAATAACTATATTACTTACAAACTCATAACAAATAAGCACTCTTCTTCAATAAAAAAAATTTATTCTAAAAGGATATGCTTCAATCAAAAATGATTTTATTTCATTTTAGAGAAAATATTATAATTCACATAATGAAATTTTATTTGTTATATTTTATTTAATTATCTTAATATAAGAAATCATAATATTTTAACTATAATAGGATGAAATTTTGAGATTTTGTTGAAAAGGGATTTCTCATTGAATAGTAAAAAATGTTTTTTTAAAACTGTCATTTCATATAATAAATTCTCTAATTTAGCGGAGAAAATACTATTTTAAAATTATTTAAAGGGATAATAAATATTTTTAGTTATATATTATCCTATTAATAAGATTTAATTGTTATTTTTACTATATTTTAGTAATTTTTTATTTATATATTTAAATACACATTTTTATAGATATTTTATAAAACTAAATAATGATTCTCCATTTAAATTATTTAAAGTAACAAATAATAAAGAATTAATTTAATTATATATATAGATTATATATGATTATTTTTAAATTTAAATTCAAAAAATTATTTTCTCTAATTAGAAATTAAATATAAGTACATATTCTCCATAGATAAATGTTTTTCCTGAAATGTGCTTCGCATAACGCTTGTATATTTTTTTTAGAATTAAATTCTACCAATTATATTAATGAAATTTGATAAAATATATTCCAATTATGGAATCTGTGTAATTTATATTATATAAAAATGGAAGCAATTTTTTTTTCAAAATGAAAATCGAAAATGACAAATACATAGATAATACAAAACACAATTAAAATGGTAAATGTGATTAACCATATAGGTAAAGAGGAAAATATTTTTAAAACATGGTTATTTTTAGGGTTATAGGTGTTGATTAGAATTATATCTCCTTTACTTATTTATTTATAAATTATTTGGGACGTTGATTTTGCAGTGACCTACAATTATTGAATTCTTTTGGGTATTGAAAAATATTTCACTCCCCTTAAATAAATAAAATTGAACATCATCACCTTAGTTATTCACAAATATTATGTAATTTTGTTAAAAAACAATAAATATATATTACCCAAACATCTGTAACTGAATTCAAGATCTTTTTGTCTTCCCAAATATCCAACCATAGGGTCTTTAATAATACATCCAAAGGAGGTTCCTTTAAATGATGATAATCATCTTCACTAAGCTCCATCTTTTTTAATTATTATTTTTACACCATCAATTATAAATTATAAATTTAAATTTAGTAACCCCATTATATAATATTTAATGATATTTTACTATTCTAATGTTATAATGATCATTTGTCACCTCTTTAATCAAATAGGAAATGAAATAATTGATTTAAAAAAAATATGGGGAAAAAACCCTTATTAAGTAGAAGAACCACAACCCCCTTTTATAGGAAAAGGTAAAGGGGAAAACCTAGAAAAATACACATACCCAAGGAAAAAAAGCATTAATATCAATGACTGAAAACCTCAATGTCCTAAACTCAGTAAAAACATATCCTTGAAATAAAACCACACCACTGTATCCATCAAAACCACACAAGCGCATGGAGATGATGTGCATAGCTAATCCAAGGCATGTGGAAGTGCACAAGAACATGTTGAATAATCCCACATGGTAGTTGGAGGAAAGGCACACTAGCAAGGTGTGGAGCACGATGTTCAATGAAACCTCTATCTCCAATCCTCAAAACTCAATGCTCCATGTACCTGCAAGAAGACACCCCTGGGCCACCAAACACTGCCAATGATAAACCATTTGATTTATTATATTATGATCATTATTTTCATATTAAATAATAATTATCTTCTTCCCTTTAGGATTGTTGAAAAGTGAAATGTTACTTATGATTACATATGACCAACTCTCTCTATGATTTTAATGTACTTATTATTTAAATAACAATATTCCATGGTTTATTTTAAAAGTAAAATTTATTTTAAAAAATTATAATTAGTTCACGACTATTATTTTGGATTTGATGTAACATTGATCCATTTTACCAGGGTCAGTACAACAAATATGTTTTTATTTATGAACAAATAATCCACAAAACATCTGACGTAGAAATAACTAGTTAAATAATTTTACAAATCATGAAAATAAATAAAGTAAATAGTTTAAGTATATGGGATTAAACTTGGAATAATTAATTTATAAATCAAATAAATGATATAATTTTATTACATCATATATTATACACAAACAATATAAATCATGTACATAAGGTGTGAGTTTATATCTCAAATCATTATTCATTAAGACATATGTTTATTTATACCCCAAATATCTTTTTTATAGTCTATATACCTAATATTTAAATATTAAATAATTATTACTTCATAATTCATGTTTTTTAAACTAAAATTACTGAAATTAATTAAGGGGTGATAGGAATAAATAGATACTACAGTGGTACATGTTTATGCTTCAATTTCATTTTAATTCTAAATTTTTATGCTTGGATTTTCCTTACTGTAAATTATTTTATTACTAAATATCAATACTATTTAATATTATTCTACTATGTTTAAAATAAATATTTCATATAATAGTATTGATTTCATCTTTGTGGTACTTAGAATGATTGAGTATATGTTTTTATGGGGAAATTGACTTTATTTATTATTTCTGAAAGAAGTGATTTTTTTTCTTTTACCAAAGTGTGAATGGAATGCTTTTTACCTTATAATAATTCGATTAAATTACCCACTATAACAACAATTATTTTAATTCAGTATTTCTCTATAGGATTCAATGGTTATTTTAAATGAAATGTATTTCCATTGTATTATTTGGATTTTTAGTTTTAAAAAAATTATTTACAATGTGGAAAGTTTATTTTCCATAAGATTATTTACAATTTTTTAAATAATTATTTTTTTTCATATATGAAAAAACATTTATTATTAAGGGATGAATTTAAATTATATATATATATGCCTAAGTAACACTCTATTCCACTTTTTGTATAGTTAATTACTTATTTTCATTTCGTAAATTTCATTTTGAAGAAAACACCTTTTATTATTAGTTAAGGAAAGAATATGAAACCCATTTTATTTACATGTGTTTTACTTATGATTATGGTTTATGAGTATTTATTATGTGGAACACATATTACTTTACACAGAATGAATATTATGGACGGGATAAAAATTATTTAATTGTATAATTCACTGGGCACTCCTTCAGTATCAGAAGGCATCATATATGGGGTAACGGGTTGAACCTTAGCCATTATGTGACTCTTTCCATCATGTGATGTTGTCTTGGGGATTAAACTTCACTTATAATTTTGTTATATTTTATTTTTATGAAACATTTCAAAATAATATATTATCTCATGATACCATTTTTCTTACATCGTTCTTCCATGTGGAAAGTCACGAGACTTCTTTTTTTGGATTTCACGTTATACCCTTGAATAACAGGTTCAGATTCCTTATATAATTTTTTCATTTTCTGGGGATTTTATCTCATAACCCCTTTTCAATGTATTCTATTTGTTATCCCATGTTAATTAATAATCATGAATGGATTTATAATATTAGTTTGTTGAATAAAATAATTAAGTTTTAATTTAGTCTTACATTGGTGAATTATGATCATCTTCATCCCATGATAATTAGCCTCAATATCATTGGGATGTATGTAATAGATTTTTATATTAAAAATAATGTATTAATATGTGTAAAATGTTATTCTCTCTATCGTTGGTCTTAAATAAATGTCCATTTTTTTGGAGAATATGAAATGAATAATTTAGTTATTACCCTTGGATACATATAAGAGTAAGAAAATGTATAGTAAAATATCATGTGATTTTTGGGAAGTATAGGGTGAGTGGGTTCCATTAAATTACATCCCTTGCTATATATTATAAGATTATTTGAGAAACATGGTTATTATCAAAGTAAATTATATAATAAAATGATAAAAATCTATGATACCATTTTATAATGATATTTTATGTGGAATGATTATATTTTTTATGTTTTGGAGCATGAGTATAATGTTTTTATATTGTTTGGAAATGGTATTATAGTTATTTGTATATAGAATATTTTTTGGGTTATTCTGTATATATTTTTTAGAAATTATTTTCAAGAATATATTTAATTTTATTGGACATATTTAAATTTTATTTATGGATATTGTGATATTTTATGTAAAAAGTAATGATTAAAGAAAAATATAATATTTGTGATTTTAGAGATATAAGCTAAATGTTGTCATTTAATATTATATAATCTTATAGAATAAGATAAATTGGATAGAAAACCATTGAGTTCGAAAAATTTGTGATTTGATGACATATTTTAATTTTGGAGATGATTTTATTGAGAATTTTATATGATCAGGGTGAATTGGGAATATGAGTATCACTTTTGATTATCCATTATTTTTGAAAAAGGATAAAAAAAATCTAGGTGACTACCAATCAAACCTTGAAAGATAGATAGTCATTAACCCTCAAACAATGGGTTACAAGGGTGCGGTTCCCATGCCCATAAAATGTGATGTACTAGTTAACATAGAATTTTTTATTC
This sequence comes from Viscum album, assembly GCA_963277665.1. Taxonomy (NCBI): domain Eukaryota; kingdom Viridiplantae; phylum Streptophyta; class Magnoliopsida; order Santalales; family Viscaceae; genus Viscum; species Viscum album. The sequence goes on along the minus strand of OY728163.1, from coordinate 1,368,128,895 downwards.
CATAAATGATTAAAGGATTAAATAATAATTTGATTTTGGGAAACACTGTTTCGGATTAAGTATATTTTAATTTTTAGTATTTTTTGTGTATAATGATATTTGGTGAAATTATTTATTTGGTTCTGATATATGTATTCATTAGTTATCTAATGTGATTTAACTCGAAAGATTATTTGCGAAGAAAATATTGTAATCCTAGAATATAGAATTCATTTGGGATATAGGGTTATTTAATTATGGATGGATTTATATTGAACTTATGTTTGGGAGATTAATATTAAGGTGTATTATATTTAGTTATTACATTGCTTTATACTATCCATTTTGGGTTTTGGATAATGTTTGAGGTAGAAAATTTCCCGATATTATTTTTTGGAATCAGGTGATCCATGATTTTAATTTTTTAGATTTTCCACCTTAAAAAATATACATTTAATTATCATGGTTTTTTTGAAAAAATGGGTGTGAAGTGAAAAGGGATTAATATTTGAAATATACTCTTAAATTAGTAATATTTTCTTCTGTATTCATTATATATGGTAAAGTGATCCCACATTTTTAGGAATAAATTCTTAAAATAAAATAGTTGTTTTTGTTTTTGAAATTTTTTTATCCTCTTCTCACTATAAAAGTGGGTATATATTTATCTCATAAAGGGATCTAAATTTCAAATCCATCTTTTTAGTTCCCACCAACTATTTCATATGTGTAATCCTATTTATGAAATATTCATCATGTTCCATATTCCCACTTTTTAATAGAATGTTTTAATAACCCTTTTTAGAATGTGGGTTTCCTAAAAGTAATTTTGAAATGCGAAACCCTAGAATTTTGGGAAGTATTTAAAATTTAAATTCATTATTTATATAGGTGTGTTGTAATGTAACACCATGATCTTTTAAGATAACCCCAGTATCAATATCATACTTGAAACAAAATAATGAGTTTAAATAAATCATCTTATAATATTATAATATTATTATTTAATCATGGTCCGAATTTCCTAGCCATTAAATTGGATAGTATAAATAATATAATCTTATTTATGTAAAATATATAATGGTATTAATAAATAATAATTTATTAAAAATTATTTATAAATTATAATTCAATTATAAGAATGGCATTTTATTATACAAAAAGTACATTTCCTTTGAACGTTTTTATTGCCATTTTTTGGAAATTAATATAATTTATTTATTTATTTTAAGTGATTTTAGAAATTTTAATTAATTTTTCTTATTATAATATTGATATTTATTTATGATGATGTTTTTTAGAAACTAATGATTTCTCAATGAATAGTGAAAAATACATGTACTATAAAAATGTCATTTCATATAATAAATTTAGTAATTTAAATATCCCCTATGCTTTCAATTATATTGAAAAGATATATAATTTTTATTTAGTATGATATAAGAATATTATTTAAATTTAAATCATATTTATATTTTAATTTATTATAATATTTTAGTCATGGAAACAATTTTTTTCTCTAACCAATTTAAATGAGAACAATATTTCCCAATTTTAATTAATTGAATTAACAAGTAATAAATAATGATTTAAATGAAATGTATTTATTATATATTAATATTTTGCTTTTAAATACATATAATGATGTCATTTATTCATAAAATTCCAATATGTTCACATTTTATTTGAAAACATTATTTTTCATAAATCCGTTTTCATTGCACTTGCAGGTTTTTTTAGAAATTTTTTTATGTCACTTCTTTGAATTGAATTTGAAATAATGGATTCCAATTTTTTAATTAAATTAAATATTATATAATAATTTATTTATTAATTTCAATCATAATGAATTATAAAAATATCAAATACCAGTTATCAAGTTCAAAAAATTGAAATTTTAAATATGAGAAACCATATAGATAAAAAAGAGAAATGTTTCAATTTATTTTTTCCATGGTATGTGTGAGTCAAGGATTTATCTCTCATACACTCCTTTATTAGCGAAATAATAAGGAATATTTCTGAAAACACAAAAATATTTGATGAAATATTTTTTCAAAATTAAATTAATCTATTAAATAGTTCTCATTAAACACAACATCATGAATAGATTATTTTAAACAGAACACTAATTTTAAATGAAACATGAAATATTATTAAAATTTAATTTTATAATATTATAGATTAAAATTATCCAATTGAATTGTTGGTGTGAATAAGATTAACTAAATTATCCTTTAAACATGTATATAATAAGAATTTATTCATAAAAGAATATTTTAAAATGAAACAGAAAAATCATTCCTAATAATTGAAATATTTTACTAAAGAATTATTTTTTATTCAAAAAAAAATATTTTATATAAATAAATTTTGAAAAATTTGAAATATTTTAAGTAAATCTATATATTATATATTCAATAAAATGATTAAAATTCGTATTATGAACAATCTAGGAATAATATAAGAATAATTCTAATTTTGTTCTTAAAAACACCATTTTTCCGAAAAACTATTTTTCACCTTTGAGAGATTATTTTAAAAATATTTTATTTATATTTTTTAAATTATATTTTATGAAATAAATTTAAATTTTGAAATCATTATTTCAAAATTATTGTGTAATTAAATATTTACAAATTTCTGGGAGATTTTATTTTTTTATGAATACTGACGAATAATGATTTTATTTTAAAACAACCATTTCAATTAAATTAATTTTAAAGTAAAAATAAATTTAAAATAATTTTTAAAGATATTTTTTAGTTATATATCCATTAAAACAGTTTATTCATTTTGATCAATTAAAAAATTAAAAATGATATAAGAAATATGTAAAATTTAGAAAACTTTTCATTTGCACATCTACTTTCTAATTAGTTTTGTGAGATTAATTTTTACTTAAAATTTGAAAACATTGAGAATTTAATTTTGAAAAACTGATTCCAAAATTGGATTCATAATGATATATATAATATAATGAGGTAAAATAAATTTTTCTCCAAAATAAATAGTGAAAACAGAAAAAATTTATTATCATAACTAAAGTAAAAAATAGGTATGCTTGGGGGGTTAAACAAAAAATATAAGGATTACAGTGAACAAAAAATATATCTAAAAACTGTTTTATTTAGATATAAAAACATTATAATTTCAACGTCATAATAATACAACAATTTTGATCCAATTACAAAATGAATAATTTGGGTTAAACTTTTTATTAAATCTACAAGTCTCACACTCCGCTCAATTATAAAAGGCCATCCACTCTCTTCACTTCTTTAAACCATAAAAACATTTTGGTTCTGTAAATTATAACATAAATCACTTCATAAAAAACCTCAAATACTCCATGAAGCATTATTAAAGGATGAAATGCAACCAATGAAGTATTTTATTGAAAACCTATAGAGGTTACCCAAAATGAAAAAATGTTCTCCATCAAGCCATTTTTTTATATTTATTCCACCAAATCCATAAATTATTATAAAAAAATAAATTATAATAACCCTAATATATTAAATATTATTATATAGTGCTATGTTAAGTTAATAACCTAATATCATTTCCGATTGCATAAATTGGGTAACAAAATAATCAGTCGTGTATATGGTAGACTACCATCTCCAGAATTGATTTCATATATTTTTCAATTGAAACCTCTCCATGCTCATTATGACGATGGATATAAATCATATATTAGAAATTTTTATACTATTATATCTCTAGAGTAATTATAATATATATATATATATTATTTTTACATTCCAATGCATAGGGGATATGATAACATCATTTGTGTATATGAAAAACTACCTCCTAGAAAAGTGACGTGATTAGTTTTCACTAACTCATTACATGGAAGATAATAAAGATAATAAAAATAAAATATATATGATATATAAGACATACATATCTGTACAGACCTTTTTTTCCATGTAAGACTTTGGAATATTACTACATATATTTCAAAGGCTAGGAGCTGAGAGGGCGTGCGATTCTGAGGCCCGGTGTGCCTAAAATAATTTTTATAAATATATTAAGTGTTTTTTATAATATGAACATGGTGGGGTTGGGTTTCCTCCTAAACGGTAGCTCAGATTGTAAATATGAGGGCATAGTTGCATCTAGAACGTGTCGTTTACCTTAGGCAGGGTGTAAAAGTTGCAGGCGTGGGCCTGCTGTGACAGATGTCACCCAAGGGAAAATTGTCATTTTAAAATAATGACTTAGTGATTTTTATCACTGGAATTATTTTCAAATATCTTTCGAACAAAGTCTCAAAATTGAAACCTGAGACATCCATTGAATTCAAAATGGGGAGTTTTCCGAGGTGTGCCATAATATGAGAGGGCATGATAGTTTCAGGTTATGCGCTAAGGAGATTTTTCTATAAATAGGAAATAGGAGTTTGGAGTTGGGGGATTTCCTTTATCTCTTTCTATCTCTCTCTCTTCGCCTATCTCTCAACTACTCCTCAGCGTTCTTCTCTCTTCTTCATTGAATCAAAGAGAAACCTCCACCAGAACCTTGGTGGATCAAAGCAGGAGCGCCGTGGAAACGCCGCCAAAGACGCATCACCGATTAGGGGCACGCCTTTTGTTGGTTTTCCACCCCTTCATCAATTTCTGGAGTTTTTTTCAGTTTTTGTCAGTTTAATTCTATAATTTCCGAGTTGGGATGATGACCGAATGAACATGACCATCGTCCGAGCACCGTTCTGAATCTCGTTCTTGGGCGTTATTCATCCTAATTTTCTATCACGCAAGTCTTGTCAGATCGACGATCATGGGAAGGAGCAGCGAAGGCCTCATTCTGAGGATCCTGAACCCGCAATTGGTTTTGAAATCGGGCCACCAGAGTAGTTGCAACAGCTTTCGGAAGACCCAGCTCCGGCAAGGGTGGTGGCCGGAGGTCGGGATGGCCTAAAGGGGTTCGAGGGTCAGGCAGTGGGTGCGGCCGGGAGCATAGTTCTCAGGTGAGGTTCAACCGAGGGTTTGGACGAGGTGGCAGTGTCGGGTGTCGCAGATGCAGATGACGGGTGTCAGCCGTCGACTTTGGCCAGAAGCGGCAGGCTGGGGCGCAGTCAATCGGTGGAGCACCGATGATTTTGGCCGATGCAGCAGGGAGTACCAAGGCTGGTTCGTGTGGGTGGTGAATCTCGGGACGACGAAGTCGTGTGGATGAGCAGTGTCGGGCGGTTCAATATCGGCGAGGCCCGGTGGTGGCTGTGGCGGTATGACCGGGAGGAGCCGAAGAGGTAGGGTCATCAAGGAAGCCATATTGGAGCGGGGAGTGGGTGACTAGGCAGCGAGGGCACCGGTGCCATGCAGAGCGCTCGGCCGACAGAGGGGTCGCCCTCGACATTTCACACTCAGGATGATCCCTGAGGCGCTGACCTCGGGGGGCACCGCGGACAAGGACCCACAAAGCGTGTGTCTTGCTGGTGCGGTGTGCGGACAAGACTGGCCATGTGGCTAGTCTACGTGGAAGAACATGACTCGAGAGGTCTGATGGTTTTAGGATGGGCCAAGGCCAGCGGGCCACGACAAGCTAGACCTGACCTGTGGCTGGGCTGTGGGCCGTGGTCTGGACCGGTCCAATTTTGGGCCCCCTTTCTTCGAGAGGGCATATCTCCTAAAAGGCGCGTCCATTTGATGTGCTGTTAGCAGCTACGGGTTCGTGTCAGCAAGACAACACTTTTTGAAATGGGTGTTCTGGTTTTTGAGTTTTGCGTCTGAGGGTGGGTGACCCGAGATGCTTAAATTTAATAATAATAAATTATTGTTAAAACTTGCGACAGACGTGCTTCGTGATCCGGATGTCTGTTTGGCGCTTCATTAGAAGCGTTGTGGCCCTAGAGTTGAGACGGTCCTTCCAATGTTGGTTCGATACCCCTGCAGTTTCGTTTCATTGCTTGGTGGCATGAAACACTTAATGCGATTAATTAATTAATTAATTAATTAATTATTCTTGCGTCGGACCTAACAGTTTTTTGGTATGTCTGATTGACGCGCCGTCAGCAACATCGTGACCACAATCCTCATGCGGACTTTTTGAGATGCTTTCCGATGCGTTCGAGTTGGAGACAATGTGAGGGTCCCACAAGGGTCTGATTCACACATTTTCGGTGTAACACCACTATTTCAACCGAAATCTATTTAGAGTGTATGAGCAGTCATTTTTTGAGTGTTCTTCTGAGGGCATTACGACCGCAGAATCCGCCTGCCTAAATTCGGGCCTGAGGTGTGGGCCCCCTGAGGCGGCTTTAGGACGTATGCTGCATTTTTATGACATATGTTTCATAAGTCCATTTAGGGAAAATTAAAAGCCAATACCATGTGGTTTTCTGAAAAGAACACAATGGTATGATATGCATGACGTGTTTTGGGGTCGAGGTGTGGGCCATAGAGGGTCCCGTTTGCATAACACGGGGAGTTGCAGCTTCTGCATCCAGAGTCCATTTTAGGCACAGTCAGCAGAATTGTGACCCTTCCATCAAGGAGATGTTGACTAGAGTGGTTGTATGCATTGAAGCCAGAGTTGTGGTATGGCCCCCACGAGAAGTCTTTTATGTTGTGTGCAGCGTACTACGACTTTCTCACCCGACGTCCATTTGGGGAATATGAATAGTCGATTTGGCATGTTTTTTTGAGAGCATCACGATGACGCAGTTCACCAAACCCTTTTTAGGACTAAGGTGTGTGACCCACAAGACGTTGTATGGGAATAAAGCAGTGTTGAATAACATGTTCATCAGGAGTCTGTTTCAAGTGACTAAGTAGTCTGTCTCGCGTGTTTTTTCACGAGGATTACAACAGTGTAATATGTTTGGGCGAGAAAAGCCTCTTTCAAGACCTCATTAAATGAGGAAACATGAAAGGGCAATGATTAGAGGTTCCTTTGATTCTCTCGAATCCTATTCACGGTAGCGGTGTTAGTGGCACCCAGTGATGGCACGGGTAGTGCAGAGTTATCAGAGAAGTTGTGTGTTTACCCTATTGCGAGACTGGTTAGTGGGCTACTCGTTGACTATAGGGTTTTCCCTCCAGCATGGCTGGTTAGTGGGTTACCCATTGACCTTAGGGTTTACCCTCCAGTGAGGCTAGGCAGTGGGTTACCCAATTACCTTAGGGTTTACCCTTCAGCGAGGCTGGGCAGTGGGTTACACGTTGACCTTAGGATTTACCCTCCAGTGAGGCTGGGCAGTGAGTTAGCTGTTGACCTTAGGGTTTTCCCTCCATCTAGGCTCGATAGTGGGTTACCAATTTTCCTTAGGGTTTACCCTCCTGCGGGGCTGGGAAGTGGGTTGCCCATTAACCTTAGAGTTAACTTTCCAGCGTGGCTCGGTAGTGGGTTACCCATTAACCTTGGGGTTTACCCTCCAACTGGGCTGGGCAGTGGGTTACTCGATGAATTCTTTCAGACTCATACTTTTCTATGAGGATATTCAATGTCTTTTCTCCATGATCACCGGAGCAGGACCCTTGGTTGTACGGTTTAGAGATGAGGCCGCTTGACGTGCATGATTGTTAGGCATCAGTGATGGCTACCCTTAGGACTGTTGAAGAGTTGTCCTGGGATGAGCTTGGAGATAGAGATCCCCTTACACACTCATTCGTGTTTTTTTTATCATATATAAATATACACCCTACATTTGTTCCCACTCATTGGGTTTAGTTACTCTCATTCTAGGAGGGGCAAAGACACGCGAGGTATTCCACGTACATTCTGTGTCTACCTCCTCTAGGATTGGACGAGTCTACTTCCTTTCTTTTGTTGGGTTGAGCTGCACTCTCTCCATTGTACTCTTACACTGTTCTTGATCTATTTATTGCTGACCATTTTAGTATCTCCTTTTATTCTCCCTCAAGATTTCGGGGCATACTACTGAGTATCTTTATACTCACCCCGGGTTGGGCTTTTCCCATACTTGGTATACCCATGCAGACGACATACATGTCCATCGAGACTATAGATGAGCGTAGAGGATGCAGGAGCATGGGCTACATTCAGTGGTCATAGGAGGATTTCTGGGTGTGAGACGCACTGTCTATTTACTTTTTTTTAACTTTTGTCGGGTTGTGGTACCTTTCTAGTTGGGCGTGTTTTTTCCCTTTATTGTGTAGGGTACTTGTCATTACTTTTGATCACTATACTTATTCTATTTAGAAGTTTATGCATTACTGTGGTTGGGTTATAGTTGGTTGTCCTATGGTTTTTCATTTTACTCTACATTTCTACATCGAGTGGGATGTGTGTGTGTATAAGTACTTAGGCGACCCCCTCCCAGAGATCATTTCGCCTTCAGTGCTTGTCGTCAGCCCCTGGCCTATAGAGGCGGTACTGGGGTAGTTGCATCTCGAGACAGTTAGGGTCAAGTCATGTCAATATCATTCTGAAATGTTAATATACTATCATATTTCATTTCATTTACTCACTGAAAGATGATAACATCATTTGTTTACGTGTGGACTACCGTCTTTATAATGTGATGTGACACTCCTTTAATCACCACACCACATAGATTAAATTTCTATGAATTTTTAATGAAATAATAATTTATTTATGTTATTATGATCACTAGGTAACTATAAAAAACCTTTCATTCTTTTAATAATGATCATATAAAAATAGAATGTTACACATGTATGTGCATGGCCTATCATCTCTATGATCGTAACAAATATAAATTTTCGAAATCAATATCATATTTGATATTAAAAGATTAATTTATTTCTTAATATTATAATAATTTCATGATTATAATTTTATTTATGTTGAAAATTGGATCAATGTGAGAGGAACAAAAAAAAATCAAAACATATATGAAGAAAGTGTTTCTTGCCTGAAACATGACTCTACATAGAATTGTTCTCCAAAAGGGTAGTAAGTAGAAATTAATAAATAATATATTTTATGATATATTTTATCTATGATTATTTATTAGATTCATTATAAAAAAATATTTATTATAAATTAGGTTAAAATGATTCGAAAGGATGTCGATACTTAAAATAAAGGATTTCAAGTCTCTATATTATTCTTGGGAGACATTTACAAATTCACCTCCTGTTTATTTGTGTAGTTTATATACTAAGATATTGAAATTTTATATCATGAATCTATTAAATTTAATGCGGTTTAATTTTTCATTATATTTTATTCTTTATTTGGGAATATGATTTGAAATATTACAGAAGTTTTAAAGGATTTCCATACCACTTTTATTTTTCTATGAGAGACATAACATATTCACCATGTGTTTCATTTAGTTGGTCTGTATACTTTCTATTAATTATGGAACTTTTTCTTTATAAATATCGTAGTCAAATATAAATTTTATTATCTATTTTTATTAGGGATTATAGTACAAATCTAATAAATTGGATGTGGATTTTTTTCAATTTTCCATCTATGAGACACATGATTATTTTATACACCCATTTTCTTATATGACATGTATATATAGCCCTCATGAAAATTAATATATTTAATTAATTTATATAATTTTTATTTTATGTTTTAAATAATAATATTCTTTCATGGGGATTATGATTCAATGACACAAATGTGGTGTTGATTTTATGTTACAATCTCATCATTTATTGGTTGTTGTTTATGATTATTATTTTTGATGATAAAATATTATGATCCATACATGTAGAAACTAATGATTTATTATTTTCATCTATTTATTCAGGTTATTTTCATGTAATATTTATATTTTCCCACTCTTTGGTACTTAAAATAATTTATAAATATTTTTTTTGAAAAACTATGTTCATTTCTCTCTTTAGTCCAAAATCCGTTTTCTTACAAAACAATGTTGTCTAGAAATAGTTTCTTAAATGTTTTAAACATTAGTAAAATTATATATTAAATATATTTTATTACCTATTATTCAATTTTAATTTTTTTAAATTTATAATTTTGTCATCTTCCAAAAAATTACAACTAGGGTTTAACCAAAAAGATGAAAGGGATCTTTATTTTTATGTGTGTGGAATGAAAAAATTCCCATCATGACGAACATTACATGACTTGTGGTTATCATTATATGTTAGATTTTTAATTTTCAAGGAAAATTATTTTCAAAATATTTTATTATTTTTTAGTTTTAAAATAAAATTTTCAATGAAAATATATTATCCTCATGAAAGTTTCCATTTGATCTTTCAAAAATTTTCACCATATTAGTTGATAATATTTGACATAATTTATTCTATTATACATATTTGATATAAGGATACCATCTAATTATTTCTATTATAATTGTATATTTTACTAATGCTGTGATTTTTATGAAACTTGTTTCCCTTTTTGCCTAACAGCATGATAAAATATGGTACACAAAGATTTTCCCAATCCTGATATAGAGTAAATATGAAGATATCCAATGCCTAAACTGGGGTACATGGGTGGTCATAAAAATCATGAAAAAGATACATACTTTGTTTCCATAATATATATATATATATTATGAATGTCTAGGTGTGTAGCCCTGAAATGAGATTTTCTATGCTTATGTGTATGTCTGAAAAGTATTTTATCCTAATAGAAGGATCACATGACACATGTTCTCTGATTACATTATTATTCATGAAATATGAACTACCAATCATTATTAAAAGACTAAATATTATGTTATCTGATATGTAGGGTATGATTTTAAAATTTAGTGGTCATGTTCTCATAGCCTTATTCTCAATTTATGATTATTTATCTCATTTTTCACCCTCATTGAGCATCTGAGCACACCCATTTTTTTGTTTCCATTCCCAGGTTATGAATAAAAGTTTCGTTTATGAATACTATATGGGATGATATTTATAGAATAAATTTTAGTCATTATTGAATTAAGAATATTATATTTTATGTATTTAATGGCACTAAACTATTAAAGTACTGAGGAATTTATTTATATAATGTAACTAATATTCCATAAATAAGATTCAGTATACATGTAATTGAATCCTTTGAACTATATATTCTATCATAGGGGTGGTTTAGTTAACTTATGGAATGAGTATGTAAAAAACATTAGTGAGATCCTTATGGATATTCCAATGGATATGTCTAGTGGTGTATGTTAGGATATGTTTTAGGATGAATCAAAGGATGTAAAAATTTATGTGAATTTTGTTAGAATATTGACCATGATGTTTCAATGAAATTAAATCACTGTCTAGAAGTAAAAAGTGAATGTGGATTTGGAACAGAGATGCCTAGTGGTAGTAACTCCAAAAGGGTATAGTGAGCTCAACTCGATCATTACTAAGTATAGGACAACAATCCTTCTAACAAAGCTATGTTTACATTGTTGGGGGACATGCTTTGGAAGATCAAAAAATATTTACAAATAATCATATAGGATTTATATATATTGTGACTATGACTAACTAATGATAAAACAGTGGTTTCATTGATATAAAAGAATGTGGTATGATTTAGACATCCCAAAACTAATTTTTCCTGATTATGTGGTTGATATCTTTTATTATTGTTTTTTACACAATGATTTTGAGTTTTAGTCAATGGATGGAACCCGAAGGAACTAGGTTAACATTTTATGTGAGGAATATTTTTTTTAATGACTATCCAAATGCGATGATGATTGGATTGAAGGATAATGTGATTATTCCTAATTAGATACCAAAAAACAAGATTAACAACATAAACCTTAACCAACTCTTAGTATCACAAAATAAGAAAATCATAGAGTTCCCTGAGATCTCTAGAAATAGAGAACATCAAGGTATGAATAATTAGTTTTCTATAAGTTGCAAATTTGGGAAGAAGAACCAAATAGAGTGTTTTAGGGGAAATAGAATATATTTTCAGTATGGAAAATATTGTAAAATGAATTTAATATCAGAGAAAAAGTATTTAATAAGTTAACACAATGGATGGAAATATTGGTATGTTTAAATTATCCAAGAAATTTGAATGTTTCAAATTTGGATTTAATAGTAATTCTGAAAATTGATGTCCTAAAGGGAAATAACATGGATATAATAAACAATATTTGATGAGTAATATTTTTTGTACTGATGTTCAAGAATATGGGAATTTATTGTGAAAGGTAGGAGGTATTATGAATTATGATGATAAATAATAGTTTATTTCCATATAATGATGTGAGATTATTGATATGTGTATGTGTTGGAATTAATGAATTATTATATATATAAGCACTGTTCAGTATAATGTTTCTTTATATATTTGATATAATATGTTTAATAATGTTGATGACTAGGAAAAGTGACTAAATGGAAATGTTATATTTTAGGAATAACACCTGATGAATGGAAACATAGACCTTCATATGTTTCTAAGGTAGATATAATGTTGTTGGTATAAAGAGATGATTCATATGAATAGTGTAAATTAAATAGTACTAATTGCCTTAGAACTGAGTAATGTTTTGTTAACAATGTTATTAATTTTATAATTGGTATAGGTTATTTTTTTTTGGATTTTTAGAATATATACAATAATATGTGTTTTATATAAGGAAGAATCATGTATTTTTTAGGTACGATTTCTAGTAGTGATATTTTCCTTAGAGAGAGATGGTTTGTGGGTCCAATGGCATGGAAAGTTCAATTCAAGATGGGGCACGATTGGGAGATGATGGCTCCAGAGTAATGGATGATGGTGGGTTACATGGTTTGTACAATAGTGTGATAAATAGTGGAGAAGATCTAGATGTGGTGCGATGCAGTGGATGGAACGGTGGAATCGTTCTTATTGATCAATGACTCTGGTTTTTTACTTGTATTAGGCTTTCTAACAATAGTCTTTTCCACTCAAATATAGGTCTATATTCTATAACCTTAACCCAAGTAATATGTTCTATATTGAACCTATTAAAAATGTATTTGTACTTCTTTTTGCTTTTTGTAATAATGTGGGTTCTCAACAACATGTTTGATTATTGTATGTTTTTATATTGTTTTATTTCAAATCTTTTTGTTATCTTATTTCATGAAAATATATGATAAAGGTGTTAAAATGTTTGGTTGGTGATAATTATGATCTAATACTTTCCATATAGTGGTATTAATGGTTATATAATTTTGTTAATATAATAACATTATTTATATTTATTATTAATTTATGCTTTTGGAAGGGTAATAAGGTTAACAATTTTTGAATGGGTTATCTTTAACATCGTACAAGGTTTTATTGTTTAATATATCACTTCAACATATTAATATTTATGAAAAATTGATAACATGTGATAAACATTTTTTATTATTATGATAACTAAAGATATATGGAATTAATTATCATTATCTCTATATATATTATGATCTAGTAGGGGTTATGGACTAAAAAGTTCACTATCATTTCATTGAGTAAGATATAATGTGGAAATTGATCAATGAAAAACCAAAGAGAGTGATTGTAGTTATCAAAAGGAATGAAATAAACTATGTATGTATTTTCAACAAAATTATTCAAAATTAGGAAAATGATATTGAAATAGAATGTTGTCATGTTATCACCATTTTTTATTATACTAATGAACATTTCATACCAACATGGGGTATGATTTCGTTGTCATTAACCTTTTATGGATCACCAAAATTTCTTTGATTTATGATATATATCACATTATATAATTATATATGTTTCATTATAGTGTAAAAATATCCATTTCAATCCAGGAATATCCTATCTGGGAACCAAGTCATTAGTTACTTTAAGAAACCTTTATCTTTCTATATTTCTATTTTAAAGTGATGTTTTATTATTCATTTCTTCGATTAAGTTTCATTGATAGAATTCCCCATTGTTTGTCAATTTATGATTGAGAAGAATTTGGAGGGAAATATTCATTTTAATAGTGGTAGATGTATCGCCCTATGATTTTATGAATATTTTTCAAAATATTTTTTTCTTTTAAAAATTTTTTATTACACATAACAATGAGTTTAAAAGGAATAAAGAAAATTATGAATATATTATTATTTAATCTTGTAGTTGTCTCCCAACTGTTGGAAGGAAGGGTGCATATAATATTTACACAATTATATTTTAAAAATTTATATAAAATTAATTCATTGGTGAGAAATTAATTATAAATTAAAATAAAAACATTTTTAAAATAAGTGAAATATATTTTTTTGAAACTATTTTTATATAACAAACCCAATTTTACCTCAGAAAACAATCAAAACAATTTTGGTGAATTAATTTAATGTATTTTATATATTTATGTTCAATAATATTATTGAAATTCATGTTATGTGTATTCTACATAATTAAAAATAATAATTTCAATTTACTCATTAAAACACATATTTTTCTAAACCTCAGTTTTGTCACCTTTCCTGCAGTAATTTTAAAATTAACATTTCAAACATTTAGAAAATATATATTAAAAGATAATATTAAATTTTGAAATAAAAATTTTACTAATTACTGTAGAGTAATTATTTGTTATAATTTTATGATAATATAATTTGTTGATAAATAGAGAAAAATAAAGAATTATTATTGAAAATTACCATGTTTAAATTTATTCATACATTTAAATTATATTTCTAATTATCTATAAATAAAAAATAATTAAATCATAAATATAAAATAATCTTATGTCATTTAAATCAATTTCATATTTGATGATGGATTTTAAATATTGTAAATATTTGATCATTTTCACTTCGAAAACCCGCTTTCCCGATATGTACATGGTATTAATTTTAGTTAAGAATTTTCAAAATTATTTATTTTAATTTGAGAAAAATATTTTAATATTTTTAATAAGAATTATTTATATAATATAAAATGTTCATCTTAATTTATGTCCAAAATGAATAGTCTAAACAATAAGATTTAATTGATGCGGTTATGAAAAAACTTAGTTTACATGGGGTTAAACTAAAAAGAAAAGGATTTTAATGACATCAAAATTTTATAAAATATACAAATTAAGAAATAATAAAATAACTATTTTTAACCAATGATGAAATAATAATATAATTATATTTTTAATAATGATATGTTTCTAGACAATCCTCCATAAATAAGTCAAAAACAATGACGATATAATAAAATAATTATATTCCATATAATGGAATGTTTTTATGTTAATAGAGATACTTAAAACCATATAATCCCCCATAAAATGTGTTATGAAACCATTACTCATTTGTGAAGCGGACTATCACCTCATGATCCCATGTCATTAGATTTTCCATTACCACCTATCACAGTTGGGTATGATGATGGATATTAATTGTATACAAGTATTATTTAAATATATTGACTCTTTATATAGTATATAAATTCATAATGTTCCATTCTATTTGGGTTATGATTACATCATTTTTTTACGACATATTAATGCCTCACGAAGCGATGAGATTCGTTTTCACTAATGTTTTACAAGGAAGAAAACAAAGAAAAATTAAATTAATAAATATGATATACATGAATTTATAATTATATTAATTTAAAAAATTATTTTTTAGATTTTAATGTATCATTTTTTAATAACTATTCACTCAATAAAAGATGATAATTTCATTTATAAACAAGTAGACTACTTCCTCCATTAAGCGTTGTGACACTATTTTCATCACCACACTACATGGATGATACATATACGTATTTTAAAGGAAATAATATGGTACTTATGATATTATGATCATTATTTAAAAATAACATATAACATACCTCCTTTCTATAAAGATCATTGAAAAATTGAAATGTTACTCATGTGTGGGTCGGGCATACTGTCTCAATGATCATATGATACATCATTTCTAAAAACTGGTTTGATGATTGGACATTAAATTATAATTTATGTATAAATTGGATAATTATTTCATGATTATTTCTTTTCGTATTATGGAACCGTGATCAAATAAATTAAAATTAAAATTGCAAATAAAACATATATGAAACTAGAAGTTCTTATTACATGAAAGGTGAATTTAAAAAGAAATTGTTAAGAAATGGGTAATGGAATGACACTAGTAAATCAAATATGGTATGATATATATAATTAATGTTCTGTATTTTATTTTTAATAACAATGTATTTGTTAAATATGATGTCAGAACAAGTTTAAAAGAAGTTGAGACTTAAGAAATGAGACGTCTAGTCTCTGTTATTTCTGGAAGACATATGGAGAATCACAACATGTTTCATTTATTTGGTTTATATAAAACCCAAATGATATTTTCTTTAATTAATATCATTATTTTAAATTCATGTAGAGTTTCATTTGATTTTATGATTTATTTGGGATGAAAATTGAAAATTTTACGTAAGATGGGTCTCACATTTTTTTCTACGAGACAGATGCCAAATTCAACATGTTCTTCTTTAATACGATTCTTCTAATTACATGGAATGTAATTTATCACTATTAATCATATAATTATTATTATTTTTATATAAATTTTAGGACCTTTCTTTCACGGGGATTATGATTCATGTGTTACCAAATCAGTAATGGTATTTGTCTGAATTTTCATTATTTGGAAAATATTATTTTGTTTTGAACGTATAAAGTATTATGAGGTTAAAATACATACCTATTGACATTTAATAACTTGAAATTTTTTTCCATGTAATATTTTTTGTTTCAATTAAACATATTCATTCATGTATCTTGTGTATGAAAGTTACTGAAGTGATTATAATTTTATTTTTGAACCTCATAATATAATTGGATTATTTATGATTACGTTTCGGAAGATATATTCTTAAAATAATCCCCTGAATAAAATTTGGAATTTATTATACTATGGTTATTTGGGATATTTTAAATTAATATTCCAATTTTCCACTCGATGGAAGTAGATTTTTAAAAAAATGTTTTTGAGAAATATCATCTTTGTTTCACTTAAGAGCTCAAAAAACATTTTCTTCTAAATCTTTACTTTCAAAAAAATATTTCTAAAATGTTTTCAAAATTATTAATTTTTTTTAATAATTACACTATTATTAATTTTTTACAGTTTTTAATTTTTTTTGAATGGAATATTCATGTCATTTTCAAAAAAATGCACATTTGATATTTTCTAAAAATTTGGTTGGAATATTTATTTCAAAGTGTATAGAATAAATTATTTTACAACCATTATGATTATTATTTTCAATTATTATTAAATTATAATTTTTCAATATTATTTTCATATAAATGTATTTGATGTTTTTTTTAATGAATCTTATAATTTTAAAATGTAATTTTCTAATAAAACATATATTCCATATGAAATGTTCCAACTAATATTTCTAAACTGTTATCCATATATATTGAAAAAATTTGATCTTTCGAATTATTTTCTTGATATATGGTAATCGGTTAATTTATTTATTATTTTCTAAAATGTATTTTTTTATATTGAGGTTATTTTTAAGAAATATATTCATCTTGTAAGGTTTATAAAATGATAGATATAATATGAAACATTATTCTTTTCCAAGGATATTCTAGGATGAAATGATGAAATGTTTATGAAACTTATCTAATTTTCACATGATATAATATGATGAAAATTTTATGGTATCCATTTAATTTCATGGGTTATGATATGATAAATGATTTATGATATTTTGGAACTCATAAGTATAATTCCTATTATGTAACAAGTGGTAACTGTATGTCACGACCCGTCCCCCGGGGCCCATGCCGGGACTACCCCAAGCCCGCCTTCCATAGGCCAGGGGCTGTCGACTAGCACCAATGGCATAAGTACCTAAAATGGGAATGGATTGCCTTTTAATACATGAAAACGCATACAACAGAGTACAAGCTAGTAGCAAACACTAAGTAAAACTGTATATAAAGAGCGCTGAAAGTAGAGTGGCCGGAATACAAGCCAAACAAGAAAATACAATTACAAATAAAATTATATACAAATGAAAAAGACAAAACAACTAAAAGGTGAAGAGGAGCTCCTAGATCGTCCACCACATATCCAACCTGAAGGGTACGTACATATAGCCTCCTCAGCACTCCATGTATGACGGTCCCCTCTGCCCACCAACACGTCATATAGTCCACCTCTAGGTACCATCCAGTCATGGTACTCTAAGCCCCAGTCAGCGTTGTCCATCGTCTACAATGAACACAACAATGTGCGAGAATAACCTGTGTAGGGGTGAGTATAAAGATACTCATTAGGGACCCCGAAACCCTCAAGGTCTCATAAAATCCAACAAGGATAAACCACAAATTATTATATCAATAGATAACCTCACTTAGATATATTCCCATACATATACCTAAATAATCAAATAATCCATCTCAATAATGAGCTAAAAAAACGTTACTAAATCAACTCAAAGGATTATTTTAATCTAGGGGTAGTATCAAATAACATCCCCAGACACATTTTCAATACCTCGTCTGCTGGAGAACTCATCCTCTATCAAGTAAAGTGGGCCTGTCGCGACACCAAGGCGTTCCCCTATGGGCAAGTTGAATCACTCTGAGTCGATTCGGTCAGCAGTTTCCAGGTCTCAGCCAGCTACTAGGTCTCTTCATTTCAATGTTGTCTTATCACTGAACCACAAAACTAAGAGTCCCGCTCCGGTAATCACGGAGAAAAGTCACTGACTAGCCTCATAGAAAGGGATGAGTCTGAAGGAAGTCATCGGGTAACCCACTGCCCAGCCCAGCTAAAGGGTAAACCCTCAGAAGTTGTCAGGTAACCCACTGCCCAACCCAGTTGGATGGTAAACCCTCAGGGTCATCCAGTAACCCACTGCCCATCCTAGCTGGAGGGTAAACCCTAAGGTCAACGGGTAACCCACTTTCAGCCTAGCTGGACGGTAATCCCTATGAGGTCATTGGGTAACCCACTGGCCATCCCAGCTGGAGGGTAAACCATAAAGGTCAATGGGTAACCTACTACCTAGCACAGCTAGAAGGTAAACCCGATGTTCAATGGGTAACCCACAGCCCATCACCGCTAGAGGGTATAGCCGGAACTGGTATAATAACTCATCACTATGCTCACTTGTCTCCGGGAGGATCCAAACCACGAGCTACAGGTCGATAATCCAACTGTCACTATGTCGCACATAGAAGTATCTCAAAGGTCTGTCTCGTCATAGAGGTCTCAATGCACCAGACGATGTATCAATCGGACGATCAGTTTGTGAGTTATTAGCTTTTTAGTCCCGAGGGATCGATTGGATTCATGCACGATCCATCCTGATTGTTTCTCAACTGTATCCCAAACTATAGTGGGGTATACTCAAAGGGACCATCAAGCTCCATGATTAACAGAACCGCTGACGGTTCTTCAAATGGACGTCCGGTGCCAGAGATATGGCCAAAGAAATTAAAGGGTCAATAGTGGGCCAGGGTCCAGTCAGACCCGGTCGGACTGACTCGGCCCAACCCAGTCTTGACCATCTTGGTCTGGTTTGACCATGTCCAACCTATTAGGTCTGGGCCAACCCATTGGGTGGGCCAGCCTATTTGGTTCGGCCCGGCCCGCCGGGCCCAACCATGCAGGCCACGAGGGCTGTTCGGCCCGGGCTCGGGACCAGTTCGGCCCAGATCGGCTCAGCCCGGTGGCTGCGGTAGGGCCGGTTTGTCCAGGGCGCCACGAGGGTGGTTAGGCAGGGCATGGCCAGGTTTCCACGTGACCGGGCAGGGTGCCAGGTGGGCCGGTGGGTAGTCAGGCACGGCACAGCCCAGCCGGGCAGGGTGCGACCCATCCGGTAGGTGGCCTGGTAGGGCACCTGGTGGGCCAGCAGGTGGTCGAGTAGGGCGCAGCAATGCCAGCAGGCAGCTGGGAGTCCGGGAGGCTTGGCTAGCATGGTTCAGCGTGGCGTGGGCTGGCAGCGTTCGGCCGGGGCCTGCGGGAGGCCGGTGGTGGTGCGGCTGGGCATGGGGGAGGCTTGGAGTTGTTTGGCCAGCAGAGACGGCTCGGTCAGGGCACCAGATTTCCACGGGGCTGCCATGACTCATAGAGTCTGCGGGAAGCATGAACTTTGCCTGTGCCTTCGTCGGCTTCAATTCCACTTCATCTCTATACAGAGAAACAACACAAACAAGAACGATGGATGGGTCAGTCCATGTAGGTTTGGCCCGTACCCTCCGCGTTTAGTGTGGTAACACTTGGCTCATCAACGATTAAAAAAGATGAACAACAATTCTTTTACAACCATGCAACGATTAGTTTCCAATATGAAGAAGATAAAAATAAAATTAAAGTTATACAAAATAACCCCCCTAACTCTGATTGTTGGTCATCGACATTGAAGTCGTGGGAAGAAGATGAAGGAGTTCGTCATTCATCGCGTCCGCCACGCACTCCTAATCCTGAGCTGGGTCAGCTCGTTGACTACCATGCGGAGGGTAGGTCGGTTTAATATGCCCCACATCAGTAGGATCTGAGGGAGGAAGTCGAAGAAGGTCTGCGTTCTTCATCGGTGGAGTTTTCTTCATTGTAAAATCTTTTATCCCAAGATCTTCCCTTCCCATGCTCCACAAAATGATAAATGCCAAGCCAAATAATAATAGATTGAGTTTTTCTATTATTTAGTCGCTGGAACAAAAATAAAATTTGTGAATTAATAACATGGCTTTGCTAATTAATTCGTGAGTGTTGGAACAAATTAATTATGGGGGTTGGCACTAATTAATTAAAGGGGAGGTCAAGATTCTCTCCCAAATTATTAAGGGAGTGTTGAGAGGTTTTACTCTCCTCCATCAATAGAGGGTTTAGCCTCATGTGGTCCCCATGTTTTAACCTCTCGTGGGAGGTCAGTTTCTGGTTGTCCCCACCACCATGACTTCTCATGGGAGGTTAAGGTGTGGTGGTCCCACCTACAACATCAATGAGGAGGTTTTAACCACCAAACACCTACATAGAGGCTCAAAGAAAAAATAAGGTGAATCTCACTTTATTTTATTATTTTCCACGAAACCCTGAAAACTATCTTCTAAACTTGACTCACTTCTGTCGAAGTGAAAGACTTCTTAAGTGAATAGCAGCGCTGTGAGTTCAACAGTGCCCTCAAATTTCAATTTCGATCACCAATTCAATAGTTATAAAAACCCGGTCACACGTTCACTGAACTTACCCAAACAAAACTTCAGAAATTGATTCTGGGCACACCGGGCCTCGGAATCTTACGCCAACAATTTTTACAGAATCCTAAAATTCCCATGTATTTATGAAAAAAGAATTACATGGAATTTCTGGGTCATTAAATTCTCCCCACCTCAGGGCTTTATGTCCATGTAAGCTATAACTCGAACTATGGAAAGAAGTGGGGAAACTAAGCACGCATCTGAGCCTCCCGCTACCATGTGCACTCTTAGAGGTTCCCGTGCTACCATAAAACGTGCATTAGAGGTATCGACCATCCATGAAGGACCTACTTCTATAGATCCTCAATCTTCACTAGAACCTCTGTAAAAGTGTCCCCATCGTCAACGTCCAACTCTCCATGGTCGATGATGTAAGAAGGGTCGTGAACTTATCTCCTCAGTTGGGATACAAAGAAAACTTCATGCACCCTGTGAAACCGAGATGGAAGAGCTAATCGGTATGCCACCTCGCCACCTCTGTTGAGGACCTGAAAAGTTCCGATGAAATGAGGGGATAACTTGCCACCTCAACCAAATCTCTGTAGACCCTGTCGAGGTGAGACCCGTATGAAGATGTGGTCGCCATCCTTAAAATCTATAGGTCTCTATATTCTGTCAGCATATGACTTCTACTTGCTCTGGGCAGTCTTTATCTACTCTTGGATGTTCTGCAACTTCTTCGAGGTAGCTCAGACCATCTCTGGTCCCACTAGTGCTAACTTCCCAGGGTCAGCCCTACATAAGAGTGATCTGCAGGGTCGCCCATATAACGCCTGGAAATGTGCCATCCCGATGGTGGAGTGATAGCTTCTGTTGTAGGAAAACTCCACCAAATTATGTGATTCTCCCAGAAATGACCAAAGTCGAGGACACAATCACAGAGCATGTACTTGAGGTTATGTTTGTTCCGCTCAGTTTGACCATTTGTCAGAGGATGGAAGGTGGTGCTCAGATTAAGCTGAGTCTCTAAAGCCTCATGCAACCCCTTCCATAGCCAGGAATTAAACCATGAGTCACAATCGAAGACAATAGGAAAAGGTACTCCATGTATCCACACAATCTCATGCACATAGAAGCATCCCAAGCAATCTACTGGACCCTGCTCTCTGATTAGTAGGAAGTGGTCTGACTTGGTGAGTCGGTCGATGAACACCCAAAATCGAGTCGTGACCCCTGTATGTACTTGGAGGACCCGTCACAAAGTCCATTTATATCCCATCCCACTTCCACTTTGGGACCTCTAAAGGCAGAACCAAGCCTTTATTACAAGTTTCTCTACCTTCATTGGCTGAAAAATGAGGTATCGAGAGACAAACTGTACTACTACCTACTTCATACCTGGACCCGAGTGCTATCGTCGAAGATCCTGGTACATCTTCTCTACTTCTGGAAGTACCACTAGAGGGGATGTGTGGGACTCCCTCAACACTTCCTCCTGATGTGACATTCGTACCACTGTACGTCCTTTGAAGAGGTTGACGTGCTCCTTGCCTTCGGAAAATCCATCTGGTGCCTGCCCTGTGGATATCTGAGCACATCGTTTCTCGTAGTCAGTGTCTCCATACTACACCTCCCTAACTTGCTGAAAAAGTGGGGGAGTGACTATAAGAGACTAAAAGAAGTATGATCTGTCTCTATCCACAAAGGATATCTATAGAGTATCCAGTTGCTCTGTCACCTTGCCTAGAAGATGTATACTAGATCTCCTGCTAAGTGAATCTGCCAGAACGTTACTCTTTCCTGGAGTATATACTATCTCAAAGTCATAGTCATGGAGGAACTCAAGCCATCACTACTGTCTTAGGTTCATCTCTTTCTAAGAGAATTTATACCTGACACTCTTGTGATCATAGTACATGGTAAAACGTTCGCCAATCAGATAGTGTCACCACATCTTCAAGGAGAAGACCACTACTGCTAACTGCATGTCATGGTAAACGTAGTCACTACAAAAAAAAATGACTTATACCAACAGAAATTCAATGACAGATAACATATCTTTTGGTAAAAATGTGTATTTCCAACAGATATCAAATCTTGTTGGTATTGTTTTTAGGTACTGAAAACTATTTTTACCATCAATTATATCTATTCGTATGAATCACTTAATACCAACAAATTTCTTACTAACAGTAAAATCTGTTGTTTTATCATATTAATACCCTAATTTTTTTACCAACAAATAAATCTATTATATGCAAATTATTATTACTAACAAAAAATTTACATTAGAAAAATATGTTGCAATACATTATCCAATAATAATAAATATTTTAGTAATTATTTAATATTTATTTATTATTTTCTTACTAAAAACACTTTTTTTTCTATAAAAAACAAATATTTATACATTGAATTATAATATTAATAATTTAATAATGTATTATGAAATTAATATATTGATTGTACATTTATTTATAAATTATTTAAAAAAAATACTGACTCTAAATTTTCATAAAAAAAATGGATGCATATGAATTATATATATATTTTTAAAAAATTAAATATCTTTATATAATATGTTGTTTTTTAATACCTTTATTAAATTAATCTCAATGAAAAATCTAATGCATTATCTAATTACTGGAAAATCCTCCCCAATTTGATACCACTCAATCCTTAAAACGACCGACTAGGACGCGAACGACGGAAGACCAGCCTTGGTGTCGGCCTTCTACACCACCGCCAGGTTGTGTTCTTTTCCCCCCAACCATGATGAAGGCCTTCCTGAAGGGTAAATATGAAGCACAAAGGACCAGCGTTGCCTCCATGGTTTCTATAAGCGGAGGCGACATGAAGCTCCAGGCTTTTATGGAGATTCCAAGAACCTTAGAATTGAGAATGTCCATGACATGATCGAAGGGGTGTGTTCTCTATCCATTTAAAGGTTACAAATCAGTGGTAAAAGATTTTAATTTTACATCTACTAAGAATCCATCAAAGTGTCTGGTGTTTTTTTCGTCTCTTGTTCATTGATGTTCGAAGGAAGAATTTTCTTGGTTGGGAATAACTTCATATTTCATTTTCTGTTTTTTATGAGTTTGAAGATGTGTGAGATGGCTTGGGTGGAAATTTTTTTAGTTCTCTTCTACGAAGATGATGATCAATGGAATTGATTGTTAGTCAGATTTCATTATCAATTTCCGATCTAGAGAAATAGTTTTGGCTTTTTGTTCATATTGATTCGAGGCTAATTCGTTGTGGAGAAGGAGATGTTTCACATCTGATTTATCAATGATGAAGATGGGTATTACAGAGAAGCTGTTCTAGTTCAAATATGGATCGGGCTTGGAGATGCTACAGTTAGGGAAGTTCAAAGTGGTTCCAGAGATCTCTCTTACTACTAAGCAAGTAGACCATGAAATATTTTTGAAATTTGGGGTTTCATCCAAGGAGTTTCAGTTTGTCAAGTTCTTAGTGGTTTACTAGATCCGACTACTGAGAAAGGATATTTGAGATTAAATGGGGTTCACATTCTTGTTTTGTATTGCAGGCCACCACCATCAGTTGTCATTTATCCTGTGCTAGAGTCTGGTAATCTGTAGATTTTTATCGGTCAAGTTCTCATTGCAATTGAGACAAGGAAGAGCTAGTATTCCATGTTCATGTTTTAAAATCAATAGAAATTTATCTTGAGGATCAGTTTTTGGAGGCTCATGTGAAGATCCCTTGGTTCATGATGTTTTGATCAGTTCACATGAGTTTGTGTGTGCCCATGGTAATCGAGATTAGCGTTTTGGTCTTTGTGGACCATCTCTTACTGAGAAATTCAAAACTAAAACTAAGGTTAGAGGATTAAAATATTAGGTGTTCATTAGTGCCTGCTCACACATTGGTGAGCACAAGTATGATTGAAACTTGATTATATTCATTTCAGATAATGATGGAAGGATTACAGGCCATTGTTATGTCTATGTGTGTCCTAGTGATGTCACAGTATTTCTAGATCAACATATTGGGAAGGGGGAGATTATAGAACCACTCTGGATGGGCAGATGGGTGACGCTCTTAGGGAAGTAGGTGGAAAAAGTGCAAGAAATGGGAGAACGATGTTGAAGAAACACAAGATAGCAATTAAAGTGAGCAGCTTTGAAGGCGGGCTATGTTTCCATGGTGGCAGCGAGTCACCATGCTGCATCAATGAAATGCCAAAGAAGGGGGTAGCGTTGGTATTGGATTTTCTCAGTGCCTGGGGATAAGGTGAGGTTTTGGCTTCCCTTGGTGACATTTGAGAAATGGAAACCGTTTTTATGGCTTACAGAATTTACAGGAAGTCGAGATAACGGGTTCTCATCGATCCACGACTTAACTCATGATCGTATCCTTGAAATAATGACATGGAGGTGTCTCCTTTAGAAAAATGGATATACCGGAGCCAGAATCTGGTGGCCTGAATCAGATGATGTTTTAAAAGGTCGCTCATGTTTTTAATGACAAAGTTGTATAATGTTGAATTGGGATGTTGTTTAAGAGGTGAATTATCCTTGGTCTACTTAACCAAATTATAGTTGAAATCAAATGAAGTGAATTATGGACAAGTAACATGACTTGGAGGTTTCTAAGATGGGGTTAATTAGAAGCATGTGCAGGTGCTTAATTTGTTTAGAGGATAAAGAAAATGTGATGAATTGGAAGCTAAAAGTGAATAGGTATTAATTTCATGTGTACTCAAGATGTGAGTCAAGGTAAATTCTAGCTATTCCTTACTGCATTATTAAATAGTTTGAGGACCTATTGTGATGAATATTCCCATCCCCAGGACCTATATTCCATCTATTTTATTTGGCTATCTCTGATTGTTCTAAATGGTTTGTGGTCACATGTTAGATAATAATCTTATTATTTTTTAATCATGTGTTTTTTAATGTGTTCCGGTCATTTCATATAATCTGTTAATGTGGTCACTTTTAATTTAATTTTGCAGCCATCAGCTCTTGTTCAACTTCAACATGGAATCAAAATTGAACAAGGTAACCTCTAAAAATAATAGGAATTATATTTAAACAATGTATCAAGGCAAAATGATTTTAAACTTAGAAGATAACAACATTTGATATAATTCCAAAAAGCTATAGAGTTCATATATGGCTATAAAATGACTGGAATGTTGACAAGATTTAAGCATATCCCTTCCCATTCTTCATCGGGATCTTCTTCAAGTTGAAATACAGCTCTTTTACCTCAAGGATATACCCACCAACACGACTGCATTGACCACACCATGATGATGGCAGCTAAGTAGCGGCCACCTGAAAATTGGTCCTCAATATGATGTAAAATCTTGTGATCCTATTGACGTTTCTCAAGCTTTCTTAAAACATGGATACTCTTATTAAATTTCGTATTCACAACATCACCTTCCTCTTCCTTCCTCGCAGTAACACTCTTCATTTTTCTTCAAATTTCAACTCCATAGTGCACGAGAATCCACTTCTTGAATGTTGCAGCATCAACCTGTACTATAGCGCCCTTATCCAATGTTATAGTTATCATTATCTCTTTGTTGAATGAATTATAATGTACATTTAGAATTATAGTTTTCATGGTAACATCCTCAATCCCCCAGGAATAATTTCTTGAGTTCACACAACTTCACATTGCCTACACGGACCCAAATTATTTCTAACAGTTTTGTCACTTGATATCATGGTCTTTCCATCATCACTATTGGTGGCTGCTGCGATCTTCATGGTGTAGTGCACGGTGAGGGGATTGAGTCAGTGGAGTAGGATGATAGAGTTCTATAGTGGGTACCCGGTTCAAGAGCTAGTGTAATGTTCGAAGATGATAGTGGTTTCGCATCAGAAGGCAGGGATAGGGAAGCTGACGGGTGTTTATAGTAAATACAACAATGCAATGTTTGGATATGCTGCAAGATCTGAACCAGCAGTATTTCTTATGGAGTATTGAGTGGAGCGAGCAACAGAAGTTGCCCCTCACCTGGTATCAATGAACAGTGTTTTCTTTGGGGTATTTTGATTATTCTTGGTTAATTTGGGTCATACTGTCGTGGATCTGTTTTAAAAGGATCTTTAAATTGGTCAATTTATCTTGGTGTTTGCTGGTTACCTACTAATCTCATGCTTTGGCTTTTCTTCCAAGGTTTTTTCTTGCCTATAGTGGCACACCACTTATGGATGGAGTCACAAATAATTCCAATCATCATAGAAGTGGTATTCTCTTTATAGTTATTTTTCTATTATTGTGTTATTGGTTATTTTTAGATCACACATAATGAAATTTTCTTGTTATTCATTATATATATTTTTATGGCCGGGATGAATAATTTTATTATTGTTGTCGTATCTGGTTAGATTTTCTTATGCTTGTTGTTTTCAATGGTTATATTATCCTCTTACTGTGATAACTGGTTGATAGTTTTATATCATGTGTTATTATTTTTATATCTTTCATTTAAATTAAAACTAATTGGCAATTGTTTTTTGTGTAATTAGGACGTTTCTCATGATGGTGGGTGCCCTAAGCTGGAGGGAGAGGGGAGGTGCATGTCTAAAGTGGAGGGAGTGGGGAAAAGTGATGCTTCAAGAATTAAAGGGTGTTCCATTATAGTCAAAGGGATGACAATGAATTTGTGCATTTCGTGATCCACTACAGTAGATAGTAGCTCTTGTGAAGTTATGAGGATTCCACGATTGTGATGTCTGATGTTTGTGAGAAATATATTGCAGATAAAGTTTTATCATGTTTAATGTAATGTCTCTTCGTGTTTTAACATATTTAAACATGTGTGTAATATGTTTCTTAGAGATTTGTTTTTTCATAATGATTTAACATTTATTTAAGTTATATTGGAATGTGTTTTTTTAAATAAAGTCTTTTTTGGGTGTTTTATATAGTTATTTTTGTTATTATTATATAAAAAATATAATAATATATTATAGATAATTATATTATAACTATAATATTAAATTTTAAGAATAAATATTGGAATACCAACATTTAGAGTATAATTTACAAACAAATATTAATTGTTGATATTTTTTATAAATGTTAATAATATTACCAAAAGATATATTAGTCATATTATTCTGTTGCTAAACATTTTTACCAACAAATATATTATTTGTTGGTATAATTATAATTGCGACAAAATCATTTTATATCTCGCAATAACATTTAGTGACATTGTTTTTACCAACAGTTTGTTGACAAGATAATTTTTCTGGTAAAACTTTTTACCAACAGAAAATGATCTTTTAGGAACAGATATACCCCTGTTGGAAAAAGCTAATTATTTTTTAGTGAGTTCCGATAGTGTTGTATCAGCTGCCGAGAACCATACACGATCACTACTCACTCCTGCATCAGGATAAATCCGAGTCCGGTATCTAATGCGTCACAATAGTCTACATACCCTACAGCTTCCTCTGGAAGCCTCAAGATGGGGGCATTATTCAGCCTCTGCCACATCTCTTGAAAGCTCTGCTGGCATCTCTCCAACCACACGAAGGGTTTCCCCTACTTCGTTAAGGATGATAGTGGTGCGGCAACTCTGGAGAACATTGAAACGAACCTCCAGTAGTAACCAGCCAAACCCAGGAAACATCGAACCCCTACCACACTCCTGGGTGGCTCCCAAGAAAGTATCGCCTCAATATTTTGATGGATCTACTGCAACTCCAGCCTCTGAGATGACATGTCCCAAAAAGTGAACGTCTCAATTCCAAAACTAGCACTTCAAGAGCATACCATAAAGCTGGTGCTATCAGAGTGTGTCTAGTAATACCTGCAAATGGTAGGCATGATCCTCCTCAGTAGTCGAGTAGATCAAAATGTCATCGATAAAGAATAAAACAAAGTGATCAAGGAATGGCTGAAAATCCAGTTCATGAATCCCATGAATACTACTGGAGCATTAGTTACACCAAATGGCATAACCACGAACTCATAGTGGTAGTACCGACATCTGAAGGCCATCTTGTACACATCCTCACCTCAAACTCTGAGCTGGTGATAGCCTGATCTGAGGTTTATCGTCAAGAACCACCGTTCACCCTTTATAAGATCAAAGAGGTTTTCAATACTCGAGAGTGGGTACTTGTTCTTCATGGTCAGCTGATTTAGGTGAGGGTAGATGAAAAAAATCCTGAAGCTCCCATACACCTTATTGGCGAAGAGAATCATGGCTTCCTAGGGAGAAACACTAGGTCGGATGAATCCTTTCCCCTGCAAGTCCTCTAGCTGTACTTGCAGCTCATGAAGCTCCACGGGAGCCATCTGATACACTGGTGTAGATATCGGTAATGTCCTGGGGTACATTTAATGCATATGTCCACATATCATCAAGGAGGTAGTCCTAGAACATCTTCAAGGAAAACATTCGCATACTAGTCCACCACTATGGGATAGCGTGGACTCTACACATCAACTAATCTGAGGGTAAGGCATGCCAACTGATGGGTGATCAGTGGAACCCTCCTCTGAGTAAGTCTGTCCTATGCTGCAAAGGCTCCCTTCTCACCAGTGAAGGTAAACATGGTCCCATCCATACTAACACACCGAAATTTGTGCCTAATATAGTCAATCTGAGCATGGACTCTAAATAACTAGTCCATACCCAAGATGACGTCGTAAGGCCTCTACGCCACTACTAGGATATCCCAGTCTAAGATCTATCTTATTAGAGTAAGCTCACATTGCCGGAACTAGTGCGTAATCATCGAGTCTGCTTCCGTATGAGTCTCTAGCCATAAGGATCGATCCAACAGCTCGGTCAGAATCTCCGAGATCCGAATGAGGGTCATGGAGATGAAAGAGTTACAGGAACCTGTATATATAAGTACTGCGTCTAAGGTGGAGTAGACACATATAATACCTCAAATCATGTCTGGAGCACCATGGTCGAATGCTTCAGCTGCCTGAAGCTGAGCTCTCGGCTGCCCAACTGCTCCCTATTGTCGGGCTGGATCTCTTGGTGGTGGTGGTGGTGGTAACACCTCGAAATGTCGCCCACTGCCAGCTACTCGACCATCTCCTCTTCCATGTCCACCTGCTCCCTGTGGACCACCTCGATCGAATCTTTGTCTCTACCTGGGCGGTCCTTCAACCATCTGGTGATCATACGAACAGCGGGTTAGACAGTCATGAGCCATGTGACCATATCCGCCATTTGAGTAACACTTCCCGCTCCGGGCATGTGTGTCTCTGCCCCGGGTGCCCCGTATAATCGATCCATAGTCATATGGTCATCTAACCATGGGTTTGGTATTCATGGACCTCTACAACACTTGTCTACTGTCACTTTACCCTGCTGCAGATGAAGTAGTTCCTGTATGTGCACCGTGTGAAGAGTTGTTGGAACAAACTCCGCCTGAAACAGGCTCTCAAAGTCTTCCCAGAGAAGCGTCATCTCCTCGTGAACCTGGAGCATCGAGCTCCACCATCTGCCCACAACTGCCTATAGAAGTCTGGCAGTAAGAATCACCATGATGTCAGATGGGGTCCCTACCAGTCTGAAGACTCTCACCACAGCCTCCAGGAAATCCTTAGCTGCGTGCAAGTCCATCTCTCCCCTGAACCGAGGTGGCCTCTTACATTGGAACTTGTTCAACGCGCTCAAGCGGTGTGCATCGTCTTCCACTAGGGCTGGTGGCATTGGTGGCCCAATGGGTTGTGGTACTGCTGGTTCCTCCTCTGGAAAAGGGCCCTACACTAAGGCCTTTTTACTCGGTGGGCTATCCACACGTACAACTCTCGGGCCTATAGCTATTCGTACGTGGGGAGGCATCCTGAAAGAAACAGGTATGAAATGATCAAAAGATTATAACTGTTGAGTCGAACTAGTCGAGCTGACATAATGAAATTTTTTTAATACACACATATAATCAGTGTTTTTGTGCACTGAGTCAGAAGTCAGTAGTCATGGTACTGGTGTGTGGATACATCAGCTGCTGCACCAACACTGGACTCCCTGAACTGAAAACCACACTCAATACCCTTAACACTATTACTTCATAGAAACAATAGATCAGAGACCTAAGATTTGTGGTAGAACTGACTCTGATACCTATTTTTCATGACCCGTCCCCTGGGGCGCATGATCTGACTACCCCAAGACTTCCTTCTATAGGCAAGGGGATAGCGACTAGCACCAAAGGCGTATGTCACTAAACTGGGAAGGTGTTTTTTTAAAACATGAAAACACACAAAATAGAGTACGAGATGGAATAAATAACTATGTAAAAATATATACAAAGAGTGCTGAATGTAGAGGGGCCGGAATAAAAGCCCAACAAGAAAAATACAAGTACAACTGAAAACAAGTACAACTGAAAAAGAAAAAAATAGCTGAATGTTGAAGAGAATCTCCTAGATCGTCCACCACAGATCCTACCTGAAGGGTAGGTACATATATCCTCCTTATCACTCCACATCTGATGGTTTCCTCCGCATACTGACACATCTTATGGTCCACCTCCAGGTATTGTCCAGTACTAGTACTCTTAGCCTCAGTCTGCGCTGTCTGTCATCTGCAACCAACACAATGAGGTGCGGGCATAACCCGTGTAGGGGTGAATATAATGATACTCAGTAGGTACCCCGAGACCATCAAGGTCTCATAAAATCCAACAAGGATAAACCACACAGTATGAAATCAACAGATAACCTCTCTTTGGTATATTCCCGTCAATATACCTAAGTTATCAAGTAATACATCTCAATCCTAAGGTAAAAACAAAAGTTACTGACTCAAATCAAACCATAATTTTTTTAATGCCCCAACCCCAGAAGCCCAGAGTCGGAGCATTATTATGTATCATTAGTATGATCACAAAATATCAAGTCTCTAATGACCAATTATTTTACTATCAATGGAAGTACTAGATATATTCATAAGTTTTACATTACATCATTGAATGGAAAACAACAACAACTTTGTATCTATAGACAACACTGTGATCCTGTAGAATATCCCTACAGGTCAATCATAATATACATCTTCCCATCCTAGAAAAAATAAAACACAGAAAGGAGAGATCTCAAATGGTCAGTAAGGATAACATTATAGCATAAACATTCATAAATAAGGATAAACATTTAAGGCAATGTATAAACCTGAGAAAAATCCTTTTAAACTTGAACTTCATCATAATATGGAAATGATAAA
Organism: Viscum album; assembly: GCA_963277665.1. Taxonomy (NCBI): domain Eukaryota; kingdom Viridiplantae; phylum Streptophyta; class Magnoliopsida; order Santalales; family Viscaceae; genus Viscum; species Viscum album. Next base: position 1,368,096,709 of record OY728163.1, on the reverse strand, counting down.
ATCAAATAAGGCCATTTAATTATGCACATGGTTATCATACTAGTATAATAATCACATGAAATATCAATATCCACTTTCATAATGATGTAATTCATAATTCCGGACATTCATAACCACATTGTCAAGGCATTGTGCCAAAACTACAAAAAAGATGTTGTCAAGGCCTTGTGCCAAGACACTAGTTTTTCTCATGAGACCTACCGATGCATCGAGGAGAAATAGTGGGCTCCAAATACCACTTAATAAGTCCAATGCATTCCTCATATGAAATGGTTTAAACAGAACATAAACATTCGTATTAAAAGTAGAAAATGAAAAGTCAATACATTATCCATAAAACGTGAATTGTATAAAAATAACAATCCACAGTAAAAAATAACTCATTAAATAAAATATGGAATATTTTATTATAAAAAATCAACCTCATTTTCTAATAATGATGGATATTTACATAGATTAAGTTAGTCATCCAATCTATAAGGGGGAAATATCCTGATTTTTCATTAAAACATTTAAAAGTCTCACTATTTGTCAAGAAGCTGTTTAAAATTGATTTTTTAATCAAAGTGTCCCATAACACTTTGAAAATTTTAAAATGAAAATTAATTTCCATATAAATAAAACATTAAAACTATTTTTAAGATATGGACATTAAAGATAATGATTTAGAAGAATAAATTTTTAATACATTTAAAATGATATTTTAGTTAGAGTTCCTATCCAAATGAGAGACACTTGAATACAAATAATTGAGTTAATAAAAACATTATAATATCATGAGAATAATGGTATTCCTGATATACTATGTCAAAGTACAGTATATACACCAAATAAAAGTATATTGGCGCTTAATAACGAAAAAGTCTCAATGGAATGTAAGATGGGATGAATTCCTTTATAAAGACTTTATCCATAGGTTAAGGATAAATTGCTGAAATAAAAATTTGTGAAATATATAAATATACTAAATATGATTGGATATTTAGTGTAAATAAATCAGAGGACATTCACACATATTCATGTTGAAACAACACCAATGAAATGGATGTTAAACTAAATGAATGGAGATTGAGTTAAAGTTATTCTTATCAAGTTCATATAGATGACTTGTGAATTTATCAATGGGGTGATTATGTGTCTCAAAAGTATGTCCATAGAAAGAGGAGTAGAAATTAATACATAAGTAAATAAATAGTGATTTCACACATAATCTTGGAGTAAAGTAATCAGTTATGTTTGCATAAAAATGAATGAGTGGAAATTGAAGTTATAAATTCCCTTAGAGATTTGGTAACATAGTAAACATAAACCCCCTGAAATATGTATCATACAATGAAGATGTAAATACCCATACTTTAAATTATATTACAAAACGAATACAATCAGGGGAAGTACATACTCCACACAAAAGAAGATAGTGGCTATAAATCATGAATCTCACGGGAATAAAAGTGAGATGAAAAACCCTTACTTCATTGTAATCAATCGAGTCATATGAATAATAATTAATAACCACCAAATGAATCTCATAATACCATGAATATACAGAGAATCATGACAATATATATCAATTTTATGTACACAATACACCACATGAAATAAATAAGTGGCGAACAATTGAAATCTCATGGAATTAAAAGTGTGATAAAAACCCCTTACTTTGTATTTTTCCTTGGTTGAGGGTAGGTTAAAATTTTGTATAATTTTGAAATAATTGTTATTAGACGATACAAAAATCATATACATTAATATTATATCATATATGATCATTTTTACATTTCATTGTTAACAATATCTTAGTATTATCGTCATTTTGGGTGTTAACGGATTCGATTTCCTTTATATTATTTGTTATGTGACTCATATTTTTCA